>JAWNKW010000039.1:0-697500 GCA_035041775.1 Chymomyza caudatula | reverse complement strand
TCATTCCAAGTTAGCCGAACATATCAAAATTTATGTATAGAACTATATAAAATTTCAGTTTCAATTCAATTTAAATATATTGCATTTAATTATGTTATATTTTTATTTGTTTTACTTTTAAAATATAAAGATATTATTATTTCCTATTCCTATCTTTGAGTTAAAAAGCATATTGGTTTTTATGATAACAACGTAAGGAAGAGGTGGAACTTTAGCTTCACTTCTGGTGTACAATTAAATGGACCAAGAAACCCGAGCAGTATTTTGTTGAAATGCAAAGTTCACCAAAAGAGTTGACTCCTTGGTGAAACAAAATTTGAGGGCTTGGCGAGCCCCCTATTTTCGATAAAACAACAATTTCGGGTGGAATCGTATATGCTCGAAATAAATTCTATCTATTTCGTGCAAATCAAAGTTTGCCGGGAGTGCATATTTTATAAAATCATGAAAAAATACAACAAAAAATGTTCGAATTCTTTATTAATCTAAAAATATGTGCAAATTATTTTTACAAAAAAGCACACAAATAAACGCTAACATTGTTTTATATTTATCTTAAAAATTAATTATCAGGTTTTTGGTTGGATGTAGAAACTATTTTATTTATGATTTTTTTTAAACTATATTAGAAAACATTGATTTTTTT
The DNA here is from genome assembly GCA_035041775.1 of Chymomyza caudatula. Classification (NCBI taxonomy): domain Eukaryota; kingdom Metazoa; phylum Arthropoda; class Insecta; order Diptera; family Drosophilidae; genus Chymomyza; species Chymomyza caudatula. Next base: position 696,854 of record JAWNKW010000039.1, on the reverse strand, counting down.
TGTAATTCATAATAAATTTTCCATGAACAACAAAAATCAATGCAGTGCAAAGTTCAAAGCTCAATTTATGCAATTTGTTATTAATAAATAACTAATTATGCCAGCAACAACATTTTGCCAAAAAAAAGAACATTTTTAACTATAGAAAAAAGTCAAGTGAAAAGCCTTTGCGCAACAGTTTAATTAATTTTTATGCTTTGTTTACGATATTTTGAATACATTAAATATTCATTTATAATAACTATGAAAAGCCAAACATTGACAATTGAAAAAGCAAATAAAATATTTATAAAACAACATTTTAAAGCTTAACAAAAATTGTTGTCATGCCGAACATTTTAATTTGCAATGATTGGCAAATATTTTTTATTACATTTTATATTTTATGCTAATTAAATAAGTGTGTCTATGAACGATATTATAAATATGTTTTTAACGAGCGACATTATAAAAGTGATTGTTGGTTGAGTAATGCAAGATTTTTTTTTTTCATTTTGTATTATAATAATTGCTACAAAATTTTGTAAAGTTACTTACATACAACCCCCAAAAAAGCGCAATTATGCAGCATATTCGTTTTACTTCGTCGGATCAAGCACCCGTAAATTAGCGCCATCTAGCGTGCTTAGTAGCGCCACGTGGCGTGATTTGAGAATGCAGGCGAGAGCGATAAATAAATAACAATACTAATTTGTGAGAAAAAACAACAATAATAATATCTAACCTAAATATTTACAAAAATATTTATATATAAAAGTGCGCAGTGAGAATGCTGATTTGCGTTGTTTTTTTTTTTTGTTGGCAAGGAACTTTTGCTGATTTATCAAAGAAGCTGAAGAATCGTTAAATAAATGTCCACGGCTGTCAGGACTACAGAGGAGACCTCATCGAGCATTACTTCAGAGGTTAGGCAGCCAGCAGAAGCAACGGCAGTAAGCTGGTTCAATCCACAGGGCGAGGAGTGAAGCTGTAAGCTCAGTAGGGGCCGAATATATCTAAGACCACTCTCGCCAGATGAAACTAACACTCTATAAGACGGTAATCCTTCGCGTTTTGCTGCATGTTGCTGAAGCATGGGTGAAGACGCAATATGATGAAAATCAGTGTTTCAGCGGTACTTCGTAATATCTTCCGCCCTTTACGCGTTGGCAACGGATACCGCATCCGACGGAACGACGAACCGTATGTTCTCTCTGGCTTGTCATGATGTATGAATGAAGATTCACCGTCCGAGAAAGGTTTTCATAGTTTTATGTCAGGCCGGAACCCGATAACGGGTTGTTATGAACAGTTAAGAAGAAGAAGCATCGACCGATAGAGCTGTCCATTGTCGATTGAAAACATCAGATTATCGGGTGTGGCTCTAACTGGGCTACGTGTTTGCACTGCAATCTTTTGCATCTTGTTCAAAAGGCATTCACACAAAGAATGAAACGTTGGAAATCCATGGCCAAAGTGGGGATCGAAGCCATGGTGGGCGTGTTGGGAGTTTGACGGTCACTGATCCATGCCTGCAGCTGCAGACACAGTTATTTAATGAAACAGCAGACTGCACTTATAAAAAATGAAACTCATTTTTAAATTGCAAAAAATCATTGACAATCCTTCAAAATGCTCTTTCATACATACAAGTCTACAACTAACATATCGTATCCTTACAACCACAACCACAGAGTCCACATTCAAGTTAGTTTCATAGTTGCAGCTCATCGTCAATTGATGTTCCATTGTCTGTCATTGAATAAACATTTCAAATTAACCAATGCTACAAGCGACATTTAAATTGATTTATGTTAATTACTGTATAACAAATGCATCCGCTTGATTGCTAAATTGATTTTAAATGACATGCAAATACAAAAAAATAAAAAATAAAAAATTTACAACAGTAACAGTAATGACCATCTATTTTTTTTCCTAACCAACGATTATCAAACCGCAAAAAAAAAAAGGAAATGACAGTAAATTGTAAAAGGCATAGGGAAACATTTGTTCGACAACGATTTTAATTGATTCTTGATTTGCATTTGGATTGCATGTAATTTACACTTCCATTTTGATTTTTTTTTTTGTAGGATTGATAGTTTTCCTTGTTAAGTGTTAAGGCTTTGAGAGCTAAACTTGAATCGTTGAAACTGCTATGTACATAAGAGAGAAAATGGTTGTGTACGTTTCAGTGCACTGTAAGAAATATGCAACCAAATATTTATGCTTAGCAAAATGTTCCGGATTTTAAATCGACGACTCCAAATTTACCGCAAAAGGTGTTTTTTATATCCTTTACCCAAAGTGTAAAAGGGTATTTTAGATTTGTGCAATGTATCTAACAGGCAGTAATCTCATTCCTACAGAAATTTACCTCCGAAAATCATAATGAGATGCGAGTTAACACTCGATATTACTAGATTACACCAGTCATTGCAAATGTGCAGGAGTGATTATGTTACTTAAGTAATACAAGTGAGAGCACTGTACTTCGTCCTACCGACCCATTAGCTGCTAAACTTCTCTAAAGTATTTGAAAAAAGTAAAATACCTTTAAAGAGAATATTACCCGTATTGGACGGACTTTGTATTATACCTAACATTAGTTTGGATTTCGAAAAGGTCATGGAAAGTTTAACAATTCCACTAAGAAATGCCCCGTCGTAAAGCAGAGAGAAGGAAATCACTTCCAGTAGCGCTAAGTGGTTTAATAATATCAGAAAAATATATTCTTAAGTATAAGGACTCACATGGACAGCTTGTAGAAAGTCGAACAGATGCAGCTTAAGGCAAAAAATAGGCATCCATATGTTGGTTCTCACAGACAGATTTTAAGTATAATTAATCTATACTAGGCCTCATCCAGCTGTCGGATTTTTACACGGACACGGCCGAATACAATGTGAGCCCGTCGCTCGCTGCTTGTGAGAGAGTAATACCTATAGCAATTGAGAAAACGTGCGTGAGCACTGAAAACTGTTTTCTGTGGCAAATAGCACCATATAAAATCATCTCCATTTTAAATATAAGGATTTTGTTTTTTGTACTGATTTGGCCAAATATATAAATGAAACTTGTATTCTGCACATCTTATGAAAATTCACTACACAATGACATAAATTTCACCCATCTTTGTTGTAGATCGTAGATCGTGAAAAAGGGCGAACAAATTTGTCGATAACGATAGACTTCGAAACACACTGCCAATGTGGAAATATTTATTTTATTTTATAGAATAATAAAGACAACAGCGAACGAAATAATATTTTCAATAAGATATTGTAGGCATAACAAAGTATGTGATTTTATCAAATTCCTAAAACAAACTTTGGTCACACTGATTCTCTATTAAATTCTAAGTACTTTGTATGTTTAACTTGGTTTCGCAAGTATTTAAATTTCATATGCCGACTAATAAATTCGTGATGCATACATTTGTGCGGCACTGTCAAACATATCGCTCTGGGTATGCGCATTTTGAAACGCTTGAGCAATTAATGCCCTTTGTCTGCGATTAGGTAACAAGCAACATGGTGCCGCCTCAGGGGCGCAGGATGGGCTCGGCGCTGCGCTGCGGGGGGCATGTAGCATGTAGTGGCAATTGAAGCTATTGAGTTGTGTTGTCTCTGCCAGCAGCAACTGTCAAATGCATACCAAGTCCACAAGTGAAGGGATAGCGAAGGGTGCGTGTTGTGGTGAGTGTAGTGTGCAGGCGGGGTACACGCTGTGGCAAGCAGCCGGGACAGTTAAATTTAGAGCCCTATCAATGGCGTTCATAAGCGGCTTACATGCAGTCTTGGGGACTAACTTAGACATGACTTTGAGCTTGTCATGGTGTGTGTTTGTATGTGTGACTTGGCTTGGTCACATGCCCACATACGAATCATGTCATAAATTCAATGGCAGCATATAATTAATAAGGATTAATTGTGTGGCACAGAAATTGTGTAGCATTGTACAGAGCCGAACATAGACAAAATTTAATTAATTAATAGCACAACTTTAGGAGCCATTCAAAGCACGATGTAGCTCTAAATGTGTGTGAGTTTGTGTGCTAAGTATGCCATATAGCTTGGCATCAATTGATCAACAATTTTTCACCAAGTTCTGAAATGCACTCACTGCACAATGGAATCGCACGCTCATATTGGCCCTCACTCACACACATGCCTCTCCATGTGCATATACATATAAACTTGCATTTTACTATAGATTTTAATTAGCTACCAAATTCCAAAACCATAATTAATTTGTTGTTTCTACGTTTTGCATTGCACAGAATTTAATTGAAATTAATTGCAATTTATTGGCACTTTGGACATAATTAATCAATAAATTAAATAATTAATGTGAAATGCATCAAGCTTATGCAACTAAATGAACAATTACAACATTAGCCGTGGGCAAAAAAACAGTCAGCCTTTAGTAAAAAAAAAATTGAAACTCCAGTTTATTTTGATCAATTAAAAATGCGAAAATGGCCAAAAAAATTGCACGAGTTTCAGATTTGGTCACAAAGAAAAAGGAAAATCAATGTAGTATTTCATTTATTCGGACTATCGAAAAGTGCGAGGAAGACAAGATAATGCCAAAAATGTATCTATTCATTAAGAAATTTTTGGTTTTGATCGGCTCTCAAGATTTTTAGCTCGGTATTTAACTAAATGTTACTTCTCTCCAACTTTGCTTAATGTGGCGCCCTCCAGCGGGCTCATATGCTCGCAAAAGCAATCAAAACACAAATATGAATGCCCTTTTTTTTGCTCTATCTGTTAGAACAGTAATCGTTTCTCTTTCTCTACTTCTCGTTTTCTACTTAAACAGTATCTAAAAGCATTTGAATGGGCAAACGCCATTTAGCTTTCTTCTAAGTCAGGCATCGGCAGAGCCAACACATTGACAACTTTTCTCTGCTTAAATAAGGTTGCAACCAATGTGTAAGAATTACAAGCCAAGAGTTACCTGTCGACTGCGCACTTTTCGGCTCACTAATTTTTATTCTGCTCAAACGTCAATGAACAAGGTTGTGTCTAGTCCATGCTTATTTATTCTGGTCATTCAACAGTTATGCATATATGAACGTTTGCATGTGTATGCATTGCTTCATGTGTGAATACCAATACTTATTCAAGAATGTTTGTCATTTCAGCTATGAGAGTGATTTGCGCCTCTCTTTCTCTCCCTGTTAGACGACTCTTACCTGGTAATTCTTATACAATGCTTTAAATGACTTTAATTCCGTGACGGAATACTAGTCGGTTTTAAAATTGGTTACTTAAAAGTGTAGTAATTAAATTAAACTAAAAACTACTAAGCATAAACTTTAATACCAAAAAAAAAAAGTATGCAGACAGTAGGGACGGTGAACGACTGTGGAATACCCTATACCCTTTTTCTTAAAAAACACTAAATACGGAAAAATGGGAAAGAAAGTCAACTTTCATGTCTCTTTTCATAAGAGCGATATGCCTGCAATCACTTTCCTATTATGGGCCAAAAATAACTTTTATGCTCATAACTCCAGTATTCTTGGGCCAATTACGTTCAATTTTGAATAAACAAACACGATTAAAAATAAATGTGGCAATTTTCAAATTAATTTGTTGAGGGATGCGGTAGCAATCAAAGTAAATCGGTTGCGGGGGAAGAGGAGGTTCTATTGAAAAAAGGTGGATACGGTTTTAACGATTAGGGTCACACGTGGAATTTTGAAGCTTATTTTTGACTATAACTTTTGATGTATTTATCCGATTTCAATAATTTTGAAAATAAAGTTGTGCATGAACACGACGCACATCTCTGAGGTTGAAAGATTTAACAGAGCGGCTGAAAACCGAGAAAATCTTTCACAGGGGAAGTGGGTAAGATATCGACTTAATTCGACAAACTTCCTCAGCCTTGAGAAAATTCGCATCTTTTGGTAAAATTTTTTTGCTCTAGCTCTTAGAGTGTCGGAAAAAGCTGGCCCAACACGGACAGACGGACATGTATGTATCGACTCGACTATTGCTCCTGATCATCCTCCTGCCTGTTACATACATTGCACAAATCTATCATACCCTTTAACACTTTGTGTGCAGGAGCTGATCAAAAACGACTTCACCAAATATTTCATCGTTTCTCGTCTTGTCCCAAAAGGGGACCTCCCAAATCTTTTTAGCATAAAAAACAGCTCCTATTAAATTGCAGCTGAAATATTGAAGTTATTTTTTTGGCATTACACACACCATCCCCTTTATCAACACAAATCATCACAATTTGACAAAAAGTTATTTACAGTTCAAGTGATCGTAAACCTTTTTTCAAAACTTCGCAACATATCACATTGAGTGTATTGGATAAGAGTATCTATTAAAATATAGGGTATATCATAGTCGTTTTTTTTGCGAATAGCATTATCTTAGTACTTGCTTTTAGATAAATACGTTTCTCACGTCTAGCCAAAAGAATTTTCAGCTCTTTTATTATTTGTTTTTCGGTTTTTAATAGTATTTATCTGCTGCATTTGCATTTATATTTTTTTACTCTCTTTTTTGTAAGTTCAACGATAAAAAATGCAGTCCAAAAGGCACAAAAATAAGAAAATAGAAGCGAAAAAAATGCGGCCATTAATGTTAAGCTGTTGGCAGGAAAATGTCTGGGCATTTGGCAATTCTTATGTAAAACGAGGAAAAAAATGTAATTGCAGTTTGCAAACTTTTTTTTAATCAGCTAAAGTGTTTAATTGAAAATTCAAATTATGCTAATCTATAAAAGTATTTACATACAAGTAAAGCCAATTTTTTACACATTTTTTCTCTTTAAATTTTCTTTTTGAAGAGTCCTTTGCTGCAAACTTACTTGGCATTTACTTTGGAGGTAGCGCCAACTTTAAGGAACTCTAGGCATGAATTATGAAGTAAATGATGTGAAGAGAAGCTACCAGTTAAAACCGTGTATCCCTTTTTTATTTTTAAGCGTACCTTTTCACATTTGTGAACAAATTACAAAACATTCTTTTAGAAGGCTTCATATTTTCAACGCCATCCAATATGAGAATCTCGCTAGTCTCTCTGAGGTACTTGCTACGTATGCCAATGACATATGTGGCAGCTGACGACTTGCAGCATGATCTTCACGTTGGCGAAGAATGGGCCCTTATTTATTCCAACTAATTAGTCCACAACCTGCGACATCCAGTCGCTCAGAGGGCTGAGTCGATTAGGCACCTAGGGTTATGCCTCGACTGGAGGCTCAACTTTAGAAGGCACATTGAAGTTGGAACATGTTTGCGGTTTGAATTTGTACAAGGACTTCAATCTAGAAATCATGAAGGACAACATACTGTTCTTCTACTCCAGATATAAAGTAGGCTTCTGGCCTATTGGAAACGGCAGGCTAATTCTCAATTGGGAGGCTTAAGTGCCAATGATTCAACAACTTATGTCTTTGCAGTATTGACAATTCCGCTGCCATTACTGGCCATGTACTGTATTAAGAAACTTGGTAAAGTCCAGGGCTCAGCTAAACAATGCAGCACAGGTGCCCTGATGCCACTCTAAGCATTCCTACCCTGAATATTGGAGGAACAAGCAATTTTATCGGCAAAACGACTGAGAGGAGCTGGATAGAATCCGAATTAAGTCACGCTTTTGTTCCCCCCAAAAAAGACTACTGTGTAACAAAAGAGTACCCCAGCACTCCTTTTAATACCTCTTTTTTGGACAGTTATGAAGAGTCAGTAGGTAGGTCCTTCCTACCAACACCACCTACGCACGGCTCAAACCTGAATAATAGAGTTGGAAGTAGAGTCTTTTCAGAAAAGTTCAATATAAAAAGAACCTTCAGTTTCCCAGAGCACTGCAGCCTTTTCCAGGCGGAAGTCTTAGCTGTAAAAGAGGCATTATCATGTTTTAAGCAGTTTAACAAATCCTTAAACTCAATATTATCAAATTCATTATCGGTAACATGCAAATCGAAACATAGCCGATGAACTCGCCAGACAAATTACTACTGTTCGTCTCCTCCCTCTACTGGGCACTGTATAGCTGATGTCCGTTTACAATGACCTATGCAGAAGGAAGAAACGGCAGAGCATTTCGTTTGATCATGTCTTGGAACTTCTTAAACAGCCTTTTAAAACTGTCCAAAATAAGCACCAAATCCGTATAAGCATGTATTCCCCTCGGGTGAAAGGAGAAGTGATACTTTATTATATCGGTGACTGATGGGTGAACATCGCAGCCTAATTGTGCAGGTAGAACCTAACCTAACCTACAATCATGCAAATGAAGCAAATTGTGAAAATAATCCCTCTACTGGTCTCGAAAGAACCCAGTGTCATTGTTAGTCGCCACATACGATGAGCTTTTACCTGCTGAGGTGGTATTCTCCAAGCCGATCACCACACAGGGGAAGCAATCGAAATAAGTTGTCTAAGAAAAACAAGGTCAGGTACCCAATTCCGGTATCGATTGCTGCGTATCATTAGATATTTAAAATTTTGGGGAATTTTGCAGAAAATGAATATTTTTGGGATGCTGCCCTCTTTTTCGATACATATTATCGTTATTATTTTAATAAGTCTACCGAATTTAGCTGATTTAGCTTTATTGAGACCAGTTCGAAATGGCTGAGCCCAAGCCTCTCATCGGTTCGTAGCCGTGAGCTAAACATCACAGGATAAGTGCTACCTCCAAAGCACTTATAACTTCAGTACTGTCAGCTGTCTAACAATCCAATCGGCAATAAAAAACTATTGCTCAAAGCAATCGTAGTCTTACTAACTATTCCTAAAGTTTAAACTTTAAGTATTTGATTGCCAAAACAGTTCGGCACTTAGAGAGCCCAAACCTCTTAAGTGTAACAATAGAGAGCTTAAAACAAAACCCAAGTCCATAAAATCTTTTGAAATTTTATTGTTGCAATTATATTCAGTATTGTGTGCTTAAAAACTAGAAGAGTGGGAAACAAATGAAATCCATTAAAGTATCACCCTATACCAGCATATTTCTATATATGTTAGCGTTTGGCACTATAAACAAATGTTTTCCCGAAAACCCACAGCAAGGCCGTCCACCCAGCATTTGGGACCCATTTAGAGAATTCATAAATAAAAAGCGCGCTAAGGCAGCTGCAAAAGCAATTTTGGTATTTATCTCTGTTTTTCATACTTTATGCTTGAATGATTTTTCATTTCCTATTTCTTTGGAATCTCTCTTATTTTATTATAACAATAACAAACAGTCCCAAAGAGGAACAAAAACAACGAACACAACAACAAGAAGTAAAACCATTTTCTTTATTTTCACGCAATTTTTCCTATTTGCGATTCGCATAACAGTTTTCATTTTTAGTGTCGTTGCCATTTGATGGCCTTTTGCTTTCGCTTTCGCCTTTTACTATTCACCCATTTCCCTTTTTTTTAGTGAATAAACAAACTTCAGCATTCAGACGCATTTATTTCCACTACTCGTAATTTATATTGGTGACTCTGATGATGTCATAATTTCCTCGCCACGTTAAATATCAAAACAAAAACATCGAAATTGGTGTAGATTTTAATACGCTAAACGTGTTCTAGTTAATTTGCATAATATTTTCAATTTGCATATTTATTGGCGCATAATTGGCGATTTTCGGCGTTTTGAAGTGGTTTGTTTGTTATTGATTTTGAAATTGTTATTGCCGAAAGGTGATGTTAAAAAACTGCATAATTTGCTTTGATTTGTTTTTGTGCATTTCAAAATCTCGTTTGTTGAGTAAGCTGCATTATTAAGGGTTTACTAGATCATAAATCGATTGCTTAATTCATTAAAAAAAAGATACCGTTTAGCCATAAAAATGAAATTAAACAACATAATTTTTTCCAAATTGCTTAGAGATCAGAGTGACAGCCACCCAAAACGGAAACTATTAAAAGAATGCTTAAAGTTAATGCTCTGCATAAAGTTTGGCTGACGTTTCAGCCGTAAAGGCAAGCGCGCGAGAAGACCCATATATGCCGAAGTAGGACAGACGTGATGCAGAGGGATATATGGTTGGTTACGCAAAGAGAGCACGGAGGAAGTGGAGGAAACACTTCTCCGGCTTATTGTCAAGCAATGACAGGAATAATGCTGCATATGGAGTTAAATTTCCGAAATCCCTTAATCACAGACGACGCCGTGGATATAGCGGCTCAAGAAGAATAAACCTACTTGGGCATATGACCTGCCACAAGAATTATTTAACACTGGCATCAATGAGATGGTGATGATTGTAAGGTTGGTGTCCTCTGTCCGCTCTCTGCACTGTCCCAGGCAGTTGATAGCGATTCTGCCAGGGTGGTTTTGATTTAAAGTGAGAGCAAGACGAAGTACATGCTTTCTTCGAGTAGAGAGTACTTTTGATATTGTCAATGATTCCCTCTACCTAGGCACCACCGTAAGGTAGGCAAATGAGTAGTAAAGTCAACTCTCGCCAGACGAAACTAACTCTCTATAATACGCTAATCCTACCCGTTTTGCTTTTTTGCGCTGAAGCATGAGTGAGGACGCGGTCTGATGAAAATGCCCTTGGAGTGTTTGAGCGGAATGTACTCCCCAGGATTTTTGGCCCTTTACGCGTTGGCAACGACTATCGCATACGATGGAACGACGAACTTTATGATCCCTATGACAACATTGACATATTCAGGCAAATTAAAATCCAACGGCTCCGCTGGCTAGGTCATGTTGTGCACATGAATGAAGACGCTCCTGTGAAGAAGGTAGCGGTTGTCGAAGGGTGCCGACGGAAGGGGAGTCCATGCTTTCGCTGGAAAGACCTGGTAGTGAGCAAACTAGCTACATTTTATTTCAGCAATTTGAGGAGGCGCGCGCAAAACTGCGACACCTGAAGGAGAGCTCTACATCAGGCTGTAACCCGGTAACGGGCTTTTATGGCCAGTTAATATGAATTGTACTCAAAGTGTAGATGCACACCCGTGCATGAAAACAGTGAAATACAAAAAATCTCTTTTCAAGAGGAAAATTCTTATTTTGAGTACAATTTGACGAGTTTGCTAAAATTTGAGTTGTTTTTTACGTTTTTAAGATTTTTTTATTTTCCTGTGTGGGCAACAATGATCAAGAACAATTGAAAAAGTTCGTGAAAGAAACATTTCTATACCTGGATTAAGCCGAATATACATGCCCCATAGTGGAAATCGAACTCATGACATCGAGTGTTTGGACTTTAACACTTAATCACTGGGTCACGCTAGCCAACTAAGATAGTTACCAATGCAACAACACAATGCACTTCCAAATACTCATATTTCAGTTGGGTAAAGAAGAAGAAGTAAAGTTAACAGAGCAAATGCGAGTGGTCTCGAATTTCCGAAAGCAACTCATTTGGAGTTTTTTGAGAACGAAATGTACTCAACTTATTTTTGGTATGTCGTTTTTGTCTCTGCGTATCTATGATATCACCGATTGCTCCTCAATCGGCTGAAGATGTTTTGGCTATAATTATAAAATTTCGCTTGGCTTTCCTTGAAATGTCGGTAGATCCCCGTTTGAATTGTTTTGTACTAGAACCTTGCACAAATGCATTTATACACTAAAAAAAACATATAACAACGCGTTTTCATTTGGTGCAAAACTATAGAGCATTAAATAGCTCTCCGAAAGTATTCGGCAGCGGATGCACACATTCAAGGGTCTAGTTTGAGCACGGCTATTCTCTGAGCATGTCGGGCAACATAAAATAGAGTAAAGTAATTACCTCCACCTCATAGCTGCAATTCCTCATTTCTAAACTACAATCTCAACTCATGACGACGCTTATTCTGTTAAAATCACCTTTCAACATTACGACTAAATGGCAAGTTATACATATAAATGTGTGTAAGTAAAATGAAGGTTTATTATAAGCATATGCGTTATTATGTGAGTATTTTCCAACACATGACAATCCGAGTCAGAAGATGAAAATACTGATTTGTCTGACTTGGAGCTCTGTGAAGATTTTGCATTACTAGCATGAATTATGCATAGAAGTTTGTTGAACTGCTGCTGTTGACTTACAAAGGAAATTTGTTGAATGGGATTTGGAAAATCGCAGGAATGTCTTATGCATATATATATATTATATAAAAAGGGTTGCAAAGAGGCAGCCGCTGCGTGAGGCAGGGGAAGAAAGGTAAAGGAAATTACAAAGAGTACAGTAGAGTATAAAAGTTGCTTAAAGCACTTTGCTTTGCTATGACATATATCAAAATGCAGCAAGAACGAGCACAAAAATGGGTTTCTGGGGGCTCAAACAGCTGCTACAGAATGCATGAACATTCAATCGTTAGTTAGTAACTTATTAATCGCATAATAGGTTTGGAGCAGTTGGTGATGTAACAAAGATCAGCGCGTGCTGCTTAAGCATACTTCCCGACATGTCTTCTTGAAATCTATTGCCGTTGCTGGGAAACGCAACTTTCCCAAAAAACGAAACTATATTCCTAGAAATTTTGACGTATTTATTAAACGTTTTAAAAGACAATATGTTCTTCAATGCTTCAAGCGGATGAAAAATATAAAAAAAATTTTTGCTAAAACATTAGAGCAGCAGAAAAAAGTTGCTATATTTTTTCCTTCTGGAGAATATTTCAAAAATTTAAGAGCACCAGACATAATCAAATGCCGACGGTTGTCATTGAAGATGGTTCTCGAATATGCATCCAAAACCTATAATTGAACTTATTTGTAATTGATTTAAATGGTTATTTTCTGTAGCATTATTTTATTTTTTCCGTCAATACTTGTTCTAATCTCAGACTGAGCTAAATTTTCGTTGTTTCAATTATTCATTACGTGAAATATAGGCTTAGTTAAGTTCACCTTTGAAGTATGAGCGCCTCTTATTGTAATAAAGAGAACTCGCTAGTGAGCTCTCGGTAATTGCAGAACACTTTCTTATTCAAAAAGGCAGCCTTGGAAGGCATAAAAAATATCCTCTCGGGAAAGCTTCTAAAGAATTCAGCGTAAACAAGATATCCCCCCACGGAGTAACCGCACTGGGTGAATTCCATCAAGTTGGCTGGGCTTTTGGCTGTGACGGATCAAAACCCAATCACCGTAATGGTGACCAGATGACAGCTACGGCTTGGGTGGAAGCAACAGGCAAGTGAATGTTCACAAGTACTCGACTTAATCCTCAACGAACGTAGTTTTATTACAAGACCTGCTGTTGGGAGGAGCGACGTCTGTAGTTACTGATGCAATGGAAGTATCAGACGTAGATATAATCACGCTTGAGATTCCAACGAGACAGCCATGCCGAGTCGAGAACAGAGCGACACAGAGCTTGAAAATCGCTGTGCAAGAAGCGACAGGGCTCGGCCGTCACCTGAGGCGTTGCACAGTGGTTCCAACTGACATCTTTTTCGGCGAAAATCATACCTTTTGACTAAGTTAATATAATTTCCTCCTCCTTTGACCTAAAAAAAGCTTATTGCTTAATAAATCGTTAAAATTTTGAAAATCTGTTGGCAACATGTTTGCAGTTTATTTTGATCTTAGTGTACACACGTTTGCCAGATAGACAAACTTTCGACGAGGATGATTTGTTGAAAAATAAGCACAATTTAGAACATGGAATTTTTCCATGACATTCAAGGATAAGACATTTGCAGTATATAATATCAAACTTTACTACCGTTTTTGGAAGCTCCCTCTATACACAGCTTCTTTATCGCAGTGTATCGCAAAAGCTTAAGAACTTCTCTATTCTATGCATTTTAAATTTTGAAAATATCTTTACTCACTCAAAAGTTATTAATTTCGCCGCAAAAGAAGTCAGTTGGATCCACTGTGCGTTGGTGATGTTTGTGGTGATACAGAACCAGTGTTCATAATTGACTGTAAAAGAGTCAGTGTCTGGATAACAAGCTTTACATTGTAATGAAATAATAGATATGCTCAAACAAAGACTCGACTTTCCAACTAATAATGCTTGACCAAATCCAATGAGGATGCCTGGGTGCTAGCAATGGCCCAACTTCATTCCATGAGCGATGTCATAACCAACAAATCAAATCACAGCCGAAAGGTCGTTTTCTGCTGAGTGTCCCTTAAACTTTATTTGAAGTCAACAGTAAATTAATAATTTACTAAATACATGTTGCAATATAAAAGTAAACGTTGATGCAACATAAAGTGAATTCTCTTAGATTGTGCTTTTCCGGAAAATGTGTCTATTTACGTTTACTTGGCATAACAACGTTCCGTTGAATATTTATGGGAAAACGTTTGTTTTTGCAAATGTGCGTCAAAATGCTTCTTCAATTATGTAAAGCATATAAAAATCCGATGCAAAGTAAAGCCGCAAAGTGTAGCACAAAATCTATAGATCGCAATAAGGGGTAGATAGCAAACAAAGTTAACTTAAAACAAGTTTGTTTATTCAGAACCCCCAGTGGTGGATTCCTGCACACGGGCCTGAGTATAAGGTATAACATATACAGCTTTATATGGTAACCAATTTCTGTTGCCTGCAACTTGGAACATAAACCTATTAAAGAGCTCCACGCATGTGTTATACAATAAATTACATAAGCGTTGTACCTGCGAAATCCCAATGCACATTTACTTACAGCAAATGCGAATACCTCCAACTGAAAATTGTAATTTAACAATGGATCAGTTTGTGTGTATCTGTGCATCTGTGAGTAAGTGCGTCTGTGTGTGGGTGTGTTTGCGTGTGTGGCCACACACTTACACACAAGTGGATGACGCTGCTGGTGCAGCTTCTAGTGGCAGTGCCAGTGCCCATGTGGCAACATATACGTCGTGGTATAAATCAATATTGGCAATTTAAAATTGGCTGGCGGTGTATGAAGCCAATATCCGGCGCTTGGTTCAAGTGTGTTACGCCCAGGAACGGCGCAAAAAAAGGGAGCACAAAAAATACTAGAACCAAAAAACGAAAAACGTACAGTCAAAAATGGAGCCTGTGAAAAAGTAGCCACCAAAAGCCGTTATCGATGCTTCATTCAACGCATGCTGCCAAAGTGCGACAGAGAGCCGGAACAGCTGCCAGTTGGTGAAAGAGGCAAAGCGAATCTTAGGCAAACATAATACTGGGCTACCCCCAATCCCAGTTCGATTTGAGTATCTTTGTATATGTTGATTTCGTTTTTTGCCACACACACACACACACACACACACACACACACACACACACACACACACACACACACACACACACACACACACACACACACACACACACACACACACACACACACACACACACACACACACACACACACACACACACACACACACACACACACACACACCTTACACTTTGGCAAGCAGTCTATTAAAAATGCGCGTGTATTTGTGTCATATATTCGGAGCACTTTTACTCAATGCGAATCGCGAGTAAACATTGAAAATCGCTATAGTATTCGTATAGGAAGCAAAGGGAAATACATATGTGAAAAAATGATATGCTGACAAAGCAAGCATGGGTAATGGAAGCCATTTTAACAATCTGATAATGCATTTTTTTATATTATAAATATATTTATTTATTTTAATAAAAATCAGTTTTTCTTTTAAACTATGATCTTATATTACACTGTGCGACAGTGAAAATACACACGGCAAGTTATATAGTGTAGGTTTTACATCTAGTCGAGTAGAACTCACAACCATTTTTTTTTCATCATATTTTGAGTTTTAAACGGGTAAAAATGGAAAAAGTGTTTATTTCCTTAATTTTTCCAACTTTGACGGATGTTAAATGCAAAAACTTAGTAATTATTTGATACTTTTCATGTGACTTCCAAATAGATATATACATATATTTCAGTTGGGGTAAGAAGAAGACATAAAAAAAAAAAAAAATACGAGAGGTCTCGCTCAAACTCTCAATTCGTAAGCAGTTCTTTTTTAAAATTTCAAAATGCTACTCATTTTGAGTTTTTTGTGTTGATTTAAGAGCATTATGTTCCTGATTTTGATTTGAGTACAAAAATTGCTTAATTGAAGTATTTTCTGAAAATGTGTACTCAAAAATGCTTGTTCGCATATTGAGTACGCGGCAACTCATTTAGAGGATGTCGTTTTTCTCTCTATGTGGTAGAAGTCGGATGGTTAAATCTGGAGCCGATGACTATCCATAGCGACAACATCTAACAAAATCCTGTAAACCATAAACGCACTACGTACATTAATATAAAATATCATTTTGTTAGAAAAAAAAAAAATTAGAGTATGTATTCATTCAAAACCATGTTGCCGATACATTATCAAAAAGTTTATGTGGCTTTGTAAAGGCACTTGGATTGAAATACAATATGAATTCTAGATAATATCAGATAATATGTAGCTTAAGCAAAATTGTTGAAGTTGTATTAATGTAAGAGCTACTTATGTTAACGACTCTCCCACTTCCTCTGGAATAAGCATTTACTGGGTATTCCGTCTACTTTACTCCTGATTAAACCATTGACCGACAATGATGCAATTGAAACAGCGTGTTTTCTACTCAACACTTTTCAACACCCACAAATAAATTTTAATAATTTACCGATTGCAATTATTTGTGCATTAAACAAAAAGCATTTTGTTTGTGCTTAAAAAAAAAATTGTTTATTTACAATTGTTTTTCATATTTTACATAAAGTAATGTTTGGTTTTTATGTTTGTATTTTTTATTTATTTACAGTTTTCCCTATTTACTTCGACTTTGAACTGTCGGCCATGTTGGAAAATTTGTTTTCATTGTCGTTGGTGTGTGTGTGTATGTGTGTGTGTGTGTGTGTGTGTGTGTGTATTATAGTAAATGTTAAAACTCATTAAGGTTGTCATTAATTTTTTGCCATTGTAAATGAAAACTGCTAAAGCAGCCACTTAAAGCTCATAGAATGTCACATAGCTTGATTTTATTACGTATATGGAAATACTATGTATTTATTTTTATTATTCACATATATTTGTGGGCATTTAAAATTAAATTAATTATAATTTAAAATATAAGCAAATTGGTATAAAATGACAAAAGCAACGTAATATAGTGCTTTATGTAGCTGACAGTTTTATAATGACACATCTATATGTATGTCTATATGTATATATAGAAAAGTCTTTGTATCTCTGCCGATAGAGGCTAATTAATTTCCATGCAAAATGGCCGCCTTGTCTGAGAGTCAGGTGTAGTTGCCATTAAAGCTTATGTAATATGCATTGTGTTTTATGTAAATAAGTTTCACAGCTTTTTTCGCCATTTTGTTTTTGTTAACTTTGTAGCAGCTGTAAGCTATTGTTAAGTGTTTATTGTAAGTACGCCTAACAGTATGCAAATACCACGAGTTTTTACATAAGACAGCGAGCTTGGAATGTATGTTAAGTACACAAACTACATGGTAAAAGACATTTCTTTTAAAGTTAAACATTGGATTTAGCGAAGAGATTAAGTTGCTTAGTTAAGTAGTTATCTATAAATGAAGATGAATTATAGTGTAGTGTGCCAGAAATCTATTTCAGCTACATTTCAATGCAACAGCAATCCTCCGGTAAGAAGAGATGTTAGTTCGATTTATGACATTAAATATGGTTTCCTTCAAATGTTTTCCGCAACTTACTCTCAAATAGTCCATTCTCTGTTTCCACACTCTCGAGCATTTCGGCCGGTATTTCGTTTATAATACTTATTACGTACATCAATCGGTTGCGGTTATTAACATAAACATGTTATTTCACTTATCCAATTGTGTGAACTCACTAGATCTCGCGGTTGAAAATTTTTCTATAAAAAATCGAGTCAATTTGAAGCTGTTCCAATGCGCGAATCCAAGAATCAAACAAAATTCAGACAGATTCAATTCTTGAGAATTGCTGATAGTCTTGAAATCAAGACATTTCTTCAAAATACGCGGCAATGTGTCATATGAGAGATCTTAAGACTTTCTGCAATATTTCTTTCTAAAATGGATACAGTATAGTCAGTGAAGGAACGTCCAATGAAACTGAATCGAGATTCAGCGTTTGTTTAGTAAAATGTCAACACTGAACACAAATATCATATAGACATGACAATTGTCACTCTTGATATGCGTGCTTTTCAATGTTTTAGAGAAGGTTCCGCTAAAATTTTTTCTACCGAAAAATTAACGATACCAAAGAATGGAGACTGGCGTGGTAATGTCAATTATCATTTTCGAATGGACAAAGGACAGAATCGAAAATACGCTCAAGAAACATTAAGCGGGCTTCAGAAGGCCTTTGATCGGGTCAACTGGAATCTGGATCTTTAGAGACGAGTGGGATTCCCTCGAAGGTTGTTGCTTTTATAATAGAGTTCTATCTGGCCGCAAGACTTTTCGTTTTTTCCAAATCTTTCGAATTGCGACCAGGAGTAAGGCAAAGGAATATTCTGTGGCTCTTCTTACCAGCAATAGACGCTGAACTAAGTGCCATCGTAGGTACTTCTGAGAGACTTTGTTTCCAATGGAGAATTTTCAGAGGCTAAGCCACATAGATTCTGTTTCCTGGCAAGAATAAACAGCGGCAGGAAGAAGATTTCTGCAAGTGCACAAGAGGGATGGCTGGTCGTAGGATAAACTGGAGGTAAAAAAATTGAACTATCTAGGCAATTTTGCTTGTATCAACCGTTGGAGTAAAGGAGCTGGATATTAATAACTGAATAAGCTTGTCCCAAAGCACTACAATAATGGTCTTCGATCCTGATGTCAAATCCATACTGCTGTATGCCTGTGAAACATGCAAAGAATCTATCATTTTGAGAAGAATGCAGGCAAATGTAAAACGCTGTCCAAGATTTTTCTTAAAATCCGAAGGCCGCAATTATATGAAACCAAGAACTGTAGCATGTAAATGGTCAAAAACTGATGTTGATGATACAACACCGCAAAGCAGTTATTCAAACGGAATCCTCAAGGTACAGGGCGAGTTGGTAGACCAAGAACAGCTTGAATATTAACGGTCTTGGAAAAACATAAACACAGAGAAAAAAATTTGGGGTCGCTGATTTCAAATCCAGAAAAAGATTTAAATTATCTTATACGGTTTTCGAATTATCGCTATTAGAAAAAATACAAGATTTCGAGAGTTGCAAAGTCTGGAAATAACTCGGAAACCTTACTGTAGGTGCTACAAAATCAAAAATGGTTTCTGGATTCAAAATCAGCGAGCCAAAATTTATCGGAAAAGGTTTGTTTTAGACATAGCTTTTTTGTTGCATAGTGTTATTGTAAAGTTCGATAGACCCTTAAATAACACAGTACTTGGTTATGCTCATTAGCGGGTTTCAAATAAGAGTTTTGGATTAATAACACTCATTCACATATTTCTTTAAATTAAAAAACACCTTCTGCTTTCTCAGTTGTTCCTTTTCATTCTTAAAAAACCATTTGTAATTAAAAATCGAAGAAGAAAGTTCCTTGATTTCGAAAGGAACAAAACTCGGTGGGCATTTTATAAGCCCCAACGGAGCAGCAGAAGCCGCACATAAAAAATATTTAAATAAATTTTGCATTTAATTTAATTTCCATTGTTTTAGGCGCACACAACTTGTAACATAACAACAACAATTTTGGGTTAAATACAATTTTGCGTATAATTCGTGCATATTTTCCCAGAATTTAGAATTTGTTTTTCGAAGCAGTTAAATTTGTTTAACGGATATTTGAGCATTGTCAACAAACAGCAACTAAATCATTTTTCAATTTCCTTACTTTTTTATTTTAACAGCTTAAGTTCCTTAAGGGAAAGGACAGCTTAAAGTTTAGTGCAGACAGAGCTTAAGGATTTTTCCATTTATGCATTTCAAATTCACCTTTCGCAGAGCTTCGGCAGCAGCAGCTTCATTGCATTCGCATTTCCATGGTAATAACAAGGGAGTATTAGTATTGTCTTACCCCTGGCTGGTAGTCAGGTATCGTTATGTTCGGTAAGCCAACAATAGCAACAACAAGGACGAGTGCCGTAAGGAGCCGGAGTACGACCACAACGACAAGGACAATGATGAGGACGACATGGCAGCATTCGTGGCAAGAAACTCAAGTCGACATTGTCTTTGCCTCAGCTTCGCTTTTCACTCTCCACTTTTATTGTTATTTTTCCTGCATCATTATTTCTGTTGGCGCCTTGGCACTCTTCACCTCCAAGCCTCCCATTCCCTTTTATTTACGCTCTCCTGTAACCAATCTCTTGGCGGCCACTATGGCGCGGCTTCCTCTTGCATTGTTTGGCCTCAACATGAGCATCAATGAAGCGTCTACTCAGATAAAGATAAATAGTCTCAGATAAGGTTCAGTTATTTGCAAACAAATACAATTGCGGTTCATTGATGGCGGTTTCATTTTGCCGTTGCCGCTGCCCCCAAGGACACCAAACGCGGCGATAGCCTGACATTATATTATGCTTGATATTGGGTTCGGTTTTCTTTTTTGGGGCTATATTTTGTGGCTTGAGTGACTGAAATGCAAGCTATTTGTGGCAAAGTACTTGCTTACTTACAAAGTGAAAAGTCGATCAAGTGAGAATGAAATTACTAATAGTTAAGGGTTGACAAAGGTCAGAGAGTAAATCAGAATACTGACTTGGTTGTTGGACTAAATGATTCTATTGCAATTTTAAATAATTGGACTTTCCTTGAAAATGGCCATAAAAAAGTCTTTTTGTGAGTTACTACTTTTTAATGAGTGGTTTCACTAGTACAGTTGGGTCTGACAGACTAGAGCCAATTTTTGAATAGAATTGGTGAACATTGATTCCCTTGTAGCTTGTAGCAAAATAGCGGTATATTTGTTTCTGTAAAATTGAAAAAACTTCAAAAAAGTATACTTGAAATTTATGTCAAATTTTCATTACAAAATTTAGAAAACTTGGTTGGGGGAAGAAACCACCTTGACCAACGGTCTAAGGATGATTGTCGCGGTGCGAAATGTGGTAGAGATGGCTCTGATCTCTGCATCCCAATATGTTCAAGCCTGCATGGATTGATCACGTTATGATCGATGAAATGCGTCAAGTTCGTTTGTTGCGTGGGAACCCATACCATAGTGTCACAAATTCACAAATCACATTCAACGGTCAACTCCCTAAGCAGCACACTCAGCATCACTTCGAAATGATAATGTCACGGAATTTTGGACGCATATCTCTCTTTTCCAATACTTAATAATTGCAAAGGGAAATCAGTTAGTGTAGTCACTGAGGTTTTGAAAGAACACTTTTTCGGCTTGTTGCGCGATGTAGGGGATAGTGGCTATTCCAGTACGAACTACCCAACGTCCCCAATCACAGATGATTGCATGAATATACCGCTGCCTAGTCATGACGAAGTAAATCAAGCGGCTCTAGAACTACAAAGCTGCTGCCGCAGACGTCCTGCCAGCAGGGTTGGTCAATACCTCCAATGAGTTTGAAGAGTGCATGCACCGTTTCTCTCGCAGTATATGGCTAGAAGAAGCGTTACCTCACGGTATGCGTGGTATCTGTCTTCCTTTTATATCACAAAAGACACCATCGATCGTTTCGCTGATCGCACCTTTTCAAAGCATCTGACAGGTCCTTCACTCACACTTCGCCAAGTCCTTCAGGAGACCCGCGAATCCCAAATGGACATCCCTTACCTCTCTTGATTATAACGCAGTTGAGGGATCGTTTACATGCCGCTTTGTCTAAGATCGGATTCCCTGCAAACTTACTTACATGCAGCTTCGTCAACAGAGTGCGTTACGATAACCCTTCTTGGTAGCATTTTCTTCGAAAATGCCATTCGCTTGCTTGAAAACGCAGATGACATTATGGGATCATTGGTAGAAGCAAGTCATACGCCACCGCAGCTTTGCCGCTATTGAAATTAAATCTGCCAGGGTGTTTTTAATCCTTAAGATCCATAGGAGAGAAAGTCAAAGTTCTTTAAGAGGTGTTTGGGAGGAAAGTACTCTATGAGATCCTTGGCCTATCACGGGCTGGCAATGACTACTGCACTCTTTGAAACGATAAGCTCTACATGCAGCGACTCCGCTATCTTCTAGGATAAATGCCTTCAATGCGGCTGTTAAATGAAGATGACTAATGGGTGGTTCCGCTGAAAGAGTAGTTCGAAGGCGCAATAACTATCTTTACTTTTATGAAGTGATACTATGTAAAGCGAAATTTTAACGAGAAAAAAAACTTAGCAGTCTTTGAAATGATCTAAGTAGGCTCTGTACATGGTTATGTCATTTTCCAGTTCTGGACCTGAACAACAGTTTTTGGATTTTCATTGTTGTCTTGAATCTTGTAGTGAAAACATCGTTTGGCTCTAAATAAATAAAATTAAATTTAAATCCTACTTCTGTAAGCAGACTAAGGTAAAAAAAAAAAACTAAATTACAAAAAAAAAAAAATTAAAAATATATATTTTCCAGAAATTTAATTTGCAAAATGTGTAATCCCCGATTTTGCACCATGCCTGGTACCTGCTGTGGACCAACTGGCGGACTCGGACCTTGTGGGCTCTGTGGACCCTACAATGGCCAATGGTTCAAGGCGATCAATCACTGTTGTGGTCCGTGTGGACCATACGGTTGTTGCTCATGTAGCGGACCATGTGGAGGTTCTTGTTGTTAGTCTGCTTAGAAGGAAGGTAGGACTCTGTAAAATTTACAGTGTAAATCCATCTTTAGAGCAACGGTGTTGGCGACAATTAAATGTGGAAGCGAATTTCAATTTGGAACAACATCTTCATAATATAAAAAACTGTCGCTGAAATAAACTACACAAAATTTTTAGTTAAATTTTTAAATGATGTTGGTCTCTAATTTTGGTTTTGGGAAGTTTATGGGCTTTAGTGCAAACAAGGTATGTCCAAGACAATATTCGGTATTTTGGAATTAGTTAACGTTTTCGTTAATATAAACGATAAGAATCGATAAGTGAGCATTGACTTCCATAATGTAAAGATCGAAAAACTGTCGAACTCCTTGATTCAGTAAAGTTCCTTACAAGTTCAAAGCTCATTGGTTAAATTTGCGGTTTACTGAAATCGCTAAGCTATTTGAAATTGATAACAAAACGACCATACATTTTTCATACCATTTCGAAGTAATAACTCCTTCCTTATCAATATGCATATATCTTAATTAGCTTGACTTCTTCTTCTTCTTCTTGGCTTGCCACATGCGAATCGTTAGGTGCTTAAAGCCTTCGACTTCAAGCTTCCACGTCAAGCAGCCCTAATCTTCAGCTTTTGATATATACGGAGGGGCAAAAAGTAAAAGCATTCGAGACTTGACTTACTTTCAACTTTCCCTGAGTGTGTGTGTATGAGTTTGTGGAAAAGTTTTGCAACTTTTTCTTTCGCCCTGTTTTGTGTGCGTGCTACGTGCGTTTGTCGATTTGCCTATATGTTGTCGTATACGCGTTGCATGCCCCAAAATGTATGTTAAGCACTTTGCTCTCAGTTTGGTAGCGCACTTTTGGCATATCTGGTTTGCGATTTATACGTGCATGTAATATGTGTAATTTATGACTGACAGGATGTGTGCATTTAAATTATGTGCAAAATGCTCCAAAGCTGCAAGGACTTTGAGTTGAAAACTTTTGCTAAAAAGTTTAGGCCTCTAGTTGGCTAGCTCGGTCACCAGCGTACAAAATATTGATAGTCACGTAAGAATATGGCGTCTGTGTCTTAACCAAAACACCTTGAGAATTGAAATGGCACTTTAAAAACATTTTTGCAATAAAGCCCACAAGCACTGACAATTTAGCTCAAGGATATGTTTATAAAAAATGTCTTTCATTTGCAGTTGAATACTCTCTTTTCAAAGAATTTAATTGGGCATGCAGCTTTCATTCAGTTAGTAGAAGTTCTTTTTTTTCGCACAAGCAGTGCTATAGAAATACAAGCACTGCAACAAGCAGTATAGAACACATTGTGATGATCCACAACAGAAACGCGTGGAAATCTAGATTATGTATTTCAAGGCTTCCGACAAAAGTCATAAGCTTAATCTTCCAAAGCAGCTTGTTTGGTTCTGTTCATTACGTTATTTAAGTTCTCCATATGTAATAAGCTTTTTGAAAGATACGAGCTTTGGATGGTGAATATGAAACTTATCAAGGTACTTCTTTACCAATACGATGATACTTATTTTGTATCAACTGTTGAAAGAAAATACACTCTGTCACTCAGACCGTAAGAGTAACACGATATTAATCGATTTAATGCATGACTAAGAGTGAGATGACCTGGGTATCATAATGAGTATGTGCTACGAGGATCTTTTGTTGACACAACTTGCATTTGATAAAACTGAAAATACATTTTCAGTCAACGGTGTCTACTAAGTACAGCTATCAGTAGACGCAAGCAGAATGAAATGTTTATAAAATCTAGCCCGACTGAGCGTTGGTATGGATGCAAAAATATGTTAAAAATAGACTTTATCGCGAAGAACTTAAAGTGCTCCTTTCTCTTCTTCTTAACTGGCCATTACAACCTGTTATCCGGCTACTACCTGATGTTGAACATTTTTACATTGGAATTGTGGTTTTACGAGGTGGGTCTCAAACCCAACGCACAACCCTTTTAAGGCCTGGGGTGCCTGTACTGTTCTCGAAAAGATCCCAGTGTCACTGTTAGTCGCTTCATACGACAAGCTTTGACCTGCTGAGGTGGTATTCTCTAACCGGCACACCACGCGTGGGTTTTAAGTAGGAAAGATTTTGTGGTCTATTTGTGGGACTATTACGGCACTAAGCATCACATATTTAAGGGAATCGATATTTTGACGTAGATTTACCGAAAAATAAGGTTATGCCCAATTTTTCTTTATGACCCACGAAAAACCTGCACGACAAATAGAATGGGGTGAGAGAAAAGAGCGTAAGAAGAACATGCCCGGAGATAGGATAAAGAGAGTGAGGAGATAGATAGAGTGTGCAATAAGGGAGAATGAGGAATGAGATTTGTGGAGTAACGAAAAGTGAGGTGTAATGTGATTAGATTAGAGATGAAATGACAGGCGATGATAGCAGATGAGATCAGATCAGATGAGGTGAAAGAGAGGAGATGAGATGATAATACCTAAGATGAGAGGAAATGAGATGAGAGATGAGGAGAATAAGTGCACAGCAAAGTCTATCCAAAGCTTTAAATTATATGGATATGCATACTGAACGGATGTAGCGAGCGTAGCGAACAGGGCGCCGAGCTCCCTAGTATTAAGTAAAACCTATTAAAATGCTATGGTCATAAATTATAACAAAAAGTTTAGCCACCTCTTTTATTTGTCCAAGGCTTTCTTTTTTGAAGTCTTTTTCATAGAATTATTTTTCATATCATAAGCCCAGTATTATGCATTTATTAAAACACGAGGCACTTTAGAAGCCGGTCACACAGTGATGGAATAATTGATTGAACGAAGTTAACTCCTCCTCATTCCACTCTCAACACAAACCATTGGCCTGTCTGTTGGCATGCCTCATTAATCTATCATTATGGCGCAGAGCAGCGTCCGCGATCTGATCAGGAACCTCCGCTATTATTAAATCCTCAGATACTAGGGGGCCCAGTGATAAAGCCTTATTTTGCAAAACTTTTGAACGCTTCCAATTACTTTTGGAAACCACTCCCAAAATCGACATACTTTATTTTCATTTGCTCTCCGATTGACCAAGCTTTTTTCGATTCCTTCCTCTTGCATACCTTTACTTAATACATGTTCCAAATTTAAACACCGCCTTTCAGTAAATACACTCTCCATGGGATCTTGCAAAAATAAACTTGTCTCTTTATCGAATTCTAGTTCGACTCAAATCGCTTTTGAATAATTTTAAAATTCACAAAATAACAATTTAATTGCGTTTCAATTTTGAACATATATTAAGAAAAGGCTGAATATAAAAAAACCGGTTGTATAACTAAGAACAGACATTCAGAGGCAACGAAAAGGCAGGACAACTCTTCTTTGGAAGGACCCGGTAGAGAGATTTATCACTTTTAGACTTACATTGACAACATTAAGCTCTCCTGTTGCTTTCTTGGTAAGTGTTTAATAACCATTTTATAAGAAATACATCGTATGAAGAAGTCTACACCTGAGCATTAAATAAGTTTGTGTCTAAGTGGAAAATTAAATGGTTTTCAAGGCATCCTACTACCAAGTCTCAATTACAGCAGTCAATTGCGTTGACTTTGTAATTGACTCCCCCTTGACCTATATTGATGCCATTCATGTCAAAGTTTGAATTACAGGCGTCGTACTGGGTTATTATATATTTGCAGTTAGTTGAACCCATATGTCAAATGGCATGAACTTTCACCTGGAGTCTATAGGAGCCAGTGACACAGCTCCAAGACAGATATATATTCAGTGTCAGTCTCAAGTGTGTAATCAAGTAGAAAAATTACTTGAATGGAGTGCGTGCATAGCATATGCATAGCTACTAAAGTTCTTTTATACACTTTTACTGAGCCAAGTTAGTTCTGCACTGACTTTGAAGTTGATTTAAGCCAACTGTTAGATAGACTTCGCTCATAGAGAAAGAAAGAATGTTTAATGAAAAGTGTCATATGGCTTGGAAGCAAAACTGCATGCTTTAAAATTGCTTAGCACTGCTTGTTTTATACCCTTACCATGTTGAGTAAGATCAACTAATTTAAATTTCATTGTCCAGTCGATTACAAGCTACAAAATGATTGGTATGTTGCTCTGAACTTTCAAAGAAATACCAAGTTTTACATCTTGCATTACAAAATGTTTTGGCCTTGTTGGTCATTGTTTTGGTTATAAATTACAAAATTCTAAAAATTTTACAATTTTTATATGAGACATGTTTTGGCGCGCCAAGAGGGCAAAGATCCGTATGCCGTTAGGCAAACAAGCCTAAATAAATAAGGATGGTGTTACGCTCGAATGGTGTTACGCTTGTGAGTGAATTTAATAAGAATTAGAATGCGTACATTCCATGAATGCTGAAATGGATGTAGCAAGCTTCACAAGAGGAAAAACTCTTTAGTGCTCTGACCGATTAAGAAATTGCAGAAGCATTGTAGAAAGTGTTCTAATAAAGCGTGACATATAGGCTAAAGCATATTGTGGCACTTAGCGAACACATTGCCTTTATAATCCAAAACCATTGGCAAAACGTGTAACTTGAGCGGTATGTGTGCATGATGGTCACCTTGTGTTTGGAACTAACACAATTGTGTGTCGCCCAACAACCATGCAAAATGCAGTGGAACACAAAAGCGTAAAATTGCGTGGCATAGACAATTTTTGGGCTATTCTAGGTGCAGCCTCCATGGTGAACTTAATTGGTTTTCACAATATAAAATGGCATATCAGCTGTTGTTGTTATTGTTATCGTTATTGGTGTTACGCAATGTGTGCAACTTTTATGTTGCCTACTTTTTGGCTTACCCCGAATGCTGTTGCAAGGTCTGTGTGTAAATTAAGTACAATTTTCTTGACTACAGATCCATTGCATGAGCTTTAAATGCCACAAAATATTGCAAAAAAGATGAAAAGATCGAGAGAGTGAGTGACGCTTCTCAGAGCTGTTTGTTTGTCAAACAATATTGCAGCACAGATTAGTTGCTTATTTTGACAGTAGCTGTCAGAGTAGCATTTATCGGTGTATGTGTGTGTGTGTGTGTGTGTGTGTGTGTGAGTGTGAGAGTGTGTCAGTGTAAACAAACAAAAATGTTTGCAGCAGCAGCAGTAAGAGCAACAAGAATAACAATAACAACACTTAAAACACTGCTCGTACGCCCGCTCTCTTTCTATGCCGCTGCCGCTGCTGCTGCCGATGCCTGCATCTCTATCATTCTTCCACTCACTGCAGCTGAGCCTGAGCTTGATGGCGATGATTCTCATATCTTGTGCACTTGTAGCATACTTTTCAGCTCGAGTGCTCTGCTCAACTGTACTTGGGGCTGCTCTAAAGCTGGTTTTTTGCCATTTTTCATGCACAGCAGCGCCTCGTGCGCTCGGCTCTAAGCTTTTAATTAAATGCAAGAAAATTCAATTTTAATTAAAATTTCTCAAAAGTCTTGCCATGCCAGGCATATACGGATGCGGATGGATGCGGATGTAGATGCGAGCTACGTTTGCTGCAGCTGCATCTGTTATCTATCAGCTAGAATATCTGCTCTCTGCACACTCCCTATTACTTTCTAGTATCGGCTTGAGTGTTTGCCAAACGTGTAAAATTGAAAATTAGGAAATCGAATTGTAATGGCAGCCGAATCAAAATCCCATAGTCAAAGACAAAGCAGCGCCGTCTGAGACGAGCGGGAGCGAGTGAGAGAGTCATCAAGCACACACAAAAGCAAAATTGTAAAGTAATTGGAAATGAAAATTCATTTAGGGTAAAATCATCATGACCAGCTTGCTTTTCCTTGGCTTTCCCTGCCTTCAAGTCAAATGTTTGTATGTATGTGTTTATTGGTGTTGAGTGTGCGTGTGTATGTGTGTTTTTTGATTCCAATTTGTAAAGGCATAAAACCTAGTTTGATTGAGATTTGCTGGGTAACCGGTTAGCTAACAGTTTCGACTAATCTCTCCATGGAATTTGAATTTAAATGCCTGGAATTCGTTTTCTTTACTAATGTAAAGCCAAGAAACGTTTTTTTAATACAACGCATTATCTTTGTTATCCCTGACGTTGATCATCTACTGTAACAATAAATCTGCTCAAGTTGATCTACTCCACATTGATTAATAGAAGAGTGGTACAAGAATTACAATTCTAGACCTTCTTTCAATTTAATAGTTTTTCGTCAGTTCAATGTCCTACCTAAGTAGTTGTTATTAGATAACAGGAAGTTCGTCATTCATACGTATGTGTGACGGACGTGTCTATATACACTCGATGATTCAGCCAACTAGAAAGCGACGGAAGGGCTGAAATCAGCTCTTGCGTGCGCTACGACCTTTATATTCAGATTCAGGTAGAGAATACATTGTGGTGGGTGCATTAAATACTTTTTTAAAGGTAGAGGAATGAAATCATACATAAAGAACTGACCATCACCTACCATATCAGTGATGACGTAATATACCACCACTAACTTAAAACACAAAAATTAGAAGCATATTTGCTTTAAGTGAACATTTTTGCGCATATAATTGCACAAAAGATTGCCAATTTTTTTTTTTTTTTTAATAAGCCACAAAATATATTGCATAATTTTCCAAGCACTTGCAGTCTGTGGTTGAAGCCACATAATTGTTTAACATTTTTCATAAATTCCTTCAACGAAAATGTTGCAAAAAATGTGCACATATTCTACTGTAGTAGGTAAATTTTGGCTTGCCCGCAGCCATAAGCCAAAACCCGGCTGGTGCTAGCCAGGAGCCCTGGGAGCTGGCTGGGATGGCATAAATAGTTTAATACAAAATGCAGACAAAGGCTCGTCTCATCTCAGCTCATCTGCAGTTCGGGTGCCCGCATAGTTCCTAACCGAAGCAACCAAAGAGTTACGTTTCTTTTCAAGCTCAACATTTCCCATAGTTGTTTTTTTTTTGCCCTGTGGTAAAAGGCAAAAATATTTAATGCACCCACCACAATATTTTCTTTGGCTGGTTGGTGATAATGCAGTTGCCTGGGCGAAAATTGGAAAAACACGAAAAAGAGAATCCACTCAAGTTGAGGCAAAGGAAAAGTCTAGTTGCAGTGATTTCTGTATTCTACTATCTTTTTATTTTTTATTGCATGTTCAACAGTGTGGAAATAATAAAGCCAACTTGCAGACAGTTATAGTTAGTTGTAGTGCACGAAAGACATTCAAAATGCCGGAAACAGGAAGCACTCATTGCCGGGCTGCTGCATTGTCTGACAACAGACACCGGAAGAGTTGAAGGGGCAGCCGGGTGCAGGGGCATCTCTATGGGCATTGCAATGGCAGCGGCGCCAATGAAAACCAAAGGTTCGACACTTGGCATCGGGTTTGCCTTTCAATGCATACAATTTATGGCATTGGGCGATAATAATACTTGATGACTTTCTGTTTATTCTCTTATAATTTTTGCTCTCTAGTTTTATTCACTTTTAAAGTGCAATTCACTGTTATGTTCAACTGGTCAACGATTCTTTCGAGGATTCTCTGGAAATGTAAAAGAGTGTTTATTATTTATTGCAGGCACTAAAAGCAACTATTATGCTTTTAATTGAAAACTTGTGAATTAATATAGATTTAAGTTAGTAAGTTTTAACGAAATTTGTCTTATTTTTAGTATATTTAATAAAGGATTAATGTATATAAGTTGCCGTTTATAGAGTATTAAGTCATCACTAATCGGCTGGTGTGTCAGGATAAAAGAAGATGGTGAGGGCGAAGACGATATTCCAAACATTTATGATATTAAGGATTGGCTGAATGAATGTTCTCTGTTGCACATACTCAAATAAATATAAACAGACAAAAATTGAAACAGGAACTGAAATTAAGTGTATATTTCAGTTCCTGTTATTAGTGATAACCAGCATTAAGCGATTGGGTTTTACCATTTGAAAAAGTCTCGTTGCTTGTTTCATAAAGAACTGATTCTTTCCTGCCTTTTGCAAATCGAAATCGATCTGAAAAAAAAAATCTTCTCATTTTTGCTCATAAAAGTTAATGGCCCGCTACGCCTCCTTCGGTATGTTACATTCTTTGCATAAATATATTGTCAATTGCTTGAAATATACTATTTTCTATGCTTGTTACACAAAATTAAATTGATCAGTGATCCTGTTTCTTCTGTCTTTTTGAGATCATTAAAAGCTCCCATCCCCATTTCTCCTGACGAAAACGCTCCATTTTATGAACTACCTTGCAGATTTCTGAAAACAAAACTCGAAAAATTTACTATGAAAGAATTGAATCTCGTTGATACTTCAATTGATATAAGAGATTTAACGGTTTGAGTGCAAAAGAAAAGAAAAACTACAGGAAAAAACCGTGTTTAAACATGATTACACATCAGAATTCGTTGGGAACATAAGAATTCAGAAAACTTAATAATACTTTTGTGAAATTCATTTATAATTGGCCCGGCGAAACACCGGGCACGACAAAAAATTTTTATTAGACTCATTAGATTGTTCCTCTCCACGGAAATCTTTAGTAAAAGGCGAAAGATTTATTCGACATTTGAAGAAAAACCTGAGTGTATATTTTCAGCGAGAATCAGTTAGCTCATAACATAGGAACGGTGTGAACATGTTGCGAATTATAAACGCACTTATGATAAAAACACCCCTAATAAAGGCTACATAAACATGCTGACAACAAAGTGATAGTACGTAGTGCGAGGGGCTGCAAATATGTATGAGAATGTTTTATTACATAAAAGTAGAGCACACATTGTTTTATAGAATATGGCAGCAGACTTTCCACTACTAAAATATATATTTATAAGATTTCTTTATAATATACATTTCATTGCTCAACTCACTCTTTAGTTGAAATAATTGGCGTAGACAACTTTTGTTTTGTGTTTTAACCACGAAATAAGGTATTTAGGTACTTATGTTACAGGGAGAATTGATGCAGATGCGCCGAAAACGGTGACACACATTTGCGAATCCAGGTAAAACAACAAATTTGTTACGTATACTTAGGCTTATGATTCACACCTGGTTAAAGCAGCGTTCAGTAGGCATGAAGTAAAATATAAGGGCAAAGTTATCGCTTCTCGGCCTTATGGCTAAGATCAAAGTGTAGTATCTGTTCTTATCAGCTTAACATCTGATAGATCCTCCATCGGAGGACAACAAATGTTAAACTGATTTTTGGAATCAGGCGGAGTGCTAGGGGCTTGCTCCACCTCTGTCACGGGTTGGCCCGGTATTGCAGTACCGCCGGGATTTTGGCCCATTTTAATAATAAATTTGAAGAAACAAACGACTAAGCAAGAATTGCGCATTTAAACAGAATTTTGCAAGTATAAATGAATGAAGAAGATGGAATAGGGGATTTTTACTTAATTTTTTTTGTGAAAAATAAACTTAAATGCTGCTCTAAAGCACTTTAGAGAAGGAGTCCTATTTGAGCATAAACGTTACCCGCCCTGAACGACGACCTGGATGAAAGATAGATAAAACAGCTGAGAAAAAAGTTTTTTTGGAGAACCGACGCATGAAATATAAGGCAGCGATGTTTGTTCCGAAATTACACGAGTTCACACAAAGCTTAAGCTAGACATGTTGTCATTTATTAGTGGATTTCCTTGGCGTTGCACTCTAAGCAGGATTGACGCCAGACGCCACATCGGCAACGTAAAGTGAATACATTCTTATAATGAAACCAACACAGCCAATTAAATTTGCCCAATTCAGTGGCCACCCTCCGCTCTCTGGGGACATTCTTGTCCACGCACAGATGCTTTATAATCCGCAATTCCGCCACCAAATGCGTTATTGGATTATTATTCTGGTTCCAATCGGCGCCCTTATAAGGACGCTCAAAACGCTTTGTACAACGTTTTTGGAACCAGTTGTAGGTATTTGTGGAACAACACTTCGCCCTAGATGAATTCTAACCGGTCTTAGCCGAAATGCACTACTCAACGGGGAACCTATTCCGAATAGGTATACCTACAATAGCTGCAGCGAGAGAAGGATGCGCAGCATAAACGCGCTTAATTACATTAATTGACAACGCTTATCTATAGATAATTCCATTTTGTCGGACTACCAAAATGATATAGGCTTGTTTCCAAATCGGTACGATCTTAAATAATATTGCCATAACCTCATAGTCTTTGTATGTGCCCAAAATTTAAGTACGCCCACTGCATTTGGCATACTTCATTACGCTTTTCATTTTATTCGCAGTCCAGAACAGACAAACATAATTAAATTTCCTTTATTCAAGAATATCTTAGCGACAGACGACGATGAGGACAAATGACATTTTGTTAATTTGACATTCAAATCACGCGCTAATCGAACTTTGTACAACTGTCAAAAGAGTCAAAGTGACATTTATGTGAGCGTCAACTTTGTCGCCTTCTTCTCGCACTCTCTTTCTCTCTCACGCTCTGCTTTGTATGCCGCCATTGTCAACATTCTTGATTTGAATGCTGTCAATATTTTCGCTATACGCTGACAGCTCAGGCGCTTCGCCTCAATGTGGCAGCTAATTTTGAATGAACCGACAACGATGACAGACAGACGGGCAAATTTAATTGCTGTTAATTTGACATAAGACATAACTTCTAAGATGCTCGGCTTGCTTTGGTCTGGTTTGACATTTTTTACAGCTATTATCTGCTGTTACTTTGAGTCATCAACGGCATTTCAATGTCATATGTGTCACACGACGAACACCATACAACGCCCAACATGTTCGATGACCACTAGATATGCACGATCAGCGTATGTGGTCGGGCAGAGTGGTGTGTACGAGTTGCGACGCTGAAGTTACCGGGCACGTTTTGCTAACGCCAACGATTTAATTACAACGCATTTGCTACAAACGTTAAACATTCCTATATTATAATTATAACCACAATACAACATATATTATCATTAAAATAGACATTAATACTAAATTCGCGATGTTTTATTGCAAACCATAAGACGCTCTTCCACAGCCTCAGTCCTGACAAACCAAACTCGGCCATGCCTCTGACAATATCAGAAGTGGCATACAGAGCGCAATAAGTAAAAGTACTAAAAAAAAACAAAGTGAATTTAGTGTCAATATCGCAAGTATTTAAAAACACATTTGTTAATACGACGCTGTGACGTGAAGCAGAAAAACATTAGCAAAAACGAAAATCCTTGTGTGCATGTATTACAGTGACCTTGAAATTGCCGAAATGACGGGAAAAAAATATCAAAGCAAAAACGACTTACAGAAAAAATGCCGACAGGCAGGTTTATCAACATCAGGCAATCGTGAACAATTGTTAAAAAGATTAAACGAGCATAGTAGTGGCGACGAATACGAAAGTTTGGAATCGGAAACCCAAGCTCTGAAAACAAAAATAAATGAACTCGAGAAAAGCATGCGGCAAATGCAAGAACGATCATTTCATCCCTCGTTAATTTCATCACCATTTCCAGAACATTCGAACAATCGCGACGCAATGTATTCGCGACACGGCAACGCGACGCCACAAGTAACGGTAAATTCTTTGTTGCCTACGACAACGGCTCGAACACCATCTTTTCAACACAACGTTTCTCACCACGAACACAACATGAATCGCGTCATACAAGTTGTAACGACTCCGCAACAAGCTGTCAATACAGAAACGATCGTGCCTTACGAAAATGTAGCAACGTCTCAGCTGCATGGGCAACGTAACCTTGCGAATGTTGCAACGTCTCCGCAACATTCTCATATTTCGAATATTTTTGTGCCTAACGAAAATGTAGCTACGGTTCAGCTGCATGGGCAACAATATCGCAATGTTGCTACGTCTCAGCAACACGTTGATGAAATAAATACGTCTTTACCTATCGAAAATGCAGTTACGGCTCAGCTGCAAGGCAGATACGGAAATGCTGCAACGTCTCAACAGTATTCAAATTATTTCACGACGATCTTGCCTAACGTAAATTTGGCTACGGCTCAGGGGCAGCAAAACACTTTTGAAAACGGTCAATACACGCAACAACAACAACAAAATGTGCCAACTTCAAATGTATACGCAACAAATGTCGAACATAAACGTAACATGTCGCAATGTGAATACGCTCCTAATTCCTTTGGACACGTTAAAGAAATTGTGGCACTACTACCAGAATTTAATCCTTCGTCTGACAAATCGTTAGATTCGCGGCAATACATAAAACGTGTCGAAACTCTACGCAATGCATATCACTGGGACGATCGAACGCTTATTTTTGGAGTGCAACAAAAAATGCAAGGTGCAGCACGATACTGGGTCGATTCACTAGAGGTAGTTCTCCAGAATTGGCAAGAATTTGCAACGAAATTTATGAACGATTTTCCATGCATTGAGAACGCGGCTGATTTTCACATAAGAATGTCAAAGACACGAAGATCATTTAACGAGTCCCCGCAGGACTATTTTTATAAAATGCTCGCAATTGGTAAAAAGGGTGAGTTGTTAGATTCAGCTATTTGTACACATATTATAAACGGTATAAATGACTACGACCTAAAAAGAAAAATATCAAATAATTACGTAAGGTGCAACGATTTGCTACGAGATATTTTAACTTATACGGCTCATAACGAAATCAAACACGCTCCCCTTATTACGATAAAGAAAAACATTACCTCGTCTGTGCAGCGTTCAGACCAAGCAACAGTAACCGAGCGCCATATCGGCAATAAGGGTGAAAACTCTATTAAATGCTACAATTGTCAGAAAATAGGACACTTCTCGTCTAAATGTCCAGAGCCTCAACGCAAACCACGATGTGCGATTTGTAAGCGCACTACACACGATACCGAAAATTGCCCAAACAAAATAAAAACAAACACGGCAGTTAATAAGATCGACGCAAATACAGTTTCAGCCATGTGCACTACACACGATTCCAAAAATCAGCAAAATAAAATAGAAACAGACACGACAGTAAATAAAATTGATGAACACCAAATTTCTGATATATGCACAAATATTTTGGTTAACGGGAACGAAACCAAGGCGTTTGTTGATCCAGGCAGTACGCGAACGTTAATACGATCTACGTTTGCCGAACAGATAGGAGTAGCGCAAAGATGCGCTGTTACTTTAAACGGTTTTGGCGGCGGAAAATTTTATTGCACAAGAAAACTGGTCTCGAAAATTGTTATTGACGGAAATATGTTTGAAGCCGACGCTTTAATAGTAGATGACGATTTACTCACAGAAAACGTTCTTCTAGGCAAAGGACGTGTTGTGCCGTGATGGTAACAGATTGATCATTCATGGTAACGAATGCTCAATTGAAAATATACGCAAAATATCCACAAACGATGCTCTGCATGTCGTAGAGACGGTCACCGATTGTTCAGCCATTGCTAAAGTTAAAGCCAACAAAGAGCTGATCATACATCGTGAAGGGACTAAGATGGCTCATGTAGATGCTATGAGCCGCGCACCAGACTTGTCCGCAGAAAGGACACATGACGAAATTATACGCGCTATAACAAACGAAGTCGACGATTGGCTTATGACGATGCAGCTGCAAGATCCGTCACTGGTGGAAATATTTAAGGTGCTAAAGGGTCATATTAATACTGGTCAAACGAAGCAGCTACAAAAAGATTACGTGATCAAAAATCATCGGTTATATCGTAAAGTAAATGGAGATATACGTTTTGTTGTGCCGAGAGCAGTACGTTGGCGTATAGTAAAATTATGTCACGATGACGCAGGTCATTTTGGCTTGGAGAAAACAACAATTCAACGAATTGAACAACGGTTTTGGTTTCCAAAAACACGCAAGTACGTAAAAGACTACATTTCATCATGCATCCAGTGTTGCTTCAATAAATCACACGGTGGGAAACCTGAAGGACGTTTACATTACAATGACCATGAGCCGATACCTTTTCGACAGATTCACGTAGACCACTTGGGTCCTTTTATACGCAGCAAACACGGAAACACACATATACTGGCCGTTTCCGACTCATTCAGCAAATTTTTAATTGTAAAGCCGGTAAAAAGTACAAAAACGCTACCAGTCATCAACGTTTTAAATGAAATATCGAGCTATTTTGGTTTGCCCAAGCGTATCGTATCCGATCGCGGAACCGCGTTCACCTCAAAACAATTCGAAGAATACTGCCAACATAATCAGATAAAACATATCAAGAATGCAGTAAGAACACCTCGCGCTAATGGCCAAGTGGAACGCGCTAATCAGATAATTTTGAATTTTATACGTACTGAAGGCAACGCACCAAAATAATTGGGACCAAAATCTTCATAATGTGCAGTGGACAATCAACTCGCAGCGAAACGAAACCTCAGGGTTTAGTCCAAACGATCTTGTATTTGATTTCAAACT
This sequence comes from Chymomyza caudatula, assembly GCA_035041775.1. Classification (NCBI taxonomy): domain Eukaryota; kingdom Metazoa; phylum Arthropoda; class Insecta; order Diptera; family Drosophilidae; genus Chymomyza; species Chymomyza caudatula. The sequence goes on along the minus strand of JAWNKW010000039.1, from coordinate 659,940 downwards.
TATCGACGTTACTCAAAACCAGCTAACAGCTGCCATACACGATGACGTGGATACCGATGCCAAATCCGAACATATCAACGAGAGACGAAATCACGCAGTGCTTAACATCGCAGCCGAACGAGCCAAATGGAAGAAGCGGTTTGATAACAAACACACTAACCCCGTTTTATATTCCTCAGGTGATCTTGTAGTGGTGCAAAATGAACCAACGTCAACAAGCGAGTCTCGAAAGTTGGAGCCACGCTACCGCGGACCATACCAAGTTACGAAGGTCCTTGGTAATGACCGCTATGTAATCGAAGACATTCCAGGTGTTCAGATCACCTCACGTAAATATTGTTCTGTTTACTCGTCTGACAAAATGAAGCCATGGTGTTACGCTACTCCCGAGCTGGATGTGGAATCCGATGACGAAGACAGCCGAATCGGGGACGATTCTACGTCAGGATTGGCCGAGCTGTCACACGACGAACACCATACAACGCCCAACATGTTCGATGACCACTAGATATGCACGATCAGCGTATGTGGTCGGGCAGAGTGGTGTGTACGAGTTGCGACGCTGAAGTTACCGGGCACGTTTTGCTAACGCCAACGATTTAATTACAACGCATTTGCTACAAACGTTAAACATTCCTATATTATAATTATAACCACAATACAACATATATTATCATTAAAATAGACATTAATACTAAATTCGCGATGTTTTATTGCAAACCATAAGACGCTCTTCCACAGCCTCAGTCCTGACAAACCAAACTCGGCCATGCCTCTGACATATGCATCCTGTTCCTTTGTCACCCTATTAATGCCTCATGTCCTACGGCTAATTTTCATTCCACTGACATTGTCCGCGTTGTTTGTTTTCTTTTATTTTCATTGCTCACTTTTCATTTGCTCTATCTTTTGTGCTCCATTATTATGATTTGCGCATAATTATTTTGGTTTATAATATAACATCCTGCAGCCCTTTGCTGACTGCGGGTTTGTGTCTGTGCTATTCCCAGGGGTCCGCCGTGCGCCTATGTCCGAGCATAAAAATTCTGCTTGTCACGCAAATGTTTCGTGTCGGATTTATGCTGCTCCAGCTACTTTGTGCCTTTTTTTCATACATCTTTCCAAAGAACGCGCTGAGTTGTACGATATAATACATATATTCTATATATATATAAGAACATCTGCACATTGTGAAAGCAGCAACAGTGTCTGACTCGCCATGTTCGTGGAAAACCGCGCGGCACGTCGACTAACGTCTCCACCCTAGCCCCTCAGAGTGACCCAGGCAACAACTCACCGCAGTTTGCACAGTGTGGCTACATAGAGGAAACCACTTTTTATAACATTAACTGCAGGGAAAATATGAAAGGTGTTTAAAAAAATTTATGATGTTTCTGATATGACTATAGCTTTTAGAATTCTAATCCAATCCTATCCAATTTTTTGATACTTTTTTTTTTTGTTATGCAACATCGAAATGCGGATCGAAACTGAAGAAAATGCCTATCTTATAACGTTAGTTATAATCTATGTATAGGTATCGAAAGTTGTGTTCCATCCGATTTTTGTATTAAAAATTTAATACAGTAGGCAACAAACATACCTTCTCGGGAAAATTTTGGGTCGCTGATTTCGAATCCGGAAACCATAATGGATTTTCTAGCACCGTTGGGAAATCAAAAAATATCAAATTACTCGGGAACCTTACTACCGATCGACATGAATTGTAACTCGAATTGAAGGTAACTTAATATCAAATCAATGTCTCCCAGAGAGTTTGTGTCTGAACTGTTTCTGAATTTTATTCCGATTCCGAATGATCGAAATGACTCAATCGACCAATGCAAATCGGAATTGAATTTGGAAACATGCATGAAAATCTGAAAAACGCCCTTACTTAAAACGAGCCGTAACATAATTTTATCAAAAGCCGAACTTTTCAAGAAAAATTACTATTTAAAAACTTTTCTGATTATGACGTCAATTTGTCGATTTTACAATGCATTTGTGCAAAAGTCAGAGAAAGAGTTTCCCCAGAAATATCTACATATTTAAAAAAATTACAAATAATGTTAAATAATTATTTTCTGAAGTTCAGTTTTTGCTTTAATTTTTTACTACTTTCTAAATTAAACAGATCTACATTATCAAATAATTGGATGGAGACATATAACGTTTAATTTTATATTATTATAAAAAATCAAAGCCTTTTTTTATCTGTAAAATTGATTATGTGCAAATAAAGTCGTAGACTTTTACTCCGTACCTCTCTCTAATGTTAGATCATATTTATTTTCCCCTTCATATTCCTCTTTCCCTTACTGTTCCCAATCCCCTTTCGGTTTCCCTTTTCCCTTCCTCCTTCCCTCCACCAATCTTCTTTTTGCTTCATTAGCAGTACATCGGGAACGAGAGTTATAAGGCGAAAAGCAATTTACGTTTCACTAAACCATTTGTCGGAACATTGGCCACATAGACGATTATGGAATGTTCCAACAAATTATATATATAATGAAATATATATATATATATAAATAGATTTAAATCAACTCTCTCAATCTGCGTGCACAGTTTTAGTCACCTTTGAACCACTGTGCGAAAGCCGGCCAACGCAATGACTCAAACTGCAGCTCCATTTTTAGCACGTTCTGCTAGTCGCCTGCTATATTTTTCAATTTGTAAACATATCCTGCGGTGCAAGGCGCTGAAAGCTAGCGAACGGAAAAAAGCACAAAAAGTAGCAGTACAGTGGCAGCATTAGTGGCATACCCGCCCACTGTGCCACAGTGTTCCGGTCATGACTGGAGCATGAAATGCATTTGGTTCATTTGTTTGGCGTGCATTTCATGTCAACTTAATGTTTATTACAAAACGTCTGCTCAAATAGCAAGCACCCTCGGATCCGCCCCTCTATCCATGCGCCCGTACAGACATAGTAGGGCAGACACTGCTGTCGGAGCACCCTTGTACCGCTCTCATTTTAATAAAGTTTTTCGCTTAATGCAAACCAAAGTCAAGTTGAATTTGCTGTAGTTACATCTGAAATAGCCGACGGGCTTTTCATTTTATATGCAGCGGCTTTGATGTGTTCAAAAGCAACATATCCGACCTGGTTGGGGCTTTCTTTTTCGTACTCGGACAAAAACTCCTGAACAGCAACTATTACGCTTAATAATTCAATTTGCTCGGACCATCATCATCACCATCGCTCAAACCAATCAGAAACTAAGCACAAAATCAAGACATTTGGCACTAATTGCCAATGCTGCAGTAATTTCTTTTTGTATACTCTTTTCGAAGTACATGCACTTTGTGCAATGTTTTCCTTCAGTTTATAGCGTAAACAAATGACAATCCAATCTTGACTTACCATTTGCTAGAAAACTGAAGAGTGAATTAGGAGTAAGCGCATAGCTCATGTTTCCCAACAGTGTAAGTGTTGGTGCACTCACTCAAGGATTTAAAAACTTTAGTAGTGTATTTCAGAATTCGTCAGGCCGAACCATTTTTTTTTTGTCTCCATATTAGGTAGCAGATTGGAGATTGCTGGCTCAACACATTGCCCTAATGTTGACGAGCAAATGTGCCATAGCTGTCTATATGGAAGGCAAATCGTAAAACTCGAGCAATAACCAACACACTCAAAGTGAAAGTGGCAAAAGGCGGAGTGCTATGGAGAGAGGCAGAGAGACGCATAGAGTGGGTGCCCGGAGCGCTACTTGAGTGCACATATGAGTGCCATTGACATTTGTATCTAATGACAGACACTTCACGTACGGCTGGTAATTAAATGGCCTATTTTTGGGGTGCACTGCTTTTGGCGTTGTCGAGTGGGGCGGGCGGGAATCTGGGCAGGCCGTTAAGTACATGCTGTACAAAGTGCCACTTAAGTTTTTATTACTTACATCGAATGCTAAGGTTAAAATAATCGGACGACTTTTAAATAAAAGAAATTAGCAGTATTTTTTACAGAATCATGTTTTGGATGTGACATCTATAAACGCTTCTTAAAACTAATAGTAAGTCATCGGATGGCCTGATTCGGGTGGTGTAATTCAGGTATCCTGTTTCTTGTGGGAAAAATAAGCGAGGGTGTAACATATCTTGCATATTTATACCCTGTACCCAAAGTGTAAAAGTATTTTATTATTATTTGTATTATAGATTTGTGTAACTACAATGTATGTAAAATGTACAATGTATGTAACAGGCAGAATGAGGCGTACCACACCATAAGTTCCAAGGGCAAAAAGTTCTATCATTGACTCGGGTAGCGATTGGACTATGTCCGTCCGTCTGTCCGTATGTGGGGATAGATCTTCGAGACCATAAGAGCTAGAGACACAAAATTTTACCAAAAGATGCGCGTAATCTTAGGAAAGATGAAGTTTGTCGAATCAAGTCGATATCTTACAACCTTCCCCCGTGACAGATTTGCGCGGTTTACAGCCGCTCGAGTCTATCAACTCGAAACTCCCCAGAGATGTGCGTCGTGTTAATGTGCATCTATGTTCCAAAAATGATCGAGATCGGATAGATACATCAAAAGTTATAGTCAAAAAAAAGTTAATTTCACCCCCCCTCGATTATAAACTGCTTCAAAATTCCACTACATGTAGATATGGATACATGTGAGCTAGAGTTACGAAATTTGGTGTGGAGACTCGTGTGACCCTAATCATTAGAACTGTATCCACATTTTTCAATGGAACCCCCCCTTCCCCCGCCAATAGGAAAATATTTACACGCATATCAATCTTATGAAAGGAGATATAAAAGTGGATACTTCCGTCCCCATTTAACCGTATTTAGTGTTCATAAAGAAAAAGGGTACAGGGTATTCCACAGTCGGTCACTGTCCCGACTTTCTGCATCCATTTTTTTTCCCCTCAAATAATTGAAAATATTGTTTCGTGAGTAGCGGTTAGCCCGACCGATACCGCGCTTTGGCTTGTTTATTTCATTTGGAATTATCAACTTTTATTCCGAAATCTAATTGTCATAAAATGTTTTTTTATGTCATTTATGGTACATTCAACACCCATATAAAAAAAACTCAGAAGGGAATATTTCCCAAAAGATACTCTTGGATAACCTGAGAGCTAAAACATTTAAGGTACCGAAGAATCCGTTTATTTAATACATATAAAAGATCCATGTCTGCCCAAGACTTCAGCATTTATGCTCATGTGCATCTTGTTTACAGATCCAGAAACAAAGCTTTTTATCAATCGCATTAGCAATTCATAAAAAGTAATTTGTCGTCGGTTCCTAGATCCTTCTACAAAGAATTCAACGCAAAATGATATGCTTATCCAATTCCTGTTAATTTAAACCAGGGGCTCAAACCGAAATTAATTTCGGAAACGGTTACGATTTCGGTAGTACCGGTACTCCTGATCCAGTAAACGGCTTTATTTCGGTTTTCTTTTTTCAATAATATCAGATTCGTTTCGATTCACCGATATTTGTTTCGGCTTACCAGCTATACCGGTCCCTGATCAAAAACCAAAGTGTAAGCAAATGCAAAATTTTTTCAGCAAGTCGACTTAATGAAACGGTCAGTCATTCCACTCTATTACTTTCATGCTCTCTGACAAAAATAATGCCAAAGGACAAATAAATGAAGTGCAGCAGCATAATTATTATGCGGTCCATATACGCAGCAATCGTAGTGTATTACAGAAACTTAAGAAATTCTATGTTTTATGTATTTTACATTTTGAAAATATCTTTACTCCCTTGAAAGTAAGGAATATTGCCGATAAAAAGTCTGATGGTCCCACTGTGCCACATTCACCGAATGAAGGAGTGCAAAGCACAACATGAAAAAATATGTAAGCTTGAAAAGAAAAAAAATCGAAACCGTACCGGTATAGGTATATCGGTTTCAATTCAATTATTTCGGAAAATTTATAACAGTTAACGGTTATCCGTTTTTTGGTTGTTGAATAAGGGTTACAGCTACGATTACAGCTTGAATCCGTGATTTAAACAATGTACCTGGACAAATATTATGGAGTTTACGGCCAATATTATTGTCGGTTTATCATCAGGCCGCCAAATCGACGATATTTAAGGATTTCAGTAAAGCGTTTTAAGTCTTGCTTTGAGGGTAGAACTCAACAGGTTTCTTTTAATGGTAAAGTATCTAATGTGATTAATGTTTCTTCTGGATTTCTCCACGATAGTCAAGACCGCTCGTTACCGCTCGTACTCCGTTCATCGAAAATCCTGATGTATGCTGTCGATATTAAACTTATTTTTTCTATAGCGGGTCGAAAAATTAAGTTAAAATATCCCTTTAGCACTGAATGTTGTAGTCTTTCATTCGCTTGATCTTCAAAAAGAATGATTCTCATCTATTTAAACAGAATTTTAATGAACTAAGAGTTTGTAATCAAAGAGAATCTTTTTCACTTTTGATGCTTACGCCGTGATACAAAAATTGATGTGCGTATTATCAGCCAATTAACCAAATATATAAATGAAATATAATCAAATGTATTTCAGTTTAATATTTTCGGCATTGCGTTAAGACCGCGTCCCAATATCATCACATATAATATTTGCAGTTTTTCAAGAATTCAAATATGGTAATAGTGACTTTTAATTATTTTATAAATGTACTCATAGTAGAATGAACACACAAAATATTGAAAAAATAAATACTTTCGAATGAATTAGAGTGAAAAGAGCGTATAAAGCGAAATTTTGAAATATTGCTAAATCGGAAACCTGTGTAGCACCAAACTTAGTACTATACACACGAAAATTCTTATCTCCCAACGTTTGTTTTCTCTTCGTCTTGCATATTCAGTGAGTGTCGAAACGCAGTAAATTCAATGAATTCGGATTCTTAATACATACCTTTATCATAATTTCAATAAAAACACTTTTTGGATTTTTCAATTTCGTAGCTCAAAAGTCAATGTTTTTAAAACAAAAATTAAGTTTAAATGAAAGATCTCGATTGATTACACTATGCAACAATTTCGAAATTAAAGAAAGGCCTATGGCTAAAACTTAACTTTTCCGTTACATTTTGCGTTGCTCATTCAAATCCTTAAACGGTTTTGAATTTTCTAGCACCGCTTTCTAATTATGTCTGTTCGAAAAAATTTGAGACAAAAATTTCTGACATAAGTCAGAAAACCTCATGATACTTGGTAACCTTACTACCGATCGAGTTGAACTTTATGTTTAATTAAAAGAAAGGAAATATCATTTCAATGTTTCTCATTTGGTTTCGGACTTGATTCGATTACTAGTTACATGGCAATTAAAAACTCTTCTTCTTGTTTTATTCCACATTAATTCTTTCTTAAATTACAAAAAGTATTTTGACAAACAAAAATTTGGATAAAATCCAAAAAAAAAGAATATGAACTAATATTAACCGGAATTGGTATGTTTTATCCATATGCCTTTCTTTGTTGCATAGTGTTATTGTCGTTGTTAATGTTTCATTTAATCTTGTTTCTGTAAGAATTCTCGACCTTTTGTATAAACTTTTCGAGCCAAAGATAATCAGAAGTTCTCATTGATCTTTGAATTTAATGTCAAAAGTTTAGATTTAATTTAACAATATAGAAATGCGAGTGAGAAGCTGGCGCGTACTGTGACTTGCCAGTGCGAGGTTTAAAAACTAGTAACTCGATTTAGGAATGTCCATCTGATTATACTATGTTATGAGTTAGAAAAATATTGTTTCTGTGTCATCTCATGAAAATTTATTGGATTTTATTTTTATTCTCAAAAATAGATCCATCCAGGCCGATTTGCCTTGTATCTACCATTCACAAATATAATCTAATTTAATTAGCCAACATTCAGTTCTTTCACAGAAAATTAGGATTTTAATCAATCTTTAAACCGTTTCGCTTAAGAACCACCTTTATGTAAAGCTGTTTTGACTGACTGGGCGTCAGTCGAGTCCTGCGAACTTAAAAAATTGAACCTCTTTATTTTTAAGGGATACCATCATCGCGTGGTCAATTTCCATGCAAATTTTCAATCGCTTAGAGCGCTTTAGCTGGTGTAGTTGGAGTCGGCAACCACGTCATGCGTTTGCACCGGCATTGCAGAGCTCAAGGCACTATAATCTTACCTATGGATGTTAACTTTTTTTCTTGATTTCACGATTTTACCCTTAATTCATTGTTATATGTTACCATAAAATAAAGTTAAAAAGAGCTAAACGTACTTTCAAAATTTAGAATTCCAGCTGCCCGCTGTTTTTAACTTTTTCCCGCCATCAGGCTTCAAAAAAAGCTAGATCTAGCGGGAAAAAAGCTAAATTGGCAACACTGCCAATGATGCTGCAGTCTATTTCAAAACCATCTTATCTTCGATACGTCAGTCAAGTCAATAATAGGCAAATTATTCTATATTGTTCAAGTTGTTTGTCCAACTTGCTTCCCCAATGAATTTGGAAAACTAAAAAATCAAATTTTGGGCATGTCTACTCCAACAAAAAGATTGTTTTAGGTCTAGAATTGGCGAGCAGACTTAAGTCTATATGTCCAACAGCGGGGAGAGTGTTTATTTAATACGTTAGTGTTTATTTAATACATTTCCAATGCATAAGTTGATGAGAAAACTGGTCCACAGTCCCGACGAAATGTATGTACTGTGTGCATTGAAAACCATTTCGTCCACTGTATTCATTTGTCCAGCACAAAATAATATTGTATGCAGTGGGTTTCTAGATTAGACAGCAAATATAAAAATTTATATGCCTCATTTTTTATTTTAAAGCAAATGACATTTAATATGTTGCTCCTAATAATTGGATTTTTATTGCTTGGAACTAACAACGCTATGAGTTCTGAAGGTGAGCAATAATTTTTTTGATGTTGTTTTTGAATTTTAAGTTTTCTATTTATATGATATAAAGTGTATTATTTAAATTTTTTTTTAAATTAGATTTCTTCGCTGTTTACGAGACACTCTTGAATCCAGGTATTTATGAATTAAGTGATATAATTTATACGATAAAAAAATATCGAAGTAAAGTTAGGCAAATTGTCGTAAGAGCTTGGCAATCCTAACAAATATTAACGATATTCATAATAACAGAATAGAGTTATTTACTACAAAATTTTCATTCTGTCATGTAAAGAATCTTATCGTTATTTTTTATTAAACGGGTTTTTTTCTATATAATTACTGCATCAATATTATTTAAATCAAATGTAACTCAAGCTGAAGTATCGCCTCAAGAGTCGACTACACAAAGGGATGATATAGATGCAGCTAAAGCTGAATTGCCGTCTCAAAATAAGCAATCAGGGTTCCTCGACATCAATCATTTTTATAATTCAAGTATTTATGCTTTTAATAATATAATCTTTATAGAATGTTTCATTTAATTATATCGGAAATGAGATCTTGAAAACTTGGCAAAGTATTAATTTGCCACGAAATTCATATTCACTTAAAAATTTACGAAATGAAAATATTGGAGTGACAAATTTTTTATTTTTTTGAATTGATATGTTTTATGATATGATATGATATGTTATGATGATATATAATTACGGCATCAATATTATTTACAACAAATGTAGTTAAACCTGAAGTATTGCCTCAAAAATTGACCATAAACACACATGATTTATACGCGACCAATCGAAATGAAAGAGTAGATGAAAATAAAGGTAAATATTTTTATAGTTTTGATTTTAGCTTTTCTGTTTAATGCATTATTTCTTTTTGAATTAGCATACCTCGACTATTACTATCATGCTTTGAATAAAGGTATTCATGTATTCAATAATATAAACTTTGTAGAACGTTTAGTTTAATTGGGCAATAATTATGAATGGTAGAGCATTTGTGTTGATTAATTAAATTAATGTAAAATTAATTGTAAAATATTTTATTTTATTACTTTGGACCGCTGTCAAACTTCGCTTTGCCCAAAATAAATTTTTTTTGGATAAATGCATATCGAACACTCACGATTCCACACGAATATTTTTTAGTCGACTATTAGCAATCTTTCGCAAATGATACAATAATATAATTTCAATTATAGACTGAATGAAATCTATCCCTTATTAATACCGAAAGCTTTCACTTCCAATATTCTGCTAAAATAGTATAAAATCAACTATTAACTTCATTGAATTCTATTCGTGAACAACAATATTTGTCTTCAATTTAAAGCTGCTCTTGAGCGTAAGTGAAGAGTAAGGAAGGATTTCCAACTCGGGAACACACTACACGCTGGCCGTGTGGAAAGCATAACATTTCCACATTTATGTTGCACACTTCCAGCGACTGTCATTGTGACATGTTTATGGTCATCGCAAACGAAACTTTCACTGCCAACTGAATTCGTTTGAACTTGAACGGCAAATCGGTTAAAGTCTAGGGAATTCGTGAAATTAGGCTATCTTCTTCTTTAAACGGCCCTTTGAAAAGCTTTGCCACTATCAAATTGTTCATTAGCTTTGTCACAATTATTCGGGTTCCATTGCACAGTTTTGGGCATGCAGATTTTGTATATTTTAAAGCATGGCAATGAATGCATTTTTTTTCCATATCACCAAGAGCAATTTTCATATGCACACTGTAATTTATATCGGGTTCGTATGCCACACGCTAAAATTCTATTATCTATTTCTCGATTGGCTAATCTATTCCCATCTGTAATGCATAGTCCCACATTTATCCTTCCCCTCTGAAAGTTTTGAGCTCGTTCTGCAGGAGATTGTGCAGCAGGTATCACAGCTACGCGATTAACAAGATCTTAAATACTTTAAAAAGCTTGTACTTGCACTTTTCTCGGACCACTATCTCGAGGAGTGGCTCGAGTACTATATGTTCTCTCCTACCAAATAAATATATTGTCGAATTATGAAGTAATTTGGTTCAGTTGTCCTCGAGTTTTTTAAAGCGTAATACCACGACGGCACAACATCACTAATGGCAGGACTACACAAGGAAAAAGTTGGCATGATGGAAGGCAGATATAGAGTAGGGGAAGTTCGCGCATCGGAAAATATGTGATTTTACTTTTTTACTTACAGAGGTTAGAAAACCGGTGTTGCATGAGAAGATTAGGGGAATAGTACCGAATAATACTATTAAGATAGGGAATGGAATAATATAAATCTATAGTATTATGGAATGGAATAACTGGCTGGCAAGGCATTTCCTATGAATCATTAGTCAATAAATAAAGAACTTTTAGTTCCTCATAGACCTCAGTCTCACAACAGAGTCCGGTATCGGTCTTGGTAATGCTCTTGAACTCCTTAACAACTTCTAAAAAAAAATGTGATGCAGTTTTAAGTCGTACACAATTCTGGAATCTACCTGTTAGTAGCAATCACTAAAAATTAAAACGAACTTTATTAATATTTGGATAAAACCATATTCATAAGCTAATAAAAATAATGTTTTTATTTTCAGCAAATAAAAGAGAGCAAGAGCTTCATACTAATGTATCCTGTGGCAACGGCAAGGAATGCGTGGCTGAAGGGCAATGTAAAAGCGCCACAGAAACAAACTATGGTGAAGGTATTATTCAGTACCGTTCATCTCTGGGCGTACAATGCCCCGATCAAAAAATTTGCTGTCCTATTAATAATATTGTAAGCTTGTTTTTAGATTGTTTTCACCAAAAGTTGTATGCGTTTTATTACAGATTGAACCGGAGGTGTTACGCAAACCCAGCGGCTGCGGTTTTATTCAAGAAAATGGCTTAGATCTAGGCATGTCTGTTGGCAACACCAACCAAGCCAAGTTAGGCGAATTTCCCTGGATGGTGGCACTTATGAAAATAATAACGGAGGCTGGTAAAAAGAGTGGCATCTATGTAGGTGGCGGTGTACTTATTGCGCCCAATGTCGTTTTAACTGCTAATCATATTGTCAATTATACGACAATCGTGGCTAGAGCTGGCGAGTGGGATGTACGCTTCGCCAATGAGACATATCCACATCAGGAACGCTTGGTGAAAACCATTATTCCACATGACAACTATCTTGAATACACCAATAATATTGCCATACTTTTATTGGAAATGCCTTTTACACTAGAACCACACATAAAGCCCATTTGTTTGCCTGCCAGTTCAGAGAAGCCTCTTCCAAATGAACATTGCTTTATGACAGGTTGGGGCAAGTTACACCACAATGACAAAGCCTTTCAGCACATATTGAAGAAGATTAGTCTGCCCATCGTATCGGATTCGGAGTGTGTGTCCAATCTTAGAAACACAGTTCTGGGCCGCCATTTCAGACTGCACCCGAGCTTTATATGTGCGGGTGGAAATGGAGGCTTGGATGCCTGCAAAGGGGATGGCGGTTCGCCTTTGGTATGCCCCACTGCAGGCTCATCAAACCGCTTCTATCTGGCTGGCCTTAGTTCCGTGGGCCTGAATTGTGGTGAAAAGGATGTGCCTGGACTTTATACCAGTGTTAGTCATCTTAGGAATTGGATTGATGCGAAGCTGAAAATGCAACAAGTGAAATTTAAATATTTCACACCCTAAGGTTCAACAAATGTAGGACATTAAATTTGAATTCCAAAATGTTTAACTTCGTTTTCAATCTTTAAAATGTATTGAAGGATATGAAGTTTGCATTTTATTGAAACTTACTAACTATATAATATACCATTATACTTGAAGTCTGTGTTTTCCTTTTTCGTGTGATTTTTTTTAATAAAATTTTCTTACGCCGAATTGTCTTATTAAAGATATTTGGCATTCTCTCCAACAAATTGTTAACATTTTATTTAAATTCAGTTTCAGATATATTCTGTTAAATTTGCAGTAAATATGAAGTAAGCTCTTTGCCAAGAGAAATAGATGCAGAAATAAAAATGCTTCATGAAAACTGTTGCAGTATTGAATTACAATATGCAACAAATTAGACCTAAATGAAAGGCCTATGTCTAAAAAATACAATTTCTGGAAAATTTGGGGTCGTTGTTTTCGAATACGGAAACCCAATTTTTACCCCAAATTTACGTTTGTTTTAGATATTTTTTTTTTTGCAGAGTATTATTACACTAAGCAACAAATTCTGTTCCTCACACTATGGAAGAAACCACTCCAAAAAAGTTCCGATGTACTTCGGTCTTTCGCAACACACTCTGTTTCACAAAGTCATAATTTGGCCCCCGTGGGTCTTTGCAATGGTAGACTTACCAGTACTAAAATCACACTGCTTTGTTGTTCTTGAGCCGCTTGCTATTCCCCTTCTTATGGAAATTAGGATCTTTCTTTCTGTTTCAATAGAACCCGGGTTCACCCACAACGGCTTAAATTATCGTACAAATTTTTAATCTCACATTATATTTTTAACTTGTATTTTGTTGTTTCATGAATGAGTTGTCAAAGTCCCAAATATCTTTCACTTTCTTTTGAACAGCAGATGTTAGAATGATGAGTTACGGATAGCTTCTATGAGTTTACTGAGTTTAATTACATTTTTTTTCTCTTTTGAATAAAAAACTAGTGTTTCCGTTAAGTATCACTTACTGCTTGAACACTCATCAGCAACTAATTAGCAAATATTTGCGTGAAATTGTAATCGAATTACAATTGCTAGCAGTCACAGTCGAGAGGGCGAGAACAGAGCAGACAATAGATTGAGATTTTTGCTTGGGGGAGACGCATGTCCTGTCCTACACAGACACATACACCCGTACGTGTATGCACACATACAGACGCACATCACGTCAACAGAGAGAAGTAATTTTCACACAAGTTAACGCGCCACATATCGTGCATATTAATTATGGTGGGGAAAATCTAATTCCGAAAGACAGACGCCGTACCAGTGCTCCAGGCTAAGGACGTAGTCACGTAGCCAGAACAAACGCTGGGTATGGGTCTAGGTCTGGGTGCCGGTTTTCTGGGGCTTAGAGGGGTATAAGTAAGGCATGCCTTGGTTGCCTTGCCGCAAGTTAAATGTCATGGCTACTTTATGCTAGGCAGGAGCTCAAAATATGTGTGTAATAAGTTGCAAAACCTGGCCAGAGTTTTTCTCGATTATCCGTGTGTGCCAAAAGCAAGAATTTGCAAAAAGGTATAGTAGCTACGGGAATGTCAAATATTTATAGGTAAACATGGTAGAATCCAACACGCAAGGGCACAAATATAGCTCAAAAATGGCGTCTGTGTGAGTGGGGTGTGCGGGTTCGTCAAGGCGTCTGAGGACTTGGCTCATGTAACCTTTGAAAACAAAGGGAATTTCCTTTACCAAAGAAAAATGCTGCTTGAGAAGACGTCTGCGAAAACATAAAGAAAAATTGTCGAAAACAAAGGCAAATAAATGATTTCTAATTAGTAAACAGTCAAATGCACATGTTGCTCAGCTGATTTCTTTGCTTTTTGTTAGCTTGAGTTCGTGGTTTCCAGTATTTGTGTTTTATAGCTGGGCGTAGATTTATTTTTATGCAACCTGATTTTAATTTTCCCTTTTTCAATCATCATAAATTTTCGCCGACATTTAATTAGTGAGGCTTTTGTGTGAATAAACATAGGAAAACGTATGTATTCAAATTTCTCATGTGTTGATATGGAAGTAGAGCTTACGCGAAAATTGTAATTAAATAATATTTTCGATCAAAGGAAATATCTATATTTTGCATATCAATCAAGCAAATTTAGCGGAATTTAATTTGACTCATGAATTATTCAATTGTTGTTAAAATATGCAAAAAACGAATATCCCAACTTGTGTGGTTACTAGAATATGTTAGTTTTCATCATAAGCAATTTCTCTGTTTAGTTAAAAGGCAACTTTGATTAAAATCTTCGAAATACATCAATAGATATTGATTATGCTATGATACCAAATATGCAAATTGACCTTATGCCACCGTGTCGTCATTCTACGTGTTTCATAAGTGTTGCCAATTGTGGCGATTTCTAGTGGAAACGTTCACTTTCAAATTTTTGTCAGTTTATCATCATTTAGAACGTTCACCTCGAATTCGAGTTTTTTTTATGGGTTTAATGCATCTTCTTGGGCTTCTGGTGAAACAGGGTGAAAGCTTCTGATCCCCATTCACCTGGGAATGGCCAGGGTGATACATATCTCTTCCTTAACCAAGTTGACGCACAACCTCTTAGTGGTGCCCTCTGGATAGCTGCTCTAATTGCCACACGTTGTTAGATGTGGGAGCTAATGGGCGCAGCGAAGCCGTCCCTGGGCTCTGAATGGGTTGTGCGTAGGGTTTGGGACCCGCCACGTAAAAACATCCGCCCAATGCAATACATAAAAGCCTCGAATAGGAACGCCCCCAAAGTTGACGACCCACGGAAATGTTTAAAGGACTATGATATGGTTCGTCGTTCGGTAGTCGTTGCCAACCCATAAAAGGCTAAAGATCTTACGGAGTACTTTACTTTAGTCCAAGGGGTATCTGGATTAGACTGTGTCATCACCAATGCTTCAGCGCCCTAAAGCAAAACGGGAAGGATGAGTGTCGTATGGGGTGTTAGTTTCGCTTTAAAGAGTGGTCTTTATTATTCATCATTTGCGTACTGCGACCAAGGTAAAGTCTATTGGGAAGAGTGAGTGAACATTATTAGGAGCAATATTCGTGTCGATATAACCATATACGGCTGTCCGTCCGTGTTTGTTGTACTCTGTTTCTCAAAAAAAAACAAATTTCTGTGCAAATCGCTTAGCTTAAAAGGCATTGTAGTAAAGTGTACTACCAGCTTCTTTACATTCCACGCCTATTTTGGCCCGATTAAAACTCTAGCTTTGCTATGAGAGATCTCATGACACCAAGCACAGGACAATGCAACCGTTTCCTGTATACCACACAATTTGCCCGCCTGCAAAGTGCCAAGTACAGATACGAAGAGATTTGGTGCCTTGCATATTTCCTAGCTTTATGCCCTGCCACACTGCTTCCATTTTCCCTTCTCCAACGTAAGATGCACGCAATGATGATGTGTGACTGCTCCCGGTACTGCCACAATGGACAGGCCGAGCACTTCATCCTTTGTCGGCTCTTCAGCTAATAACCAAGTGTTCGAATGCGATAAGGTTGGATGACTAGAGTTCGCAATAATCGGATCAACTACACATATGAAAATGAAAAATACCGAATTAAATTTTAAAGGACTGCGCATAAAGCTATTTTTGTTAATTTAGGCTTTTACTCCCAAGGGGATGACCTATACAATGTAGGGTATAAATAAAATCAAAATGGAAACAGGCCAATTTATATAAAGTTTTTGTTTTCAAATATTTTGTGTACAATTTTAGTGAATAAAAAATTTATGCAGACAGTTGGGGCGATACCCAATTATTCAATGAAAATCAAATTTCTGTGCAAATTGTTGTATCATGCGTGAAAGCGTAACAACTCAACTGTTACCGAACAATTCGTTATTGAAGGCAATTGAATGACCGACGAGCCTGACAGACAAGGTATAACCGCTCCCCTTCTCCTTGAGAGATTTTATCTATGACTACTTGGAAACTCCATATCAACGAGTTCTCGAAATTTCTTGACGCAAAGTCGAAGTAAAAAATGACGACAAAAATTATGTTACAGTTAGACGCTTCTTCTGCCTTTGCGCAGCGCTCTGTAGACAGAGGCTAGAATATCAGACAGTCGCATTGTGTATAGCATCTTAGAACTGTCTTTAATTAGACTCAAAAAGATTGGTGTTTTCACTGAGTCCATTTTTACCAGTCGGAAAACTTTTGTCTGCCATGAGCATTGTCTTCTGTAGCTTGGAAGAAACAAGAGTTTACATCGGTAAGGGCTCCCAAGGATTTCAAGCTTGCTCTTGTCAAGTCCATGGCTGCTTTCATATCTACTATGTTATTATGTCAATGAATTCGACCTTGCTAGGTATCTTCCCGAGTGTCCCGTGAGCTTGAACAATTCTCCTGCGTCTTTAGCCACTTTAGCATTTTAAAATTTCTAAATATATTTATGTCTCATTATAGTGCTAAGAAAACCCTAAATATGTGCTCTATGACTATGATAAACCTTACGTTATTGTCAATAGCCCATGCGGCACAGTATCCATGAAAAGTATGCAAACAGCAGCAAATATTGCGAGTGAAATAGATTAAATTTCTTGTCAACAGAAGCTACTTGTCTCATGAGAAGGAAAACAATAAAAATAAGTCAAACGACAACAGCAATGATGGCAAAATGGCTTAAAGGTAACAAATTGTCTGAATAAAATAAAAAAAAAGCAAAACTTGCGCCTCGATAGGGGGCGCTGCAGTGCTAGCAACAACCGTTTGCCATATGAACAGCGTTAACTTTTCCGCGTCGACTGCTGGCATTTCCCAACGTGTCTTGCTGTTTTTCGTGCGCTCAATCAATTTTGTCAATTTTCATTTCAATTTTTTATATATTTTATATTTTTATACATTTCATTTTTTCCCGTGCTGGGCACGTTTGGTTTATTTATTCTTGAGTTGAAGCTGTAGTTCTTCTTGTCGTTCTTTTCGCTGACGCTTTCGTCGTCATCGTTGTGTCATGGTCGTTCTGCTTCTCCGTGTAGCCATTACGGCTCTTTCTGTCATCGACGTCTTGATGATGATGATGACGATGATGATGATGATGAAGAGTTGCTGCGCCTTGCTATGCGTTGATGTGTGTTGATATTTGACACTTTATTATGTGCACATCATCAATTTTCAAATTATTGTCAGTGTATCGGAAAAGCAGCGTGCACCAAATAACAACAACTGCAACACATAAAAACTGACTAAAGCATGAAAAATTATGTGATGGAGTTTATAGTAAGTAGTAATCGATGGAAAATCGTTAAAGGTTCTCACGATATGAAACCTTTTTGCTTTTGTTATGAAATAACCCTCAAGCGAAAAATTCGTTATTCAATTTGGTTTTTTAATGACAAGCAATTAATTAAGTTGCCAGTGCAGCAGAACGGTCCCCAGGCAACACCATCTTTGCCATTTAACATATGTCTTAAGTGGACGTAAGAACTTTTATGTATAAGCCGGAGCGTTGCCTCTGACGGAATTCTTAGTCTGGAAATGCCATGTAACGCACAATTGGTAGGATTCGCAGATGATGTAGCCATCCTGGTGATACGCAAGGCGCTAGGGGAGTTTAAATTGACAGCATCTGCATGCCTTCGAGTGATGATCGTCACACGTTTGTCTTAGAGAAGTATGTTCAATAAGTATACATTAGAGCACCTAACAAGAGCGAAGCTATCACTTGTCTGATGCTGAACCACCGAGTCCCAAACTCCTCAAGTAGGTTGTAACTACGATGAATCAAGCAGGGTTGCGAAGTAACTATCTGACAGTAGTTGCACAGGGCTGACTGGGTCTTTTGGTAAAATTTTTGTGCCTATAACTCTTATGGTGTCCGAGATGTCCACGTTCACATGGAAGGAAAGACAGGCATGGTTTGCTTCAGGAACCCCAGCCGTTATCACCGAGTTGCAAGTATGAAAAAGTTTTCCTTATTCCTACCGCCAAATGGTTGTAAGGCCAATAACTATAATGAACTAGAACATAGAGTCACACTTCCTTTAAAGTTGTTGCAAAGAACTACTGGCAATCCAATGTGCTTTAAATTCAATAAATTATGCAATCACTGTGGGTTTCACCTAGCCAGGTACAGTTTCTAGTTAACCTTATACTATAAAGTTAGTCTTAAGTTATTTAACTCTTTTTTTTAAGTTTTTTTAGCTCGGTCAATGCAGTCAAACCGGTATAACTAGCTCTACACTTACGTCCACGCACATTTGCCGCACCACAAAGTATGCAATCAATTTTTATAGCACACACACACACACATGAGCTCTCTCTCCCTAGTACACACACACACACACACACATTAGCACACATGCAGAGAGACTCGGCGGCAGTTCTTGCTCTCCACTCAAGCCGGGTGGTAGATGCCGCTGCAATGTTTTGCTAATAATTTTCAATATAATCAGCACCTGTGACGAGAATGAGCACAAACACCAGGACCAGAAGGATGTGGGTAGTACGCAGGACCAAGCCAAGGAAGTGGCTAAAGTCGTAGTCGACGCCGGTGCCACGCATTTGCACAAATGTTGCTAATGTATAAACATTTCTGCACAGCAGTCGCTCAGCCGGGAAGTAGACTTGAGTTTAAGGGAATAAAAATTGAATACCTTTGGCTGGAACTGCTACAGCTACAGCTCCTGCTCCTGGTTGTGGTCCTGGCTGCTGGCTCTTTTCTTTTCCCACCCACGGTGCAAGTTGGCGCATTACAGAACTGGCGCATGTGTGCTTCGTTATGGTTGCAAAGAGCCGTTAATTTTACCACATGCGGTTGACGGTGTAAGTGTGGTGAGGGGGAAAAAATAAGTATAACCAGGGGGGGTACGAAGGGCTGGTAATTGAGGTGCTTTAAAAGGTTTGTCAAGCGACTTTGAATTGGCCTAGGTTCTGCAGGCAGAAGCAGTGACTTCAAGTACACTGCCAGAAATAGGTAGGTAGGGATTCGAGTACAGGAAATTTTAAATTGTATTATTTTGAACGTTATATTGAAAATGCAACTAGATAAGGACCGTTCACGCCATAGTGTATCCTGTAGTCAGTGCCGGATGTAGAAGTTCTATCGGGAAATTATATTTAATACGATTTGTTTAATTAAATTGTGCAACAGCCAATCTGTGGCAGAATGTTTCCAAATCAGGGCAATAGCGCTGCACTAAAAAAAATCTGAACTTAAGTCAATCTTCAAACTACAGACTTCAAAAATCAAATAAAATTCCTGAGAAACATTCGAAAGATATACATTTTGTTAGAAATCATTTACTACAAGCACGTCTAGCAACTCGTCAATCATTTGTTGGTGGCCAAAGGCCATCTCATTAAAAGTTTAGTTAAAATTTAGTTAAAAAGTATTGTTAATAAATTTATTAATTTAATAAAAAAATTCACCTTTCTATACTCAAAATCACAACTACCATTTCTTCCGTCGCTGGAGAACGCGCTTTGCTAGATGGTATATATGATTTTGAAAACGCAGCATGAACTACTCGGTATATTCTTATAGGACGTCTCTAATGTCTACGTCATTTTCAATATTGCTATTCGCTTGAGTTGGGGCGCAACAGTTAGCCTTCGACTAGTTTTTGCCTTTTTTCACAGCAATTCTGTACATTTGCGATCCATTTCGCCAGCCAGGAGCTGTGCAGGACAAGTAAATGGTTGCCTTGTTTTTTAGGAATAGTTTGTCACTGGTTAAGTGCCATCTGATTCAGCTAATTCTGTGTTTTAGGTCGGCAGTGAAGCTGGAGATACATATGTTTTCCGTAGGTCAGGCGCCGGTCCAAGTGCACACCCAAGTAATTGTAATTGTGCTTCAGGTTGGACGTTAGGGCGAGATCCTCACGCAGTGCTTAAGACATTGCTGAACTTGCTGGCATTAATGCTTATGTTCCAGAGTATAGCTCACATTTCAAAGCTATGCAGGTAATGCTGTAGAATATATGTTGCATCCCAGATACTTGTTTCTGGCCAGGACGGCCGTATGACGATGAGCAGCTACTGTGGGTCCTATTACCCGATTAGGGAGCCAGTGTTCGAAAAAGTATGTAAAGCAAGGCATTGGAGATACCTCAAAATTAGATTAGATTTGTGGTAGGTGCGATGGCTCATCAGAGAGAGTTGAAACCATCACTTGCACTCAGGCAGCCTTGCCCATTGTGTCAACCTTCGACCATAGTCTAAAATCTATCCAACACTATCCAACAAAAAAAGGGCCTATGTTTAAGGAAACCATTTAGAATTTTGGCGCACCGTTTCCGAATTATAGCTATTTTAAAAAATTCGAGATTTAGATAGTTGGGAACCTTGGGCATGTTTTAGCCATAGGCCTTTCATTGAGGTCAAATTTATTGCATAGTGTCTTCTGACGGCATACGAAAGTATGCTTTCAACATAAGCTTCAAAATAAGTATAGATTTTACTCGCCCTTATATATATATAGTGAAACACTTACGTCAAATCAAGCTCAACTCAGTTGCGAATTTTAAGAACATACTTAATTCCTCTTTGCAGAGAGAGGGTAAATGACATGCTACAAATGTCAATGGTTTTTATGCTCATTTACTATAATTCGTAGTCAATTACTTTAAGTGTAGCTTTTATACCCTGCACACATAGTGTACCAGGGTGTTATAGATTTGTGCAATATATGTAACAGGCAGAAGGAGGCGTGACAAACCATAAATTCCATACCATATATTCCATGGCAAAAAGGATCGGGAGGAATAGCCGAGTCGGTAAAGCCATGTCCACCTGTCTGTCCGTTTGTCCATGTTGGTCTCAGTTTCTCAGAGTCTATAAGAGTTAGAGCAAAAAAGTCCGCCAAAGGATTTTGCATTTGTTGGCCAGTGTTGGACGGTATTTTTACTATGGCGTCATTGGTTTGGCAATCACATACAGGCTTTGTAAGTATTTTCGAATCTAACCAATTATTGTAAGAGATATGTGCAAAACTCTAAACTCAAATGTACGCTTGAACCGGCTTGTAGAACTTAATTCGAGCCATTACATGAGTTCGGATATTGATCTGGAGTGGAAGCCACAGGACCGTCGGTTTTTCGATTGTGATATCATATAAATTCATAAATGAAGTCGATGGAATGACATCTTTCATCATCATCTATTGACATCTTTTCTTTTTTTTCCAAGATACTGTTTGATCCTTATTCGAGCGTACATCTCTAATAAAGGGTATAAATATAAAACATCCAAAATTACAAAAAAACATGCATCAACATCAAAACATCAATTCCAAATTGCTTTGAATGTATTCGTACTCACCTTCTACAGATATCAAGTTTACAGTTCTATTTGCCTTTGACTTTTTTCTATTTTTCAATTTTCCACTTTTTACAAAATAATGGTGTGGTCATCAGCATTCTAATTCCATTGTTAGGCAACTTCCTGATATTAACCAAACACGGAAAAAAAAACATAAAACCTAACACCCAAATCAATTGCCATAGATTGCCAGCAGACAAGTAACTGGCGTAGAAAGAAACCTTGACAAAAAAACACTGACAGAGCGTTTTTATTTTCTTGAGTTGGCACCCTTTGTGGGCAGGGCACTTTTACTTTCGACAAACTTTTAAGTTTTTAATTAATTTGTTTTGGTCTGTGGCTCAGTCAACGCAGCATCTTTTCCGCTTTCCTCGTTATTCTTTTAACCTCAAAAATGCAAACACAAACGAAAAAAACCAGAAAAAGGTTAAGTGGTTTCATTTGGCAAACATTTAGCCCAACTCCAAAACGCCCAATTCAATGCCCAAGTGCGTGTGTGAGTTTTAATAGGCTTTTGTGTGGAAAATAAATTGATGTGGTACACCTGTAAAATGCTCAGAGCTGTCTAGGTGTATGTGTGTGTGTATATATATGCTAGGGGCAAACCGCATTCTAACAAACCAACCTACTCAACCAAATTTGACTTAATTTCAGGGTAAATTGTTAGAAAATTGTTTGGTTAAATGGATGTCTTTGCGTGAGGTGTGCTTTGTGGGCCTTTGACTAAAATTATTATGTGCAAATTATGATGTGTATACCTTTAAGTGCTACTGTTGAAGCCTAAGGCAGACAGTTTTAATAAAACAAGCTTCTGGGCAGCTTTAATTAACCACTTGAGATATGTCGGCGCTTATTATCGTAAATAGCCAGTGTAATGAGTAGAAAATAAAGAACTTTGCAGCTGGTTTCGGGAGTAAGTAAGTCTCATAAAAATTATATCAAAAATATGCCAGCTGTAGCAAAGATCTTTGGGTATTACTTAAGAAGAATAGGATATCCACAGAAAGCTATTAAATACTTTATAGTCTAATCAACCATTAAAAATATACTCATTTTTATAAATTTTTCCACATTTACCGTTGTAAGCTAATTTACTGCAAAATTAGATAGTAAATAGAGTTTCATTCCACAAAAAACCTAAAAGATCAATATATTCTCGATAAATTTGTAATTTATATATATAATAAATCATTGGCCATGTGAACCATAGTGGGAAAATATGTCACGTTCACTACCATAATTTGTCAATAACAAAAAAGAAATGAGCAAGAATTTTTGTTCTTAAACATTTTAAAATTATTCGCATCAAAGAATGTTTTCGATTTCGCTGACAAGTTCCATTTTTGGTCACGTTTATATCAATTTTTTTTTTGTCTTTAGCTTTTAACCTGTTGAACATCTGCTATCATCAATACCCAAGTATGCTGTTACCAAAGTGCTACCTTTATACAAAAAAACTAAGTAAAAATAGTACTTTGACTTATATTCCATTTCATGAGTTCCCATATGCATTTAATCCAAATAACACTTCCGGATAAAAGGTATTTTTCGATGTTATAATTGGATGCTGATTTGAAGACTTTTTGGGTCAGAAATTAAAACTTATAAATAAAACTAAATATAAGTTCATCAATTTTGTTCATAAAAAAGGTTCTGTTCAAAAATTACCAAGCGTTTCGCATGCGATTTTCCTGGGTGATCGAACTACTCTGCCAGCGTATGTAAATGGGCTTACATAAAATGTATCTGCTCAATCAACAATAAGTTTTTGAAATAAATCCATCAAAAAAATTTGGTTTTCATTAAGTTCCTATTCCGAAAATTCGGACAAACTTAGGTTTCCAAATGTTTTGCAACTTGTTTTATAAGTGAAAGGTTATTCGAAAGAAAACCTATCTTATGCACACCGAAGTTTAAAAGTATAAAAAAATATCGAGTCTGAAGTTCAAAAAATATCGAGAATAACAAGAAATTTTTGAAGCTTAAAGAACTGTATAAGCTTCATAAATTCTGTTCGATTTTTATACCTGGACTTGCCAGCCTCCCGAAAACCCCTAAAATCAAAATGGTTGGAACCCCTACAAACTAACACAATTTATGCAAGAAACTAAAAATCCATAACTACAATCTTTGGAGAATAGTTTCTACTATCAGAAACCAGTGCTTCCTCTTTTTACTGCTTGTGACATATAATCCACAAACTAAAATTAATTTTATTAAAAAAGAAATTTCCATATCAAACAAACAAAGAGACAATTCAAACATCATCCAAATTTTGTAAACTTTCGTAAAATATGACCCATTGCAGCGGGATTATCCTGCTGCACTAAGTGTCCCGCGCGATATACCCAAAACATGCTAAAACGACCACCTTGCTTTTCATAACCCTCCAGTACGTCACCTATACGAATGGCCCTACGTGGGGCTGACACATACTGCTGCTTGTGACGCCACTTCATACGATTGATCCAGTGTACTGTGCCGGGTGTGGCGCATAACAAATCCAATATGCCCGAGTAGATGCCCACTTGCAAAGGAGTTTCATTAAGGAGTTTTGTGACTGGAATACAATTATAAAGCTTGGTTGAAAGTTATTAGTGTTTCGGCTTCCATACTCACCTATGTGTACGGCGGGCTTCAGCAGATCAGTGCCAAGTTTCATAAACACTGTAGCATTCTGTACCATCCATTCGGGTACATGGGTAAGATTCAATGCCTCCGTCACATTGCTGCGCATGAAGTCACGCAGCTTGGGATCCTCCCCATAGCGATAATCATCACCCACACGCACTGGACGCTGTGTATTATAAATGAAAACACCATCGGTTTGCCACTGTATAACTTCTTGGACTTTTGTACTCTGCTCCAAAGCTTTTAGCCAGTTGCCCGCGTAGACAAAAAGTGCCAAATCCGCCGTGGCACGCGTTATGCTTGCATAACCCTCCTGATCAACAATGCCCAATTGCAGTAAATAGGGGGCATAGGCCAGCGTGCTGTCTAAGGGCGATGTCCACGGATTCCCCACAACGACGGACTGTAAATTGCAGCGCAGCTCTCCCCGCAGCTGCGCATAGTATAGCTCCAGCGCAAACTCCGGCGCCATTTTACCGCCATAGCTTTCCGAAAAAATGTGTATGGGCACACGCTGAAACTGTGGATGATGCTGCAGGAAGCTTTTCATCAGCGTGACCAGATCCCAAGCAATTTCCGTATTATTCTCTACATAGCTACCATGCGCTTCCACATAGCTATAGCCCGTGCCCACGGGACTGTCTATAAACAAAACATTCATATGCTGCACCCAGTTGCTCTCTCGATAATTGCCATTTATATCGATGAGTCCCAGCTGTTCGAAATTGCCACAGCCGCTGGAGGCAATGCCGGGACCGCCTTGCAGCCAAATGATCAAAGGTCGTTCCGTAGCGTCACTCACATTGGCCGTAGTATAGTATAGCCAATAGAACATGTGTGCGCCATCACGCACCTCCACAAAACCCCAATCCTGTTCACCTTGGCCAAAACCACGACGCGCTGTGAAACAGTTACTCTAAACATGACTTACTCCAATTTTTTTTGTGTATTACAACTTACCTCTAATAAGGCTAGCAAACTGCAGCAGCAGCAAGCTGTAGGCAAAATACTGATAAATGAGTTGCATTGCCACGCCCACTTTACATGTATAGATACAATTTGAACGCGGTACAGTTGGTTCTACTAACAAATGCGCACTGAATTTGCCGCAGCTTTGGTCTTCGCTATTTATAAATAAAAATTGAGAAAAGTTTTGCAAAAGCTTTGTATGGTTTTGTATAGGCCAAATGGAATAGTTTGAGTACTGTAAATGGAAAACTAAAAAATGGTGGAAACAATAAATGTTTTATTAAAAAAAGTGCTAAACATTTTAAATGGCATGAAAGCTGTAATAAGCAGTGAACGTAAAAAAAATAGGTAACTTACTTTGGTCGCACACTGTCTTCATATTTTAAACAAGGGAATTTAAGTGAACATGAAAAGAGCCGTCATCTTTTGCTTTAAAAGCGGTAAATGTGCAATAGTAACTTGGTAGTGTTTGCTATACCGATATTTACATATGAAAATTTGTAAGTGTGTTCTTCAATTTTTTCATCCTTCATATGGTTACCAAATTCACTGACATTAGAATGTAAAAACGAATCAAAAAGATGATTGTGCCTAAAAGCGTTTTCACTCTCTATCCGCTAAGGTGCGCCACTAAGCGTTGCGGCGATGTTTTTTGCACTGGACAACAGTCGCAGACCAATAGCTGCTTTGCTAGTTTTTTAGTTTTTTAACACTCGGACAAATATGATATAAAGGTGCGAAAAAATAATCTGGCCACTTGGTGAAAACCCATTGTAAACCAGAGTTCAGAGTTTCCCATTTATTCGCAAAAGTTTTTATACCCGGAGTGTTGAACCAAACTGCCATTTCATTGTATATCTTAATACAGGATCACACTGTCGACATGTTTTTAGCTTTTTATGTAAATTTTTCTACTAAGCCCGATTACGGTCGAATAGTCTTATCTATCAGTAGCCACAAGTACAAACAGAAAGCAGGTAACAAAAAAAAAGAAAAAACCTAGTATTACAGTTAAATTTTGGTTTAATTTATAAACTTCATCGAGCTACTCATTAGTAGGGCGGAGAGAGAGGGGAGCGACTTTATTGTTTTTCAAAAGAACAAAATGTTTCATTTTGAAGGAGAAAAATCTACAAGAAATTATTTAGTGTAACGACCATATAGAAGCCGTCGAGAGATATACGCAAAAAGATATGGTAGATGGGACGTACCAATATCCGCAGCATGTATTGGTATGAGTATAAGGAAAAGGAAAAGGATGCGAAAGAGAAGGAAAAGGTAAAGGAAGAGAAGAGATAAAAAAGAAGAAAAAAAAGAAAATAGAAGAGAAGAAAAAAGAAGGCAAAAGAATATAAGAGAAGGGAAGACAAGAGAAGAGAGATAGAGAATGAGAAAGAGGAATATGATCTACCTCAAGAGAGGCATGTGAATTGGCGAGCGGAGCGAGCATGTTTCGAACCCATTAATTTTAATAAACATTTTGTAGCTGGTAGCATCTAAAACAAAAGAATTCAACTATTTAGAACTGTTCTAATTGTTCATAATTCCATTGTAATTTATCATATTATTAAACTAGCCATAAATTAAAATATTACAAAAATGTTGGCAAAGTGCTTATTAAATCGAAAATACCTCTTCTAATATGGTGTATGTACCTTACAAACACCCATCTTAGAAACATTTTATAAGATTCAGCTATTGAATATGTTTACATTGTTTATTCTTCAAAATGTTGTTTTAATTTTATGTCTAATTCGTCAATTGTAAAACATGTGCTCACATGTACAAACTTGTATATATTAGAATTTGTTAAGAATATTTTTGAAAAGAGCGTAAAAGTATCTTTGTGCCAGAGCAGCAGACAACGAGTCTTCACGTACAGAATGACGTCACATTGCACAGTAGTCATTATACTTAATTTTGTTTAACTAGTTTTTATAGTATTTTGAGGCGTATCATAATTCGTTACAGTTTTTAGTACATAGTTCATTGCAATGGGATTATCTATAGCTACCAAATGACCAGATCGATTTATCCAAAACATGCCAAAATTGCCACCGATTTTCTGATATCCCTGTAACTTCTGGTCAACAAATATATTCTCCCGTTCAGCTGCCAAATATGCTGACTTTTGTTGCCATTTCATGTCTTTGATTAAGGCCACGGTAGATACAGTGGGACACATTAAATCCAATTGGCCTGAGTAGATATACACCTTAATCGGCGTTTCATCTAACAGGCGTGTCACTGTAGTTGCAGTTGTTCGTTCATTCATTAAAAAGATTTGACAACTAAAATAAGCTAGAAGTAGAACTTACCTAAGTGAACACCCGAACGCATGTGATCATCAAGCAGTGCTTCGATTAAGGCTACAGTCTGTTCCTGATAAATACTGCCATTAATATTAAGCATTTCACTCATATTTTGTTTCATAAAATTTGAAAGTTCATCGCCAAAGCCGTACGAACGATCCTCTTTGGGATCTACATGAGTTTGTGTATTGTACACATATATATTGCCTGTGGAGTTTTGAACGACGTCTTGCCAAACTAAGAATAGATCCATTGCCTGCACGAACTCATTCTCGCTTAAAGCATGCAAGATTTTGTCGACTTGTTCATCAATCCTTGTGGCCCCATCCTCATCCACAAATCCATTTATAAGCAAATATCTCGAATGCTCGCGAAAGTAATACACCGGCGATATCCAGGGATTACCCATGCTAAACGTTTGGAGTATGCCCGGCATACCCAAGTGCATTCTGAGAGCCAGTTCTGCGCCCATTTTGCCACCATAACTTTCCGTAAATATATGAAGAGTTAGCTTTTGGAACTCTGTATGTTTTTTGTAGAAACAACTAAGAAATATAAACAGATCATCTGCGATTTGTGTGTTATTGCGTGTGAGCAAACTTTCATCATCCACATAGCTGAAGCCTGTGCCCACGGGACTATCTACAAACAATAAATTGACGTGTTGCAGCCATGAGAAATTACGAGGATTGCCGTAAATGTCCATGGGTCCCAGTTGTACCATATTGCCTAAGGCGATAGCGGAGCCGCCTGGGCCTCCTTGCAACCACAACACCAAGGGTCTTTCCGTATATGATGTTACATTGGCCGTGGTATGATATAGCCAGTAAAACATGTGAGCCCCTTCGCGCACATCGACATAGCCCCAGTGTTGCTCTGCCGCCCCATAACCCCGACGTCCTGCAATTCGTTTTTTAATTTAAATTTTCTATAAAAAAAAAGAACCTTACCTTGAACTAAAGCTATGGAGATGAAAGCCAACCAAATTGAGTAAAGTTTTAACATATTTTGTTTTTTTCGGAGCAGAGTCCTATAATGTTAGTAACATATGTGTGGTAAAAATCTGTAGGATTCTGATGAATCAGTTCCTTATTATATTTAGGTCCGTATGTATGTTTCTTCAAGTATTTGTATTGAAGCGTCAATCGTAGAGATCGGATAATATTGATCTTTTAAATGAATGACAGATGTGATTGTAATATTAGTTTTACGGAGAAGAATTTAAAAAAAGACTACCGACATCATTACAAGAAAAAAAATGACGTGGCTGTTCCTAATTCCTATATCGATTTATCAGTTTTACAATGCATTTAATTATAGTTGTTATTCTTATATATTTTTAAACACCTTCTGTTGATATTTTTGATCTCGAAATCTAAACTATGAAGTCATTTTGAAGAATTAAAATGTTTAAATTTGTATTCAGTCAATAAGTCTTTGATTAAAACAGAAAAAGAGAGCTGTTAGGGTGTGTTACTGTCGGTGTTGCGGAGTTACGTAGTCATGTATTTTAGTATAGAATTCACAGCGAGTTGAACCTGCTTCAATAAACACTGACAACAAACTGATTTCATTCTTGCTCTCAAGCAATCAAAATGTCATGGCATCGGCTTCTGTCTACCCGATGGTTGTTCGGCTCTTGCGGTATGGCTTTACATGTAATGCTCAAATGAATATAGTTGTACCAGGCAAGTGGCTGTGCATGCATCGCTCTTGATATTAGGAGACCCGACGATCTGGGTTGTGCTTATACTAAAGATAATTCTGTGGCTTTAACTTTTGAAAAATTCTCATATTCATAAATTGCAACAATAGGCTCAAGTGTATTTTAGATTTATGCAATGTATGCAATTGAGAAATTATGCTCAATAAAAATTAAGAAAAGTTTTGCAAAAGCTTTGTATGGTTTTGTATAGGCCAAATGGAATAGTTTGAGTACTGTAAATGGAAAACTAAAAAATGGTGGAAACAATAAATGTTTTATTAAAAAAAGTGCTAAACATTTTAAATGCTGTAATAAGCAGTGAATGTTAAAAAAATAGGTAACATACTTTGGTCGCACACTGTCTTCATATTTTAAACAAGGGAATTTAAGTTAACATAAAAAGAGCCGTCATCTTTTGCTTTAAAAGCGGTAAATGTGCAATAGTAACTTGGTAGTGTTTGCTATGCCGATATTTACATATGAAAATTTGTAAGTGTGTTCTTCAATTTTTTCATCCTTCATATGGTTACCAAATTCACTGACAATAGAATGTAAAAACGAAGCAAAAAGATGATTGTGCCTAAAAGCGTTTTCACTCTCTATCCGCTAAGGTGCGCCACTAAGCGTTGCGGCGATGTTATTTGCACTGGACAACAGTCGCAGACCAATAGCTGCTTATGCTAGTTTTTTAGTTTTTTAACACTCGGACAAATATGATATAAAAGCTGCGAAAAAATAATCTGGCCACTTCGCGAAAACCCATTGTAAACCAGAGCTCAGAGCTTCCCATTTATTCGCAAAAGTTTTTATACCCGGAGTGTTGAACCAAACTGCCATTTCATTGTATATCTTAATACAGGATCACACTGTCGACATGTTTTTAGCTTTTTATGTAAATTTTTCTACTAAGCCCGATTACGGTCGAATAGTCTTATCTATCAGTAGCCACAAGTACAAACAGAAAGCAGGTAACAAAAAAAAAGAAAAAACCTAGTATTACAGTTAAATTTTGGTTTAATTTATAAACTTCATCGAGCTACTCATTAGTAGGGCGGAGAGAGAGGGGAGCGACTTTATTGTTTTTCAAAAGAACAAAATGTTTCATTTTGAAGGAGAAAAATCTACAAGAAATTATTTAGTGTAACGACCATATAGAAGCCGTCGAGAGATATACGCAAAAAGATATGGTAGATGGGACGTACCAATATCCGCAGCATGTATTGGTATGAGTATCAGGAAAAGGATGAGAAAGAGAAGGAGAAGGTAAGGGAAGAGAAGAGATAAAAACGAAGAAAAAAAAAGAAAATAGAAGAGAAGAGAAGAAAAAAGAAGGCAAAAGAGGACAAGAGAAGAGAAGACAAGATAAAACATGAAAAGAGAAGAGAAGACAAGAGAAGAGAGGTAGAGAATGAGAAAGAGGAATATGATCTACCTCAAGAGAGGCATGTGAATTGGCGAGCGGAGCGAGCATGTTTCGAACCCATTAATTTTAGTAAACATTTTGTAGCTGGTAGCATCTAAAACAAAAGAATTTCAGTTATTTAGAATTGTTCTAATTGTTCATAATTCCATTGTAATTTATCATATTATAAAACTAGCCATAAAGCTTATTAAATCGAAAATACCACTTCTAATATGGTGTATGTACCTTACAAACACCCATCTTAGAAACTTTTTATAAGATTCAGCTATTGAATATGTTTACATTGTTTATTCTTCAAAATGTTGTTTTAATTTTATGTCTAATTCGTCAATTGTAAAACATGTGCTCACATGTACAAACTTGTATATATTAGAATTTGTTAAGAATATTTTTGAAAAGAGCGTAAAAGTATCTTTGTGCCAGAGCAGCAGACAACGAGTCTTCACGTACAGAATGACGTCACATTGCACAGTAGTCATTATACTTAATTTTGTTTAACTAGTTTTTATAGTATTTTGAGGCGTATCATAATTCGTTACAGTTTTTAGTACATAGTTCATTGCAATGGGATTATCTATAGCTACCAAATGACCAGATCGATTTATCCAAAACATGCCAAAATTGCCACCGATTTTCTGATATCCCTGTAACTTCTGGTCAACAAATATATTCTCCCGTTCAGCTGCCAAATATGCTGACTTTTGTTGCCATTTCATGTCTTTGATTAACGCCACGGTAGATACAGTGGGACACATTAAATCCAATTGGCCTGAGTAGATATACACCTTAATCGGCGTCTCATCTAACAGGCGTGTCACTGTAGTTGCAGTTGTTCGTTCAGCATCAATCTCATCTACAAGGCTATTTACAAACAAAAATGTGCCATAATCACGAAAGCAGTGTTCCGGCGATGTCCAGGGATTACCCATGCTAAACGTTTGGAGTACGCCCGGCATGGCCACGTGCATTCTGAGCGCCAGTTCTGCGCCCATTTTGGCACCATAACTTTTCGTAAATATATGTAGAGTTAGCTTTTGGAAGTCTGCGTGTTTTTTATAGAAACAACTAAGAAATATGAACAGATCATCTGCGATTTGTATGTTATTGCGCGTTAGTAAGCTTTTATCATCCACATAGCTGAAGCCTGCACCCACGGGACTATCTA
This sequence comes from Chymomyza caudatula, assembly GCA_035041775.1. Lineage (NCBI taxonomy): Eukaryota > Metazoa > Arthropoda > Insecta > Diptera > Drosophilidae > Chymomyza > Chymomyza caudatula. The sequence continues at coordinate 627,941 of JAWNKW010000039.1, read as the reverse complement.
CAAACAGCAAATTGTCATGTTGCAACCATGAATGTCTATAGGTCCCAGTTGTACTATATTACCGAAAGCGATAGCTGAAGCGCCTGGACCTCCTTGCAACCACAATACCAAGGGTCTTTCCGTATATGATGTTACATTGGCCGTGGCATGATATAGCCAGTAAAACATGTGAGTCCTTCGCGCACGTTTACATAACCCCTGTGTTGCTCTGACGTTCCATGACTTCGACATCCTGTTATTCGTTTAGCAATTAGGTTATAAAGAGTTTGTTCATAAAAAGTCACTCTAAGATGTAGCTCACCCTGCCCTAAGGTTATCGAGCATTTTTTGGCAAGATCTTGATGAATTCAGTTACTGCAGTGTACTGATTCTACTAAAAAATATTCCTCTGTTTTTATGAGTTAATATTCTACGTATTTTTATACCCTATACAAAAAGTCTAAAAGAGTTTTATTAATGTGTGCAATGTACGTAACAGGCAGAAGGAGGCATGACAGACCATAAGTTCTATGGGAAAAAAATCTTATCAATGCCTCGGGTAGCGATTTGACCATGTCCGTGCGTCTGTCCGTCTGTAAGTTCTGTAAGACCATAAGAGCTAACTACACAAAGTCGACTTACCCCTTACCCTGCAATATATTGATTTGGAAAGTGTGTTCCCGATCTAAGAATACTGAAGTAAGGGGCATAAAAGTAATTTTTGCTGAACATAATAATCAACTTCCCAATAGGAAAAATTCTCAATTGAATCTTCCCAATAGGAAATAGAGTCGTATCGAACTTGTGAAAAAAGACATAAAAGTAGATACTACCGTTCCCATTTCACCGTATGTTGCTTTTAGTTTTTAGGAGGAAAAAAGTGAACAGGGTATCCCAATTTGTAAACTAATATTTCGTTTTTTTTTATACTCTATTTACGTTGCTTAGATCAGTTACACTTTTTCATTATATAATTTTATTTTATAATTAAAAAGAAGTGATAATCGGACAAATATGTCATAGCCTTTCTATTGCTGTGCCATTAGATTGTCCATTACTATAGCTTATTTCCTTTGGCTGTATATAGCACCTTCAACTTGAAGTCAGCGACCATTTGAATTTTGGAAATTTTAGAGAAGTTGATCAGCAATTTAGTCAAGATAGACCAAAGTTGTCTGGAAGCCATTGAACCAGTGCTTAATAACCTCTACAATGCGTCTCGAGTAGTACCGATAGTTCGAGAAACGTGCTACGAAATCCATAAAGGTTCCCGGAGTCAAAACTAGCGAATCCAAATTTGACTGGCTTGCATGCATGGTGCTATCATTATACGAAATGAAACAGGAAAAAAAAAGAAAAGCGAAACAAGTTTTATTATTGTGACCCAAGAAAGTTGAAAAAAATTGCACCTCAAATGTAATTAAAAATGTTTTTTTTTTCTTCCAGAACAAAACGGATGACAGACAGTTTAAAGTAAAATATTTGCATGTTTTTGACACATTTTGCGGAAAGCTGAAGAAGAAGAAACAGTAGGAGAATAGTAGAACAACAACCAACAGCAGTGGAAATTTAATGAGATATGTGCCTGACAGTGGCCCAGAGGTGTGGGTGGCGCTCGGAAAAGGGTTTGATGTTTCTAGATACAAGCCATATAACCGCAGCTGAAATCAATTTGGCAAATGTCGAGCAATGCTGGCGCCATTGGGCGAACCAAAATTGCCAGTTCAATGCGTTTTCGATTGTCCATTAAGAGCACCAATGAGTGAGTGAGTGAAGCTGCTGTCGACGTCGTCGTTGTCGTTTTCATTGTTGTTGCTGTTGCTTTTTGCACAGTGCTTGCCAAAAGTCATTTTCAAGCAATTGGCTTGCTTTGGCTGCTTCAGAAGTAAACCCGCTCATACAGCCAAACGCACACACACACATGAGCCAGCTGCGAGACACACACACACACACACATGTGGCTGCAATAAATTTGCAACAGTAAGAGCACACGGCCACGCCCCTTGCACAGATGCTTAGTCGGGACTTGCGCCCACACAAATGCAGTCGAGTGCGAAATTGCAAAAAGCGTTCGCCATGCTCAAAAGTATGCAACGGAAAGCATTTCAACAGCACAGTGTCGCCCTCTGCCGAACTTACTTTGTGTTGGTTATGTTGAGGCAACGAAGTGCTTGGATATGAGTGTGTGTGTGTGTGTGTGTTTGTTGCCCTGCTGACAGCAGCTCCAACTTTTATGCTGTTTTTCGTGTCACTTTCAAGTGTCCGGATGGGTGTAACTGTGAGTGTATCTGCGTATGTGTGTGTGTGTGTGTGTGTGTGTGTCTGTGTGTGTGGGTGAACCTAGTGCATGTTATGCCGGCATTTTTTGTTTTTGTCACGTAAATTACAAGTTTTTCATTTGTGGTTAACTGTGTTTTTCAGTCGACGCCATAATATTTTATACTTGCTCCACAAAAACACAAAGATGACTAGAACGCTGATGATCCACAAAAAAAAAAATTAAAAAAATAATGTGTCTCTTAGAAGCTATGCAATATATTTAGCGGTTCTCCAGGTCAAATTAGCCAAAAATGACAAAATATTACCAGTTAACTCGAGCAGTACCCTTAACTAAAGTAAAGCATATATTGAATGCTATCTAGTTGACGATTTAAATATATGATTTAAAACTTAAAACTAGAAACTACCATTTCTGCGAAATTTCCTATTGTTTATCTGCTACTACTTAACTAGTTATTAAAGTTCTTACTTCTCACATCTCGAGAGCTTCTCGCGTTTTTCCCACTTCCAACAAATGAACAAATTATTGGTTATGAACTAGTTGCTAAATGACTAGTACGCCTATTCTTCAAATCGATTTTGATAATGATTTGTAAAACTGACTAAATTGCTAATGATATGAGAGTTACTTTAACAAATAAGTAATTTGTTGGTTTGGCTGTCTTTAAGTACATATTCTGTTTTACTCGCATATTCACAATGGAAACATAATATCAGAATGAAATTTTTTTCTTAAAAAAATTGCTTTTATGCTAACCAAAATGTTAATAAAATTGATTTTGAACGATTTGGTGTTCAACTAGTTTCTTCTGAAGAACTTCAAATGAACTAGCCTGTAATGAATAGTTAATTATCTCCTTGACTGGCCATAACAGTTACGGACTGATGTAGGTCACTCTTCCAGGTGCATCATAACATATTGCCTTGGGTGGAGGATTTTACGCGTTGGGTCCGAATTCGAACACCGGGTGGTGATTAGGGAGCTTTACCAAGCCCTGCCTGAGCCCATGCACCCCACTATTGTGATTGGAGCTGGTTATTATTTTATGATTGGATCTAGTTCCCAATGATTTCAATGAATTCCTTTTGCGAAAAAGATAATCTAGTTTATAAAAACTGACTTTATGTCTTTAAATGGGCTAATAACAGCCGAAGCCATTTTTCATTTTCACTCATAGCATATTTGTAATAGCAGCCATAAGGAATCACGAGCAAACCGATTTCACAGTCCGCAAAATTCGTTAAATCACCACCTAGCATTAAAAGTAAGCGGCTTGTCAGGACCACTAGATACTCTTAAAGTGAAAGAGCAACGGTAGAAACCAATGCCAATAACAAGTTTTTTCAAAGATCGAAAACGTGGACTATATATCTTGGTTTGTATTATTAAATCCGTTGAGTCACCCCTCACATACACTAAACGAAATTTAAATGTAATGTTGTTGCTTTCTTTTAGATAGAAAAGTTTCGTATATGCTTTTATGAAGAAGTCTTTTTACAATCTAGTATAAAAAAAGTAATTTTTGTAGCTAAATCAACACTAACATTAGGCAATAAAAAATGGTTCAAATATACAATTGCCTATAAATTTTGATTCGCAAAAGGTAAAAAAAAGTTTTCCGAGTTTCGTTATGTGAAACGAGAGCACTGGCATAGCCAATACACTAACTAAAAGTCAGTGCACCTGGTAACCTTATACGAGGGTATAATTACTTGAACTTGGCTTTTCATTGGTTCATTCATTTGACATCATCCCAAAAAGCTCTATTGCTCGTTTTTTGCTTGCTCTGCACCAATATTTGTATCATATTCTTATCTGGCAAAACAACCCGTAACGTCCCTATGAAGAGCACTGCTCCAAGCGCCTCTGCTTTGTGCGCGGCTTCTTAGGTCAGCGATACCCAAGGTAGCTAGTGAGTTCACCACCAAATCACCACCTTCCATCAGAGAGTGCCGCTTCGTCGCCTCCACCGACAGCCGCATTGAAGACCTTTTTTTGCGCATAAAGTTTGATTCAGCGAAGTTCATAGAGTTCGAGTTTCCAGGTTCCAAACGCTTCGTTGCCAACGCGTATAGTGCTCAAGATCTATCGGAGTGCTTTCCGCTCAAACATTCCAAGGACACTTTTATCAGACATCACCCATGTGCCAGTGGCATAAAACAAAATGTGAAAGATTAGCTTGTACTATAAAGTGTTAGTTTCGACTTGTGAAAGTGGTATCTAGACCAAACTAACATCTATTGGCATGAATAATTCTCCGAATTTGATTGAAAATACAGAATCCTTTCATTTTAACGTAAACCTTGTCCTCGTTATAACTGATTATGTAGCTGTAGCTGGTCTTTTGGATAATACAAAAGGGGCCCAACGCAATTCTCGCGATTTCGCAAGATTACCAAAGAAACCTCGAATCTTTCCTTTTAGTAGTACATATCTAAAAACAAAGATCACTTAAACTTCACTTTGTTTTATTCAAAGAAAATACAATTTTTTTATTAGACTTTCGCTTTTTAGACACTTTGAAGTTTTCATTTACTTAAAGTACCAACTAAATAAATTCCGGAGTACAATTTAAGACAGCTTAACGTTAAAAGAACAACACAAAGTGTTTATTTAAACGTATTTTGAATCATATACTATAGTATATATATGTATATATATATATATTTCCTCATTTAGCTTTAGTTTTCAGTTTAAACATGATTTTTTTGCATATGCCTTATGTTTATTTACATTCGACTTAGATAGTAGTATTATAGACTTAACTCTTGTAGACAGTTATTACACAGTTAGATATATTATTATTATTTTCATTTGTGTATGTATGTGTTGTTGCAACTTTTTGAAGTACTTTTTTGTATACTTTTTTTTACAGAACTTAGTTGTGTAGTTATTATATGTGGGAGATTATTATATCTCAAATCGCCCAGTTTCTAAATTGGCTAAACAATCTTTCAGAAGTTATTTAGGTTTGGGCCACAAAAAATGTATGCATATAAAACAAAAACATCAAGGTGAATAAACGTGTATTCTAAAGCAGCCCAAGAAAATTTGGTTACAAAATTATTGAAAAGAAAGTGTTCTGAGCGATTTGACAAAGAATTTCCCGTGTGTGTTTAAAAGTTTATGTATGTATTTGTAGGGCTTGTCTATGACACAACAAACATTTACTATGACATTCTACTAGTTATTCGCTAAGGTAAATAAGTGTATGCCGTTACAGTTGTTATATAATGTAAGTATTTATAGTGTAATAGAAATGAAACTGCTTCAAGTAACGCTCATTTGGCGTGCTTGCCGTTTTAGAAGTCTGATTCTCTGGATACCCGCTGTTCCGTGTCCAACTCATCACCGCTCACTGACCAACAGAGGGCGCTGCGTGTTGTGAGGATTTGATGCTGCCAACTGAGAGCAAAGCGGCAGTGCTGAGCTCACTTGTGCAGATGATGTTGTCGTTGTTGTTATAAAAGGCTGCGGGAAACGAAGTGCCGGGTCTGACTGGAAAAACATCCTGGCATTTGGCAACATGAGTATTAACAGCATTGAGGTGCAAAACTGTAAGCCCAGGATCAGATTCCAATTCCGCTTGGCCAATGGGCTGCAGCCCGATGCGACTAATGAGAAAAAGAGCAAGTGAGAAAGAAGAAGATGGGTAACACTCTGTGTGTGTATGGAACATGTTGGGGTTAGAGCACCCTCTGGTGAAATTAATCTTTGAATTAATTGCTTGTAGCTTAGCGCACAACATTAATAAATCCTTGCCACACACAGGCAGCATAGACACACACACCACTGCTAATAAGCTGCGTCCAACACTGGGTCTCTTTTTTCACCAACTTTGATTTAATGCCACCCAGTTTATCATTCTAATGTTGTGCGTATGTCCATCGTATACCATATATACCATTGTATACCAGGCATTCCTATGTCCAGGACTTGGCATTTGTTTTAGTAGTTGCAAAAACAATCATGCAAAGATTGGCAGGGCCGTAAGTTCTGCCTTAGGACCAATTTGAGTCAGTCGTTCGGTCAGTTGTGTGTCATTAGGATGCCGTCCTTACTTATCTTATCTCAGCATCGTTTATGCTGCTTCTTATGTTTGTTGGGTTAATTTTTAAACAAATACAAAATACATGCACTTGACTAATGTTTGTCTGTTAATCAAATGAGATATTGATTGCTATCATTGGAGCAGCTCTGAATAAATCGCTGGGTTTTAATGTTTTGCCGAATCTTTTACTAAATGCTCAATTGTTAAAGAGTGCACGCTTTAAGAGTTATATAGCGTATAAATCAAAGTAACAGGATTCGAATCCATGCAAATATTCAAAGATTGCTACTGAAACAACTGTCTACAAAGCAAATGGTAAATCAATAACATTTTTGATGGCGAATTGTCATCTGACGATTGCATTTAGGTACATATTCGATATGTAACGAATTCGGATTCGGAAGTAGTGCTGCTCCCAATGGTTACAAAAATTGTTTGCATAGTGTCTCGTAAAAACCATCTCTCGTTTCTAAAATTGATGTTGTAAATGTGATTGTTTGATATTAGTTTTGATTTTAAGAGGAAATCAAAACCCTTGTATTGTCGTTTTTGACACCCGAAAACTCCGAAAATCTTCGAACACAGAATGTCTAGCTAATACATCAACCTCTTAAAATCAAGTCAGTCATATAAGATCTACCCTATTGAATTTTTAACAAATAATATCGGATCCAAGAAAAGTCCCGACTAACAGTTTGCGCCCAGATGAACTAATTTTTAAAAGTCACAGCTGGCTTATTTCATCTACCAAATCAATTTAAAAAAAAAGGAAAGAAGAGTTTCACCACAATTTTTAAAATCAAATTTGCAGCAATTCTCAATAAATTTCACATAAAAGCATGCATTTCTTCAAAATGTTTTTCGATTTTCGGATTCATTATACTTGAGAACTGGCGAAGATTCACGCATATGTTGGATTTTTCTTTTTAATCAATGCTGCCATTTAATTGGAAGAAAACTAATTTGTAACTAAAGTTACTATCGGCTGCAGTTATTGCAATTCTTCTTACCTGTTTGCAAAACGCGCAATTCATTTCCATTTTCATCGATGCCATTATCAAATGGGAAAAAATCCAAATCAGGTGAACGTCCGGAAGCCATAATTCGTGGGCGATCGTCTTCAATAAGCTTTTCATTTTCCTGAGCATAAATGTCATGAATGCGAGCCGAGCACTTTAACTGTACCAAAAAATATATGCTCATAATAATATAAAATAAATTTTGTTTTAGATTTCACTGAAATGATTACCTTTAAACGGCCTTTAATAAAGTGATGCATTGTCACAACAAAGTTGAGCCCGAGAACAGAAGATTCTAAATGTTCGGCAAGATGACGTTGAATTTCATATGGGTGAAGATAACTTGGTAGCACCTAAATGTGAAAGAAATTTACAAAAAATTACTATCACACACTTAAATCCTTATATCTGCGGAAAACGTCAACTTCGAGCTCCAGTTTTGAATACTAATATCTACGAAAGATATCATCTTCAAAAAAAAAAAAACTTTTAAATGCCTTTTTTGACTTTTACTAACTAGTTGAATTTCAATATTTGAAGGTATCTTCTTTGACCAAAATTGTTTATTGCAAGTACCAAACAACGTGAAAGGCATAAGTTTCAACTCAAACTGTATTAATTATGTAATCTCTCTCTTACAAATAATGTGAATGAATACTAATATGCGGAAAATGTTACATTTGGCCTATATTGCAGGTTTTGAGTATCAATCTTTAAAAGTGTCATCTTTTACTATTACTATTAATTTCAAGTACCAAACTATGCGAAAATTATCATCTTCGACTAATACTTTAACTTTTTAATACTAATCCATACGGAATGTATCATCTTCGACCATTACTAAAAATGTTAAGTACCAAACTATGCGAAAGTTATTATGTTTGACTAATACTGTAATTTTAAAATACTAATCCATGCGGAAGGTATCATCTGCGACCAATAATATAGCTTTACATAGCAACTTCTGCAGAATACATTTTCCGTAGCTACTTGTCAAATTCGAACACTACTGTCAAATACCAATGATAGCATAACAATAACAGACAGTTTTCAACTATTGATGTACGCTATTGTTTATTCTAAACGTAACTTACCTGAATATCATTAATCCACCATGTCAGATTTGCCGCTGGCTTTGAATAGTCCGATGAACAGTTACCATTAATAACATCGCCTTGACGGTAACGTGAATGTATTCCCGTTATGATTGGTCGTTGAGTTGGCAGCTCTGTTTTAGACATTATCGAATACATTCAATGGATTTCTAGTGTGTTGTCCATTAGAATACATACCCACAACTTCCATATCGGCGGCTACAATGGATGTATCAAATGTCGGCGCATCGGCAGATACTTCACAAGCAAATTTGCCAGATATCGATGTTGGCACATTACGTAGCAATAAATGGCTTCCATTTGATTGTGCCGTCTGAAAGTATAATAGTTCCAAAAGATTCAATTTGGACAGCAATATTAGCTTATCATAGGTTTATCTTTGTTACGTTTTTACAGTAAATGTATATTGTCTATTCAGTTACTAGGTATTATGTTGAGAACTTTGTATTAGGGTATATCTAGCTTTGGTAATAATACAACTCGTGAATGAGATCTCATCCCATTTTCTTTGTTTTGATTGAAAACCTACGTGGGCGCATATTTGGTTTGGCATTGTCTTACCCTTCAGACGGAACACAATCCACAGCCCCAAAGTGGGGTATATTATTTGTGCATTCAGCTAGTTTTGTGCTTACTTTATTGTAACTTGACTTCCGTATGCGGGTTCGAACCTTTTGGATTACTTAGGAGTTGAGTGACTACGTTCAAGGTCAGCAGTGCACTTTCAAAGTTACTTTTACTTTTGAAATATCGAGATATATTGATTGTGGATTCTGCTTTCTGGTCGCTATAATTAAGTCAACCAAAGTGACACACGTGGTGCTTCTGGTTAGCTGGTCTAATGACTACCCGGTTTAAGGACAATGTGTTAATGTCTGCAGCAAAATCTCTAGGACTTAAACACCGCTGTGCATAGAAGAAAAGCCGTACAAGGGATCTAGCCCTTTAACGTATTGTTACGGCCAGTCAGAAAAAATTTTGATTTTATTTCCTATTTTATACTTTGTGTTTTTTACTGATTTGTATTTTTACTATAAAGAATGTAGCTTTTACTTGTCCAGTTTGTTGACTGAGCAAACGTTTATGGTATATAAAATATATATTAAGAATCTCTCAAAGTAAATCATTAACTTCACTTTTCTTATTAAGTAACAAGAAGTAATATGCAAAAGTCAAACAAAAATGCTCTTTACAGTAATTCATATACGAAAATGGCAAAAGTCATATACAAGTTTTTACTTAAAATTTCATGTATTTACAAGTATTTACTATATGTGTGTATCCCAAAAAGTAATAAACCAATATATTTGTAAATGGCAGAAGATATTACAGCCGATCAGACCGCAAAGTTAAAGTGCATACATAAATTTCATTGCTATTTGTTTATTTTTCGCATTTTTTATTTTTAATATGTTATATTTTTTTTAACTTTTTATTGCATTCGACTGTCTTTTTTATTTTGTTTTTGTAATGTCAGCAAAAGTCAACAATGGGCGCACACAAAATGGCTGCCAGTATGACCGTGTGCAGCAGAAAACTGCAGCTGCACTCGAGGCGGCAGAAGTGAAAAGTCAAAATTGTTAATTAAAACTTTTTAACATGCATAAAACAAACAACGGTATTGACGCACACAGATACACACACACACACACACACACTCACACACACTGACAGATCTCCATTGGAAGCTGTTTACACTTGTCGTTGCTGCTCTGGTTGTTGTTCTTGTAGTAACTGTCGTTAATGTCCGCCACTTGGCAACAGCTTATTTAAATCAATTAACATTTTCGCTTTTTTCTGGTTAAATGTGTATGTGTGTGTTTTTGTTTTAATAAACTCACCTCAACCTCAATTTCATTGGTTTTCGTGAAAATCTTCCAGGCGGGCTTCTCCTTGGGCGTATAGCGATAGAACTCACGTCTTCCCCGATACCACTTCACCGCATAGAGTGTGTCATCCTCAATGTCATAATTGCAGATTAACAGAGCGTTATCTCCGCGTTTAACAGCTGATGGGATGCGTACATTAACATTGCGCAGACCCTCAATAAGCTCTGTAAAGAGAAAGGCAAAGCGAGAGGGAAACAGCTTGTTAGTACTGCAGCAAGTGCAAGTGTAAATGGGTGGTTTCAGTGGTCAAGTCATTCGGTTTGCACTTGACAAATTATATTGTGGTTTAATTTTGATGATCCATGTCTGGGTACTTATGTCTGCTTAAATTATTTGCTAAAAGCTGAAGTAGCTGCAGCTTTAATATGCAGTTATATATTTTTCTTTGATTATAAAGCTCATACCATTTTATGCAGCAGTTTGAATGCTCAAAAAGTGCAATTGCTTATTGTACATGGTCCATTGCCGGCCCACCGCATCAAAAAACAACAACAACGAACACACAATTATACAACTCTACATCCATTATGGTGTGCAATGGAACGGTAATGGCATTACATTAACAGTAATATATTCAATTGTCTTTTCGTTTCTATCTACCCGCTATTCGCCTTATAAAAAAGAGCGGCACATTGAAACATAAAACTGTTATTGTTTTTCGCTTCTTAAACACAATGCACCTATTATAATAATACACATTTTTTTCTCCATTTTTTTAAAGTAAATATTTGTGTAGAACTTTAAAGTAACTATGGAGCTCAGTGCCTTTCTCGAGATAGGGCATGTTCCTCCTCACGTTTCCCATTCTCTTCCTTCTTTTCTTCAGATTCTTCTTATTCTTCTTCTTCATCTTCATGTTCTTTCTCTTATTCTTCCTCTTTTTCATCCTTCTCCTCATCCTCATCCAAAAAGCTATAATGTGAAACAAGCCTATTTACGTTTCACTCCGCGCCCTTCTCGCTTCACACACCACCCCCTTACTCCTCTCTAGGTAGATAACATTCCCGTTTCCCTTCCGATTCCCTATTACCTTAAGGTTAAATTTTTTGCAGTTTTTATGAAAATTGGTCAAAAGTGGAAATGATTTACCTATAACTTTTGAAGTTTGTATGAAATCTAGAACAATTTTTCACAAAAATGGGCATGATGTTATGCTCCAATTGTTATCTTTCTATCTCTTTTAGCCTCTGAGAAACTGACACCAACACGGATAGAGAAACAGACAGTTATGGCTTTATCATCTCGACTATTGCTCCTGATCATTTTGAACTTGTAGTCTGCCACGCCTTCCTCTGCTCGTTTCATGAATTGCACAAATCTGTAATACCCTTTTATACTTAGTGTTCAGGGTATAGAAACAGATCTGAACTCTTCCAACAAATAACTCAATGTTTGATCGAGAAACGCCTTATAAAATTAGATTAGATTTGTGTTGAATGAGATGGCTCATCGAATAAAGTTGGAATTTATTCTTAAAAAAATCAAAGTATCAAAATTATATTTGTGTTATATGGATAACATGATATGAAAATCGTTTTGACCTGTGTTATTAAAAAAGTTTTTAACTTTTAAGTGAATAAACTTAAAACATAGTGTTATAATGGTAACTGTAACGCTTCTTATGTGCGTTACCAATATCTAGCTTTATTTCTTTCATCTTATGCGATTTTCCAATCAGGAGTTTGGTAGTTGAGTAGCGAAATTGGGATATTTATATATATATATATATATATATATATATATATAAAGATATGTTATCAAAGCAAATCCCATTCAAACTAAAGGGTGTCTACTATGTTTCTATAGTACCACTTGCACTAGAGTTTCTAGTTTTCATATAAAACTGAAAGAGCTTAGACTTCCCACATGAGCACTAAGTTTACCAATTGCTTTAAAATTAAAACCATGAGAAACAATAAGAAAGTTTCACAAAGCTCGTTTTTTCCCAATATGATACATATGTACATAGTATCGTGGAGGGGAATATTAGCCTCAGTTTGACGGCCCAATATTCAAGATTCTCATTGGCATGTTACGTTTTTAGATTTGTTGAATGAAGTGGTTGTGGCCAGTTTTGTTGCCTTTTTCAAAGTCCACCCTTTAGAGTAATGGTATAAGTAACTTATGTCCCGCATATACACAGCAATCGGTTAGTCACCCCTTTGAGTAAAATCAATATTTTTTGATTTTCTAGCGGCCGAAATGTACTGCATTTGGGCAACCGATTGGAGCGTATTTGGGGACACAATGGCTGCCCGATAAAAACTGCAGATTCATATTTGTTTGGTACTTCCTGTACCTTTGTGAGTCATAGTATCATCTTCATTTACATATGCACAAACATTGCTCTCTTGATACAGTTTGCATGTACACTTCAAGCAAAAATGCCCAAAAAAAAAAGCAAAACCAAAAACAAAAAAAAAAAACATTTTTTCATTCCAAAGAAAACGAAACTAGGTCAGAGATCATTAACGACCATGAAATACCCGAAAATACACACTAAATTGCTACTCATGCTTCAAAGCTTATGCGTGCAAGCGAGACAACACTATCGTTTGAGCTGATAAGTTCTGCTCACTGGGCTGTGGAAGTACGTATGCAGTGTGCTCATCAGCCCTTGGTCTGCCCTTTGCTGGGCGCCTGTTCGAAATTATAAAAAGCTTCCTAGTAAAATTTAAAATCGAAAGTGACTTTTTTTGTTAGCAGGTTTTTAAAGAGCTCCGTCATAAATCATAAAACGAGAAGAAGAAGCAAGAGAAACCAAGCTGCTTGGTACATGAGCACCCATACGATACATAGGAAATCGCGTTGTGGCAAGGGCACAGGGGCACAGCAACTTATGCGGCATTGTAGTTTCTTAAGTTTATCGAGAGTTCGTTGAACTTGTTTGCTTTTCATAATAATAGCAAAACGTGAACAAAAGAAAAATTTTTAGTAAAACAACAAAAAACAACAAAAGTTTAAGTTTTGAGAATTTTTAAGCGACACTAAAAGGGGCAATGAACTTTTAGGTAATTTGTTTAATTTCATCGTTAAAAGAAAGGTAAAGTATGCTTTGGAAAATGTTTTTTTGTAATCACTACTAACAAACTAATACTACTACTTTACATTCTTGTGGATATTCCGAATATTAATAATAATTAGTGCATAAGTATGCAACGAATTATTTAGCGTGTAAAAGGTTTTTAGAGTTTGCGAAGTCTTTTGACAGAGTCAGTAGGATGTGATTTAGAAATCTATTGCTAGGAGAGTGATTTAACCGAAAGAGTCATAACAAACAGCAATATGTTTCTTTCAAAGTGTGGCTTTAAATCTCTTTCAAAGTGCTGCACTAGAGTGTGACAAGAGGATATTCTGTCGCCGATCGTCTTTTTACTGGCGATAAAAGATACACTGACTGCTACCGTAGATACATCTGATAGACATGGACCCGCTAGGAAAAGCTAAGCCACTTGAATTATGCCAACGATATCTGTTTCCTGGCAAGTACTAATAGCCAATTGAATAAGATGTGTCAATCACTGCAAGTGAGTAAAGAGACGGCTAGTCAATTGCAACAAGACTAAATTAATGCACACTTGACGTTCAGCACATCAGCGAATTATTCTGAGATCAGAGATCCTCTATTAAGGAGGTCAAACAATTAAACTATCAGTTTGGTTTCTATCATATTATAAAGGAATGGATTTGGATGTCAATAGCAGAGTAAGTAAAGCCTGTAGCACCTAGTCACAACGACATCCGATGGAGAAACTCTTGAGCTCTACATTGACATAGTCAAGTTACTTAATATCCAGCGGTGCTGTTAGCAAGGTCATGTTGTGTGTATGCATGAAGAAGCTACTGTGACAAAGGTTTTAAATGCCGCTGTTGAAGAAAGGTGAAGAAGGGGTACACAATGTCCCCGTTGGAGGGGCCCTGTAGATGGCACATGAACTACCTTTGGTATCACCGATAAGAAGAGGCGCGCGCAAAGCAGGGGCGCCAAGAGGAGTGCTCTACATCAGGCCGTAACACGCTAACTGGTTGTTATAACCAGCAAAGCAAGTAAGTAAGTAGCGCCATTGAAAGTGTTCTCCGAAGTAGGGAATCCCAGTCAAATTTCCCTATGTACTAAGCTTTGCTGTATATGCCTGTGAAAAGTCTCATCAATCTCGAGAAGAATGAAGGCAAATGTAAAAAGCCACGATTTATTCTTAAGATCCGGTGGCTCCAAATTATATCGCACCAAGAAAAAGCGTCAAAAAACACAAATTGAGGAGACAAATCGACAACTTCGCGAAGCAGTCCTTCGAATGGATTCGTCAAGGTGCACAGCGAGTTGGTAGACCAAGAATTACATGGAAATTAACAGTCTTGAATAACAAAACGTGCGGAGAAACACTTTTGATGTGCAAAGAGTAATATCAACAAAATGTAGTGGAATTTTCAAGGTAAGTCTTAAAATCATATCAGACCATTAGTATGTACTGCCAACTCTTTCTGTTGGTTTTTGTTTTAACCTCTTCATAGTTATCAGTTACGATTTGATTGCTTCTATGATAATTTCAAATAGTACTACTGAGGAACCGCACTTGAACCGGTTGCTGCTTTGTTTCGGTTGACAATCTTGGTAAAAACAAAAGAGCCAACAACAATTGCACTGAGCTTTGTGGCTATCTTATTGTCTTCGGCTCTGCTGCCTCTTGCCAGTTTTGCGCCACCAGCCGCTGGCCCAACCCTGACAACGCATATTTTTCGTTTATTTCTGGTTAACCTTGAATGCTAATTGTTGTTTCACGTGAGATTGCTATGTTTTGTTTTTGTTGATATAACATTGTGAGTTGTTTTTTGTTTTTGCTCTTGTTGTTTTCATATCAACATAAAAAGTTTTCATGCTCATCGACATCGACACAACCCACAACAACTTATTGGCAACTCTGTGCGCCGGTTCAAAATAGTACGAAAAAACTAATCACGCGCAGCAGCACCGTATTTCTAGTCCCGGAATCTGCTTAAAATTTGCGTAAACAAAGAAGAAACAAACTATTTGTTTTGCTGAATTTGAACCGGCAAGCTAAGAGCTATTGTAGGATTGGTGTAATCCATAGAGGAAATTTATTTAGAAACCGTTGGCGTTCTATTTTGGCCAGGCCAACAGAAGGTTGGTAAAGTCGATACAATGTTTTATGGTTTTTGTTTTATGGAAACCTTGAAATTGTTGCCGCAGCGCCTTAACCGGATAATAATATACATATAAATACAAATAACATTATAAACGAAAACGTGAAAACCTTGGAAAACCTCAACTAAAGTAAAAACATAAACACGTACAACATTATACAGTCAAACTCACATATGACGAATATGCGAATTATAAAAAAACAGTTTGATTTATGGGGTTCAATTTTCGTTGAGAATAACTTCAATTGAAAGTGTCCTTGAGTTAAAATAATTTGTTGAGTTTCCTTTGCCAATATGATTTATTTCTGCGTTTCCAACTCTGGTTTCATTACGAAAAAGGTCAGCATCATTTGGCTTATAATCTTAACATGAATCTTTATACCACACTTACACACTGTTACAGCTTATATGAGGAGGGTTTTACCCTCCTTTTTATCCAAGAGTGAGAAAACTCGAAAGAACACAAAAATTAAAGAAAAAAAATGTTCAATTCAATACTTAGTCTTAAATTAAAATTTTATATTTTCAAAAATTCAAATATTTGTTAACAGTGTGACCATAAACGAACAGGTGCGATTTGTTGTCACAACTTTATTTTAATATCTGGCACTAAGCCATTACTTGTGTTCACACTGAAATAATGCTTGGGACATTTTGCAACTGTGACAATGAGATGTTCTCACTAACATGTGACAGTGCGAAAACTAACTGTACCGTTGTGTGACCCAGTATAAAGATGACCACTAACTTGCAACAAAGTGTTGAGTACTGTAAATGTAAAGTTTTTACTGTAAATAAAACCTCTCTAATAACCATTTCAGCAAACTGTTATTGAGCTACAAACAAAGCTTCATCCCTTTCCATCTTTAAAATCAAATTTTGAAGCACCGATGTCCAAAAAGTTTACTTATTTATTATACTTTCTTTGTCTGTTATCGAAATAAAAACATATCGGGCTGGTTGCATGAAATAATAATATTCGGAATGCGAATTATGCTGCTCTCAAACAATGCGCGTTCTAATATTCCATTATGCTGCGAATTCCAAAGACGAAGGTTCTGTTGCGCATGTAATTCTTCTGAACTGACCATAACAACCCGTCCCCGAGTTACGGCCTTATGTGTTTCTTTCATTGCAATTGGGGTTTTACATGGTGGGTCCCAAACCTTTCCCATAACCCTTTTAAGGCCTGGTTGGCTCTACTGGTCTCGAAAGAACTCAGTGTCATGGTTAGTCGCCTTTTACGACCTGCTGAGGTGGTATTCTCTATCCCGCTCACCACACAGGTGTATCATTGTCTTCCTGTATTTGCGTGGGCATGTATATGTATTGCTTGATGTTCACAGTTGTATGCGAGTGTGCATTAACACTTTTAATTTTGTGGGCGCTGCTAAAATTTGATTTCATTTAAAAAAAAAACATGGATCAATATTGTGTAATTTGCAATCATAGGTGCGCACGTGGCACAAAAACTGAGCGTGCACCAAACAATGTACAAAAAGGAAAATTGTGGACGGAATCTTTTGGTGATGCGCCACTGTCTCTCGCCTAAAAAAAATTTTATTATTCCATGCCTGGTTGTGCATTTAGAAGAAATAGAATATTTAGGAGGACTAAAGAAAATATGGAAAATCTGAACTTAAATCATTGTTACCTTAATAAATATGGTTGCAACTCAAAGCTAAGGATGAATTTATTAATGCATTATTTATGCAAGCGGAATAAACAACTAATTTGTGCGAAACCGTTAGATTTTTAAATGGTTTTTGTCATTCATCGTTTCGAGGAAAAACAACATAAAACAAAAACCTAAATTAACTAAGTTCTTCGTCGGCGAAGGTGCCGATGGTTAATCTACGTACTTAAGTGATTCACGTTAAAAGTTCTAGTGAAAGCTTAGCATAAACTCTAAGCTGAAGTGTGTCATTCAAGTGGAACTTAAAAAAGTGCAAATTTGATTACCACGAATCATATTATCAGTTAATAAGCTGAAAAATAATAATTGCTTATATGGTTCTAATAATTTTTCAGTGTAACTTTATTTCTGGTTTATATACAAATTATATTTTTGAATAGTTTATAATAATTATGTAAATTTAATTATTTTGCCAACTGTATGTGTACTTAAAACTATTCTAAGTGAACTTTCAGCAAACAGCTTTATCTTAATTTTAGAGGGAAAAAAGCAAAACAAACACAAATATCACCTCATTTATGCGACTTTTATTTCAAATTGTCTCAAGTTGAAGCGACAACAACCAAAACAACATGAACAATCGTAAAAGCGGCAAATAAAAAGCTGCAAGAGGCACAACAAAACAAAACAAAACGGAAACCGAAATACACACAAAAAAAAAACTTGAGTGGAGTAAAATGCATAGCTGTGTTAACCGTTATGTGTGCCTGTTATTTGGTGCCTGTATATTATCGATCATTTTTTAAAAGCGAAAGTGAAACGGACGGACAATACACATGCTTGCTTATGCTTATGTAAACAGAGACAACATTTCACAGCATGGCAACAAGTTTGGGCCCTCAAGTTTATTTTTTTTTCTCAGAAGCAAGCAGATGATGAGCACCCTGCTGCAGGCTTTTCTGCGCCTGTTACTTAAACAAAGCACGCTATCGATTTCTACATAAAAAACGAAAGTGACTACTAAACCCACATGGTCATAGCCCTGAGAGCAGGGCTGCATTTGTTGGCCAGGGCATTCACTTGACCCAGTTATTAAGCGTTCACTGCTGCCTTACACTGACCCCCAGCCAGGTTCAATGTGCCCCAAAACGATGTCATGTTCATGGACTGCCCATGACCCACCCAGCCAGGCAGATCGCTAGATCGTTTTGTAGCTGATTGAAAGAAAAATCATACGCTTGTCGCTGCTAACAGGCGCGCAGACGCCAGCAGCGCAGTCGGCGTCGAAAAAGAGACAACAAACAAAAGAGTTTCAACGTTTTTTTGGGCAGTTCAACGAACTGCGCTGCTCAACATTTTGAAGATCATTGACCAGCCGCACGCACGGCGAGTGCGAGTGAGAGCGCGCGTGCAAGCAGAGCACAAAAGAGAATGCTGATAAGCTGACGTCAGCGTCG
Organism: Chymomyza caudatula; assembly: GCA_035041775.1. Taxonomy (NCBI): domain Eukaryota; kingdom Metazoa; phylum Arthropoda; class Insecta; order Diptera; family Drosophilidae; genus Chymomyza; species Chymomyza caudatula. The sequence goes on along the minus strand of JAWNKW010000039.1, from coordinate 609,351 downwards.
CAGCGGCTTAGGTTTCGGCAGCACGTGCGTGTGTGTGTTTGCGTGTGAATGATCGTCGTTGGAGCGTGAGCGAGCGCAGTGGCGTCTATTGAGAGAGGGGGCTGACTGTACTTTTCTGTTATTATATTGTTGCTCGCTCTCATTTGCATTTGTTGTTATATATGCCCTGCCTTATAAACAGAGTAGTACAAAGTACCATCCAGCTATACTTTTTTTTGCCTTTTGACTAGCTATAAAATGTTAAAATTTTTTGTTTAATACAAAATTATAAACTTTTTGTAACAAGCGCACAGCAAGTATTTGAAAGTGGTTTGGTCAAATGCACTTTACACGTGCGGAGCACTACAGCAGACGGTGGCGTGGCGTCATGACGTCAGCAGCGAAAAAAGCCAGAAGTGATAAGCACACGTACAGCCGGAATTAAGTGGGTGGAGGAGTGTCCGGGTAACACATTTGAAACTGATAGTATTATTCTCACCTATGTATGTAAGTACAATGTGCTGCACGCTGAGTTTGTTCAGTTGTTTTGGTTCTATAGTATAGAATCTATACTAAAATAAGTAAATGGGCACTACAAAATTTAGACTGCACTTGATCTAAAAAGTCTAATATGCCGCTATAGCTATAAAATACGTTTAGATATACAAAGGTACAAACTCATATACATATTTATATACATATGCTTGCTTTCATTTGTTATCCACTTTAGACCACAGCGCGTGCTTTCTCACAAATCATAAACCACTTTCAGTTTCGTTTAATTTTTATAGCACATTCAATGTTGAGCATTTATCCAAAATCACAGGCGTGCAGTTTTCAAGTAGACGTGTCTGCAAATGTATATCTCTAAGATATGACATTCAAATTTTGGATAAAAAGTTCATTTGTATGTATGCGTACACTTAAAAAAACAGTTTGTTATCAATTTTTTTTTGACAATACCTAAATGTTTTGCATTCGTTGTAGCTCGGCTGGCAGTTAAGCGAAAATTTAGCTAATTACTTGCAGATGAAAATGTCTAGAGATTTTGGTTAGTAAAAAAGAATAAGTTGAGAAATGTGGCGCAAGAGAACTGAAAGCCTTACAACTATTCGGCATGCACTAAAAAATATTAGATCACTGGAGTTAAGTTATTTACTTTAAACCGACTGCTTTGATCATTCAAGTTGCATACCTATGTATATCGAAGTATACCAATAGAAAAAAAACCGAATTTCTTTTGTTTTCCGAACTCAACACGAAATAAAAGCATCTTTTTGATAGCAATATCTATGAATACGTCAGAATACTATAATTATTGCTCTCTCTCTCTGTTTTTGTCTAATATCTCCGTTATTTTTAGACAGATTGAAAATAGAAATAAATTCAAGACAGTCTACTCATTGGCTCCTCCTCCCTTGCCACAACCAAGCCCTCGCGATGTGCCATCACTAAACAAGCGACACTTTTTTAAGTTTATATTAACTTTTTTGGAACAACTCTTTCTTATTATCAGAAATCGTCACGTAGAAATAACTGCCTCATCTTAATTTTCACATTCCACATCTTTTCCACACATTTGACTGGCCTTAAAGTTTTGGTAATTAGCTACTCATCGGTTTTTTTAATTTAAAGTTTTTTTTTTTAACGGTGTGCTAGCATGGCCCTAATTAGAACTAGAAAATTAAAATTCAATTCTAATTGAAAAGACCTAAGGAAAAGCCATAGCAGAAGAGGACGAAATTACTTGGGCACGGCCTTTACAACGATTGAAAATAGTAAATAAAAATAGTCATGTCATCTATGAAGGGTATCGGATTCCTCCGCTAGTTAATTCCCACTCCAGCTTCATGCATTCCTTAAGCATTTACCACGAAGCAGTTTGGATTAAAATATGAAAAAAATAATTTTATTTTAATGATAAGTGGGGGTGAAATTTAATCCTTTAAAGGTTTTGGTGGTTTAGTTTTTGCTTTTGAACAATTTGCTTCATTGCTGTTTTATATTAACTTGTTCGAGGTTCCTAACTTTTGCTTATGCATCTTCTTAATAGAGTCAACTACATATATACACAAAGCTTTTGTCTAAGTGTATTTTTTTATTGCTTAAACAAATGAGCAGAAAAGCTTAAGTGAGATTTTTGTATATCGTATATATTTCAAAACGTAAACAAATTAACTCAGGCCAAGCGTACACACAGGCAAACTTGTATGTAGATGTACGCATACCCTCGCACATTGGGCTCGATCAACGAAACAACAACAACAAAAACAACGTCAACTTATCAATGCCAACAACGTTGTTGCTTCGCTGTGTCGTTGTGTCGTTGGCGTCAGCGTCGGCGTCATCATCCGATTTCGTTCAAGTTTTGAAGAGCGACGCGTTGCTTCTGTAAGCTGCCCGCCTATTCGAATTAGTACAAAATAATACCGTATTTCCTAGAGTTTTACGGATTTACCGTTACGCCGTAGCCAGTTTCAACAACAAAAACATCATAACTTACCGAGGGCCAGATGTTGCTAAAACACCAAGCGATGAAGAGCGTCCATCCGTTTTTTAGGACGGCGCTAAGTTTTGTCGTGGGAGCGAGAGGCTTTACAAAGAATATAATAACAAATAACCGCACGGCAACTGTTTGTTTTGTTGGTTCGCTTGCTCTTTATAAATATTTTTATTTTGTTTATAAATTTAACAACACGAAGCGTAAAAAAGTTTAAAACATTTTAAATAGTTTGCTAATTGAACAGGCGATCAGCAAGCACAGCCGAACGCAGAAGAGACAGACGTTTTTTTTTTGGTTTGGGACAGAAAACAACAAATTGGATTTATTGCTACTTTTGTAGTTGCGCATTTTTCGGTAAAAGTTACGCGGCGCCGTCCCCAGCAACAACAACAACAACAACAGCAACGACGGACTGCGGCCTGATAAGCGCAGTTGCTGATCGTCGCACGCTTCGGCACAACAGCGAAAAGCGAGAGAAACGATCGCCAACACACACGCTCATCGTAGCGGTTTATGGGGCGTGAAACTGGGTCAAGTCAACAGACATCGTAAACATGGGTCTTTACATATGTATGCATGTCTGTGGGTAACCGATGAGATCATGTATCTTTATATATCTCTTGAAAAACGAGTACAGTCAAACCTGCAAAGTTGGCCACCCTCATAAGTTGGCCACCTCCTTAAGTTGGACACTTTTCAGCGAAACCAAAATAGATTAGTAGAAAAACTTAAATTTTTACCGCCTACCTTGCACGTGTATATCTTGTAAGTTGGTCACTTTTTGAGCGATTTTGGAATGTTGGCCACCTTAAAACAACAGCAATGTTCTTCTTCTTAACTGGCCATAACAACCCATTATCGGGTTACGGCCTGATGTAAATACATTCTTTCATTGGAATTGTGGTTTAACGTAGTGGGTCCCAAACCCTACGAACAACCGCTATAAGGCCTGGGGTAGCTCTACTGGTCTCGAAAGAATCCAGTCATTGTTGTAGTCTAACCCGCTCACCACACAGCAATGTTATGTATGAAAATACGAAGGCTGCATTTTCGAATCATAAAAATAAGCCAAGTCAATGGCAAAATTTACAACTGAACAAAATTGGTTGCAGGAAACTCGTTGCTTATACTCGTTGAAATCCTTCCAGATGGAAGAATTCATTTGTTGAAAATCAAAAGAAAGAAAGTCAAAAGCTTATAAATAAGCAAATTTAAAAGATACTCTTAAGTTACATTAGAATTTAAGTGCAATTTTAAATTTAAGAGAATGTACAGTACTCTTGAAACAAACTTCGACTGTTTTGCAACTATGAATTTAAACTTTAATTTATTTATGTACATATTATTATATGTGCAGTTTATGGTCAAAGTACATAAGCATATATACATACATATACGAACGAAAAAAATGTTTTTATTAAAAACAATCACAATCCATGATATAAAGTTAAAGAGTTAAAGAAACAACATAAAATCATAAAAAAAAATTACACCCTCATAAGTTTGCCACCTGCATAAGTTGGCCAAAAATTCTTGAACCGTGAGTGGCCGACTTAAGCAGGTTTGACTGTACATATAAATCTACTATATAACATATAGTACAAATCAGCTTTATAGCCTAAAGTATATATAGCATATTCTACATATGTATGTACATATGTACGTAGCAGCAAGATCGTTTGTCGTCTGATTGGGTAATACACAAAGATTGTTTATTGGCACTGTTCAATCGCATGAACACATACCGTATACATTTAATAATATACATATATGTATGTAACTATATGTAGAAACATCTTTGAAAGAACGCATCTGTTGAAATAAGGCGGATCAAAACTCTATACTCTAGTGCTCGTGTGATCCGCTAGACTCGATGTTACTGTGAGCTTTCTCTTTTTAAAAGTGTACCACAAAAACACGTGTTCGAAAAGTACAATACATCTCCAAAATCGAGACATATGGCTAAAAGCAAAAAAAAAACTTCTTGATAACACTATAAACAAAGTATTCCTCCGATATTTTTAATCCATTTCCGATTTCCTGATTTTGGGCAGCATAAAGTTGGATCAGATAGTATTGGTACGATGTTCCAATCATTTGAATCCACAAGCATGTTTCCGATCGTACACTAAAGCGCATTAAGATGCGTTATGTTTTGATTGAGAACTCAAATATTGTCTAAGCAAACCGTCTAAGGTTAAAGCAAATACAAGTAATTTCTAAAGCTGCAAAACTTTCTAAAGTGACACTTTTCAATATTTTTAATAGCTTCAGGGAAAAGATTCGATACTATCGATAGTGCTATAGATTTTTTCCATCCTTCCTGATGTCACTTTCGTTTGTTTCGCTCTAGCAACTACCCGGACTACAAGCCAGCTTCAAACACGAATCTATCTGAATGTCTTTCACTATCTGAATGTTTTTCGAATTTGAACCAACAATGAGCCGAACCTCCTCTTTTTACACTTACAGATCCAGAACACTTCGAAGACCCGGCAGTGTACAAAACTATGGTGTGCCTTTCAATAGGATGCATCGCCTCAAGGGTTGTCCACTCCCATTTGCTACTTATAGAAATATTAAAAGTTCGTTTGAAATGGTATTCGATGTCCATTTCGTCTATCGGTTGTAGAAGCAACGAAAGTGTCTTCCCCAGCTCGCAGGCGTCACGGGCGCTGATTAAGTGACCCCTACCAATGCCCTCCACCGACATCCATAGATAAGTATCTTTGGTATCAATTTTAAAATCAACTAGTTCAAGAACCACTCACTTCAGGACATATTACTAAAAAGCTACTTGTCCAAATACAATAATTTTTTTTGTTGAAAATATTAATACAAGCAGTTCCCCCGTGTGGTGAGCGGGTTAGGGAATACCACCTCAGCAGGTCGGGATAACGGGTTGTTATGTTCAGCAGTTCACTTTGAAAAAGTTCCAAAACAACTGCAATTTAAAACTAGAGGGATTCTCGCATTTAATAAACGTTGGTACAAAGAGTTTATTGACTACTATACGACGAAACTTCTTTACACTGCTTTCGTCCGTCCTTTTCTTGAATATTGCTGCTGTGTTTGAAGTCCCCAATATCGCCTCTATCAGTGTTTGATTCAATCAGTTCAAAAACTATTCGCAGCCTAAGCTGGGATCAAAACGTCTGCTTGCCTTATTAAGAAGATAGACATCCGATTATAAAATATCTCTAATTAGTCGCAGATTCTGCAACAGTGTTTTATTACTACATAAACTAGTTCTTGGTCTCATAGATTCCCCTTAACTTCTATTTTCTATTCTTCGTAGATATTCGCGTCATTTCTGTCTGAAATTAAATAAAAACCAATCCATTTTAAAAGCACACAGTTTACTTAGAGGTTGTTTATAAATGACGATTTTGAACAAAAAAGTAAACTTAAAAGCTATTTCCATAGTTTGCCTTATTAAGAACTAAGTTCAAGAAAAAATAGTAAAGAAGAAACTATCTTGTATGATATTTTTCTAACTTATTCTCTTGCATTGAACTGAAATCTATAACGTTATAAATTGAAGATTTCGAATTGCTTTTTAACAATGGCTCTACCAAATAATATTCAATTAATATAGTGACACTTCAGAGCAAAAATCTAGCCAAATGTAGCATAGAAATTAGATTATCATTATCGAGTTAAGTTATAATAGGGCTTTTAGTATATAATGCACTTCATACAACTAGCCAAAAAGCCGGGAAAACGGAAAAATCTAAAAAATCACGTGACAACAGAGCTGCCAACTGTCAACAAAGGTGAGTTGAAGGTGCTGCCGCCACCAACAACTTCGCCAACTTCAGTCAACGCTTAAGGCCAACTTTATAACGCGTCAACTGAGTGGATGTTCGACTTTTATGGGATCGAGTTTCTGGCGGAGTGGTGAGGCGGGTACGTGATGCCTGTCTGCTTGTTGCACCTTTACACATAATCATGTCATATAAACGGACGACATTGCCAGGATATGAACAACAACAGGACCACAACAGAGAAGGATGCCGGACCGGCCTTTTGGCCAGCGACATGTTAGCTTGACTTTTTGTTGGACAAGGGGCATTTGAGAGTGTGCTCTGTAAGGGAGGATGTCTTGTTTCCTTTTTGGCTTTTTTGAACTTTTCCCTTTATGTTTATGCCATGTGTTGTGGGCTCTGTGTTCTGTTCCGGCTGCTGTCGCCTGTCTCCTACTTTTCGAAAAGGATATGGCCAACGACGACCAGCTTGTGCAGTATATGGGGTTAACAAACACACACACACACATACATGACAAACGCTCCAGTTGGCGTTGGCACCTGGCTCGACACATGGGTGTTAAAATAACAGCCCCGAACATATTGACTTTTAAAATAAGCATTATGGCGGTAAATTTTTATGAAACCTTTTCGTCCTGTCAGAAGCGTTTCTCGTTTGTCGTTCTCCACCATTTGCCACTTGCTCCATTGGCTAGTTACCATCATGGACATCTCGCTTGGAGACAGCTGAGTGATTTATACATATTGTTTAATATTATTATGGCTGGCAGGTGCCGGTTCTGCACGCTGGCTGTGCAAAATGCGAAAAACTGAGCACATTACATGCAGCAGCATATGGAGCATGTCACTCCAACGTACATGCCCATGGAACTATGTAAGTACCTGCTATCAGATCTTGTTCATGTTCTGGTCCTTGTCCTCGTGTGGTTGGCAATAATTGTTTAAATCCTTGCTTGCCTGCGGCTTGGTGAATAGCTTGACTGATGAAGGTTATAGTTAAGTCAAAGTAAGTTTCTCTTAGTGTATCATGTGTTGTTGCACTTTATACTTGAGATATATGATTTCGTTTTTATGGAAGGAAAAAAACAACTACAACTGAGTGATAAGCAATATTCAAATCTGTATTTGACTTCAGAATTGTAGTACGGTAGCCAAAATCTATTAGTTGTTAGATGGAAACAGCCGTATTGACACCGATACAAAAGATATGGTTTTAAATGTAAAGTCTTATTAGGACTTCCTCAATAAGTTGCGGAAATCTGTGAAACGAAAATCAAGTGAAACACAGACGCATTTAATGTAAAGCTCATTCTTCTGTTCTGTTGCGTCAAGGTTAAGCAAAAGAATGGAATGCCTTCTATACTATACCTTATTAGAGGTATTAGAGAGTTGTGCACTGTATGAAACAGGCAGAAGGCGGCGTGGAAGACCATAGGTAACATGTGCAAATATGATCAGGAGCAATAGTCGATGTAGCCATGTCCGTCTGTCTGTCCGTCCATGTTGGTCTATGTTTTTTAGAGTACTCTCCACTAACCCCGATAAACGCAACTTACACTATAGAACTCGCTTGTCTGCCCATTTTCATTTACGGATCTAGTCTTATGCAGATGCCTGAGTGCTTGAGCGGAAGGTTCTCAGTAACACCTTCGGCCTATTATTCGTTCGAGATTCTTCAACACTGTCTTGTCGTGCGTTTGGACAAATAGTTGCAGGAAAATGCATTTTATATCCGGTTCGACTTCGAATACGGTTGTCAGTACAAATTGATTAATATCCTTTAATGTTTTTGGTTATACTGAGAAACACACGGCTTAAAACTTTTGAAACTAAGCAACAAAAAAGGCCATGTCTACAACATACCTTTTCCGATTCCTGAAATCTCAGTGTCGGTTATCTTATCTTAATTGCAGATTACAGGGCAATGACCACAAAATAAATTTTGTGGAAATTACAATTTAAAAATTTTTACACTAAAACTGCCCGAGGAATATTGAACAGACACAAATACCTTTAATTCAAGTTACAATTCATCTCGATCGGCAGTTAGGTCGAAATTTCGAATATAATTTTGAATTTTGAAATAGGAATGTTTCAGCGGCCACTATTTAACCGGAAAATGTATGTTGTAGCATTTCAATTGAATTTCGATTGTGGCATTTGTTTTTTTTTAACTTCTACATATCTCAATTTTTTGCTCAAATTGATGTTAAAATGTTTCCATTAAACCAAAAGGAACATTTGAAAATTTATTCATAGTTTGTGATTTATTTACTTTAAAATAACAAACAAAAAAAAAACACTTTTCGAAATTTCAAAGAAGTTTTGAATTTGTTGCCCTGTAACTCCTAATTGAATTTACGTAGGTAATTTTAATTAAGGTAAATTAACTTAACATCGATTTCAAAACTCTTAAGTGTTTTCGATGTATTTCTTTTAATTTCTCTTTTTTTAGAAACCACAAAAACGAGAGACTAACGCATAGGGCTTCTAAATGCAGCCAAAGCTTGCACGGCTCTTCATTGCTTATACTTATAGTAATTTAAGTACAAATTCAGCTTAAGTAAGATTAAGTTTCTAATAATAAAATTTCCAACCCGCTAAAGAACTTCAATTGTTTATTCATTATGTTTGACGTAATTATACTTATTAAAAATGTATACAAGCCAATAAACTTGAGCGAAAACTTTCCATAACCCGTGCCTTATTTAAATTTCCATCAAAAGGAAATGCATTTCCTTTCCGTACGACAGTTTCATGTGCCTATTAATAGTATAATACATCATTATTATTCGTTATATTCGTTATAATGCAATTACTCAAGGGGCATGAATTTGTAGGCATCGTCAAACTGTTGTGCTTTTGTTTCAAATTTAATGCATTAAACAATTTTTTTGTTATTGGTTTTCATTTTTGTTAAATAAACCAGCGAAAAGCAAATTAATATTCAATTAAAACAAAAGAGGTAAAAAAATACAAAAAATATACTCAAATTGTATATATTCAAATTGTGCTAATAAAAAGTTTATTACAAATATTGTTGAATGCGAATATATATTAATATTTTTTTAAGCATAATAATTAATTTCGTTTTTCGTTTGTTGTATGTACTGTTAGTCCTGAAAAACTTGATTGATTGCATTTTAAATGCGGCTGAATGTATTTTTATACGCCAGCCTAAAAGTATGCCGTGATTTTGTTCACGGCGCATTCAATTGTTCGCAATGCATACAAAAGTTGCTGAATTTATAAGCTGTTACGTTTTTGTACGCTTAACCCTTTGTTGCCCCCTTGGAAGTAGGTGTTTTGGGTGGTTAATTGCCATTTAATCCAAGGCATGGAAGCTTTTGTCAATTTTTTAATTCCATGAATTATTCGTTTAGTTAAGGTACGTTTCGTGTGGTTCGAAACCGATCGTGTTGAAAGAATCAACCATTGAAGAAATAGTATCGAACTTTGAGCTTAAGCCCTGGAATAGAAATGGACATAACTCTTTACAACATTATTGAAAGAAGACCAAATGCACACGATGAAATTGCAAGAAAGTATGGTTTCAGTTCTCCGAACTCTTCAATAGGTTTGTTGTATCAATCGATGCTATGTTGAAACATCGGACATCCAAATGTGACGTTGGCATTAAACCTTGACGATGATTTTCGGATCTTACCCTTTTTGTCAGCCTTCAAGGTAATAAAACCTTATATTGTCCTAGTAAAGGAAAAACTAGCTGGTGTTTGATCACTAAACACTTTTGCTGAAATATATTGTAATATTACCTATATTGGAAACACTTCTTGTTTGCAGCCATGAGTTAAGAATTAAATGTAATTTTTTCAAAGTTTAACACCAAACTAAGAGGAATCAAGGTAAGAAGGCTAAACACAAGCGCTTGTGTTTTCGTTTCAATACCATATCTCCGCTAGAGCTAAACTCTCTTCTTTGAACCCCTATATCTTTCGTACAAAGACACAAATCAAAAACCCGTGTCATTATGTCATCAGACATACTATTACAGCATACAGGGCATTAAGCCCACCTTGTTTTTAGAGGCGCACAAGTTCATTTTGTTCCATTCCGGTGCAAAGCCACGGGCTCCTTCTACTTTAAAGTTTGACTAAAGTTTCACGCTGATTATAATTGCAAAAAAATGTATAGAAAGTATCTTATAGATATGTTCAACCGGCTTAAGTGCCGGGATCAAAGTCGGCCACGACAGGAAGGTACTAAGAGTACGACTACAATTCAACTTTTTTTCTTGTCAACAACATTGAGGCTTGATTGCGACTTCATTTTGTTTTACATCAAACTCTATGTTATCGCAGATCTTTGATAGTAGTAATCTTAATCCAGACCAAAACATCAATGCTTACCATCGCAGAGTCCATCGACAGTGGATTTCGATGGACGCTGTAGTTCGATGGTTTTTCGATATTTTGAATTTAAAAATTGTTATTATAGAAGGGAACTTTTAACCTTTTAAATAACACTAACAATTCCGAAAATTGTTACACTATTTGTAACAGCTGGAACAATTGCAGCTTTGGTCACTCCTCTATACTAACGAAACATAATTCCGTCCCACATAAAACTGACTACTGTTTACCGTTTCCAAGAAGGGAAGAGTGGTCCCTTGATCCTCCGGGGCCTATTGATGCCTCCAACTTATCAATTAAATGATTGGGTTGAAGGTGAGGTCTTTTCGGAGGAACTTAATATAAGACACAGTTTCAGACTTCCGGATCACTGCAGTGTGTTCCAGGTGGAAGTTATTGCAATAAACGGGGCACTGTACCTAAAGAACTCGGGAAGCTTTTCGAGTAATGTAAATATCTACAGTGGTAGCCAAGCGACCATCAAATCAATTAGTTCAATGTAGTCAAATTCGATAACAAACTGTCGCAGGTCTCTGCAAGAGATGACCCAACAGTTCGTTATAAGCCTGATATGGGTACCAGGACATCGAGGTGTCGAAGGTAATTGTATAGCTAACGAGCTTGCCCGACAAGGTACTACCTCTCATTCTACCCTAGAAGGAGACGGCACGAGTATGCCTATGGGCACTTGTAAGCTTCATATTAGGAATTGCATCGATTTCAAATCAACAGAAAAATGGATAAATGTGGCTAATTGCCGTGTAGCCAAAAAAACTTGGTCTAACACAAATAAAAAACGTACAGTGGAGCTCTGTTCTCTGAATAGGGAGAGATGTTCTATGGTTGTACGTGCCATTACGGGACATTGGCTAATTGGCGTTCATGTGGCCCGGCTTCGGGTCCCTTTCAATGACTTTTACAGGTACTGTTGGGATAAGGAAGATGTTCAATCGGTGGAGTATTTCTTCTGCTCTTGTCCGGCTCTCTGCAGGCAGATACTTTCTAAATAGTATTGCAAATCTGTCCGAAATAAGACCCAAAAAGATCGCAGACTTCATTGTTGCATCGGGATGGTCTTCCTTCTGATTCTGGATCTGATGATTAACGGGGAAAGAGTGAGCACGAGATCCAACGGTAGCAAAACGGGCCGAAATACAGCCTAAGTGTGCCAGGCAGTTAGCCTGGCATCCGTATTAACCTAACCTAACTTACACTATTTGTAAAACAGAGAATAAGACTTACTTTGGCATGATCTTGAAATAATTTGACTAGCGATACTTAAGATAATTATAGGTCGGCGCAAGAGATGGTAATATGTTCGATGCTTTTAAAAACATCGTTGTTTTGCAGATAGGTACGAAAACATCGGAAAATTACAGGCAAACCATCGATTTTTTGGATGCATTTTGAACAGTTATATAGTTAATTGTGTAATTTTTTCGACTTTTATAACAGTTTTCAATGGTATAGCAGTACCTACATGTAAATAATACTTTACTTTTACTTCCCTGTGTATAAATCATCGTAATATAAGTGCGTTTCTTTTTAATATTGGAGGTTGACAGTCAAGAGAATGAACATTACTTGGAAATCGTTTGAAAGTGTTCCTTTGCAAAAAACAGTATACCAATTACTAACTCGGTCATCGTACACAGTTTTATTTGATATTTCTTGGTTCTTGCAATTATGCATTATAATTGTTTCGCGCTAAAATACTTACCAAGATTACCTTTACATAGTGTTTTTTCTATCTTACCTGCAATGAAAACGGATGGAAAATATTTGTAAGTATAAAGTTTATTTTTTTATTTATTTATTAAAATAGATACTACTCTACTATAAGAGCTTAAGAAGAAACTTTTAATAAGCTAGAACCAAAAGTAAGGAATGGCAATAGGTGATGAAACGTGGTTAAGTAACTCTTAAATATGTATTGTTAGCCCAAATGAATTTGAAGTATCTTATTACAAACCTAGACAACAGCAGCTTAATACGAAGAACCACCAATCATATTTTGTATACCTTTCATTATCATTTATATTTGAATAAAAACTTGTTGTCCAAAATGTGTAATAACAACCAGAGGCAACAAAAAGTTAATAATTACAATTAAACGCGAATTAAAACATTTTAATAATTTACTTTGTTGGCTATAATGAAAACAACAAGAACAACAAAACGGTAGCGAATTCGCACCTTAAAACGGGTATTTGGTTGGCAGTGATTTGATTGTGTTTCTGAAATTAATTGAAATCGTTGGTTTTGCGGTATTGATTAGTAGCATTGAGAGAGCTTCGAATTAGATTTGTTAGTATACAGTTCTTCACCAGTGTGTAAGTTTTCTTCTAAACTGCGCATTACACACCGTTACTGGGTTACGGCCTGTCGTAAACCTCTCCTCCTGGCGTCTCAGCTTGGCGTGGGCCTTCTCCGATCGGTGATACCAAAGGTAGGTAGTGTGCCCCCTACTTGGTCCCTACAACCGAGACATGGTCTGCCTCTTCGTCGGCTCCCTTCAACAACCGCATTGAAGACATTATACGCAGAAGCTTTTTTGTCCGTACGTTCAACATGACCGCTGGATTCTAAGTCGCTTAACTATGTCTATGTCATCGTAAAGCTCATAGAGTTCTTCGTTCCATTGGATGAGGTATTGGTTTCCAACGCTTAAAGGGCTAAAGATCTTCTGGTCAAATACTCCAAGATTATTTTCAACAGACTGCGTCGGATCAAATATGTTTCATAAGCAAAGGAAGGCGAGAGTGGAGTCTGCTACACATTTGCCTACAGAGACCAATTTTACATCTATTGCCAAGAGTTATTCTCCGTTTGATATCCATACTGAAATCGTTTTCAATTGTAACGATGTTGTCAAGGAAGGCGAAATCCATGACAACATCAAAAATATAGTTTTTAACATCAACCTGAAACTCCAACGGCTATGTCTTTTTGCTCAAAGAAGGCAAATACTTTGCCTTGCTCTCATTTACAACCAAACCCACCATGGTTGATTCTCTTTCAATAGCCGCAAACTCTCCAGTAAATGCTTTCTTAGTAAGACCGACGATATTAATATTATCTGCGTATGCAAGCATTTGAACACTTTTATAGAATAGAGTCCCGTTCGGCCTTTCGCAAAACATGCTTCACCACAAAGTTGTCTGAAGCCTCGCTTGGTATCAAAACGCTCGGAGAAGCTTTTTCCTACCTTGACGGAGCTGCGTCTATTGTTTAACGTCATGCTGCATCGTCGTACTAACTTTCCAAGGTTTCCAAAATACGACAGAACGGACAAAGGGATGGTGGTGTCGGTTTGGTGTTCTTCGTCTTAACTGGCCATAACAACCCGTTACCGGGTTACGGCCTGATGTATTTATTTCATTGGATTTGGGGTTTTACATGGTGGGTCCCAAACCCTAGGCCCAAACCTGTTCGATTGTTCGACATAACGGCGGTTGCAAAAACTACTGGTTTGTTTTTCGTTTTTCAAAACTTGAGAATTAAACTTAGTTTCTTATGTCATGCTACTAAAATGTTTCATTATTTAGGCCTACAACTTCAAACTAATCAGCTTCCCTTCGAAATAAATTCTATCCAACTTTAAATATTAAAATGAAATTTAACCATAGCCATCATCAAATCAAAGCAGTGAAATTGCTAAAACGTGGTCTAAAAACAGTGGCAACTGGTGAGTAATAATAAAATAAAGTGTTAATCAATACTGTCCAACGTCATCTGCATTCTAGCTGTGCTCAAGGGTCTGTTCCATCTGGGCACGCCGCCAATTTGTCCCTTACACCAGCCTTACCTTGTAAGCGGCTTATGTCCACATTATCTAAACTATTGTTCTGTTTGCAACTGCAATATTCACAATACTAACTATCGATCGGCATAATGCTGAAATACGTCTATATGGTGCTCTGGAAGTTTTACCGGTTTGTGTGTCCTTCACAAGTAGTTCGTACATTTCCATTCGAATCTGCAGAAATGGCGCCACTCGAAGAGCGCTGCATCTATTACGAAATATGAAACATTAATGGGTTTATTGCTAATATTTAACTTCATCCGGAAATAAAAAACAAAATTTTAAAGTGGGCCAATGTGGGCAAAATGATACGTTGTTTTGTGGCCTGGCAACAAGCCAAATTGCAAATTTTCTCGCTCAATCGTCACATAATTTTCACATAAATTATCAAATATTTTAATGCCCAGCCCCACAGCTCCCACTCACTACAACTTGACAACTGCGCCTAGTAACAAGACGAGGGGCTTTGAATTTCTTGGGACTCAGGTAACCAAACGCGCTGCTTCCTCTTCTGCTTCTTCTCGTTCTTACAATGAACTGCAAATAAAATTTATTACCTAGGCTTATATTTTGGCATTGAGTTTGGATTTCTCAGGGAGAGGGGAACCAATTGAGAGCCATTGAAATTCCTATAATTGCGTATTAAAATTATACACTAGGGAGAATTTGTTTAATGAATTGTTGGCGTTATGTCTGTAAGCTAATTAGTTTGCTGCCCATTTAAGCATAACAATTGAAGAACTAGTACACAAACATATAAATATACATGCAAGTAAGTATATAATGTAGGGTATTCTATATTGTATTTAGCTACTTAGTGCTGCCAACTATGTGCAATTATATGTTTGACATTAGAGCTTTAATTTGGCATAGGATAAATTAAATTACATAATAAGATTAAGTTAGAGCTCATACTTAAATGGTCAACGGATTTGTGCTAAGATTTATATAAAAAAGACTAAACATGAGTTAAATAATTAGTTGTAGAGACAGAGTTGTTCCTGAATTTAGCTACATTTGTAAGAATATTCAAATTACTGTTACTTTGGACTAAATAATGACCAAGGATTCCGTAATTTACCGCATCTTCATCTTTTCCCGATCATTCCAATCCCACTTAGCTATGAGTTTTTCTGTCCTAATGATTAAGAATCTTATTCAACGGTCAGCAAAGTAAGCAGAAAAGTTACCACTGGTAACTGCGATAATTAACGCATGCAACACATTGACAACATTTCTCCGCTGACTCATAAATTTGATGAGTGATACTCACCATCGCCCATTGCCGAAGAACTAATGGTAGAAAACGTGAGCAAGATAAGGGAGAGTTATAGGAGATCAAATTGTGCAGGAGCAGAAATAACGTAAGGATGGCCTCCCAAAATGTCAAGCGTCTGGCTCAACGATGAAGTGCCACTCCGAACGTTTTAGTACCGAGCGAAGTTTTAGACAAATTAGACTATGCGATGCTCTCTCCTGCAACTTCTTTAGTTTTGTGATTGAGCTGGGACGGGTCCATATTCTATAAGATTGTCCAGTTGCTCGCCTATATGGATAATATTGTCGTCATTGGGCGTACTAAGCGAGTATATACCGAAGCCTTTGCTCCAGGAACTAACACCCATTCTTCCACTTTTGCTTTATGGCGCTGGAGCATAGGTGATAACTCCATCTGAAGAAAAATACCTTGAAAGGTTTAAGGGAAAGTACGCCGTAAACTCTTTGCCCCTTTAACGATGGCAACGAATACCGCATTCGATTGAACGACGAATTCTAAGATCTCCACGACGACATTGGCATTGTCAAGCGAACTAGCATCCAGCTGCTGCGCTGGCTAAGCCATGTTGCGCGAATGGATGAAAGAGTTGCTTCGTGAGAGGTCTTCTATGCGGTTGTTGAATGACTCCATGACGCCATAACTCTGTTGGAAGGACCAGGTAGAGGGCATACTAGCTATCTATAGTAAAACAGATTGGGGAAGGCGCGCGCAAAACTGGGGCACCTGGAGCAGTCCCTACATCAGGCTGTTAAACGGTAACGGCTTGTTATGGCCAGCAGAAGTACCTATTCGAACAAAACACAGGGCAGAGTTGAAATCTTGTCTTCCTATACAGCAATGTTATATGTGCTATTCCTCACTGACCCTCTAAAAAGCAAGCCAAATTGAACAATCAAATTCGCGGAAATTAAATGTACTTATAAGGACCAGCCAAAAACCGAAAATATGACAGAAATTTGTAGTGACGTTTGACTGAAATGAGAACGTGATTAGATTTCATTTCAGCATTAAAAGCACTAACTGACAGCCGGGATGACGGTTTGTTGGAGGGAATTGTGGAAATGGGGAAATGGATACTTAGCACAAGCAAATTTATTGACAATTTGCTGCTGCTCAGTGGCAAAGGAAGAGCGCATTACAGAGAAGGAGACAGCTTTACCGTACATTGTGCCAAATGGCGACAAAGACAGCAACAGCAATGGCTACAGTTATAGCGACAGGAACATTAATTATAATGTGCATAATTAACAAATCTCAGTTTCACAGCGGCTTTAACTCCAATGAATGCGTCAGATCCAGGCAGGGATACACGAATAATGCTATATGCAAGGACATGGAAATGCCACTAATAAGCGTTTAATCAGCGTCAAGGCTATTGGCCATAAGCAGCGTCATTTGGTTCGCTTGGGCGGACTAATGAATGTTAACTGCCTCACCCGGCCCCCCTCAAAGCTGAACCCAAATCTGCAGCTATAACTAAGTTCCCCGTTGAGTTCCACGTTCAGCGCGTGTGCTCACGCAAGTAGAAGTTATTAGTCGTGGGGGGTGACGTTGGTTGTGGGTCAAATCCTAGGTGGGTTGGTGCCTTACTATGTCCAGCTAATTTGGGGGTATTAATGGCAGCTGGCGGCAAGCGTGAAATCAGCTCATAATTGCATCTGATAGGTCTTTACCTTAATATAAGCAGTAGCACTTCAGCTAGTTGGAAGAGAGAGCGAGATTGTTCGAACCTGATATTTATCTAATCAACTTTCTTAATTGAAGAACTTTGCATTAGTCGAAAGCTAAGATATTAAATTGGCTTAGACGCTGCAAGGGATAAAACTTAATTGAAAAGAAGAAACGAATTTTATATGCTGCTTGGGATTAGTGTATGCATAGTGTAGAGTATACACTTTGTTAAGTACTAATTGGATACTCGTTCGCTCTGTCGACCGAACTCTCCTTTTATTTTAATTTTCTTATTGATATACAGGTGTCTTATTTCAATCTAGAAAGTGAAAAAGTTAAATCTTTATCGTTTAAAACTATTTTATAGTTATCATAATGGAAGTTTGCACAAAAATAACATCTTATTTAAAAATATTTGGCTTACAGTTGCAAAACCAAATAAACGCAATTTGGGGAACTCTATGAATGAATTGTCAGTCATTGTAAAGTATGTGTGTAATGGGGATGGCAAAACGACCTTAGTTAGTTCGCTAATTGATGTGGAATACCCTGTACCCATTTTTTCCATGAAAATCAAATTTGTGTGTAAATTTTTGTATCGACGCGTTGAGGGGTATGTGCGTAATAACGGTAACTGTTCTACGGGGGGAGGGGGATGATTAGGAAAAAGATCAACATTGTTGCCTAACGTATCACATTTGGTTAACTTAAATGTTAACTTTAACATTTCTGTAAAAAGTTGTGGCTCAATATTTAGTTATTGAGCTTTTTCAATAGCTTTAGTAATAGTTTATATATTTTATATTTATGGTTTTTATGCCGCGGGGGCCGATGTACAGTAGTTTAGCTCTTATTGTTATAAGTTTAAGAATATGCCGGCGGACCCGATGTAGCCCGTGCTATTGATGCTTATGTACTAACTAAGTAAGATAATATGAAAGTTATAAGTAGGCGATCCGATTGACCGTGCCGAAGTGTAGCGAAATGACAAGAGAGAAGCAAAGTGGATGCTATTCATGTTTCAGTTATGCTAGCCGACTTAATTATCTAAGCATGTTGGCTGCTGCGCGGGTTCTGCTGGCTGCATAACCAAACAATATGGAATAACATTTTTTGAATGTAACCTGCGAATATGTATAAGATTGGGCTAATCAACCTATGTGGTCGATTCTATAACTTTTTAAAAGGATATTTTAAGATAACTATACAGTTGTTTACACTGGATGATTTCATAGCATTTCCTTATAAATACAAACACACACACATATGTTACGATAAGAATAAACATATACAGTTACTTAGTGAAACCCACATCACCTGTCCCTCTGTTTGTTTATATGTCTGCGCTAAGTGCCAAAGCTACAAGAGGGTAAACAACAAAGTTGGGTTTGAAAAAAGCTGGCAATATTGTGACACACACAGATACACACACACACAAGCACACTCACACGAACGTAGAGCTGCCCACGTAGGTCTTCAAGTTAATCGTTACAAAGTTAAACAAACACAAAGAGATTAGTTCAAAGTTCATTGATGTTCGATGTCAAAAGTCAAACTGTGTCAACCATTTTCTACCGAAAAAAGAAGAAGAAGAAGAACAGAACCAAAAACAAATACAGGGTGAAAAAAAAGAAGAAGAAAAATCATCCAAGGCCATTTAAGCTGCATGTGGCCAAGCCGGAAAATGTTCAAAGTAAAAGAAAGTAAACCGTACAAGGCGAGTAGTTCTACGTCAAGAGCCACTTATAGGCCAGACAGGTGGGGCGTGAGGGCGTGGCAGTTTCGGTCAGTTTCAGCGGTAGACAGAAACAGCATACGACAAGCCAAAAAACAAATTGCTTTTCAGCTTAGACGATTGGTTTTTCCAGCTACATAACATAGTGAATATGTTTTTTGAACCTTTGAGACAACCAGTTATTAGAATGCCAATGGGCACATTAAGATGTCTGGGACAGTCATAAGCTTTACTGGAATGACTGACATGTCTCTAGCTAAGGCTAAGTATTTGACCTTAAAATTGCAAAAATTGCATAAATTTCATGAATTTTATTCAGGTTGAAAATTTTAGATAAATGGAATGTAAACGAGTATGGTTAAAGTATAAAGCAGTGTAGACATAGACTTTGATTTAGCAGATGGATTCCGAATGTATTGTATCTATTTTCAGTGAAGCTTATGAACATTTGTGTAGTGTAAAGGTTGTTGTTATGAGGAATTATGTCAATAGGTAGAGCGTAACCTACTTATGTCACTTGCATAGTTAGCAACGAGTTCTTAGCGTTATCTTACCTTGACGTATACTTGATTTGTTTTCTTATCACAGCATGTAGCTTAACATAAGAACTTTATTATGCTGAACATTCACTTGCCGAGTGTGCTACTATAAACAAAATAAACCTCTTTTATTAGCACCAATGCAAAGTTTCCATGTTTAAAAACAAACTCCTAATTATTAATAATTCTAATGCCCAGATAACAGCTCGTTATATTTGTATCAAGTTTTAAATTGCTGTCAAAATTTGTTGCGCGTTACTGTCAAAAGTCATAACCGAATAAAATCCGCCAGAGGTTTCAAAAACTATTTCATTTTCAATTAGCCATGTTTTCCCAAAAAAAAAAAGAGGAAGAAATCAAGTTAATTAGCGCAAGCGGCAAATGCAACAAAAACAACAGCACAGCAGTCATTAAACTTTTTTGCGCTGGGTAAAATAGTTGCGAACTATAACGGCAAACGTGCCACAACCACTGACCCCCCTTACCCCCTTGCCCCTCTATCACAAACCAAGAGAGAGCAATGCAACGTTTACCTAAAAATATGCAATGCATTTGAGCGAATTCGAAAGCGCAAACAAAGTGCTTAAAAATTCCCATGAATTAAGCAATTAATGAACTCAAGTTGAAATCGTGATGTTGTTGTTGATGATAATGATGATGAGGTTAACTACGAAGTTGTTGTAATTATTGTTGTTTGTGTTGCAAAGAGCGCAACGGAAATGTTTCGTTGCCATTGACAAGTGCAGCGAAATGATTGCAAGCTTCAAGGGGAAATTGGACTTATTGACGTAAAATACTACCAAGATTTGTTGGACTTGTAGTTGCAATTGTAGCTATTTACTAAATATAAGGTACAGACTATATTTTTGTGACGTCCACTTCCAACGCACTGTCGGTTACAATTCCAATTCAATAGTATCAACGTTCAATAACAATAAGCTCAAACTCCAAAGATGACACTCAACAACTTTAATACTAATTCTGAAAAGATCCATATTTATCTGGTATGTTTCGTACTTGGTTACGTCGAGCAACAAGATACTATGCCCTTTAACTTTTTCTTTTTTTTTTTGCCAGGTGAGCATGTGCAAAGCCTTCTCTTGAAGAAGACTATATTACAGTTTATTCATATTTTTGTCTATCTAATCGCATTCGATGGGAACTGGAACTGGCTTCGTTTGCTCGGTAGCAGATAGAGATCGCACTTGCTACCTTTGGTCTCAAGGAGTGGAAAAGATATGCGCGAATCAGAGTCGTCTGGATGAATAACAGGCCGTAACGCTGTGTTATGGCTGCTCAAGAAGAAGAAGAAGACAGTCTAAAACTAAAGTTATTTCTCAATTTTGGTAATTTCTGTTGGCGTTTATATCTGCATATCAGCTTTTGCGCAAACTTAAGCTAAGAAGACGCTTTTGCGGATGTCGATAGATTCTAGCAAGAGTATTCTCGGTCTGTTCTCTTATTTATTAGTGACTCGTCTATATACCAAAGGTTGGTGATTCGTGTTCTCTTCGGTAGCCACCTTACCTCTGCGTTGCATCAATAGAATTTACTTTCCCGGTGATTATGGATGAATTGATAAGATTTCTAATATCGATACCAATATCTGTCTTCTATACTTCTTTTTTCTTCTTCCCAGTGAGTCATAATTGGCGAGCACATGCCGCGTTACCTTCTCATCTTGATAGCAAAACCTAGAGGAGTTAGAGCTTGTGATGCCTTAAGTGTCGTTTCAATTTGCAGTGTCCCGTCAGTCTGAGCTCCGAGGTTGTTCTTGTTCAGTTGTACAATCTCCAAAAAATCTAGATAAACCCGTCGTCTGCGATCCTCCTCAGTCTTTCCTCCTTTCTTAGTAGTTGCTTAACCGTGAGTTTTTCAATGTCACAAAATGGCTCTGGGTCTATCAGAGGTGTCACAATTTCACCAAGTCGTCTGCAAGTACATTTCCGGGTATGTTGGTGTGGTCAGGTTCATCGAAATAACAGTTAATTAATTCTTCTCAGAAGATCCATTTTGGTTTCCCTAACCAGCTTGCAGTTTATTCTAGTTCCTGTGACCGCGCTTTTTTTGCACCCTAACTGTCTGATAGTATAGCTATTTCCCTATATTTCCCTATTTCCAGGTTTATAGCACAGTGGCATATGGCGCATCTCTTTCTGTTGGGACTACTTATATGCGTTATATATTCGACTTTGGAATATGGGTTAGGTACAAGAATGAATCGCTTTGAAAGTCATTTCCACTCTTTGCACCAAGAAGCTCAAAACTGCCGCCTCGCTTTTAAATACCATCTAACGAGGATGGGCTAACCCTTAGTTGTGCGATATGAGCCCATCGGATCACGTCGCTTGGTCTGGCTAACGAACCACAATGCGGATGCTCTTCATTTTGGTAAAGATTATCATATCGGCGCTGGAGCTATTCATTGGTTACCGCTTTCGATGCCGCGTAAAACACGTCAGATATTTTAGGGTCCTTTAGCGTAGACTTTGTACTCGCAATTAACGAAGCTTTTGAGCTTTAAGCTGTTTTGACTTATAGAAACGCGTTTATAAGATTTGAATAAAGGTTAATAACCCGTTTATTTGAGTACACCACAGATTGGCACCAGCCCTAAACCATTTGTAGAACACTCCTGTATATATTACCTTATTTTGGGCATACGGATTATTGATTATATTTACTAATTTATGTGCTAATAAAAATGTCAATTTGTATGCGTGCAGTGAAACAGTCTTCTGGTCTATAAGGAGGGGAGCTGAGGCTGACATAACCATTAGCCTTAAGTGTCTGGCCACGTTGTGTTTGCTGTTTTGCTCGTTTGGCTTCCATTTTGGTTATAACACTCTGGTTTTTTATTCTTCTTCTTTTTGGCTTTGGCTTTTGTCGTTTGTTGAAGGCCAGACTACCAATGGAGCTTACAAATTGACACCGCAGGACATTTCTGGTAATGATTTCTTTTTGTTAACAGAGCTTATTCTGGCCTTGCCTTTGGCTGACCATTGGAGCGTATGTGTGGGAAACTGTGTATGTCTGTGTGGTCATCTTTATGCATATTTTGTTGCACTGAATTTTAAAGGTATTGTCATAAAAATGGTGTTGTTCTTTGCCAACTCACACTGTAGAATATGAACTTATTGTCACACCAGAATTGTTCTCGAGAGCAACTGATTCAGAGGCTAATCATCTTGTTACTCAATAAGCGGGTTTGGGACATAAGTTGAAAAGTTTTTAATTTTACTATCATATGGCTTACAAACCAGCTTGCGAATATCTTGTCAAACATAAAAATTCAACTAAATATACAAATCCAGAGCCCTTTAACTGCAAGTTTAAACAAACTTCATGCTTAGAGTCCTGGGAAAATAAGCCTCAAAATCTGTGCGCAAAAAATAAAGGGAAATTTGAATTTAAATTTTTTTGAGATTTTGACAGGGATACAAGTTTTTATTTTTAAGTTGAAAATACTGTCACTGACGTCTGTGCCAAATTACACGTCAAATTATTCGCTAGTGTTTGAGTTACGCGTCCTTTTGTAAACAGCTAATTTACAAAATAATATTTGGGTGTTATGCGTCGTTTGCGTAATGCCGTGCGTCAAAAAGACCGGATTTGTGGAGAGACAATTCTTGGTTTTTTCATCACGATATTTTTATTTAAATTTAAAAAAAAAAACACTATTTAGCATACTCATATAAAATTTGGTTCATATATTACATTTGAATTAGAAAAGAAAGAATCAAAAATAAACCTTTGTGATTTGCAATGGAAAGATCGGTAATCATTAATAGCCGAGTCGAGGTCCTTTGTCTTTGCGATGTTAAAAAAATGTTTTTTTTTTCTGAAAGTTCTTGTTCTTAAGAGTATATTTACAAAATTTTCCAAAGATCTAAGAGTTAGAGCCTGTCTTACAGCTATCAAGGTATTATGTACGAATTTTCTTCTCAAAAATATAACAGTTTTCAAAGTATTGAAGTTTAGTGGTTTTGTTAAATTTAAAAAAAAAAAACTTTCCCGTGCAGTCACAAAAATTCCTTTTGAGTATAATTTGACTATATAAAAGGAAATGCAAATTTCAGATATAGTCCAGTTTTTTTTGGTAAACAATGTTTCAAAAGCCGTCGATAGGTACCGATACATTTACCCAAGCTAGCATATAACTTCAATAGTCCCTGAACGAAGGATTTTCCATTTGGACGAAAGATTTTTTTATGAAAGACTAAAAAACGATCAACAACTAAACTATTCAGAAATATCGTCAAATCCTTTGTTCAAGAAAAAGTATTTATGTTAAATGAAAATCTGTTGTCGAAATCAGATCATATCAGAGATAACAGATCAACCAAAGATCGATTTACCTTATTAAGTTGAAATAAAAACAAAAACTTAAAAAAATATAAATTTTTGGCAAGACAAAGATTATTAATGCGTGTCTGACCAACACAAAGACCTGTGAGGACTTGTAGGAATCAAAGAAGAATATTGAAGAATTTACCAGAGGAGTCTTGTCCTTAATATTTGTCTTTTATAAAAGGGGGAATTGAAAAACTAACCAGATAAATCTTAAAGATAAATCCCATTTGCTTTATGGTTTTTGCTTCAAGGTTACGGAATGAACAAATTGTATCCCCATTAAACAAAAAACACTTTTAACACTTAACACTTTTTAAGAGTTGCTTCCATAGATGATATTGTTTCGTGCTCATTTTTAAACTTACAATAACTTTAAATGCAATCCACCTTAACTAAATCCTTGAACATAAAGAATCCACTAGAAATTCCGCTGCTTCTGTTATCAAGAGTAACGTTGCAAACATCTTGAAGCTCAACTAACCAAATAGTGGAATTTAGTTCGACATTTCCTATTACTCCACTCAATGCTATTGCATTCATAAGGGCCTCAAATAGGCTACACCAAAACTCAAATAAACAACATTTAGAGCTTAGAGTTTCTAACACAAAGCACCCATTGCCACTTAGCAACCTTTTGGGGCCAAGCTTTTTATGGTCTTTCCAGGGCATATAACGTTGCCGTTAAGTCAGCCACTTGATGATGAAGACATTTTGCTCCCTGCTAAAAAATTTTATTTACAACATCATTTAAGCTTCAACGTTCTGCAATTTTTTGCCTTTGCCGAAGAGGCCGCCATGGATCTCGGGCTGCTTGGCTGCTGCTAGGCTACCAGGCTACCAGGCTCTTGGTGGCACCCACAAAAACCCATTCAAAGCGCCGCCACTCAAGTGCCACTTCCCACTTTTTATTTTTATAATATGCCACAGTGGCTTGGCCGCTTGTGTGTCCGTCATAGAGCGAAAAATTTTATGCCGCTTTATGGCAACTTTAGTGGTCAATGCAAGAACACCAACAACAAGAACAAGACCAAGACGCAGGTTCTTTCAAGTAGCTCACATAAAGAAATTACGGCAGCTCACTGACCAGACCAGAAGAGCGTACACAACCAAACCCGAACCCGTACCAGAATCCCAGCCCAAACCAATCCCAACCCGCAGCAACCAAATGACTGACGCTTTTTGCTACTTGCTCGACTTTTTTTCACCGACTTCAGCTCATCTTGTTAAATTATGTAAAAATGTAATTTTCATAAAAAAGGAGTCGTGGGGGTCGGAGTGGGTCGACGAGGTCTAGTGCGGCGTGGTTGAATATGGATTCGTTGCGGTTCGTTGTGTGTGGGGCCATTGGGAGGGGCAGGTGGAGACTATATAAATTGTATTACACGTAGTCAAGTGTTTGTGGCGGTTTGGCAGCTGCTGTTAGCTGCTGTTTGATGTTGACTGGGAAATTGAATCAAAATAAAATTGTAATGTCTTTAAGTGCTTACTGGGTCAGTGTTTTGCGTTCTTCTAAGTTTTTGAAAATATAATCTTAAAGAGCAAACGCTTATGACGCTTAAATGAAAATATTCGATAATAATGCCATCAACTGATTTCAACTTAAAGACAGCGATTAGATGAACTGTTGGTTTAATTGTGTAGGTGTAGGCTGTGTCTCCGTAGGAAGTGTCGGGTAGTGTGCGTACTAACTGCCAGAGCGTTCTACTCTAGTCAAGTTGAATAAACTTATGAACTTCAGATGAACCCCTTTTACGCGTAAATGACATCATGAACAAGAGGAGACCTGGGTATATATTTCATTGTTGGCAAAACAACTTAAGTGGTCGCTATTGGCTCAGGCTCTATCCCAGCTCGAATGCCTGGCTTGGCATCAGCTTAGAAGAAGTCTAAGAGTGTCTAATTTGAATATTGTGCGACCCTTGGTCACTCAATCATTACACTATGCAACAAATTTAGCCTCAAATAAATGTCTTATTCGAAAGCCGTCCTAGAAAACTTAAATCGGTTTAAGGATAAAAAAAAAAAATTATGATTTTCGAAAACAAATTTTAAGTTCATTGCTTTGTAACTTGCAATCGAATCAAGTTAAACACAAATGTCGGAATAACATTGATTTCATATTAAATGACCTTCAATTTTTTCTCCATCGGTGTAAAGGATTCCAAGTATTATGAGATTTTCTGACTCCGCAACTGTCGAAATCTCGAATTTTTTGAAATAGCGATAATTCTAAAACTGTGCCAAAATATCCAAAACGGTTTCCGGATTTGAGATCAGCGCGCATATGATTTTTTTGTTGCATAGTGTTATTAATAAACATATATCGATTATATTAACATTGATTGTCCTTAAAGCAGGAAATACAATCAACTTTATATTCAGTTGAAATTAAATGACAAGCAATGATTTGTTGAAAAACTAAAAAATCGGTTATATCATGCCAACTAGAAGTGCTCAAAAGTAAGCTTAGTTTTGCTTTTTATCGCAAAATGAAAACACATAATAGATGAAAAAGGGTATTTGCATAAAACCGGATTAATCGCTTATTCGGATCTTGAGATCCGAAAACTAGCGACTTGCAAAAAGTATCTGAAGGATATAGAGAGACAGGTGCACAAGGCAAAGGCTACTATGTACTTAAAAAATAATGGATAAAATGATGCATTTTTTTTACGAGGATTTTTCAATTTACTTCTTCTTCTTAACTGGCCATAACATCCCGTGTTATCGGGTAACGGTCTGATGTAAGTACATTCTTGTACATTGTGGTTTTACGTGGTGGGTCCCAAACCCTATGCACACCCCTTTTAAGGTCTGGGTCTCAAAAGAACCCAGTGTCATTGTTAGTCGCCTCATACGACAAGCTTTGACCTGCTGAGGTGGTATTCTCTAACCCGCTCACCTCACGGGGTCAATTTACTTAGTTAGCGTAAAAAGAAAGAGCTACATACTACGTCACACTTTATAAAACCGAATTCAGCGCACTTCTTACTCAAACTCCTAAATAGCCCCACTTTGAGTTGTTTCAATCTAACCCTAACTAACCCAAGCTAATCCCAAAAACTCACTTCGACTACAATTTCGAGAACCCATATCAAAGTGCATATTTTAAGTGAATGCGAAATCTTTTACAATGTATTCTATACCCGAATTTAACTCAAGTTACTATTTTGCATATCAATTCTTTTGGTTTGAGCTACTAACTCTTCAGTAGCTCGGACCGAATACTCTACTCCCAAATCTATACTCGCTGTCATTCATCAGTTTCATTGGCATTCATTTTATATGTGTGCGTGTATGTGTGTGTGTTCTTTTATATTACGCACCAAAAAGTGCCTTTTGGTCTTAGCACTCAGTAGAATGTGGGTCGCATTTTAACCTTATTGCTTTTAGCCAGCTTGTTTGTATGTTTGTTTGTTTGTTTGACTGATTTGCCCTTGTTTATTTTGATTTCCGGTTCAAATACACAAACGGTTGCCAGGCGGATGTGCTCCTTGTTCTTGTTGTTCTTGTTCGCTCATTGATTGTGTTGTCGTTGTTGGCCTGGCCCGAAGTGATGCTCCTGCTCTGCAGCAGATTAGTGTGTTGACAAAGCAGCAAAGGTAAGCACGTTCGAGAGTGCAGAACGTACGACTTACGACATTCATCTAGCTCTATATAACTAATCCCATAAACACCTGCACATAGACACACACACTCCAACACACTCACAGAAGGTTACATTAACACTGTCCACACAAAGGAAGCTAGTGTTTGTTGTTGTTTAACTTCAAAGGAATTAACTCTTTATTTATTTTAGTTAACTTCGTTTTTTGTTTTAAATCGTCAACGAATGCAAATGAAGTTTCAATTAACCCATAAACAGTTTATTATAGTTTTTTATCGCTTGTTTTGATGTTCAATTCAAATCAATTGAATTTCAATTTGATTCAAATTTATTATTATTTTGCATAAAAAACGCATTAATAAAGCAATTCATGTTTTTTTTCCCCTCAAGTATTAATGCATTTATTGTCATTGTTATTAGCGTTAATGTTCTGTAAAACATAATTTTTAGTATAAAATATATTAAAAAAAATTGGACCTAAAAAGAGTGCTGCAGTAAACAATTCTTAAGGGCATCGCATAAAAATATTATTAGTCATATAACAATTTTTTAATGCTGCTTG
This sequence comes from Chymomyza caudatula, assembly GCA_035041775.1. Taxonomy (NCBI): domain Eukaryota; kingdom Metazoa; phylum Arthropoda; class Insecta; order Diptera; family Drosophilidae; genus Chymomyza; species Chymomyza caudatula. The sequence continues at coordinate 581,178 of JAWNKW010000039.1, read as the reverse complement.
TTCTAGAATCTTTTACTAGAAGGGTTTATGAGCTGTGTCATCGTAACTGTGTTTGGAACTTATGCATGGCCTCGACATTTGGTACCTGGTCAAAGGAGCAAAAACAAGTTAAACTCGGTAAATATTCCCTTTACATTTATTAGAAGCTTATTTTAACGTTTGTGTGTACAAAATTCTTCGTTATTCTGATTGCTTCAAATTTTTGGAGCTTGTGTACGAGTTGTTTCATTGGATATAAGGTTATGTCTGGCACGAGTTTGAAGCGATCCTAATCAATATTTAACCCTATAACGTCATTCTTCGTCAACTTGAATTGTTTAGTTTGATCTGAATTTCCGTACAGCTCAAGATGCATACAAGTTATATACTGAAATTTGAACTTTCTATAGAAACATGGAACATGGACAAATTAAATATATATTATAAAAAAGTAGTTCAAAATTCTGTCACATTGTGCGGAAAAATTGTGATTTTAAATATTTGATACTACCAGTCAGCTCTGCATCGTCAGAAAAGATTGCATTAGCTGTGGAACTTACTATAGACAATAAAAGTAGGCCCTTACATGAAAATGTTAAAAATCCCGTGTTCCTGAATTGAACTTAATAAAAGACTTAAATAATAATTGTCAATTTTTGGCGATAAATCGATCAAAATACGATCCCGACCAATATAGCAACATTCCATACCAAATCAACCAAATAATTTGATATTGAGTCAAATTTCCTAAACAATAGCCAATTTCCTATTCAATTCGTAACCAAATTCAAACAAAAAATACAAACAATCTAAAACTCAAACCATTAGCTTATCTTATATTCAAACATATATTCTAAGCAATATCCAATCTAATCCAACATTTAATCCAATAACTAATGCAAAATCAAATCCAATATCCCAACCAATATAGAAACAATCTAATACTCAACCCACTAAATAATCTTATATTCAAACAAATATCGTAAGCAATATCGTAAGAAACATCCAATCCAAAATTCAATCCAACATTCGATCCAATACACTTATACAAAATCCAAGACAATAACCAATCCAATATCCAAACCAATATCCAATCAAATATCCAATCCAATATCCAATCCAACATCCAATCCAATATCCAATCCAATATACAAACCAATATCCAATCCAATATCCAATCCAATATCCAATCCAATATCCAATCCAATATCCAATCCAATATCCAATCCAATATCCAATCCAATATCCAATCCAATATCCAATCCAATATCCAATCCAATATCCAATCCAATATCCAATCCAATATCCAATCCAATATCCAATCCAATATCCAATCCAATATCCAATCCAATATCCAATCCAATATCCAATCCTATATCCAATCCAATATCCAATCCAATATCCAATCCAATATCCAATCCAATATCCAATCCAATATCCAATCCAATATCCAAACCAATCCAATATACAATCCAATCAATACAAGATCCAACTCTAAAACTAATATTAAATCCAATACAAAATCCAATTTCATAACCAAAATGCAATCCAATACACAATCCAACAGCAAATCCGATACCCAATGCAATCCATATTGGATCCAATGCAATATCATCTTATTTTTGCAAATATAAACCAATTTTTGAGCCAATATCAAATTCAATATTTATTTCCTCTTGATATAAAAATTGAATAACCCAAACTTATATCATTAGTATTAAATAAAATAGAATACATACACCATAGCCTTATGAATTCCACGGTATATCCTTTGCTTTTGGAAGTCATTATCTTTTGTTTCATAAAATAATATATAATTTTAATGTACTCAAATGCAAATGTGACATTTGACAAAGTACTTAAGTTCGGACATCAATCGAATAAGCGGGTAAAAAAATAATAAGATATATCATGAAATTCAGGAACTTAATAAAAAATTTGGAGCTATAAAGAATTTCAACAAAAAGAGCAAAAACAACGGTAAAAGCGGCAGCTGCAGGAACAACAATTTATTAACAATGCAACTTAATGAAAATTCGCGCCGAGAAAAGACAGAGACAAAGCGAGGTAGTAAGAAAATGTGAGAGCGAACAAGAGCCAAGTGCGACATTATGGAAAATTGCGTGCCCATTTTTCAACCACATTTGCAGTTGCTGGAAAACCCAACTTCCCAACACTTTGCTCGTCCTTTTATAACACTTTTCTTCCTTTTTCTTTATTTTATTATTGCTTCTCTTTTTTTTTTTTTTTTTGCAGTCAAGAGCGAATGAAATTAAAATTTAATCATTTTTATGGTGTGCCGACGCGACGTCTACATCCTTGCTGCCATCGTCGTGTCGACTATTAAAATGTTAATTCAGCAGAAATTATGTTGCAGGCTGTTGCATTTTTAAGATGAATTCACATACACTATAAACAATTTGAAATTGCATGCAACAAGAAGAGGAGAAGAAGCCGTGTGAGGTGAGCGCCGACAAACAAAGGAATTTCTCATTTAACTACGAAAAACTGTAACGAGTTTCATTCAAAAAACACAAAAAAATTAAATTAAAATATCTTAGAACATTAAGCGTAAACTTTAACCATAAAAAGTCTTTACAAGCAATTATAAAATTATGTATTTCACACGCCCAAAGCAAAAGTTTTTTAAACTACGAAAAACTTCTCTGCGAAGCAATTAAATCCATTTGGAATAGTTAGTTAAAAATGAATAAACATGAAAGTAATAAAAAAGGAAAACATCGTACTATATAGAAGCAGAGGCTGCACTTTAAAAGCGATTCTAAAAATTAATCGAACTGAGTTTACGCATCTGTATATAATAAAAAAATATATATATATTTTATTTATTAAGAGTAGTCACTGTAACCAATTGTGTAAATTCTTCTTGTCAATCTGGCTTAAAAACAGTCGATGCTCGACTCGCATTGGATCCCTGCTTAGATTTACGTTTAACACAAAACGATTTCTAGCAAAAGAAGAAATGGAATTTAGAAGCTCCATATGAATTTGCTAAAGCTGTTGATATTGAGATTATAACCGTAGTATTTCTCCTTCCAAACAAAGCTTACAAAAGATTCAAGATTCTCGCTATTCTGCGGACGCTAGTACAAGACAAACAATTTTGATTCACATACAAAATTTCGAAATCTAGATTTTCTTCTTTTATATTTCAAAAATTTTAGAGAGTTTCTTACTATACTCAAACCGACAGCTGGGAAATAATCCGATTTTGACTCATAGTCACTAAGCACTGTCTACTAAAAAAATACCAAGAATTATTTATATGTAAAAGACAGCTCTATTATCAGCTTTACTTTGCATCTTCGTTATCTCCAACAAATTTCAGCAAGTCGATTCAATGAAACGGCCAAGGATTCGACTCTTTTACTTTGATGCTCTTTTTTTCAAAAACAGTGTCAAAAAGAGAACTACAAAAAGAAAGAATTGGAAGAAAAAATGGGATTGTGTTGTCTAGTGTTTCACAGCAGCAGAAGCACCAGCAGCATTATTACTATGCGGTCCATACAAAAAAATCGCTGTGTAATTGATGTTGTCGGTAAGAAGTCAGATGGGCCCACTGTGCGACGTAGATGAAAATGCTTCACAGAATGACGGAATGTAAGGCACAACAAGAAAAAATATGTAAACTTGCAAAAAAAAAAAAAATGAAACCGTACAAACCGTATAAATATATCGATTTCAATTCGACTATTTCGGAAAAATTATAACGGTTAACGGTCAATGGTTTTTCTTAAAAATATTTACTACGGTTACGATTTTAAAATGCAATCGGTTAATATTAGCATGGATGGCAAGGTTTCTAGTAGCATAGATGGCTCCCTGATCCCTTAGTCTATCTTAACCCTTAGTCTATCGCACAAACATCACTTTGTGCCCCCTTGGTAAGCGGTAGTCTGCCCAGGATTTAGGGACGCACCACGTGAAACCTCTCTCTCAATGGAAGATGGTAGAAAGCGCCTGGATAGTGATATTAGTCAAAAAGAGTCAAAAAGAAGATAGTTCACTAAACTTGCCTACTAACTTTTAGTTCCTACCAAAAAAAAAAGGTTGGTCGTAAATAGTTCTTGCTGAGTCTCAAGCATTTCTTTGCCCATCACTTGATACCCATTTTTGGGCGTTGGCGTTATGGAAGCATCTTATTGCTAGGGCCCACAAGATGTTTGCTGCATCTAAAGACCAGCTTTAACTATAAAACGATCGATTTCTCTATTAGCATGCCAGTTCCAACCGATTTCAAGAAAATTGATATAGAAAATTGTATCTTAGTTTTATGAACTATAAACTTTGGCAACCAGCCGTTCTACGACTTGTCGCGCAGTCAATTTCATGGACCTAAGTTTCGATCTTTTTCTGCAATAATAGAGTGTTTCCTTTACTAAAACTTTTTAAACTTAAGGTTCTTTGAATACTATGGAAAAACCATTGCTTGAAGAGCTTTTCACCAACGGTAGCCCAAAAGTGGGCTACAAAACGATCGCCATACATATTTTATAAAAGACAATATTTATTTTAGTGGTGTGTCAAAAAGATGAAGAATAAATTGAATGTTGAAAATAATTCTAGTGACGATTTGTGAGGCAGAAACCAAACCGTAATTGAATTCTACGACGAGTTAAATCCAACTAAAGATGTTCACAGACATATTCACAAATGGTCGCATAATTCTTCGCATAACCCGTACATAAGACATCTGAGCCATTAAACCAAAGTTGGACAATCGACAACCATTTGTGCTTTAGAATTGATCGATGCATTGAAGAAAACAAACTGAAGACAAAAAATTTGTTACCAAGGCAGTGCGATCTCTCATAACACCGCTGATTTTAAGAGCTATCAAAACATCGGGTTGATATTCCTGACTCACCAAAAAAGATTTTGAGATTAAGAGATGTTGAGAAAAAAGACTCATTTGGATTGGCAAAAGTTGTATGGGTATCGGCTGAAAAGTATATAAATCTTCATGAAGAACGGTTTGAAAAACAACAAACATTTTTTTCTTTCTGTTTTTCAATTTTCTTTTCGATGTTATGTTTATAATCAGGCAATCCATCCTTGCTAAAATAAATATTTTTTGCTTAACATAAGTAATGTGCTCCTTCAGGCCTGATTAAGTGCACTAAAAGTAAGCTAGTGCGTTTAAAAATACCACCAAAAAGTTAAAACTGCTCTTGTTTTTATGTATCTCTCTTCAATCTTAAACTGTGCTCTGCTCTTTGAGTTTGGTTTTAAATGTTTTCTTGTCGCTTCTTTATGCAAGTCATTTCCAGCGCTTATTAAATGCAAAATAACCTCAACATCAACTTGGCCAAAAGTGGCTGAAGTGTGCGCTTGTGACAACTTTTGTGGCATTGCTGTCAAAAGTTTCGCTACAAAAAGGGGTAAAAATAACTGTAAAAGGAGAAAGCATAGCGAAATCAGTAAGCTGGAGAAACCAAAGTGAGCAACTGTTGTTGAAGAGTTGTTAACTGCGGTGCCGAAACTTCGTGGGAAAGGGAAATTGCTTTGTGTTTGAAATTTATAAAGTTTTAATCATGTAAAGCATACCAATTGTACACACACTTCTACATACAATAAGTATACGTTTAGCAAGCACATACTAACAAGTATATAAGGCACAAGTATGTGTATGTATTAATATAATGCATGTCAGTCAAGTTGAGCTGGCAGCTTTGAAAATGTCACAAAACTTTATTGCGACGACTATTTACTAATGGTAGGTAGTTGTTAACTTTGTTAAATTAACAAAAATTTAGTGCTGCATACTTTCAGGATGGCAATCAAGAGCATATCTATCATAGATCACCTGCGGAAGACAGGGAAGGTGAACTGGAAAAGCGAGAGCGAGCGAACTTCAATGTGAAGGGATGACCCAAGGAGGTTCTTATACAAAATATTAGCGTCTGGCTCTAGGATTCAGTACCGGTGCTCTTTTTGCAGAGAGATGCAGATAAAAATCTGTCAGTGAATGCACAAGCTGTACTTAGGTTGCGTACGAAACATATCTCTAGGCTATTGTCGTCCTCTGACGAGAATAATGCCGCTTTCCGAGTTGACTTAGAGATGACCCCTAGTCTGAGACTAAGGCCATTAATATTAGAACTGATCGGATGTTATCAGTGGGGCTTTGGGTTTGGTACGTCCAGATACCACACATGACCAGATATTGACATAACGCCAAATCTTGGAAAACTTTGTCTTAGTAGTTGAATAATCCAAAGAGCATGAAAGTGGAATCTTTGGTCTTTACATTGAGTCAACTTCCTGGAAAGCGAACATTCCCAAAACAGTGCATACATGTGCGTTTTTTTGCTCCTTATGAGACGTACACTGAAAATGGAAATTCAGCAACAATGTTCAATTTTTTAACGGTCCCGGATTTCACTCTATTACCTTATGCTCTTTGGGATAATCATGCTGTGTGTCGATAAAATACATCGATAGATACAGAAAATCGATTTGTTCGTCTGCGTATTTTAGTTTAAAACATTTTTTCCATGTTAAGCGAAACACTATTATCTCAGTCATGTTGTTCTCGAGCTTAGGAAAACATTTCTACCGTACTACCTCTTTATTCTTTACTTGAATGCTACAAGTGTTCAGTGCTTAAATCTTTATAGCTGTATGCAGCTTTATGTGTAAATACATAAATGCTCAATGAAAATACATCTAGTTTTACGTAAAGTACCTACCAAATATTGAAAACGCTAATGCAACTGCAATCGCAATCCCGGGACCATCTTGAAAACCTCAAGCTCACAAAAAAAAGAAAAACAACAACTGAAAAGAACACTGGAACACACTCGAGGCCAACCATGTGGAATCAATTAATCTTTTTCCATAAACATTCTAGCAGTCACCCAATGCCAGCATGCCAGTATTTTTTTCTTCAATTTTCCGGAGACGTCTAAGCAGCCAAAAAATATGATGCTGCTTACTCTCTGGTGTACTACAGTTGCCAACACACTCTCTCTCTCTCTCTGTCTCTGGGAATCCCCTTTACGCCCCTTGGCCAGCAGCGCTGAGTGAAATGTTTCAGAAAGTGCAGCTTGCAGCCATGAAAAATGATAAATTTCACTTTGTAGCGGCTGTAACCCAACGCTCTGAACTGCTCTACTTAGCTGCACTCTTTTATTATTTATCAAGCTTATTACAAAAGCAGCAACCAACTGCTGGTAACCAATCCCATGGAAACCCCAAGCCACCCGTGCGGCAACCTTGTTGCAGTTTTTTAGGTTGGAGCTCTTTTTGGGCAACATTGTCACCCCTTTGCTTGATGGGGTAGTTGGGGCGGTCTGCCGCTTCGTTTGATATTGAAAAATTATTGCTTTTTATGAAATAATGCCATAAATTATTCGTAATACATTAACAATTATTTAGTAGTTGTTTTTCGTTGTCCTCGACATCGTTCTTCTCGTCCTTGTTCTTGCCTCCTGCTCAAATGTGTGATATATTACTTGTACTTACTCAAGCAAGTTTCAGTAGCAAACCAGTTTGTTCAGGACTTGCACACGCACGCACACACACACACAGACCCAGAAATTAATTTCATTTTGTAATCAATTACCTAAAAAGAGAAGAAAAATACAGCAAAAGAGTTAGTACATCAGTTAAAAGAGAGAGAGAGAGAGACGGAAAGAAGCGAATGGAACTTGTATTACATTTAAACCGAAAAATGGGTGGAAATGTGATACTGAAAGCAAATACCTATTGAAACAATAGTTTTAGTCGACTTTTAAATGCTTTGTCGACGTGTGACTTATCTTATACTTTTCGATGTGAAATATCTTTTCTCATATGCCGTGACGGCAATTGAAATTTAGAACCGTAAGCTAGATGGCGCCACATTATGCTGAGTTAGATATAGGTGATTTGAAGCTAATATTGAAGAAGCAAAACAAACAAACCCTATAATCATATCATAGATAGAAAAAATATCACCTTCGTTATTGGATTTCCCAAGAAACTCATGACTAAGATGCTTAACACTTTTTCTTTACAGAATCGAACACTTTTAGCTGGTAATTTTTTAGTGTTTGAACGTTGGCTTTAAAAATATTCTTAATCTTACTTCTTTTTAGATTTTTATGAAAACACTAAACTTTTCAGCAACATCTGAAACAAGTATTCAGTGGTGTAACCGAAGGTTCTAGAAAAATCTTTTGTGAGAAATTTTTCATGATAAACTTAACGCTTTTTTAGACTTTTCTGGCACATACGCGAATTGCTTTCGCTTTTTCTTCTTCTTTTCTTTTGAACTTCCTTTTATTATTAAATCTCGAAATCGGGAACGAAAGGAAAAGCAAAAACTAGGTTTTTATCAAAGAAAAAGAAATTGGGCGCACGTCCGCATCACATATGATCCACTTTCAACAGTTTTTATGCTTTAAGTACTGTCATTTCCTGTATTTTATTTATAACTTCGCTATTTTTATTTCAATTCGCAAAGGCATCAAACATGTCGACCATAATGCCCAACAGTTAGTCAGTGTCACAAGTACGAGAATCACTGGGAACTATTATTTAGGACTCTCGATGGCTGCCAAGTCATCAAAAGTAAACACCTCAAGTGGACTGCATGGGACACTTAACTGATTTATTATGTCTGGCAACGCTGGCTGACTGGCTTTTTATAGCTTTTTATGTTATAATTGAAGGCTTTGCGAAAGTTGCTGTTGTCGTAGACCATTCTCACTCCCTGGCACACTCTCTTTTTCTCGCTCACTCTCTCCTTCTCTCCCTCTCTCTTTAACTCTTTGTAGTGGCACATTGGAGATTTATGACGTCATTGCTGCTTGTCATTGTTATTAGCCAACTAACGCGGCTTAAATCGCTTGGCTTGTTTGCTAACGCGCCTTGGCTCATTTATAGTGCAAATTATGTGATTAGCTGTGAAAATGTAATTATAATTGGCGCATTATATGTCTATATATATATATATATATATATATATATGTTTGTGTGTGTGTGTGACTGTTTGGCTACGTTTTGATATGGCTTTTAGACTGATTTCCAAGAGATTTATTTCTTAAGCCTTTCGTAGCGATGTTTATTTTTGGTTTGGGCGCATTTATGTTTAGCTGTTGTTTGTCTTGGCTTAAACAGTGTTAAATTATATTAATTATTGTTATTAATTTGGATGGTTTTCGAGCAAAACGGACCTTACGAGTTGCGTTTGATATCTTGTTTATTGGCGCTCCAGTAGCTTTTTCGGGGATTATAATGAATGCAGCCTAAAAGTAAGCTATACATTTTACAGATCCGTGGATTTAAAGTCCAGCGAAACGGTTTTGCAACATTAAAAATGATTAAAGGTGTTAATTGGCATTTATTGGCAGGTTTTTGAATATACGTAGCAACATGTGCTACATGCGAGTGGCGTGTAGTCGCTTTGATGACTTCGCCCGTGGTAGCTTTTTCATCCATACGCAATAGATGACCAATGCATGTTAATTCGCGTCGTCGTAAAGATCACAGTGTTCGACGTTCCATCGAAATAATTGTTTTTCAATGTTTAAATATGATCTTTTAAGGTTTCGTAATATAAAACAAAGTGACGTTTTGCTATAAATATATTGAAGAGGACAGAATTTGTGACACGAACAAAACATTTAATCAGCATTTTTCATAAAAGGTTAGGGAGAACCCTCTGCAGATGTATGGCACGCGCCTGTTAATTTGTATTAATTACTACAAGTACTTCCGCTCTCAGCATTTTATTTTAAGTCCAAAACATAACAGTTCTCAGAAAATTTGCAACAATTTACATGAAGCTGCGCATAACACAAAAATGTACAATGCCGACCACGGCAACAACAACAATTCCAAAGCATGTTTATTATCCTTTGTCGTGCTTTATATAGCATTTCCTATACATAACTTTGTACACAACGTAACTTGCACCATTTTTTTGTGGCATATCTGCCAAGAAAAACACAACAATTTGGCAATTGCGTGTAACATTTTAGGCAAATTATTTTTAATCATACCTCTCTGTTGTCACCTAAATAAACAAACAAGCTCAACCGGCCCAAAACAAACAATGTACAGAGCAAAAATGTTTTTTTTTTTTACCGGCTAGGCCCAAAAATATCCCTAGATATGGGAAGGCAAAGGGTCAGTTATTTGTAATGTGTCTGCAGCTTTGGGGCGACTATTTCATTCAACAACAACGAACGCGGAACAAAAATGCTGTCAAAACATAAACACAACCATTTGAACCAACACACACACACACACACACACGCGCGCACACACACACACACGTATATCGTACGCACACACACACGCATACATAGAAACACATACGGTCATCAGCTAAAAACAAAGCGAACGAAGATGACAACAACAAAAGGATCAAGAAGCAAAAATACAGCCGCTGCACAGTGGAACATATAGCATTATGGCTTCATAAATTAAACGTTTTATTTTAAGCGGCCAAAAGTTGATTTCCGTTTTTAACGTTTTTTTTTTTACTAATTATAACAAGTTTTCCCCCGTGTGGTGAGCGGGTTAGAGAATACCACCTCAACAGGTCAAAGCTTGTCGTATGTGGCGACTAACAATGACACTGGGTTCTTTCGGGACCAGTAGGCCTTACCACGTAAAACCACAATTTCAATGAAAGAATGTATTTACATCAGGACGTAACTCGATAACGGGTTGTTATGGCCAGTTAAGAAAAAGAAGGTAACAAATGTATATTCGTAATACTCACTCATAAAAATTTTTAGTTCTCTTTTAATATACCAAAAATGTTTTTGTATTTTAAAAAATATAATTTTATGTTCTAAAGAGTTTCAAGTACTAAACATTAAAAGCGTCCGTGTTCTTCTAAATACTCTCGTAGTTGTACTTCATTGGTTTACTTTTAAAAGTTAGGCACGCCCTATGGGTTTTTTCGCTTCAAATAGTTTCAAATTCTCCGAAAAAACATTGACAACGTTTGATTTTTAAAAATTTTCATTACTTTTTAAGTTTTTTTTTAAATGTTTAAATTTTTTAAGGGTTTCAGTCACTTGTAGTAATCCACCATCGAAATAAGATAGATGAAAACTGTCAGAAAACCATTGAACTTGAATGCCTTTAATTCAAGTTACTTTTCATCTCGATCGGAAGAAAGGCTGTCGAGTAATATGAGATTTGCTGACTTTGCAACTAGCGATAATGTGACCTTTAGTTGAGGCCACATTTGTTGCATTTGCGATTTCAGATTTGAGGCAGTTAAAATTTGTAGTTTGCTACCATTGAAATGTACCATTGAAATCACAGAATTCGAATTTAAAAGTGCTAATGTTTACTTATGTACTCCTGGCTATCTTTTCTCTCTTATATAACTGAAATGCCACTCAAAATACAAGTTTGCCCACTGTGCAATGACGACCCTTCATTTTAATTGTTTGGTATTTTCATTTCATTTGCGTTGACGTCAACGCCAACATCCTAACTCCCACACAAAGGCGAAATGAACATATCAAAAAGCACAATACTTCCAAAAAGCAAGAAGAAGAAGAAGCAGAGCATGGAGCTTTGGCGACGACTTTTGTCATGCCCGTCTAGGCCATTTTGATTTGTTTGTTTGCAATCAAGCCGCAGGGGCTGCCAAAGAGCCACGCTCGATGAACGGTCGTCTATCTCTGCTCTGTGCGCTCTTGGGCAACTTTTTTTTTTTTGGCCAAGAGATTGAGAGAGATGCCTGAAAGGAGCTGTGACTTGTTTGTTACCCAAATCTAATTTAAATGAGTCGTCGCCGCGTTTGGCGCTTTGTTCTCCCCCAAAAACAGTTTGTTGACCAACAATATTTTTTCTGTGTGCACTTTAAAAATATTTGCGCTGCTTTTATTTTTACATGTTTGTTGTACTTTCTTGTTGTTCCTCTCTCTATCTCTCTCTATCTTTTTCTCTCTCTCCCTCTCTCTGCTTTGCTTTTATGGTTATTATATTTTATTATAATTTGTTTGGTGTATTGGCACGTTGTCGCCATTTCTAGTTATTGCATCGTAAAATGGCGAAAAAATTCATAAATATTTATGAGTTATGTACATAGTATATGTTTATGGAAGTAGGTTGACCCAGGTTTGCAGACACATTAGCTGGCATCTGCTTCCTGATTTAGAACTGTTTTTAATTGATAAGCGCAAATTAACATTAGGAACAATACTGCTTATAAAAGCAATTTTAATGTACACAAACATTCAAAGTGCTACCGCCAATCTTTTATATTAGATTTAAGAGAATCAAGAGTGCCGATATTCTGTTTTCGAATATACTCTAAGTTAAACACACAGAACTGACAACAGCTCCAAAATTTCTTTATATTACACTTCAGTCATCCTGCATTTTGAGAACGATCCAGTGGAGGTCCTTCTTCAGGACAACGCAACACGTTGCATGTTTGTTGCCTAAAACCTCAGAGATTCTGTCAATTATATACCGTTTTTAAACGTTTTTAAACAATATATATTCGTTTGTGGATTCATTGAAGAACTGGGGCACATGCAACATTTTGTAGTTACTTATATTCAAAATTTTCCATATTCGACAATGTTCCACTCGGCATTTCCCCGAAAAATGCACTCATATTTTGTAAGTACACTGCTAGAAAAATTAAGTTGGAAAATTGTTCTCTTTCCAAATATTTCGTTCTTATTCTCGTCGGTTCTGGATTCTGCTCGAAAAATTAAAACGGATTTTCTAAATGTACTGCTATAAAAAAATTCTAGAAATACGGATGATTTTGTAAAATGTCGCAATCTAATCTCATCTCATATACGTTTCTATTCTCTTTGAAGGCAAACGCCGGTGCCATTGAAAATCATTTTCGTACTTCTCATAAATTTTTGCGAGCACTGTTCCTGCATTTTTGGGATTTTAAAGATAGCACAAATATTACAAAATTATTACTCATTGTTTTCAAAATAATATATTCTTTAACATTTCTGTAGTGAAAACCATTGTTATTACACCCATTATTCCAATTCCAAATAGGAAAATAAGTTTTTTTGAATTCAGGATATTTTTAGAAAAATGTAACAGAACTGTTCGTTACTGTACAGAGTGGACTTTTGACCTTGTGGTAAAAATCAATCGGTAAAGTTGAAGTTTGTAACAGATTCGGATTGTGATATTAAATTGTATAGAATAACAAACACATTTGCATCATCAAAAATTTCGTACTTTCCTTTAAGACGTAATCTGCTATCTTCGGAAAAAATTTTCTCGGACGAAGTTTGAGCACTTTATCGTTCCAAGTAATTTTGAGGGTTCTCTTCGCAATATTCCACAGCTTTTTGGCTTGATCGTAATCCTAAATCGCAAACTAGATCATGCAAAGTTTGATGTAATACTAAAAGTCGTTCCGTTCCTATTGTTCCCGTTTCAGTTTTTACGCTGAATTCCCGACAATTTTCAAGATTTTCTATATCAGGTAGTCACCAAGATGCGGCTTTTAGTACAGAAAACCAATTTTGTTTTTTTCGAAGTTGGTTAATTATAGACGAATTTTCAATAAACTGTACACTGATGGAAAAAATCGTTACAAAATTAACGAAATTATGACCATTTGTTCACAATAGTTTGTGGTGTCCCTTTTTTTTGGACAGTTTCGCCGCTCACAAAGAACATGTTGGTCCTCATCTGTTTATTGTTTCAGAACATTTTGTTTGAGTTTCAAGGACTTTGGGACCGTCCTTATATTATAGTAGATCTAAAGCCCAAAACTAAATGAGGGTTTGAAGGATTAGGCAATAGGACAAAAATGTCTTTTACAACTAACAGTGGCTATATCTCGGATAATGAACGGTAGATCTTGTCTACAACATTTACTTCAAGACATACTTTCCCGATACATCGATTCAATTCAAAGCCACTTCATTGAGAAATTAGCTATATACAATAGAATACTATTGCAGTATTTTATTATGTTAGAAGTAATAGTATGATTACGTTCAAGCGCTTTCTGTTGTTGTTTTTTTGGCGGTGAGTTGGGAGGTTACATTGTTGGGAAAATAAGGAAATCTAAATCTGTGACCTATATGTTAGTAGCACGGTTATTGGTTAGAGAAACGAGCAGAGGGGAAGGGAAGCCCCCTAGTCTGAATGGGTATGCAACTAGTTGGTAATTTTGTAGGTACTATAAATTTTAAAGTAAATACATATTTATTTTCTAAAACAATATTCCCACATTTGTTAAATTTTGGTGTACAACAATTTCGTGCAGTGTATAACGAAACCTTAAAACTTTCAACACTCTACATTACATGCATACACAATGACACTTTTGCGCTTATCAGCGGACATTTACACGCAGACAGGCAATGGCAACACTATTACCAGTTATATTACACACATTTCCTTAACTGTAACACACTATGTAATGGCCAACACTCACACTCACACACACACTCACTCACACACACACACATTCACACACACTCACACACACACACTCGCACACTCTCTCACTCATACGTGGGAGCACTTGAAAAAAGGAAACAAAAATAGGCGGAAGCCAAAGCCACCGGCCGCACATATGTTTATAATGGCTTTTTGTAACTGCCAACTACGCACGAGTTACCAACTGAGTAGTTCGCTGTTATAGCCATACACGCTGCAGTCGACGTTGACGTCGACGTCGACGTCATTATTGGTACTGGCAGCGCCGCCATTGTTGCTTGTTTGTTTTTCTCTCTTCATATTATCATTCGTGATGCCGTTATTCTATGTGTGAAACAAAAGTATAGCATAACTTTAGGGTATTCTTTCGCAGCGTTTTGAAAGAGATAAGTAGCATTTGTGTCGCTATTATTCGTATTTTCACTTGGTTTTTTTGTGTGTATGTTTCTTTTTAAAGAACATTTTCAGCAGTGAATTTGTAAAATTCATGGAAAATTCAGATGGGTGTGGATAAAATGAATCCCTTTAAAAAAAACTTAGCCAACAATCAGTTACTAAATGTGAGGACATTTTTTGAAAAAACTGTCAAAATAGGCTATTACTGGCATACAAAGTTGCTTTGAAGCCAAAAATCGTTTTGGAAATTTCATGTGGCCCTCCTGCATTTCAATAGCCAATGTAGATACATCCTTTTTCTAAGCGCCGTCATGACAATGTTGACATTTAATAGAAGAACTTCATAATGATTTCTTTGGAAGACAGTTAAATTACACTAGATGCTATGTTTTTTGCTCATGGTACTTTATTTCTTATATGAAACGCTTTTTACACTTTGCGGTTGAAATCAGTTCGAATGCCGTGATGGCACCACATCAACAAGTTTGAGATAATGCTAGGATAGACGCAGGCTAGATGGCGCCCTATTGTTAGCAGTCATGATCCAAATATGAGATGCCACGTGAATGTGTTAAAAAAGATCGTGAAGTTACGGAATTCAATTTTATGCACAACAATCTTACCAACAGTTCATAATGACGGAACATAGAGGGTGAGTTCCAGCGAGAAAGGCTCAGCACTCGGAGTGGCTCTGAAGGTATTTGTCGAAGCTACAGCCGGCGACGTGCAAAACGACATCAATAAGATGGTTGAGAAAGGTGTAGTAGTGTTGGAAAACGGCAGGTATAACTTAAAAGTGTGCTTTCCATTAGGCGCACCATGGTTATGCTGGGCATTTCTAGTATCTTTTTTTGCTGAAATATACTTGTATTTTGTGTTGTATTTTTGTGTGTTTCACATATGAAAATCACCAATTAGCCTATTCTTGTGAGTTCCTCAATCTAATTTCAAAGCACACTAGCATTGGTTTTTATGTCTCAACAAGTTCTGGCACGTGAGTTCAATCAATTTTGAGCCAAAAACCAATATGTGTATGTAATATGGGCTTAAATTCAATTTTGGTTCAAGTGCATTCCGTAAATAACTAGCTATAAACATTTTCAATAGCATTGTAATTTACCATAAAAACTCTTAAACAAGTGATTTTTTAATAATCTTAAACATAATCTGCTTTCTTCCAACACATGCTCAGCGGCTGGTTACGAAGGTAGGAAGGGTAGAAAACACATGAAACTGTCGAAAATATCGATTGACCAGTTGCTTCGAAATGCTTTATTCGTGAACATATTTTGTGGGATTGGCCTTGTCTTCGAAGACTCATGCAGTCGATTGCTCTTTAGTTTCGAATTCATACGCATAGATCCAGATTTCGACGCCTTTTACAGTCTTCTAAACGTTTTTTGAAGCATAGCAGCTGCATTTTTTTTAACATTTCTTTGCACCAGTCGAAACGAGCCCTCTTCTGACTGATTTTTTTAGAATGCAGTATGCAACGCTTATAAATCTACTTGAACGGCTTATGTAATATTGAATCTACAAGGGACGAACTAATGTCCAGTGTTGCCTATATCTCACGGTAAGCCACATGAGGATCGTGCTCAATCAGTTCACAAACAACATCGATGGTTTCTTATAAATGACTGTTTTTGAGCGACGTTTTTCTGAGAGCCGCCTTTATATTTTGGCATCATCGCCAAAAAATTAAGTTCATTGATGCAGTTTTGTAAGAAAAAATAATCTCGAAAGTTGTAGAAAATAATCGCATTAAAATGTTCACACTTTAATTCCATTTTTGAGTCGAGTTAGACTTTTGGAGAAACTTCTAAGAAGCGTTAAAAATTGCCAAACTTTAAGATGCATATTATAGATTTGACCTAACAAGCCTATAATTGCTCATTACCAACAAAAATAAAACGTAGCCCGGGATCTGAGCATCGCATCAATTTCTACCAAAAATTGACTCATTAAAAGAGAGTCCTTCACACAATCATAGCTCGATAACGCTCTTTGTTGAAGATAAATGTGTTAGACCGCTCGTCCTTGAAGAAGTACGTCTCATATGCAGACGTTGCAAAATAAAACAACACTTTTGTTATAGAAAGGCTCTTCGCGTATTAGTTGTGGTTTTTCAGAAGCGTTTTTGCGGTTATTTTGATGTTTTACTTCTCCGTTGCGCCATTACATATATTCGATAGTTTCAGGAGAAAGGCTCGATTGGAACTAAAGTACCTACGGTTTGAAAAGATTCAATACTATCGATAGTACTGTTGGTTTTTTTACTTCTTACATTTTCCGCTTAGCGTGTGTTTAAACTATTGATAGTAAAATAAAAACATCGATTCTGAGACACTACGGAAAAAATGCAATATATCGATAATGCTCTCAATACTTTTGCAGCTCTTGCACTTAGTTCAAATTTGCTTTAAAATCTTTATTCAAGACTGTTACAATGAATTTAAGGTCATTAAAAGTTGCTTTCAAATTTGTTCTTTACAGCCAAATGAAATTTTTCTCAAAATTCTCACAGTACTTTTTGTCTAGAATTTTTGTTGTTGCAATTATTAACTATTTAGAAGTGTAGAAAAACTTCACCATCGACAAACTTCTCCACATACAGCTGCTTTGCTTAAATACTTTGCTTTGTTTTGTTTTTTGTCCTGTCCGTGTCACATGTATGCTTGTACGATGTGTACTTTAATTGCGCCTTTTGCTGCAAATGTTATTACCACACAATGTACTAGATGTCCTAGTTGTCGGTTGTTGTTTGTTATTTCTGTTGACGTAGACATGCTAGAAGCTCATTGGACTTGGTCTGGCGCGTTGAGCGACGTTTGACATAAAATGGAGCCGTTAGCCGTACATACATACTAGTTTCAGAGTGCTACATTATGGCAGTAGTAGCTGTTGTTATTGTGTTAATTATGCGAGTTTTACCACTTTGCTGCTGCTGCAACTGCGGCATGGCAACTATGGCATTAAGTCATTTAGTTTTATTAGCAACGCCATGGAGACTTGTTGTTCAACTTTGCTGCTGACTACGCTGGGGTTAAAGGCATGTAAAGGGTTAATTGTTTAAATGAATATGCGATTGGGTATACAGTGGGTGGAGCAAGGAGGGAGTTAACTTGAAATATTGCAGCTACGTGGCGCAGACACAACAAGCATAAATCATTGTTGGCATTTTTAAATTGGCTTTTGGAGCCAACACACTTACAGCCACGCCCCTTACCCACAGCCGCCCTTCTTGTCCATTTGGGCGCAGTATGTCAATATGCCCGCTTAAGGTATGCAAGTAATACGTTAAGCAAACAGCTACAGAAGCTCAGAACAGGCACACACCGAACGGCCCATGGCTTATGTGCCACTCTGCAACTCTGTCTCTCTCTCTCACTATATCTCTATCTCTCTCTCTCTCTGTGTCTGGGTGTGGGTGTGTGTGTGTATAAGTTTATTTGTGTGTGTGTTGAGTGCATGGCAGCGGAAATTTAACAAAAATTGAGTCAATTTGAATAAGCTATGGGCAACAGACGATGAAAATAATAACAATGAAAGCAACAACTTGTACACACACACACACACACACACACACAAAGATACTCACACTCACTCACATAAACAAGGCAAACTGAGCTAAAGTGAAAAAGAAATTTACTGCAACAACACCTGGGCATTGTCCTTGCTCTACATGAGTGAGTGAGTGAGTGATTGTGTGTGTGAGTGAGTGAGTGTCTCAGTGTGTGTGTGTATCTTTGTGTGTGTGTGTGTTTCTCGGGAAGCTGGCTTAGTTGCTAAAAATTAAAGAGAAAAAATAAATAAATGTGCTTGACAGCCGAAATGTAAACTTAAGAAAAATGCCAAAGTCAAGCATTGTGCTTGATGTAGGTTAGAAAGGATTTTCGCAGTTCATTTCAGGAGTTTCTCTTTCTAAAGTATTTCAAGCAAAACCTTTGTTGTTGTATTAAAAACATCAAATATCACTGAGTTAGCTTGTTCTTACAAATCAAAAGGTACCATTTTACTGTTGAGTAGATGGTAACTTTTCTCTAACAAATTGAAGACGCTGAATTCGAAACATCAACTATTGGTTTGCGATATTTAAAAAGAACGTTCTCTAATTGAAATTTCCATGATTCGATATAAAGGCCTTAAAAAAGCAATAATTCTGCAAATACTGGCTCAAACATTTTGAAAAGTAAATGGCTGCTTAGAAGTGCTCTGCTTAAGGCATAACGGATTGCAATGTTCTTTTAGACAATTTTCGTAAATGCAGTGCAATTAGTAGACCAATATCCCGTAAGCATTACAAAACTTATTTGCTGAAGCTTAAGATGTTGAGCTTAATAACATTCTTCAAAATCGTACAATCCGCAATGCTCTAATTATGTCTCAAAGAGAAAACAGATTAGCATTGTCCACAATATGATAGATCACTGAAAATCAAGCTCTTGTATCTTGAGGAATGAATGAAGATATTTCGAGGAGATACTATTTGACAACTTTGGCACAATTATAGTTTGAAAATTGTTTCGTTTTCTAATTTGGGGTGATTACCTTTACATTTAACAGTTAACTGCATATAATAAGCGCAACAGTTAAGTGCGGCAGTTTTGCGCGGAATTACTCGAGCTCATACAGCTAGGCTTTTCGTCCTTGCTAAAACCTTTTAAGAGCTTAGTGGTCAAAGCAGAGCAGAAAACAGTTGAGCATCTCTTCTACTAAGATCCAGCTGTCTGTAGGCAGAGGCTAAGTCACATTTTCGATAGAAACTCAGAGCTGTCCGTCTCAGTCGCTAGCCGGATACCATCATTATCTCTAGTTGGTACCCCTTTTGTACGAAGGAGTATATTTAAGATCTTACGGTGAGCTTTGTAACAGCCTAAGTGTGTCACAAAAATAGCCTGGTAGCCATTTTAACCTGTTCCAGCTTTAATTTATAGCAATTTCTGGTGAAAAAGAATATTCGGCTTATACAGTATAAGAAAGAAATGTTTCAAAATTGCAACATCTGTTCTCAAAATTAATCAAATTTTGGCTTGCGCTAAAATGTGCAACTATTTTATGCTCTTTATTAGCTGTCATTCAACTTGAGTGAGTTCTCTAGCCGCATAACTGCATTTGAAAATCGATTTAAAACTCAATCAAATATTGTTTGCACAAGCACTCACACAAATACACAAATTTCCAACTCAATACACAACTTTTCGGATAAACAAACAGACCCCTCACATTTACACACTCACATACATACATCTAAGTGCAATTGCTGTCAATTGTACCGGCGAAATTTCCGTGCAAAGTATGCAGCATGAAATTATGAACGAACACTTTCCGCAAGCAAAGCGAAAAGTTTTATTTTACGTATTGCAACAACAACAATAACATGAGCAACAAACAACATGCCAGGGCTGGTCTTTCAGTCAGGGTACAGCAACGTCTTGGCCAAAAGTTTTGACTGAATTGCGTTAGCTGTCATTGGACATGGACAGAGAGTCCGTGTTCACGCCCACTTCTTTGTACTCGCCCACATTACTTGTGCAGTGTTGAGTTGTCTAATACATTGATTGATGAGCATGTCATGAACTTATGACATTGATAGTTATAAATTATTATTATTTTGACATTGCGTTTCTTCGTATTTCTTTAGATGCTTTTTTCATGTAATTTATGTAGCATTGCGATTGGAATAAGTGTTATGTGTACATAAGTAAGGTTTGTAGAACTTTGTTTTGGACACAATCATTGCAATACTCTTATGAAGGCACAAGTGCTACTTAAGATGTCGGAAAATGAATCTTTGTAAGTTTTGAATAAAACTTGAATAAAAAGTTTTGAATGAAACTAAAAAATAGTCGTTAAAAATCACTCATAATTGAGCGTCATGTTAATTTGTTCATTCCAAAATCCAAAAAAACTTACTTATTCAAATATATTCTCTTCGCTTGTAATAACAGAATTTAACGCAACTCACTCACTTAGTGTATTTCGCGCATATAACATACCTTCTTGAAATGTACCATCCCCCTACACAACAAACTGATATATGAGTGTACTTTGACTCCTCTTTGAGTCTTTTCACTGCCATTGTGCTTTACTGTGCTTCACCTATTACAGTTAGCAATTGTTGTAGCCATTGTTGTCACTGTCATTTCGCATTTTATGCCCATAGTATTATGCTTAATGAGTTGCCTATTGTATAAACTTTCCAAATTACAGACAAACACTCACAGACACACATGCGCTTACACTACATATTTAGATAGGAACAGAGTTATTGATAACAATAAAGCGGATACTTTTCCATTTTCATGATATTATTTCAGCTTCCCATTGAACGTTTTTTTATGGGAATCTTTGTTTATTGTCTGTTTCATTCATTCAGATCAACATTAAAGACAGCAACAGACTTGGTACTCAGTAAAATAGAATTTATGTAGTAACTGTAGCAGTACGTATGCTCTTCAAAATATGCTTCTTAAAAGTAAATTTTGAAAGTTAGCTATGATTAAAAAAAAAGTGTTTATATTCTATTTGGTTATTTTTCATGACAAATAAATCGACTTGTGCTAACTGCAATCTACATTTCTGAGCTGATTTAAGAAAGTTGGTCGAGGAATTTTCGCCTGAAAATCAATTTGGGAGTCATGAGAGTACAAATATACAACGATAGTGGCTGCTACTTGCAAATGCTATTTGTAAGCAAGGTTAAACAGCATTGACTACACGCTAATTCAACTCTTTGAACAGCTTGTTATGGCGTTTGGAGAAAAGCTGTCCAAAACTGAGCTGAGATATAAATTTAAAGGCCTCGAATAGTTTCCCGAAGAGCTAACAAGCTCAAGCTTTCTGGTGATCTTAATATAGACACGGAAGAGCTGCTTGATGGCATAATCGAAGGCTACTTGTCAATATTGAAATGCATTATATTTTGATTCTTTCAATAGAGTTATGCATGAGGGATTACTACGTAAAGTCTAGAAAGCTCTTCATTCTGTTTACTTAATCTCTTAAAATCGTATTTGACAGTTTAAGTGTTTAGGCTAAACTTTTTCTTACTACCTTACTTTTGCTTAATATATGGATAGGGAGGTTACCGCTTTGCAAGCCAGAATGAAAAAGCAATTCTAAACTTAATTTTGATCTTAAACGGCGCATCCACTGTAATCATGATTGACGAGGTTTTTGTGTGTTAGTGCAAATAAGTATGTGTTTGTACACACCGATACCGATGTGCGCGAATATCAAAACTTTTTTGATATTTGTAATCATGATGTGCGGAACGGAATGGAAGTGGTACGTGCAATTCTAAGTGTATGTTAGGAATTCCGAGTTTTTGACCGACTTCCTGGCAATATACAGCGGTCCACTTGCACTGTGGGATGTGAAGGCAAAGGATGAAAGATATGGTAATGCTTTAAATAAACACTTTCCGTGATTCCGAAGTCAATAGCGGCGAATGCATTTAACGCATCTGTCAAGAAGAGGAGGGGGAAAGACGGAGCAAAACTAAGCTGACTACTATGTAAAGACTGAAGGGTAAGACCGACTTGTATGCGCCTGCTTACGCTTGTATGACGTGACTCCGGTATGGTGTGACGAATGCATGTCTTTACATCTATGAGACTGAGATGGCGCCTGCATATAAACTAGAGATAGGTCAAACATTTCTATTTCGATCGAAAAACCTCATTGTGCTGTATTAAATCGTTCAATAAAAAGTTTAGTTCGATCGAATTATGTGTTTAGGTGCTATTTGGACTTGCAGGTTGACATAAATTTTGGTGTGAAACATCGTCATCCTTTGGGCTAAATTTGACTTTTATGCCGTGATTCTAGCGCACTAATAAGCTTGAAATAGCGTTGGCATATACGCATTTTAGATTTTTGACGATGCTGCTATAACTATTTCTAAGAGATTTAGCTTTCGAATAGGTCTTTAAGTTTATGAAACAGTTATTCACAGAGTCAAGTTAGACCAAAACTGTCCTAGGGACATTAAAGTGTGCTTTAATCACCTTTGATTTGCGTTTAACTTCATAGGAGATAAGGTACAATAGCTCGTTATCGAAAACTATGCTAGAGAACAAGATGACAGTTGCCGCATTTGAAATGAACTATACAAAATTTACAGTAAAAGGTATAAGTCAGTGATCTTCAATTGAGTTCAAATTTGTTTCCAAGTATTAACATTGGTTTTACACTTTTAGAAAATCGTAAGTGAAATTCCCGAGTCTCATTTTTGTCGAGTAGCGATAATTCGAAAAAGGGATGGTTACCGGATGCAAAATCAGGGACACCTCGCTTACCGGAATAGATACAAACCAAGGAATTTTCTTTGTTGCCAAGTGTAGTCCTTCTTTTCAATTAAATAAACTTATGCTTAAGCAATCCAATACCAACATTGTAATGTTCTTCTAAAAATCCCAAAACAAAAACAAACACAATCAATTTTATTTTCAGGTACTTTATAGTATATTTATGTGGCTACTTCAAAATTTCCTTCAAGTTTTATTTACTCACCTTACAAAAACAAGTTTTTCCAGCTTATGCCCAATGGCCGCCAAGCAAATGTCCAGTGACCCAACACACACACACACACACACACACACACACACACACACACACACACACACCACACACACACACACACACACATATACATATAGAGCGTACGTTTCTTTTCCTTTTTGCTTCTGCTTTTTGTACATTTTCTATGTCTTGCCTTTCGCCCATTGCCTTTTCTTGTTGTTTATCATTTTGGCATCTTCATTGCTGTCATTAAGCGCGCATTATGTTGCATGCCCACCTGCCGTTTTATAAATGTTTTAAAAGCATTACACACCAACACAAGCACACACACACACACACACACACACACACACACACACACACATATACACCACTACATAGTCGTAGAGCGGTTGGCGGGTATTATTTATACCGAGAAATTTGATAAATGCTTCTTGGGGGTTTATTTAATGTGCGCCAAGTGCGTTCATTGTACGGAATCAAATAAAAAAGTAACAAGTAAGAAACCAAAGAGCTGCGAAAAGTTCTGCACACACACACACACACACACACACAGCCAAGCAGAGAGAGAGCGAGTCAGCCATTTTTTATTGTTGGCCGCCTTTTTGTGAGTGTGTGTTTTTTTTTTTTTTTTTGGTGTGAAATGTTGGCGTCGATTTTTTAAGTGATTTTAATGTGGCGAAGCATTTCTTCTCCTTTGTGTCTTCGTTTTGTTTTCATTTCTGTATAAATTTTGTGGTTTTGAGTTATTGAAAAAGTTTAAGAGGTGATTTTTATATTTAACTTTTTAGTTATGACAACGAATATACGGAATTTTCATTTCAGCAGACGTTAAGCTGATGCGCAATTTATTAAGCTCATTAATCGAGTAAGAAGTCTACATAGATCATGAATAAAGAGTTCAACATATTCTACATTTAAACGCGCTTGTTGCAGCAGTCAGCATTTTAAAAAATGTTCAGGCTCTATATCTTAAATATCTTGAGAAGTGATCCGAAGGCTTATTGTGACTTTTGAAACATCTAAAATGAAACTAAGTTCAAAATTTAAGCTAAATATATTTTTACACAAGGATTTAGCATTTATATATACACATTTATACATATGCATATTAATACTAGTGGCTCCACCCACTACTCACTCCCTTGCCACTCTCGAGGTATAGCGTATTCCTCTTCCCGTTCCCCTTCCTCTTTCCCATCCTCTTTTTGTTTCTTTTCCTGTTCCTCTTCTAGTTCATTTTCTTCTTCCTCTTGCTCTTTCCCCTTGATCTTCCTCGTCCTCATTCCAAGAGCTATAAGATGAAAAAACTAAACTTCATGCTGTATTTCCCTCTTTTCTCACTGCGATCACAACCCTCTTGTCCCTTTCAAGGTAGGTCATATTCCTCCTTCTTCTGCTCCTCATCTTCTTTTTCTTCTCTTCCATTTTCCTTATCTTCATTCCAAATAGCTATGAGATGCAACCGCCCGAATGTCTTTTCACTCCGTCCCTTTATCGCTTCGCTCAAAACCCCCTTTCCACTCACTAGGTAGATCATATACCTATTCATCTTCCTCCTCCTGATTCCAGTCCAGTTACACTTCTGAACATTTTGGGGGTGAAAAAGTCTTTGGGATTCTATGTTATTTTTTGTAGTTTTCTACATTTCTGTTGACTAAAATAAAACTTGTTTGCGACAAAAAAGATCCTAAGCTTGTCTCCAAAGTGCTATCTATCTCTACACCAAAATTCAAATCAATTGGTTCAACGGCTTAGGCGTGACAAGGTAACAGACACACAGATAAACAAACAGACAAAGTTACTTTCGTATTTATAATTTTAGTATAGATGTTATAGCATTGTCTTGACAGCGATATAATAAAAATAACTGCCTTAATTATAAAAGGAGAATGTCGATTGGCACGGCTTGAGAATAAAACTGATTTCCTAGCAATCGCACATACCAAATAGCGCTAGCACAGACAATTGCAAGATTGCGCATAGTTGCAGAGAGACTGAACATCTGCCGGGCGTCCCGTGATTGCAAACATCCTTTTGATTACATCATTGACTTAACCCAACTAAAGATGGCCAAAATAAAGTTTTATCGACTAATTAACAGTATTCTGCATCAAAAGCATCGAATTGTGTAAAAAGCTTGGAAATCAAAAAGAACATACTTCAAATGGGTACACACCACGTAATTGCACCCATATACGGTGCCCGTCATTTGAATTGCACCAAAACGCACGGCAATGCAAATGAGAGGTGGTGGTGGCTAGTTCGGAGCTCTCAAGGCAGCACACAAGCGGGACATTGAGAATGATTTTACCCTTGGAATACAGAATAATAGCTTACACGATAGATCCGAATTTTCTCTCTATCTATTTACGGAAAGCCAACAAAAACAGTTTATTTTGTATTTAATCAGTTATCCAATCCAAGAATTACTTCAGTGACTTACTTGGAAAATTACGATGAGTTGTAAGGGGTAGCACAAGGAATGCATACTATAATCAAACTGTTATAATCAACAGATGATCCATCCAATGATGCCAATTAGCGTGGCAAGGGTAACAACTGTGACAATCATACAAAGATGATTATATCATATAATAGCCGGCCTTTTGCTTCAAAGAAACATGCATACACTTACGGCTGCTGTATAATAAATTAAATTAGCATTATTCACAAGTTTTCAACAGCTATGAATACGCAATGGCCGACACTGTGACGTCAGAGGGAAACCAGACATCCGCCAACTCACAAACAGCAAACTCATACATCAATATATTAATTTTCATATGAAGTATGCGTCATGTGGGCTGCCATTAAACATCTGTGTGTGCGTGTGTGTGTGTGTGTGTGTGTGTGTGTGTGTGTTTGTGTGTGTGTGTGTATTTGGGTATGTCTCTGCGCTGATGTGCGTGTTGATGACGCTGCCAATGTTGATGAGAAGCCGTGCAGGCAATTGGCTGCGTTTACTCCTCGTCAGCCAAAAGTTGTGGCAACCTCTGCGCCTACTTCACCAACAAAAACAACATGGTTGACACGCCCTGTCGCCGCCTGAGCCTGTGTCCTTGCATATCCTGAAATACTACTTCATGCACATCAAATAATATTGTGCAAATTTTGTGCATATTCATCATAATTTTGGAGTGTGGATTTTGGGCAGCTCCTGAGTTCTGACTTTGTTCGGCCGAAAACATTTGGCCAACTTTGACTTGGACCCTTGTGGCCCTTTTTTGTTGTTGTACAATATGACGCTTAAGTGGATTCATATTTATACTTTTTCTGTGGTTTTATTTTTTGTGGTTTGTTTTGTTTGCATTCTGTTTATGCTTTTATATTTTATTTAATTTTTTATTACTTTATTTTGAATTTTGCCTGGCTTTATATGGCTTATTATGCCAAAGTGCTTATAAGTGTGTATTTTTTCCCTGTATTTTGTTTTTGTCTTTCATGTGTCTCGTTTTTTACGACTGTTTTTCATGGCAAAAAAAAAAGAAGAGATTTCAAAACTACTTGAAACTTTCGAATGAGCTGTCTGTATTATCTGACGAGTTGTTAAATAAAAAGTTGTATTTTTATAAGTATTTTATGACTTTAGTTTTTACTGTGCTTATATTTGCTTTTCAAAAATTTAATTAATTTTTTACAGCTTACAGATAGGAATGTGGTTAAAGCTGGAACGTAAACCATAAAAAAGCATTTACTGAACTAATCAGCAGGCATCATATGAATACAGGTATGAAATGTGTTCTGTTCTTTTTTTAATAGAAATTTGTTTCTATCTGAAATCGACGTCTGCTCTTTCTACTAAATGTTAAAAAACGTAAGTTTTAATCTTTTCGTGTTTAAATAACGAGTTTTGGTTCCATAGATAAGCTCAGTGATAGTGGAGATATTGCCTTTTTATTATTAGTACAAACCATTTTGAATTTTCAAAAAATGTTGCATAATGTGAAATAAATAAAGGGTGTTTTTTTTACGCATGTGCTTGGCGTATAGAGTGACAACAAGTCTTCCACTTGTGTCTGTTTGTGTTCAGTAATGTTTGACACACTCATCATGAATCATATTTCGCTCAAGAAGTTGGTCTTTGTCCATCCACTGCGTGTCAATTTATGCCAACAAGACGGCGCAACATGCTACACAACACGTCAAACAATCGATATATTGAAGCAAGTGTTTGCTGGTCGAATTTGATCGAAAAATGGAAACTTCGATTGGTCACCCCGCTCATGCGATATCACACCACTATCACTCCATCACTATGCTCATGTGCCCGAAATTTTTTCAAATATTAAAAGCTATGAATTTTTCAGCAGACTAAAATGATTTATATGGTCTTAATATCACTTTTCATATGTTTTATTGAAAAAAGAGTTCCACAAGCCCAAGAAAAACACCCTTTATATATCTTTAAAAAAAATGGGTCAAAAACGTTTAACCATCATGACGGCCAGTTTAAGCTCCTTAACGCAATAATATATATATGTATAAACTATTTTTGAATCAATTCAATTTGGTCAAAGTATATAGCATTTTGATGGATCCAAGCAGGTAGCCCATGATCAAGGGACATAGTTTTTTCTGTGAGATTTAGTTGTTACGACAAGTTTGTATATTTTGTTCCCCCTTTACTTCTACAGCGCACAACTGCCGCATATATGAAGCAAGGATAAATAAATATTTTGAAACTAAAACTCCGAATTTTAAACTTCTAGCTATTTAAAAAAAAGGTCGGTCGCTCTCAACCAAATTACAAGAGGCCCTAAATGGGGCATGTCCCCCAACATTGAACTATACGGCCATAATCAGACCCATCATTCTATAGGGAGCTCTAGTCTGGTCTCCAGCTCTAAGAAGGGAGACCTTACTTAAGAAACTAAGTAAAGTGCAGCGCCGAACGTACACCCTGTGTATCACTTAAAGCACAGCGGCTAACAAATCTTTAACCTTAATACCATAAAACTTGATATTGGTAACATGCTGTCGCTGAACTCTACAGGGAAGGCTCAGCAGTTCGTTCTTAGCCTGATATGGAGAGAGAGGGCCATAACGTAGCGGATGAACTCACTAGATAACTACTTCTCCTCCCCTCTTAATAGAGAGAGGGTATAGGCATCCCTATGCCAACCAGCAAGCTGAGAATACATGAACTTCGAACTGTCGCACTGTTTGCACACATGGCCAGAGTTAAATAGCAAAAGAACAGCTGCGCTCTGCACCCTCAGTAAGGAGAGATGCTCAGTTGTTCTTAGAGCCACTATTGAACAGTGGCTAGTTGATGTCCATACAGCTAGCATTATTGTCCAAATACTATTGGATCTGTCCAAGCTCATCCAGAAAGGATAGCGGATTACACTTTAACATCCGAATGGTCTTTCCCATTAGTATAAGAATCGCCAACGGCCGAATAGGAGAAAGAATAAATAGATCCTAGGCTATCACGGTTTTAACCTAACCTAACCTAACTTGTTACTTAAAAAGATCCATATTTTCATTAACGCTGCTTTCTATTTTTGCCATAAAATGCTTAGTTTCAAACTAAATTTGGAATAAATTATTGCTTCTGAGCAGCTTAAAGTGTTTGCTTTGTATTGCATTTTTATTGTTTCGGCCCTAAGCAAATAAACAATTAGTATGTCATCGCCCTAAAGCTTGAGCTTTGAATGCTTACGTACAAGGAAGTGTTAAGCACACACACACAAACACACACACATATATACTATGTGTGTAAGAACAACAACAATATGAGAAAACAAAGCGAAGACGACAATAATAAACAAATTGAAAAGCTAACCGCAAAGTGTTGGTTTATATAGCCGCCCACACACACACACACACACACACACACACACACACACACACACACACACACACACAACACGTATACTTACACACAACACGTATACTTACACACAAATTCACGCACTGGCAAACATTAAGCACACACAGTGCATATAATAGTCTACAACAACAACAGCAACAGCGCCGGCCATGTGACTGTGAACACAATAATTATTTTAAATTGCTTGCAAAAATATTTGCACATTTGTAATTGGCGCCAGCAGAAAAAACAAATAGGGACGAGCAACAACAAGAACAGTGAAAACAACAACAAACAAAATGGTATACAAAAAGCAACAACAACAGTTATACCAACAACATTCATGCAACATTGCCTAGCGGCCATTTTGATGCATATTTTGTGCAAAATTTGTATAAAGCGCGCTTAAAAGTATGCTAGCCTTTTTTTTTGTGTGTGTGAACGTGTCTAGTTTGTTTGCGCATTAGCACTTGCCTAGACGCAGCGCAGCTGACTTGGAAGCATAACAAACACAAAACATTTCACTTCCGGTGACGACGTCATCAGCGTCGACGTCGACGTCGGCGTCGGCGTCGTCGTCTTATGATAAAGCAGCGCAGCGAGCGCATTAAGCCGCCTTCATGAACTTAATGAATAAAGCCGCGCCAATGTTGTTGTTGTTGTTGTTGTTGAGCAGGTAACTGGGCTCAGGTGTGGCTTGTGTTGATGACGCACTCAGCAGCCTGTAAGTAATGCACAAACAAACACACACACACACACACCTAAACCGGCAAAATACAAACACAAAAGCCAATGGCAGTTTTGTTTTGGTGTGTGTGTGTGTGTTGAACCGGAAAGGGAAATGCTTATTGTTGGTTGTGCTAAACAGTGACGGACTAGGTTGGCGTTTATCCAATTTAGCTTGCTATTCAAGGTTTTTCTTAAGGGTTCCATTGAGGAAAAGGCACTGAAAAGGTTGATTTAGTTCTGCTTAAAGTTAAACTTAGGCAATTTGAGTTCAAGCAAAGATTGTGCGCTCGTCAGAGTGCAATTTACGAAGCAGTGGCAAAAACGCTTGCACTATATTGATGTTTGATTGATGTTATGCTATATTTCAACCAAGTATAAGTGCTCTAAACCTATAAGTTCATGGCTCTATTTAAGAATAAGTGCTTTAAACATGACGAGCAAACGTGGAAAAGTGTTTTAAATTCAAATTTTAAATCAAATCGCATTTAATATATTAGAATCAAGTCATCCTTTTTGGAATGCATTTTTAAAGTGGTTTTTTTTCTATAATGCAAATTTATAAACAACACACAAGGAACAAGAGACAAGGTACAAAATGGGGAGGGAGGATCAAGATATGGAAAAGCACGGAGATTGCGAGCGTAGCGAGTTTAAGGCGGAAGCCCCTAATACATATTTAACTGCCATATGCAAAAAAAAAAAAACAATAGCTTCATCTATTCACTTCTTCTGCTAAAACTGAAAACTCAAGGGTGACAGCGTTTGTTTGAACAAACATGTTTAAAGACGGTAGAAAGAAAGTAACTTTCTGTTTAGTCTTAAGTAAGCTATCGTTTTTAAAACTTCTCATTAAGCATTCATAAAAGGTGTCCAGCGTTACCAATACTTTACAAAAGTCTGTAAAAAAAGAGGGAAAACAAAAGCAAGGCAGTTCTTTAGACTCTTAGTGATCTAATGATGGATTAAACGTGTACTCGGGGATGAGGACTGCACCAATCTCCATAAATTTCTAGTTTATTATTCTTATTTAGTAATTTTTTTAAGCATCATTCTGGCGTACTTGCGGCAAATATTGGATACGAAATTCGGATATTGTAATAAAATTTACTTAAACTTATAAAAAGAGTAGCAATGTTTTATTAAAATTGTTGTTTTAAAAGGAGGTAGGAAGGTATCTAACCAATTATAGGGTGCACATGGATATTTAAAGACCACAGCAAACTTGCCAAAACCTGACCTGATGCTTTTGGCGGTCCCAAGAAGGAATATCCCTCGTTATCATCAGCTTTCCTTCTAGAACTTAAACAAAAGTTACTTCTGGTTACTTAGTAAACAGTACACATTTTATCTGTGCAAAACCAGTTTAATGTGCAACAACTAAGTTCTTAAAACTCCCTTAAGTGTTTTTTGTTCCATGCATCCAAGACTTGGCCATCCAGGCTGCTTCTAAGCTAACTCGTGTAACTGAATTGTGATTCAATGTCTTATATGTATCATCTACCCTGCCTACAAAAACTTTGCCAATTAGTCAAACATTATAACTACATACTATATATGTATTGTTATACAACAATAGTCAATTAATCAAGTCCATTTGAGCAATATCATCGAATTCAACATCTGAAACCGACTGACACAAGTCTCTGCACACGTTGGCTAACCGTGGGATTGGTGGTCAGCAGGCCCTTAATTTCACCCTTGAAGGTTATTTATCTTGCAAAGCCTATTTCAATCAGGTCGGCGTCCTTGTGGTATTTCGTGGTCACAGTGGTTGGCACCCAAAACTCGAGTAGAGCCTTACGACTCGACATGCTGTTGCGCTTCAAGAGGGTTGAGAGCCCCAAAGATTATATATATATTTCGCTCCCTACTAAGGGTAAATGCAGATAAGATGCATTTCAAAGTAATACAAGCATTTGTGGGCATTAGACCCATAGTGCATATAGTATATATAGGAGAATGTGAGAATCCAAAGTGGGTTCTCTATAAAAACAATTTTAAATCAATTACATTATTGGCCGCCTAAACATATTTCAATCAATCAAAATGTGTATAATATTTTCTTCTTCTTATACTCCAATGCCATCAATATTAATAATAATAATATTTTCATAAATATGATAAGACATAAATCACAAAAATGGAAAAGTCGGAAAGTGCCGTCGTTCTCTAGCAGTTTGATCCTGTCTGCAATCGGCCAAAACACTTGGTCATGCCAAGCACGTCCGTGCGTTTCAGCCAACTAAGAGGAGAGCAAGGGTCGTGCAGTATGGCTATATAAGTAGCCCTGGTCCTGGTCCTGTTCCTGGTCGAGAGATCCAGGTCCACGCCGTACTGACTGACGCCCACAGCTGCCTCATCGTTGGCGTCACGCGGCGCTGTCATGGCGTAATAAAAATAAAAATCTAATTAGTATGCCGTTGACAGTTTAATCGTGATTACGTTGGCAAAAATGTGAGCGTCAACATGCCAACAGTTGATTTTTCTTCCTTTTACTTCCGTTCCGTTTCTTGTTGCTGTTGCCCTTGTTGTGTTACGCTTTGGCATTTCCGGCAGTTGAGTCGCATCGCTCCGTGCATGCCGTGCGTGCCACAAGTGGGTGTATTTTGCTTATGTGTATGTGTGTGTTTGGGTTTGTGTGTGTGTCAAAAGTTTAGCGGCTGTAAAATCAAGGCAATGGATTGCTGGGCGCCATTGTACAAAGGGCTAAACAAAATATCAAAAATAATAAGCAACAGACCCTACGAGGTGCGACTGAATAGTTTAAAAGTGGAAGTGAAAAATTGTACAGCTTTTTTTGTATGAACGCTGATCCCCGACTGAAAGCTTCATCATATCTATCATCTGAACAAGATTAATATGCAAAAAATTTCCTGAAGCAGAAAATGTACCGATTGTTGTGTGAATTTTGGCAGTCAATACGAAATAAAAGCCACTTATTTTTTCTTCTGTTACGTTAACTTTTAAAATTTGATAAACATGGCTGAAAAGGAAAAGTCAAACAAAAAAAGTTTTCGAATGTTAGGCCAAATTAAGTTCTTTTGCGGCTTATTTTAAAAAAGTTCAATACAAAGTCACTTTTTCCTATTTCATTAAGAGCCTTGCCTATTTTTGAGAACTATTATGACTTCGATTTGGCAATATATATAGTTGTAAAATAATAGAAATAAAATGGAAAAAGGTGTTGCCGATCTTTGATGTAAAGCAATTACTAAAATCGAATAACATAGCCAAGCATTTACTCGGTTTCTACAACTAAATTAGCTTAAAAAAATAGTTGAAATAGGTCGGAAGCTCAGTTAGGATACTTAATGATTTGCTAATTGCACATTGTAGACAGAAGAGATACTTGAGAAAATTTAAGTGTGGTCCTTGCGAGGCGAAGTGTATAGAACCTCTTTGGTGGATGTTACTGCGCGCTACAGAAGAAAATCACAGAACGTATGGGTACAGGTTCGAAAACGGAATTCTTTTCCGGTTAGTATCGTTGCACTATCGTGTTCAAATTTCAAAAGTCTTATTAAAAGGTTTACTTACAGGTATACGCCCCGCCTAATACCATCCCAGATAAGTCCATCTACTTAAGCAAAGTGGGATAAGCAGCGTTCAATAAACGAATTAGTTTGCAAAAGTTTTTTTTAATACATTATCGAAAACATTGTTTATTTAACATCATTTTATGTGCTTCTTTTTTAAGTACACCTCGTTTGTATACAACTAAATGCTGCAAGTGTGAGCATGGCTGTGACATACATGCTACATACAAGTACACATATTTGGAACCAGCCAAAGAGCCATTGAAATGCGTGTCTAGCGAAGGATACGCGAAACGTGATTGAAATTTTTGAAAAGACCGCGTAACTTGGCTTTGTTTTTTGAGTGCATACTTATAAGCATGTGTGCATGTGCTAGTGAGTGTGTGTGTGTGTGTGTGTATGTGTGGGGTCGTCCAAAATATGACTAACTGACGTACACGTCACTTGGTCACATGCCAGTCAAAATCAAGCTGTTGTAGTTGTTGTCGCTGGTGGGCGAAGGACTATAACCGGAAACGGAAGTTGCTGTGATGAATTGCCAGGCGGGCAACAAATTGCTGCCCACACTTTAAGCGTCCGAAAAAGTGCTACAATAAACGACTAACTAACAGTTCTTGTGAGCAATGCCGCAATTTCAAGTTCAACTCAATATTTAAGGTGCAGGCTCTTGAAGTTATGCTACGATTTTTTTTTGTTTTTCTGCAGCAGTTCGTTTTAATATAAAACGCCAAAAGCGACATAAAGCATAGATTTCTGTGTGTGTGCGCGTCGTTTTTATAACTTTATAAGGCGCGTTACTGTCATAAAAAAAATGGCACAGAATGGCAGCGGAGAAAAATGAGAAAAATCAAAAGGCAGAAAGAAAATATGAAATGAAATTAAAGCTGCAGGAAGTGCAGACAAAGCGAAAGTCATTTCAGCCATTTTGCCTAAAGTGTCAGACGACGACGCCGGCATTGATGCCGACTATGGCTACAGCAATAACCAACTTCAGCGGAATCACATTGCAATGCCAAAGAGTCGAGCAGACCGACGCACAAATACACCCACACCCACACACACACACACACACACACACACACACACACACACACACACACGCAAACAAACGCTCAGAGCTTCAAATTTCAATGAGCAAAATGCATAAAAATATTAAAAAACCGTAGAATAATAAAAGATTTCACTGTGAATTGGATCAGCACTCAAGCCGAAACCCAACGAGTTGCATATTTAATATTATTTTATGTTTTTGATTGAGGCATAAGCCAGCTGTAATGTAGATATGCTTTAATAACTTCAGAATATGTTAAATAATCCGAGTTAAGAATTTAAGCAAATGCAATTCTATATCGTCCTTGTGAAAATATTGTAAATTATTACAAATGGCATTGCAGGAATTTATATTGACGTTGAAACAAAGGGCTATTTTCGATAAATAGGCTGATGTGCACTTAAGGCTTCTAATACCGATAAAAGAAGCAAAGCCGTGTAAGCAAATGTATTCTCTGTTTGAGGGAAGTGCTTTTGGGCCCAAGTTTCTCACCCTCTTCACACATGATATACCCACTGGCTCCGAAAACGGCTTATTGGACTCACAGGAACTGCTTATCGCCACATAAGCAGACCAAAAACAATTGTGTACATAAAGCAATGGATGCACTACAGTAGTACGTACAAAGCTTTGCAATGTGGACTTAGCCCTGGAACATAGGCATAAATACAAGTGCGTCAATGTGACCTACGCATTGGTGTCTCCTTACATGGCCAACTGCTGGAACATGACAGCAGTTACAAGTACTTTGTGTACACTTGGACATTCGACTGATCTTTAAAACTTCCTTAAAAACAGAATAAGCATGCTCCAATGGCTCCTAACCAGTAAGAGGAAGAGGCAGCTTTTATATCGCTTGGAAGCTGCCGCAATGCACCTTACCTGTTCAGAAGTACCATGACGAGGCCTAAACTCAAACTCGCGGTCAGAAATGCACCCTGGACACCTCAAGCTGTAGACTCTAACTTGAAATATTCTCTCACATATTTTTTAGAAATTAGTTTTTATTAGGCAGAGTGCTAATCGGGTGATACTCAGGCTTGCCAGGCTTTGGCAATCGCACACTACCATTGGCAAGGTCATTTAAAAGCATAAGCACAAAGAAAAGGGCCGTAACAACATTGTCATAAACCCCATCATGACCGGAAATCTTTTTCTCTATCTGCTTACGGATCGCAAAGCGCACTTCACACAATATGAAAGCCCAGATGGGTTGCAAGCACGGAAAGCACGGATGCCAAAGCTAAAAAGACGTGCACCATCCGTGTTATTCACCATCCCAACAGCACTAGTTGTCCGAACGCTGGACATGATCACGACTCAGAGGCTGCCGTTTTACACAACGCGTAGCCCTTCGGATAAGCATTGCGGAGTATTGCATAGTATTAATGCCAAACAGTAGCCTCCTTAAATCAGCAGCATCACGCCTCCAACTCTGCTTGTTCAGCCATTGGGTGAGCGCATAAAGTGACGGAGCAGCGATGTTTGGCCTAACTCGTTTTATGTATCATGTGCTAGCGCCATCTAGCAGGCTTCGGCAACGGCAGCAGAGAAGTTGCTAATGCCAATTGCGAAAATATTCAAAATATTCCAAACACATTGACAGCTTTACTCTTTGGACAATACTATTGCAGCGACTTAAACTCTGCCGACAACTCTGCAGCCGATGTCTGAAGTAAAGCCATACGAGCGTCACACCATCGGCGGATCTTGGTGTGTCACCGTTACTAAGTTTAAATAAGTTTTAATGGACCAAAGGTTACGATTGCGCTTAATGCACTGATAGCTGTTCTTTAATTCTATTTCATCCTGTGGATATGAACTTCAGCCAAACTGTTATGGGTAGTTTCTGCACTCACTGCGTGTAAGGCCTCATTGCAATATTAAATACTGCGGTTTTTCGATTTGTTACTGCTACCATGTACACTCCACATTATATATTAACCGCAATTTAATTGCTCCACAAATGCATTATACATATATATATATATATATATTTATAGGTTAAAGTGGCGAAGTGCTTGTATGTATATGTGCCTGACCTATTTACCATTTGCACTTGAAAAATGGCCACTTTATGAATTAAATTTATGTTTGGGTTTGATTTTGGAAGTAGAACAAAAAATCGTAATTTTTGCGAATTCATTTTTAATTGGTCAACACAATTTGGCATAAATTATAAATGCAAAATGTTTTCATGTTGATTTCAGTTTATTTGATTTTAAATTTGTTTATATGTAAAACTTATGCATCAAATTATATAGTTTAAATTTTATTGTTAAAAATTATGAAATTGCGTAATTCTAAGAAAAACTGCCATCTATATACTATAGTTAAAAAAAACTGCATATTATATTGTTCCTATTTATCACTAGCGTCAGTGTGTAAAATTGATTGAGCGCGGTCAAGGCCGCATAGGCCTGCCTGAGTAAGTAGAAAATATGAAATGCGAAGCGAGATTTTCAAGTGAGCAAGTTAAAAATCCACTAGAATGCATTCTAATATGAAGCAAGTCAGGGTTGCTGGCGAGATAACTTTCGGGTAATATTATCGTGCGGTGCGAGATACAAATTACACGGCCGCGCTTGAAAATTTCGCTTCGTGCAACAGGGCGCCAAATTAAAACAAAAAATTTTAAATTATCTCAGCTATCCATGTTTTATTTGAAGGAAGGCTCGACATAAAAGAAACGCCTTGCGACGCGGCCAAGACACCACTCAACAATGGCGTCCACTTTCTTAAAACAGATTGGACTTCTTATTTAAATAAGAGTTCCTTTTGCAGCCTATGTTGCACGTAGAAATTTTAAAGTTGTATAAACAGTGCAAGATTCAGATGCATCAAAATTCGGCATGGCGTGACGCATGATGGCGATACGAGTGCTGCTCCGACAATTCAGCAAAAATACGTTACTTCGCCAGTAACACAATGAAGTTTGTCCACAAGCAGGACTCAAGGTAATGATGTAGAATGCCATTAGATGGTGGACCACCCTCAAGAGATAAACAAAACCATAAAAATGTCAATGAAATAGAGCAATCACTGAACTAGGCATCACTGTTGCCTTTCGTACCAAGGACCAGTACAGTTATTGATGCAGTACTCATTATTTCTCCTCTAAATCTGGCAGGAAAGGAATGAGCTAACAACAGTGTACAGGAATGAATGATCGACGCCATCTCTTTATGTAAGGACGCGGATAGCAAATCTAATAATAAGGTTTTTACGTGCCATCAAATTCGATATCGGTATTATCAGTTCTACTGTTATATATAATAGACTATTTTGTTCAATACAATGCAAAAAAATTATAGCATTTCTTTAACTTACCTGGTAATGTTGCAATACAAAATACGAACAATTTCCACAGTTTGAAATTTGACAGCAGCATTTTGTAAGTATTTGTCTCTTTTATGAAGTTATGTAACAGTAATATATTGTTTTTTATTATTATTTTATATATTTTTAGCGCTATATTTTCAAAAGATTAATGAACGTTAAAATTGTTTTGTTGAATTAGTTTTAGCCATTAACCGATATATTTTTTTTCTGCAACAATTTTTTCAATATCCGTTGACTTAACCGCAAAAATCAATTTTTCTTTTTGAATTCATTTAACTTTTTTTCAACTCTTGTTTTAATATTTTATTTTCTTTCATGCAATTTCCATGTGCTTTCGTTTTTTGTGGTAACAGTTAATGCATTTTTATCGAATGATTTTTTTTAGCGATTGGTTTTTGCTATTTCTACTACGTTTTTCACAGTTTGCTAGCCACAATTAGTAGTTTCCACACACACACTCACACGAACAGGAAAATAGAAAAAAACACATTCATGAGTACGTTGCTGGGGTTACTATGTGTGTATTAGTGTAAATATGTTTGGTTTAGCAGACATTTTTCATTGAACTCTTTTTGGTTATTTGCATATTTCATATCCTTGCTTTTGCATATTCATTTCCTGTTTGGTGCTAGCTGCAATTTTTTTTCAGTCTTCAGTTTAGTTCTTTATTCCGATGATTGTTAGTCTTTAGTTCGATATTAGATTGTGCTTCATTGGTTGCTTTTTAGAGAGCTGTAAAGAGAAAGATAATGTCGAAAGAAATGAGAAAAGCTTTCGCAGATGGCCAATTAACTATATTACAGAAGTTGATTGGAAAAAGCAATTTGAGTTTATGCAACATATGTTTGTAAAACATTTAACAACATGGCTTTAACTTAAAAATGTACTTCTATAATCTTTAAGTTACAAACGGAAACGGTTATAGCTGAAAAAATGAAATAATCTTTGTGAAAATAATGCTTAAGCATAAACTGCACTTGCTTAAGCCTTCCATAAAGCAAATTAACTTCAAGAAACATTTTTATTGTTTTTGAATCATACACTGGGGAATCCAGACATCATTTCCTTTCTTACATAGTTCGATGGACATCTTCATTTTCTTTTAATTCAAAGAGTGAAGCGTAAAGAAGATTCTAAAAATGTTTTCATACAAAACATCTAATAAATATTTTGATCGAAAGCCCCACTTGTGAGATTAAATGTGGGTAATGAATTTTAAAGTTACAGCTTACTCTTAAATAATGTTATTGGGGAGTATTGCCGCGCAACCTAGAGATCTATTGTGCCCTATATATAAGTCTCATAAACAGGTTCTTACGACTGTTTTCAATTTGGCTACCAAATTCGACATCGATTTACATTATAGCTCCTGTTTCCTTACCGATTCGGATTAGCCAATCTGAGCTGTTAAAATAAGAGTTGCAGAAAATCGTTCTTCTGAGTAGCTTAGAAGTAACAAAGAACTGTGGATCATTTTATACCTTTGCTGCTAGACAACATTCATCTATAAGAAACCCTCAAACCCAAAATTGTGTGTGACCGGAAACCCAGCGGCTTAGGGCTTTACCGCAGAATTAAAATAAGCTTCAACATTCTTTCTTTCGCCTATGTGAATAGCCAAAAGAAGTCATGGCGACTTCATTGTAACTTCAGAAGTTCCAAAGTCATCGACCATGGGTAGCCCACGCAAAAAGCTAGATCCTCTAGCTCGGCACGGCAAGGCTTACCCCGTGTTTGAATGGATATAGATCCTTAAGTTAAGAGAGGCATTCCCCCAAAGATTGTTGTTGTTATAAAGGAGTCCTATCACTTTGCAGGATTCTTAGTTCTACAAAAGAGACAGCATTCCGAAATATATGGTATCCTCTCTCCGCTTAAGAGTAATCCAACTGGATTATTATGAAAGTACTATAAACGGGGGAGATGAGTCAATCACTGCAACTGACTGCAGAGATAACTGGTCATGGTATTGCAACAAGACCAAAATAATAGGACTATTCAGAAACAGATGCCCATTGAGGACACTAATCAAATTTGACGATCTAAATCCAATGTCGAATCCGTATTGCTCAATTCCTGTTAAACCTAACAATCTCATTATATTACAAGAAGAATACATACGTTAAACATTGAAAAATGGAAGAACCAAGAACTATATGGCAATCAATAAATTTTCATCGATTTGTGGTTACTTATATAGTGGCTGGTCCTTCAATCAAATTCAATCCAACAGCATTACCGTGATAAGCCAGAAATATCTTTGAAAGCACTTCCAAGAGATTTAACAATAAATTTAAGACAACCCCGTAGAGGTCCCATATACTTCATCTACATCAGCATAAATTTTCTCCAACAGATATTTAACAACCAGTATCAAAGACATTCAAACACATCATCAGATAAACATGCCCTCCGTATTATCGATACCTACATATCTCAGGAGTTAGTAATACATATCTCAGACACGCATATCACTCACCGCCTTTAACTCTGCAAAAGCAAAAGCCACTAACACTTTTCACTTTTCGCAGGCTGTATATCCTGGTAGTCAGAGTACTGCCAAAGACCTCCGACATGTGTATGTGTGTGTACCTCTCAAGCGCATTTTCAGCTTAAAGGATTTACATTGAATACTGAATGCTGATACTGCATATCAGTTTAGTTTTCGTTGGTGGCAACTCTTTTTCTTTTATTTTCTCTTTCTTTAACCCAACACACACTTGCCGGCTGTCGTGCCTGCCAAACCAAAAACAAACTCTTCGATTTCCATAAGTGAATTTCCACGCACACAGACACACACATTCATGCAAAGTAGGCTGGGAGCGCATACTCTGGGGCATCATGCTATATGGATGTATACAAAAACCACCGCCATATCATTGCCAAATGGTGTCATGTACGAAATGTGAAAATCGTGTTGTACAATTTCATGGCTTGGCTTTTGCCAATTTCCAATGTAGAGGCAGTCAGTCAGTCAGTCAGCCGATGAGACAGTCTCCCAGTCACCCAGTCCGCCTGGAGCGCTAGAGGCGTCCGCTTTACGTGCCTGGGAGTGAAGTTTTGTGCGTTCCAATCGCTCTCTCTCCGTGTCGCTGTGTGTGTGTCACCATCGTTATTGTTGCTGTGCCCTTCCGCTTGCTCTCCGCCAGCTCCATGCGTTGTGCTCGTT
This sequence comes from Chymomyza caudatula, assembly GCA_035041775.1. Lineage (NCBI taxonomy): Eukaryota > Metazoa > Arthropoda > Insecta > Diptera > Drosophilidae > Chymomyza > Chymomyza caudatula. The sequence goes on along the minus strand of JAWNKW010000039.1, from coordinate 540,217 downwards.
GCGTATTTGGTTTGGTAATGGTAACATTTGGATTTCCAAATCAGTTGGAAAATGCACTAAGCCGGTTTTCCCCTTTTGTTGGTTTTTTTTCGGTGCTTCTTTTTAGTCATGTAAAGACAATGCAGCTTAAAGCGAGGCAATGATTTAAATTTCAAAACGTGTAAGCTCATGTGTAATGCCAAATATTTGCATTTTGTAGGAAAACATGTGAATGGAAAGATACTTCTTTTTGGGGTTGCTGATGATAGCTTCTACTTTCAAGTTAAGACGTTGTCATGGAATACAGTTTCAACTTGACTAACTTGACGATTTAAAGTTTTAAAAACAAAAACTGATCATAAAATAGTTTTTTTGAAAGCAAAAGAGGGCGCAATCTGCCCTCGAGTAAAAGGAATATGCATTAATATTACGAAATAACTTTCTGAAACTAACATTATTAAAATTAAATTTCAATTTAAGCTTTGAATATGTTCGAAAGCAGCTCAAACCGTTTTCTAGGAATTGGCAAGAGTTGATCATATTTTCTTCTCTTCTCCGTGTCCATGACTTCTACAACTTCTACCTCTCGGTGCAACCCTAACATAACACATTCCGGAGTCCGACATTTTACCTAAAAAACCTATAAATTGAGCTTCATCAACGCGGCGTAGGAATGACAGCTATCAATTGCAATTTTGGATTCAGTATCTTTGAGAATATACAGCAAAGACGAAGATGCCTACTTAACCATGCGTTTTTTTTTTGCACCGACGATGGCGAGCCACACTGATTTACATAGTGGAACTGCGTTCCGAATTTGTTTCCAAAGCTACGGAAAATTTGTTTCTTTGCACTTTTTCTTTTTCTTAACTGGCCATAACAACCCGTTATCGGGTTATGGCCTGATGTAAATACATTCTTTTATTGAAATTGTGGTTTTACGTAGTAGGTGCCAAGCCCTTCGCACAACCCATTTAAGGCCTGGGGTAGCTCAACTGGTCTCGAAAAGAACCGAATGTCATTGCTAGTCGCCTCATACGACAATGTTTGACCTGCTGAGGTGGTATTCTCTAACCCGTTCACCCCACGGGGGTGCACTGGCAATGGCTAGATGAAATTTGGTTAAGAAATTCCATCTTACATCGCAATTTTCCCAACTTCATGTGCCAGGCTTTTGGCTTCACTAAGCCGATGAGAATTAAAACTGGAAGTGGTATTATTTCCGTGGCAGGCATTCACGCATATTTGAATCTGTCTAAATAACATAGCTTAATGGAACATTTGATGAAGCAAATCTTCTCGAATGCAAATTAGTGCCATAGTATAATTTTCAGGGAGCAACCTTAAAGGATGTAAACAGCTTCTTCTCATTACCAAGGCACCAAGAAGAATGTGGACACTAACTTTAATAATTTCGCATCTTAATCAAGACACAAATCAGCTTATTTGACTGGATGTTCCAGCCTATGTGTGCCTACTGTCTCTATTTAAGAAAGATCCCTTCGTTTATCAAGAAAATATTGTGTCCGATTCTCTTCATTTATTCTCCAGCCTGAGTATAGGCAACAGATATCCATATTTTGGCCTATTGTGGATACTCTGCTATAGAGAGCTTGGATTGGGCACACTCTGTGCCGAACCTATGGTATATCCCAAAATATACTCTGCGGTGAAAACATCAAGAACAAAGCCGATCCGGATTGCTAAAAATTTGACTAAGCAAGGTCCGTAAAGACAGCCACGAAGCAATGTGGGTGAGTTGGTTTTAAATTAGATCTTTACCCACAGGTAATTGGTAAATGACCATGACAATTATTAATTAATTTTTAAAATGCAATTCTCCAGTGATCTGGAAATTGCACAGTTGCTATAAGAAAAAGCCAAAGACATTGATAAAAAATGTTAATGATAAAGCTATGGACTAATTAAAAGGTATGTGAAAACCTGTTAAAGGCGAATATAAAACGGTGCTTAACTTTCTTAAAGCTGCCAATTTTTACTCCGCATCTTGACCTGATTTTCATTTTATTTAAGGAACCATTTGAAACAATATGACAAATGGTTGCAAGCACTAAATACGTGCAGCTGCGCTCCACTTAGTTCCCCCAAAATTTCTTAAGCACAACTTCCTTCCTTTTTTCATTTAAGTAAGCCAAGCAATAAGAACACCATCAGGTATTATCTCAAGTAGCCCGTGGCTAATTTTATTTCTCGTCTAGTTTTAAGTAATAATGCCAGTTTATGGCACACCTAAACTCCAACCCCAACTGCCGCAGCACATTTACTTCATTCGCAACATTCACAAAACACATTCAGAACACTTACAAAATTTACAAATGCCCCAAAATAAAACATATTTTGTCACTGGCAAACAACGAAGAAAGCGCTTAAACTTTTTATGTAGAGCTGCAAAATACTCTATGTATATATATATGTAAAGAAAATAAGAGACGAATTTTGCAGGACAATTTATTTGCAAACATTTATTATAGTTACTACTTTGTTTTATTCGCAGTAAGTACTTTTGCTTGTACGTCCGTCCCACAGACTTATGCTAGCACTTTTTATGCGCTGCATTGTTTTATGGTTGCCATAATGAAATGCCCTACAAAGTTGATAAAGCAGTGTACGGAATACGGAATCCAAAAAAAAGAAGAAGAAGAAATACGGAAGCGTCGCATCAAGCAATATAAAATGGCAGTAAGTAGTACATAAGAATGAAATGTAAAGGACTTTGATGCTCGTTTGGCTGCCAAAAACAAATTAGTTTATAGATAAGCAAGTTACAGTTTGTATGTTTTTTATACTCTACTTTTTTTGTAGCATACTTTTTGGAGTCGTATCAAGCAAAGTGGCTTTTTGAGTGATGTGCAGTAAGGTCTTGATTAGCAATTGGCGTGCCAGGACTTGGGAGCCGGCAAAGAAAGCTGAAAAAAGAGGAGAAAACGCAAACACAATCTGCAGAGTCAGAGGCGTAAAGATTAGGGAGTGTTTGGAGAGAGGGCGTTGTTTGGCCTGCAGACACGTGCAAATGGTTAACAGCTGTCGATTGAATGCAGCGCAAATAACACTACGTAAGACTCAGATGGGATTAATGTGTACCAAAGAGCGTCAAAGAGAGGAATCGAGCGAGTGTGTGTGTGTGTTTGTAATGCGCCTTTGCCCGAGTGCACTGTAAATACCAAAGCAATTTTACTGCAAAATTAACAAGCACCAAACCGCAACAGACAACTTGCCCTAACAGGCGTCTTCCAAGCCAACTCAGTATCCTTCTAACTGTATTCCTCTGTGCTTGTGTGTGTGTGTGTGTATGTGTGTGTGTTACTGTTAGTTACATGGCAAATGGCTGCTGCCTTCACACTTGAATGTCAGGCACAAAATACATAATGAATTCCGCTTCACATTTCGCTTGTTTATTTGGCTTTTTAGCCATTTTTGTTGCATCCACACCCAGGCGGCAGCCATACATACACCAGACTCTTATGTAAGCCATATGTGAAGACATAGAAAGAGATAGCGAAACGAGGTACGATCGAGTCGTACATGCCTGTGCACACACAAACGCAATTAAGCTTCTGGGTATTATGCAGTTGAACGGTTGCTTAAACAGTTAGCATTGCCTTATTCTCTAACTACTAAGCTTTTGCACAGTTAAATGGTTCGTACGTGTGCTCGGAGCATGTGTGTGTGTGTGTGTGTGTGTGTGTGTAGGTAATACCGAATCTGTATTGTATTGCTGCGTTCTACTCTTTGTATGTGTGTGTGTGTGTGTGTGTGTGTGTGTGTGTGTGACTTTGGTGCCTTGTCCAAAAATTCGCTTGCTTCTTTTCAATTGTATTTCTTTTTGCTTGCCGAAATTTCTTTTCGAATTTGTCTGGCTTTTGATGTTTAGCAGTATCAGACTCAAAGCGGTAAAAGCAAAGATAGTGAGAGAGAGACAGGAAGAGAAAGAGAGAGAAAGAAAGACAGAGAGTAAAAATGAGAAAGCAAGGCAGCTAGCAATTGGTAAAATGTAAAGTTAACTTTCTTTGAATGCTTCTGCTTTTGCAGCAACTTTCTTTTGGCATTTTAATCTAAAATGTTTTAATATACTACAAAAGAATTTCAGAATGTCTGCCGTTCGTACAATTTAAACTGTTTGAGTTTTTGTAACAGATTTCGCCAAATAATTTGGTTAAAAAGTAGAAGTTTATCCTAATACAATAGGAATCGTGGCAGAACAGCGCTTTACTAGGTCAATAAATAAATCGATCGGGCCATGTCTCTTGGTCTCTACATCGGTACACTGATAGAAAAAAACATTCTTAAAATATATGAATGAAAGGATGTGTGCATGCTATATTGTAAATTAAATATATTAAACTATATAAGACTAGAGAAAGCAACAAATGTAAACTCTCCTTAATCCAATAAAAGTAAAGTAACTTAATGGTTACTATGCTAATGTTTTCATTTTACTACTCATGTAAACTTACAGAGGTAAATAACTCTTTTAGTAGCATTCATACTGACAAAAGTTCAAAATTGGTTTGATAATTAGGCTCACAAGAGCCTTCACCCACACTATTTTATTATATATATATATATTATTATATTTGCGTTAACTTGGATTCTGGAGCATTTTATTGGTGAACTTTCTGACTAAAACTTTTTTTTCTATTAATTCGGTCCTAATTCGGCATATAATTTACATAGATCAGAATTTATGTCAACTGATTCATGAAGGCAGATATCTATGCATTTCAAAAAACCTTATCCAAGTCCGTATTAAGCGAACTTTTCCTTAAATTTTGTGTTCCCAACTTAACTCAAGTTATATGCCTTCAAAACGGACTGACAGGTGGACATGGTCGAATGGCTACCACAGTCAGAAAGAGTGGTAAGAGTGCCCACGGTGCTTATGGTCTGCTGATTAATCGGAAGTATAATATGGTTTTCCTCACGAGAGAAATATGATATATGACACCTATGAGTACACCCATGACCCATTAACCGGGTAGTGGTACCTATCTTGAACTTGGCAATTCCTTAAGCTTTTGGTATCTATATTGATAATCAGACTGAGGTGAGCTCAAGTCCATATTCGACTTGATTCAACTTCATAATAGAGTCAACACTTCTGCACATAAAAAATTCTTGTATATGAAATAACAGATAATATGTTTGGAAGCAGAAGCTACTTCATGTAAGATCTTGCGGCTGTTGAAGGACCACGACGAAGAGGCAGGCCATGCCTCTATTGGAAGGAAAGGGTAAAGAGCATACTAGCTATCATTAGTATCACCGATTGGAGAATTCCGGCAAACAGCTGGGGCGCCTAGAAGAGTGCTCTACAGTATGAACCGGACCTAAGCCGGAACTTATTTAACGCGACATTTTTCATGGGTTGGATAATGATCACGGTGTTCTAATGTGCCACCTAGGTGAACACATAGCACAGCGATTCTGATATAATGCGCCAACTAACGCCCCTCAGAGAACAACCGCCGTAGCTGTTGACTCGTCATGCATTCTCCCATGGGAACAATGGGAATATCTATCCCCTCTTCTTCTTTGTGGGCAGCAGCACACGGTTGGAAAAAGCAACTCCACGCCGAACACTGGGTTCTGCCCGCGATTTGGGTGTCAACCACAGCCACCGCGATACTCCCACTAGGGGGCCTTGTAAAACTGCTCAACCCGTGGTACCGAAATTAAGGGATCGGTTGGCCCTCTCCTTTAAGCCCCGACAGGATCGGATTTGGGGAACCCCGCCAGTTTTTTTTATGCCGACAACACACCGTGTTTCCAAGCGAGAAGTGCTCTCTCTTTTTAAATTTAAACAGATTCCTACATTTCTGCCTTTACCTGTGAGGATTAATTAAACGGCAGAGGCTAAAGAGTGTGCATCCCGAATCGCTTCCGATACTTTCAAGCACTACATCAAATTACAAATAGACATTAATTCCTTGTCCAGATTTAAATGCTGCCTCTAACGCTCACTTTTTTCAAAACCTAAACACTTAATTTTGATATACTTAATTACTTCTACTTATATTTGCATAACATACGCAGAGAACTGCAAACTTAAATTTTGAATCGAGATTTCATTTTGACTTCATTGGAAAACTAAAATTCAAAAACACACAAAAATATCTGCAAATAAATATCTTACATAGGAAATGTTATCGTGTGCAGATGGCGCAGCCTCCTAGTTCAGCTTCTCTATGCTATTTTCCCATTCTTTGGATAAAGAGAGAAGAATTAGGAACTGTTTGACGTTTTTCTTTGCTTTAAATATTTGAATTGAACTGAGTTTATTTCATTTGCTTATAAATTTCCCAACATAAATACATATGTATTTAATTTTAAGCTCTTTTACGCAATTATCCACTATCAGCTCCGTCTCTTTCTTCCTTTTCCGCCTGGTGATTTCAGTCTTAAGTGTGCACAACATGATTTCCCAAGTCAAACAACTGTGCAGCCACATAACTACAATGGGTTTAACCCAGCCAGTGACTATTACGAATTAAAGGTCAGCCCGTAAACAAACCCCAATCTTTATTATGCAAATAACAAAAAGTAGAAAAAGTGAATAGAGAAAGCCATGTGCGAAAATTGCAGAAATTAACCCACTAAATGCATAGTTGGATATGACCAAAGGAGAAACCCAAAAGCGACCCAAATGCTGAAAGACCAACAATAAAGTAACATAAATTGCGGAGCATTTTAATGCTTGGGTCATCAAAATCAACAGACAAACTCATGATTAAGTTCTGGAGTGGGCGCAATGGGACTTCTGGTCAAGCTCTGGCTTGGTCATGCAAATTTCAAACTTAATCATGCAAAATTATATTATGGCCACATCAGCAGCAATAGCTAGAAAATCCCATTGGCCGTCTTTAACGTTTATGTTCATTTATCAAATTCAAAGCGCAACACAACAGCTGTTCGAGCATAGTTTCCAGATCTAGTCCCAAAACCAGTGGCTGCTGCTGGGAGCTGCCTGTCAAATGAGATTAAAATAAGCTTTTTCGTCAATCGACTTCGAACTGGCCATGGGGGACAATGGTTAGCTCTTGGCCCTCTTTGTGAGCAGTTCCAGCCATGATGACAATGGTTGAATGTATGTATGTAGAACCACTATCCACTGCCAGCATATAAAGTTTTTGCCCCGCTATCTCTTTCACTCGACAGTGTGCTGGCATTGTATAATGGTCAAGCGAATTTATAGCAATTGTGCACTAAAAGGGTTTTATCCACGCACAACAGCTTGACCAATAAAGCAACTAAGCGCATTTGTGCGCACTTCACACACATCCACACTATCACATGTAGAACCCTAACCGGGTCTCATACACAGAGGGAATATGGCATAGGAGTTTATTGCCAAATTGAGTTTTAAGTCACACACAAACGCGTTACTAGCCCCGCTCACCAAACACTCAAATGATTTTGGCTTTTGTTAGTTTTTGCTTTGGGCTGCCACTGCTCTACTTCACCCACTCACTCATTCATTCACTCACTCGCTCACTCGCTCACTCACTCACTCACTCTCTCTCTCTCTCTCTGTGTCAACGCTGTCAACGCTGACGACAAAATGTTGTCAACAACAGCTGCACAATTGAGATAAACTTCAATTTTCGTAAATTGTTTAGTTTATTGAAAAATGCTTCGACTTTGAGTACCAACGAACCAGCGACAAGCGGAATGAACATGAACTGCTTGTTGGATCATGGTTGTAGTTATAAGAGGGGTTATGGAGTGCTTAGAATGTCGCTGCAGAGAGGGTGACTTAGAGTCACTACTTTTGGCAACAACTAAAGTATTCACAACCGAACAACTCACACACACATATACATATATGCACCCACGCACACACACACACATTTTGGCATTAAGCTCTTTGAATTTTAATTCAATTTGGCGTTAGTTTAGTTTTGTGTGCCAACCGAAACGCATTGACAGGCAGATACTTCTATTGCCTTTCAAAATACTCTCACACTCTTAGAGTATACAGCTTTTTGAATAGAGTTGCTGAAATAGAGGAATGTGAAAGGCCGACTAAAATTAATCAAGCTGTTGAGCCAAATTTTGCATAAGGCTGAGCCCTTTTCGGTTGAACAGTTGTAAGTAAGTAGTTGTCTACTTTGTTGCATTTTTCTTAAGGATGCGCTTAAGAATGTTTGCAGAAACTGTTTCATTCACAAATTTTGAATTCATTTTTCTATGATTCTCATATAAATTAAGTTTTGACCATTTTGCATAAAAAAGTTTCTATGAAGCAGTTTGATTAAGATGCCCCTAAAGTGTTTGACCGAAAAGAGAGTGTGCTGGCTCGAGCTTGTTTTGCCTAGAAGCACCTAGGAGAAAGGGGTTCTATATATACTATTCGCGATTTCAATACGTTTCATTGGTGCCTTGAGATCATTCTCCCAAAGACAATACTGAGATTAAACAAAGAGGAGTTACTCCGTTTGTTAACCAACTTATTGAGTCCCTATGTACCGTTTGCTTGTTTTTATACCTTCAAAAAGTTATATAGAATTTTAATCTATCCTTAGTTAGCCGCAAGTACGATAAACTGTCAAATGAGATAAATTTTGGGGAAAATGAATAAGATTTTTGATATTACTGGTTTTGTATACTCGCTAACTTTATACTTTAATTTGTTCTAGTTTGCTTTTAATCCTTTGAACTATTTTATAAATTGTACAAGTGATCTTATGTCTATTCCTTATAAAACAGCAGTAGAATCTACAGCATGCACACGTCGAAGTTGTTCGGGTTCCTCTTCCAACCACAAGTCGAAGAAATTTCGCTATGCAAAATCTCTTGTTTAAGTGCGTAATACACTAATGCTCACTTCCGGCCATCCTTGTTAAACAATCTTTTAGAAATCACCAGCTACAACTCAACAAGAGTCTTCAGCTGTCGCCTTCAAGAACCCAAATAGTCTCCTAGCCTTTTGCTATTTTGCCATTGACAAAAATTTATTGGCACATTTTATTTTACGAATTTACTGGATAGTCTAACTGCTTGATTTGATTGGATGCTCAATGTAAGTCAATGTGTGTATATAAGAATGTGTGCATCATGTATATACATGTTTGTGTGCTTATGTGTTGCGCACTTGCCAAATGGCTAGTTAAAAGCATTGTTTACGGCTTTCGCATATTGGGCTTAAACAAGCTCGAACAGTTTTCCACTCAGCTATTGTTAATGCTTTGAGTGGAAAGCTTTTGAAATTTTAATAAAGTGCGACAGTTTGTGAATTTTTGGTATATTTGATGTGCCATGTAAAATCTTTATCTGGTTTAATTCAAGCTCAAGCTATGTGAATGCCACTATTTTAGGAACAATTTGCTTTTGGAAAATTTGGATGATGCGATACAAAATTTGATTGGTTTTGGCTTGTGCATATGGAAGGATGAGTTCATGGAAAACTTTGCAAATATTAATTTATGTCAAAATATTATTTTCTCTTTTGCGCATTAGCAATAAAACATCAAGCGGACACAGGTAGAATCACGAAAATCAGAAATCCGAGAAACATCAGTCCCCACCCTAGGATGTCTTGGAGAACACATAGTATTACAATCTTAATAATGGACTATGGATCAGATGCATTTTTTATAATATTTATCTATTATGCAAAAGTTACAAAAATCGAGCTATTTCTCAAATTTAGTTGCACTTTTGGAACCACCAACTCCAATAAACCATACCTAAATTTAGGTGGAAGAAAATTTGTCGGAAGATAATGTTGAACCAAAAACTAAATGTTTATTAAACAAGCATGTTCTTCTTTTTGTTTTCCTGTATACTTTGATGCTAACAAATCACACATAAGTTCCTCGCTCCTATAAGGACACGAAAAGGTACTTATGTATAACAATAGCAACAAACAATCGGCAACTAAAACTAAGAAGAAAAGCATCGATCTACAAGAACGTCGACCTAATATAAGCATGCATGTTCTTCTTTTCGCTCTCACTGATAAAACGTCACACAAAAACTAACATGCAAGCTTCTTGCTCTCTTGTGGACACTGCTTTATTCGAATTATTCTAGCGCCATCTAGCATTTATCTATAGCCATATGAGCGTCAAACAAGGTATCGATACGTTTCAACTACTCATGACGTTAATTCCCTTTGAAAATAATGAATATACATACATCGAAATAATCTTTGTAAATAAGGTTTGTTCCTATATGGTGCATTGGCTCTTTTCTCTGAGTAACTTTTAACCAACACACGCGTCTCTTAATGGTTGTCTGATCGGCTACAGTCTTTGCAAGTGTTTTGTTTATGCAAAAGATGAACTTTTTAGACCGGTAGATAATTTCGCCATTTTAAAATATCTCGCCCTGAGCACCCCAAAATAATTTTGTTTGATTTTTATAGATATTTTAAAACAATAAATAAATTTATAGAAAATTTGTATCATAAACAGAATCTTTTTAGGGGAAACAGTCGTATGGTTAATTGGGAGAAAAAGTTTTAATTTGATGTTGGCTTCGTTCGAATATGCGCGTTTGAACCTTACTGTTTTGTTTAAATACTGGTAGAATTCTTAAATTTCTTAGTTCTTTGCTTATTATGAAACTAGCGGTCTCCACCAGGCCCCAAGCTCTTAAGGTCTCGGCAGGTCCGTCTCCTCACAATCCTACTTCTCTTCTCTAACTTCTTGTTCATATATACATATACATATATGTATGTATATCCATGATTGCTTGCTCGACTTTTACTATCACTTCCACTTCCCTTTCCGGTCCACTTTCTCTGCCTTTCTATTACGAAAAGATGCGTGTAATCCCATTTAAGATGAAGTTTGTCGAATTGGGTTAATATCTGCGCCCGTTTCCCCCCAGTAGAGTTTAGCGGCCTACAATCGTGCCGTTGTATTTGTTAATACGAAACTGGACAGAGGTTTGCGGCGTGCTTGTTTGCATCAACGTGATAAAAATTATAGAAATCTGGTAAATACATCAAAGGTTATATGCAAAAATTTCTTGATTGCACTACATATACATAGATACGGATACATGCGAGGTAGAGTTTCAAAATTTGGTATGGAATCTCAAGTTATCCTCATTGTTAAAACTGTGTTCACTTCTTTTCAATGGAAGTCCGATTGCTGGAACTACAAGTCTTTTTCAAGTACTTCATATGTGTCTAATTAGATGCGTTCTCAATTGCGTACATAAAGGAGTCACTTCGAACAGCAGCAGTGTAGACCCTACTGTCACTTTTACCATGTAATTGTGCAGGAAATAAATTCCCAAAGGTTTCATGTCTGTACTCGAATTATGCGCTCTCCATCGATATTTTCTTCTAAGTATGCATGTATGTGGTACGATTTTCAATTCCAAAAAATGTTTTCCATCGATTTACCATTTCTTTATAGGTGTAGCAAACCGCTGAGAGGGGTCGGCTTAGGGATGCGGTTGGGGTGAGTATAAAACTTTTCGCATAAAATAAGGCAAGATAAATTGTTAATGCGTCTGTGGGGAAGCGATTAGCGTAAATGTGCCGAGTTTATATTTCGTGGCCGTATGGCACAAAACAGGAATATGAAAGAAAGTTTGTTTTGGTTGTGCGGCCAATGCGGCGTATGCGCAATTTAAATATGTAATATTGGAAAATGGTAAATAGAAAATGGATAACTTGCAAGCAGCAGGCAATAAATTTGTGTTTGTTATTGTGATAAAAATGTGAAAAATGTGCAAGACACAACTTCCGGTTTGCCATTTTGACCGGCAAAACATTTCAATGGACACAAACTAAATTTTAAACATAGATACTTATATATATCAAGCGGAAATACATACATATGTATATGCTGCACAAATATACTTGCAACTGCAACTTGTGCTTAAAATGTGTGCGTCTTTCATGGCATATAAATGATGTCTGACTAAAATGAAATTGCATTTTTTCTTTTTTGTTTTTTAGAGTTACCTTGAAAGCAGTCGAGGCATTTTGTTGCCATTGCAATTTATTGGATGTTGCCTCATTTTTCGAGTTTTTGTATTTCGTTCTGTGAATGTTTGTATGGGATTTGGCTAGTTTCTTCAGCTCAAGTGAGCTCAATTTTTGAGCTACAATTGGCATTTTACTGCAGCTGCAAGTACAGTTGAACTGGAGAAATATTTTTTTGTTTGTATTATTTTTGTATTTTTTATTTATTGTATACAAAAATCATTCAGGCAAACAATTGGCAATGTTGATCCGAGTAGCTCATGTTGTTGTGCCCATGTTATTTATTATTTGTTAGTATAATGGGCTTGCTTTACCTTCCGGTTGAAAAATGTTGAAAGAAGTCTTCTTCTTAGTTTAATTGAACCATACAAACATTTTGTAAAATTGTGAAACTACCGTTGAGATGTTCACTTAAGTTATAATATACTTTTTAAAGGCTTCTTACACGTGTGACTTTATCTACTTTAAAAAATCAGTTTCTTCGAACAGTTACCAATTCAAAATGTTGCTTTGGAAAAGATTTTTAAGCCAGGCAGTGAAAAAAATCAGTGCAATTGTCAAAATCTGACAGGTGATCTTACAATGGTCATTAAAAAGCGCTTAAGAATACGTATTATTCCCATTTAAAACACTGGCCCAAAAAAGTGTTATGAAATATAAATAGGTATTAAACAAAAGCAAGAAAATTAAGGTGCAAATTGTGAAATTTTAATTTTGTTTGCGTGAAAAAGCATGCGACAAAGAAGAGAGATGAAACAAGAGAGGCGCCAACGAAGTTTTTGGTATTTTGTTTCATCAAGTTACATCACAATACTGTCTCACACTTTTCACACAAATCGGGCTCAATCTAATATGAAGCAAGTCGCATAGCGTCGACTATCGATTTTCATTATTCATTTCTAAAAAGGACACCATTTTCTTCTTGAACCGGCTATATTTCCTAGAGCGCACTACACAAAACCACACATCTCTTAACTCGTTGTATCTCAGAGCTTGATAGGCGCTGTTAAGCAACTGAATCTCAGATGATACTGAAATGAGCAACAACAGTTAGGTACACAAATGAAGAGCCCAATCGAGCAGCCATTTGCAATCACCTGGCAGGCATCTTTCCGCTGCTGATGGACAGCTAGGCGAATGCCATTTGCACGCATGTACCGTTAGTTCATTAGCTGTGCATAGTTTTAGCAATTTCAACCTCAATAGTGTTTAGGCCATTCTGCCAAAATCAATCGTCGACGCTTGCCAGCTTATAGGCAATTGTCGATAGGATGCATTGCGAATGGACACATCGTACAGTCCACATATTGGTACAGGGTTGGCCTATTGCTTGGGAAGGTCGGGCGGAAATGGAGAAGAAACATTGCTTGCAAATTTTCAGAGGGAATTGATTAATGAATGGGAAAGCTCTTTCCAAATATAGCCAATCGAAATATGAACTTTAATAAACGGTTGGTTGTGCGAAAACTTTAAAGAGAGAGAATATCTATCGATTAAGCGTAAGCATATGAGGCTGAGTGCCGTTGTTGTCTCACACTATGTAACACAAAATATCTGCTTCCATTTCAATATAATGATGCTCTAGACAGTTTACAGATGTCCTTTTTGAGGGACATCACTTGACGACCAACAATTTATTTGATTGAAAAGGTTAACTTAGCATAACCTCATGACGGATTTGAATGACTGTGTTATCAATATAATCAAAAGCTGAAAAGACCATAAGTTTTGGCAACCGAAATCCACTTAGCGAAATTGCTCTTTCATTAAATTCGCTGGTTTCAAACTTTTTATTAAAAAAAACTTCATAATGTTCAAGATTCATTATAACCCTAAACTACAACCTTGAAACGCCAGCACTTAAACTAATATTGTAAAATTTTTAAAATTTCAGCTCAAAAATGTCTAAGCAAAATTGTAGAGCAACCATTATGAAATTTATATTCACTCATAAATTTCCACTAATTCACAAAACCTCAAAAATTATGTTAACACATTATATACACACAACGACACACACACACACACACAAATGGCAGCTCTAAGCATGTGTTTGTGTTTTATAGCATGAATATCTAAACCATAAAATAATTATTACCAACGTAAATTTTGGAAACCAAAAAATTTGCAAATTTCCTAACTTGTTCTAGATGTTTGAGCAAAAGTGAACCCAACAGTATGATAGCTCGGGGGGTTGTGGGGCGTGTTGGAATGTGAGCTAACCTAATTTTAATGGTAAACATAATTTATGGATAATTACATATTTGCTTTAACACACTGTGTGTACTATGTGAGCTCAACTAGACATATTATTTTGTGGTGGACTAAAATATTTGCCAGTATCTTCTATAAGAGATGGTATTTTTATTAAAGAGTTCAACGGGTTGTATTGTTTTTTTTTTTCCTTTTGTTGTTAAACATGTTTGGAAGACTTCATTTGTCCCATTTGCCTTGGATATTAGTTAATTCTTGTTTAACTAACTTTTGGGTTGAATCATTGTTAGTTGCGCTTTTGATGGTAAAGTCGAAGATTCATGAGGCCTGATTCGGGTGGACTGATTTGTATGGCCTGATTCGGGTGGGCTTTTTCGGGTGGTCTTCGTGTTTTCGGGGGGTATTCGGGTTCTATAACTCGAGCGCTGTACTAGCTGTACACATGAGAGAGCAGAACTCCCATGAATATTTATGGAAATATATTGTTTGACATTGTGGCGCAAAAATACACACTAGATGGCGCTAGCATATACACAGGCTTGATACCGTTAGGTCACAGCTGTTTGATTCAACGAAGCAATACAAATGTGACGTAATATTGATTTTAGCAACCGAGTCACTGAACCTGAATGACGTCACACGAATCAGGCCACAAATTACAACACCATACGACTCACCTTGCGCTTTTTTACCTATTAAGGCAAGGCTAAAGATTTTTCAGAATTGTTTAAGGATTATTAGGGGTATTTATGTTACAAATTTTTCATTAAGGTGTGTTAATAAACAATATTTGGAAATAGAACAAACACTGGCTATAAAAGTATTATGTTATGTAGAGGTATAAAGACCGAGTAACTAAGGCTTAAAATTGGTGTCAAAAACTTTAAAGCCAATAGCATTTTGTATAAAATTAATTCGATTCGGTATTAAAGCTGAATCATTGATACTTGCCATTTGGTTGATATCAACTGGCTGCAAGACAGTTAAGTTGCACGAGTAACTGTAAAGCATGTTTGTTTGGCCTTAAAAGGAGCAATGTTCGAGCAACGTTTCCGGTTTGCCAAAAAGTTCATGCATTCATGCATGGATAATGTAATGGGTATTGTGAGTGGCGCATTTTACTCTCGTTTTAGCTGGTTTCTCTAGCTGGTTTTTGTCTGCAGCCACTTAAAAACCCGTGCAACTATGCAGAAAAGCTAACACCCAGCGTACCGCATAAATAATAATATCTGTCAGCTAACTTGCAGCTACTTTTCCTTGGCTGCTCTTAACGCTTGATTCGTGTTCTGTGCACTCTTTTGCAACTTTGGCTAGGTAATTTCTCAAGAAGGCAGCAGCACATAAAAAGAGCTAGAAAAGCCGAAGAAAAAAAAAGAAAATGAAAAACTGCCACTGAGAATCACTCAAGCGCAGCTAAAGTGCACAAGAGTCTAGCCTTGTAAGGGTATATGTGTGTGTGTGTGTCCGTGTGAGCACACAAAAGTATGCAACAGTCGGTTGCAGCAAGAGCCACCGTTTTCAGCCGGCATGCACAATATGTCCGCATGGCTAAAGAGCTAAATAAAATGGCGGCAACAGAGCTAACAGCGTGCCACACAATAAGCTTGACCTCCATGGACGCCAAAGGCGCACTATTTCTTTTTTTTATCAAGCAATTTTCTTTTTTCCTTTTTTTTGCACTCTATTCCTAAACCAGAAAGTGTCATTTGCACGGCGCAGTTGACAGCTGGCGATGTGCAGCTTATTCTGTGTCTGTGTGAGTCAGTGTGTGACTGACAGTTGCATTTATTTATGCCACAGCATTTAAGCAGCTGCACTTAGAAATGCAAAAAAAACCTTGTGGTGAGTGTCGTACTCTTTGGATCGGACTTGTGCACGGTGCGAACAATCATCGGGTTTTCAGTTAGATACGACCAAGAGCTTGACGTACTACTTGTGAGAGAAAAAGGTAAGATCGGTGAAGCAGCACCCATGGTAACCAAGAATCTGAAATAGCATTCATTTGATATGCTACACAAATGTATTACATTTCTGCCAACCCTTTTTCCAATCTTCGCAGCACTGTGTGGCTTTGGGTTCGGTCTTTATGATGCTTAATGATGGCAATACTTTTATGGGTGTTTTCATGTCCGTTGAATACGGTAGCTGATTCCGGTTTTTTTTTTCTGCCAAAGGATAGCGAACAAGCAACTGCTTGAATTATCCTGAATTGTATGCCACGCGAAGCGGCACATAACTTCAATTCCTTATTGACTGTGCGACCTTGTTGCTAGTGCTATCGAAGATAATAGTGATCTGAATCTGATCAAATCTGAAACGTCGTTGACGTCATTCAACAGCTGCTGAGCGATATTCATCGCGACGGTTCTTTTGTTAAAGAGTTAGCACACTTTTGATGCGCAGAACAACAACCTCTCTAAATTTTATTCGATAATTCTCCATAAAAGTTTTTTCGACTGTTTCAACGTTTTCATCGATTGTTGACATGCCGGCCTCTCTGAAGAGCTGGTACCACCTGTTGTGTTCCCAACATATATAAATGTGAAAATCGAATGTGAGCACCCCACTTAATTTGAAAAGTCATATTATTTGATTTGCTATGATATGTTAGTTAATGATAAAGTAAATGAATGAACGGCTTTTTCATTTGTTGTACAGAGCATAAAAAAAGACGATCCAATAAGTTCTTTTTGAATAAAGTCCTTGAGCTATTTCTATATTAACATTAATAAGGATGATCAACAATGTACCTTATGAGAGACCTAAACGGGCGACGAATTGTTTAATTCAGCTGCTTAAGCAATATTCTCATCAGTAGGTCCAATAATATAAAAGTTGATGGTAGTTTAGCGGTTGTATTGCGAATTCTTCGGTTGGACGATTATGATTGCACTGATTTTGGATATAAATTTGTAAAACTTGTTCAGGCGTAAGTCAATTTATGGTGAAATGTTAATGAGAATCCTTATTGAAAAACCAGCGCATATTGGATCACCCTTTAATTTTGTTTTACTTTTCATCCCTGTGAAACAGTCGCCTCTTTTGCTCTATAAGAGTGCTGTTATCCCTTAGACATATCAAAATACTTTCGTTATATTCACCAAATGGTTATTGTAAAAACCATAAAAGGTCCTAACAGACTCATATTTTAAACTTATTATTTCTTGTGGTTTGTCCTTGCCATACCCATAAGTTAAATGCGCCAAAGTGCGCCACAAAACTTTAAATTTATTGATTTAGACTTTACTGTTTGACCCAAAAAGCAAAAAAGGAGGGAAAACTATAAGCATTTAAATAAATCACTTGCCAGCGTCTAATTAAACTAAAGCTGCGACCCTTAACACTTGAGCTTTTGTTTTTGTATGTGTTTGGGCATATAGAAGTACAGACACCAACAAACACACACACACACAGTTTCTGACTCACACACACTCATACTTATATCTATGTGTCGCAAAATAATTTGCATAAGGCGTTGCAAGACGCGCCTATCAAAGCAACCAAAAGATCAACCAGGGACACATCTAAACCAGGCAAACATGTGAATGTGACTATGCATATGAGTGAAACTTAGTCCTTTGGCTAATGTTGCTAGCTTCTTATGGCAACTGTGTCACGCGTCAGAGTGTGTGTGTGTGTGTGAGTGCCATGTGAGCCAATTAAAGTTGCTCCCGCGCTCACTCTACAGGCAAGCAACAAAGATGGCGGTGCTACCAACAACATACTTATAAGCACGGTTTCTCTTCGCTTGCGTCTTGCCGTAGTCTACTTTTGTGCGCTGCGCGCCTGCTGCTACTCTGCTTAAGTGACGCATTTGCTCACTTGTTGTGCGCATTATTAGCTGTCGTTTATTTTGCCCCAGCAGGCAGAAGCTAGAACAGTTGTTCGCGACCCCAAAGACCCCACGTAGTGCACATTTGCAGGCACCATCCTTGAAGTTTGTGCATATTGCTGTCAACCACTTGGCGGCGTCTGCTGCCACTTTTAGTTGCCGTTCTAGCTGTCTTGGCCATGCTTATCTCTGCATAGTTTAAGTGATTAAAGTTGCACCAATAGCAGTTGTTGCAACACCGTTTAAAGCAAATCAATGTCAGTCTAGATAAAGGTCAGCGGACAGACAATGCCAGCCGTTAGAATAAAAGTACACAAAGACTCTAAAACAGCAGTATTTATGTCACTTAAATAGCCTGACAGTAAAAAACCAAAATACCAACAAATATTAAGGATACAAATAAAACTAAAGAAAAAGTAAAAGAAAACATTTTTCTAATGTCTGACAGCAGCTGTTAAATGCGAAGCAAAAAAAATAAAATAAAAATAAAGATAAAATAACATAAAACAAAAACCTCTGCACTAATGAACTATGAAAATAGCAAACCAACAAAAGCAGCACAACAAAAACTACCTGAATGCAGGCTGCATCCAGGATACAATGGTGCAAATTGTAAAAAATGTGGTAAATTTATTTGGTGCGTCGACTCAAAAAAGTTATTTTAGTAGAGTTACTCCTCAAGAAGGGCTCTCTTCCATGGCACATAGCTGTAAATAAGCTACTTGTAGATGTCTGCCAAGAAATTGCCTATTTTGGTGATCTTAGTTTTAGTTTCTCTGGTAAGTTTCATCAAACTCTCAATGAACTGATGACAGACAAAATAAACCAATTGTTCGATCTAAAAGCAAAGAATTGTGAATTGAGCGCAAATCTTGTCCTCTTTTTAGGAAGATACAAGATCCCAAGGCTTCACTATCCAAGTCAAATTGTTCCATCCTTTATTACAGTGGCAGTGCTAAATACTTAGGGATAATACTGAATAGAAAACTGGACTGGACCCCAACCACTCAAAAACACCACAAGAAAGTGCGAAAATCATGTTGGAGCTGGGGTCTTTCCAAAACAGCTCAATGTAATAATGGCTTCTAGACCCACGCATTACTGAAGCGTGTTCGAGGCGAAAGTCTTAGACATAAACAAAGAACTATTATGCTCCAGATGCTCCAATAACGTTTCATGCAACATCCTTAACCCTTTATAGCATCCCATTTAATATCGATAACAATCTGTCGCAAATCTTTACAAGAGGCGGCTTAACAGTTCGTTGTTACTGTTATATGTGTTCCAGGACAACAAAGCGGACGGACGATCTTGCCACACATGGTACTACTGCTCCTGAAAGGTAATATACATGCCTTTGGCGACCTTCAAGCATAAAGCCAACGGAAATGGCAAAATGTGGTAAACTTTTGTATTGCTTGGCAAACCTGGCCAGTATCACCAGACGATATATACACTCTACAAGACTCATCTTTTTTGTTTTATACCGCTGCAGCATGGGGGATACCGTAGTCTGATATAGATAAAAACTGAATTTCAAAGAACCTCACGAAATGTATTCCAGAATTCCGTTTTTCATCCATGGTACAACCATAATTAATTTCAAAAGAAAAATAAAAAGGAAAATTAAAAAAAGTAAGCAATCTTTTCAGAGCTACAATGAAGTAAAAGGAGCATAAGCCAGGCCAGACTATTTCAGAGCAGAGAACTCGACAAAGTTGGAAATTCCGAGAAAATCTCGCTGCCAGTTGTCAGGAAAAGTGGCAAGGTGCGCGCTAAGTTGGCTGCAGATTCACAGTTCAGAGTTTTGCTTTTAAGTTGACAGCGTATAAATGAGACAAATGCAAAGCAAAGTAAAAGAGTGATGACAAGAAGCAAGAGAGATGAGCAAAGCAACTGGCAAATGATGCCACCAGATGCTAATGCAAAAGAGATAAAGCGAAAGCCAAAGTTGAAATGCAATCACTTGGCTGACATTCGCATAACTTGACTGAATTACTGGATGAATCAGGGAACTGTAAGGGAGTTGTCTACCAGTACTGGGCGGCATTTCTAAATTATGTTTGTGTGTGTGTCTGTGGCAAGGCTAAAAATAGCGCACCACTGCTATTTGTCTGAGTGTTCATATGTGTGCGTTTTTGAGACGAAGTGGCAACCACAACAAAATCTGACAGAAAGCATTTTTGTGACAAGCGCACAAGTTTCACGCTTCAATGTGCAACAGAATGGCAGCCGCAACAATAACAACAACAACATAACCAACTACAACAACAAAGGACAAAAAAATAAGCAACGACAACAATAACTATGACGTCCCGTTGGCGTCAACAACAAATAAAAATGGCTGAACTGCCATTGCCAGCGACTCAGTTAGAAAATAGACTGTACAATATGTTGCCCCTTTTTTCACGCTTTTCGCATGGAAATGGCAGGCAATAGAAAGTGACATTGATGAAAACCAAGACCGTGAGAAAAATATTGGATAGGAGGAATGGAGCAGGAAAGGTAAGGGGAATGAACAAGCTTTAAAGAACTTAATAAATGTCTCATCTATCGATGCTGTAAAAGGCATGCATGATAAGCCATCTGTATGCCAATATCGAAAAAGTACTAACTCGTTTATTAGCTTAGCCTGTAGGTGTATGTCTATTTTTGAACCAGATTTTCATTGTTTATAATTCTCAACTTTGATAAGGCAAGCATTTTACTCAGAAATTTAGAGAACCGACACAAAACGCTGGTGAGTATCGATACTCACAACCAAGAGTAGACAGACCAGCACGCTTGCAACAAGTGCGGCAGCATGCAGCTGAGTATCGAGACTTACTGTCAGTGGAAGAGTATAGAGACTCCTAATGAAGAGAGTATTGTGATAGATACTTTATTACTACTCTATACGGTCGTTCTTTTTTTATCTGGTAACTATGACAGGCTACATTTCTTTTAAATAAATGTGGATACAATTTGAAGTAAATGATCGAGTCAATGCACAAGAGTCTTATTTGTACGTCTGGGTTTTGAATGCTAGGCGGAAATTTATCAAGTGAATGACGTTGGCTTGATCGAAATCCACCTGGTATAGGAGCGCCCCTCTCCTGCAGGGCGACTAAAGGCTGTGAGATATGACCTTGTTTTGGTTTCGAGTACATTTTTTTATTGCCAATTCATCAGTGAGTAGGACTTTGAGTGTTGTTGCAGTTGCAGAGCTGATTGAATCAGATGTTGCAGTTGTATTGATTTGAAGGTCTTTGGAAGTTAACTTTCAGGAACGATTCTATTTTAGTAATTGATGAACTCGGGTGTAGTCGATGTTGTGTACTTATCAGTAAGCGAAAGCACTGGCCATGGTCAGGCAAGTATCGCGTGCTTAGGCGCCACTTACGGAGCTGGTCACATGAGTGCCGCGCGCTTAGTTTTAATCGCAAAAGTAAAATAATAGAATTGATGTCTGTTGTGGCCACTGTAGTGTCCGCGTACACATATATGGGTATTATTGCTCTTGCACTTTCTTTCACAGCGGACTCAACTCAACGAGAGCAAGATCAAGACTTAATGAACTATTCTGATTAGGTAAACATTTCACTCACAAATTTGACTATGTAGCTGGTTCCACCGACCCAAAACGCAGCTGAAATTCGAGACTCATAATCAAAAGAGACAGATCAGACCTTTTTAATGAGCTGTAAACTGTAAATACTCAATTAGGTTTTGACATCGAGATCTGTCTGCTTTTTAGCAGTTATTGACAAAAGTTAAGCTTAAAAACAAAAAGGAACAGTAGTTGGAATAATTAGAAACCTTACTTCCCCACCCCGTGTGGTGAACGGGTTAGGGAATACCAACTTAACAGGCCAAAGATTGTCGTATGAGGCGACTAACAATGACACTGGGTTCTTTCGAGACCAGTAGGCCTTAAATTGGTTGTGCATAGGGTTTGGCACCCACCGCGTTAAACCACATTAGGCGTAACCCGAAAACTGATTGTTATGGCCAGTTATGAAGAAGAATACACACATTCATATTACATGCATATTATTATACTCTTGCACACGAACTGTTTTGTTTGAAAATGAATTTTTTTTATCTGGGACAAAGAAGTTGTACTCTTAAGTACCAACAGCTGCTTGTAATGCTTAACAAATTTAAGTTAAACTTTATAGCATATGGCCAAATGGTGTAACTGGTGTTTTTTGAATGAAAAGTTTGAAGCATTTCCGAGACTCTCTTCGTGCCGTGCGCTAGTTTGGGGCTGTTACCCATGTTGTTGTTATTATTATTCAGTTATGCTGCTTATACAGGCGAGATATTCATACATACATTCATGAATATAGTGTATGCATATGTATGTGTATAGAACTGTATGAATGTATGTGTATAACACGTAGTTCCCTTTGGCCACACACACAACAACAAGATATGAAGCGAGCATTTGCATAAACACCAAAGACGGAAAGGAGATATCGCAGCACGGCTTGGTTTACTTTTTAAAATTTTGTACCTTACACACACACAAACACACAGCTTGGTCTGTGTATGTATTGGTGTATCTGTGTCTGTATCTGCGTCTGTGTGTATCTGTATCTTTACACTCAGACCCACTTGGCATGCATGTTTATAAAATTGTCTAAATTCCCACAAGTTGATTTAAACTTTCTTCTGCCTTTGGTGAAAATGCACGTGTCTCTCTCGCACTTTGGCTACCACTTCCTCTTACTTTTGTGCAGAAGAAGTTGCGCCTTGCTGCCGCTTTTGTTAGTTGTTATATATTTTTTATAAATATGTTGTTGTTTTTTTTTTTACGGTGGAAGTCGTGTGTGTAAGTCGCCATGTAAAACTCGCTTGGTACCACGTAGCGTATACGTTATGCTTTTTACACAATTGTTATGTCTGTTGTTGTTGTTGTTGTTTCTTGTGGGCTGTTACTTTTCCTTTGGGGCGTGGCTGCACATGCACAAATGTTTTTCTTTTACACATGAGTACCATATATTGTTGTTTTCGTATATTATTTTTTTTCGGGTACCTGTAATATTCTTTTGGCGCCTTTTTTACCTTATTCGGTGAATATTTTCGTTGGATTTTCTTCCAACCTATTTTTTTGTTTATTTGGAATGCTAAAAATGCACTCAGGTATTGAAATCTGAAACTCTTGTTGAGAATGTGTGTGTGTGTCTTATAGCCAAAAGTAGTATATTTGGTAGGGGTTTGAGCCTGGGGGCACTTGTTTATGCAACTGTGTCGCTGGCTTTAGATAAGAGCAGGATTTATATTGTATATGTTATATCAGTCGCTGCTTCCTGCTGTTCTATAAAAACGCTTGGCAAATGTTCTATACAATACAAACAAAATGGCTAAATGTCTAAAGAAAGCGAATGTTTTGGCATGGAAAATTTAAGAAACTTTTACTTGAACTTAAAATTTACAAAAATAAATTCAAGTTAGCTGCAATTGATATTTGTATAAAATTTTTTGGCCAATTCATTACAGACAGAGAGTTTTCGCATAATAATTTATTTTTATTAAACGCAAAAAACAAAAGTTTTTGAGCTTTTGAGCATAGATGAGCTTTAATG
This sequence comes from Chymomyza caudatula, assembly GCA_035041775.1. NCBI lineage: Eukaryota > Metazoa > Arthropoda > Insecta > Diptera > Drosophilidae > Chymomyza > Chymomyza caudatula. Next base: position 516,657 of record JAWNKW010000039.1, on the reverse strand, counting down.
ACTTCAAATAAAGTTACGACTTAAATCTTACAGAATGTTGGAATTAATTCACATAGCAGAGCTCGTTAATAGTTAATTTAGTTTTTTATTTAAATTCCAAAGAGAGTCTATATGTGCAGGAGAAGAATAAATTCGGTTGATGAGCCGTTAGCATGATTTTGATAATGGATGCTTGAGGAACATTGAGAATGTGAACTTCACGTCGTTGCGAATCACATCCATGCCGAATTCAATAACAGCAGAGGTTCTGACGCCTTTATTAGTGTGTTTTTCGGCCAGTTAAGGCCACCGTTGACAAGATGTTAACACTAATCGTGGAAGAAATCCACGAATACATATACCATCTGTTTGGTGATAGCCCATAGTTGGATCGCTTAGAATGACACGCAGCTTCAATGTAGAAAAATTACTTCTTTCACTTCTGCTTTCAAACATGGCGATACTCTCTCCTTTTCAACTTTGTGATTGAGTGTTTGTTTTTGAACTTTTGAAGTATACTGTTGCTCGCCTAGGATTACGGTAGAAGGCATGCAGGAATAAGAGAACTTCTGCAGAAACACCCTACAAAAGGACGTTACCCCGATGGTTTTTATTATGTATTGCAGTGGTACTTGTTAAGTGGTGTTAATGCTCAGTGTCATTGTTATTTCTTATAAGATTTGGCAAATTCCAAAGCGGGACTTATAAATGAAGCTATTAGTTATTATTATATTATACTATGGGAACCCGCGCGTTTTGCTGCGATTTATAAAGCTGTCAATAAGTTCATTATATAATTTAATTCTTCCCGATCCCACTCTCTCTCTTCTTCACACTAAGTCAAGCTGCGGAAATTGGTACCAATATCTTTATATCCTCTACCTCTACCTCAATTCAAAAGAATTCTTTACCTAGTCAAATTTAATGATTGCCTACTATATAAGTTGAAACACATTTAGTATATTTTATATGGAAAATCGTTTTTGTCGATATCTTTAGCGTCATTTGCTGGAATTCGTCCAAACTTCACAAAAACCTTCTCCCTAATATTGTCTACGATATGTAAAAATTTGGTTGAAATCGGTCCACGCGTTTTCGAATTTAGCGAGCACATCACTCTTTGAGGCTAAATTTTTAAGTATATATATTGTCTTTTCGGTTTAGGCAAAAAAATTATTAATTGTTTTCATTTTATAGTAAACAAAAAAGTGTTTAAAGGAAACTGAGGTGTTTTGAGCCAAAATCGTGGATATAAGTGACAATATCTATACAAGTATGTTTAAGCTTTAAGTCGTATTTATATATCAAATTTTGGTTTGAACTTGACAGCAGACTTAGAGAAATTGCTTTTAATATATTTGTCTGGCAGTGTAATATAAAATTTATGTCAACTGAAACTCATTGACATACACATACTGACTGTCACCCAAACACACAGAACTTTATGGCATGAGGATTGGCAGAAATAAAAAAGCAAACAGCATTTTTTTAAAGACCACAGAAGCATGTCCTTGCGGCAAGTTAAGACCACTTAATGCAAGTAAAAAGCAGCTTATACACGCACACATATAAGTATCTACACGGAGGTATACAAACACAACGTACTAAAGGTCATAAACACGCATAAGAGCACACACACTAACATAAATGGGGAGCTGGCCCCCAACACATGTTTTGGCTGTTCGGCTTGCCTGTTAGGCATAATTTGCTTGTGTGTGAGTGTGATTGACTGTGTGTTTGTGTGTGTGTAGTGTTGTTAATAATACTGTAGATGTGTGTTAAAGACAGCATTAAACTACTGCGTACAAGCTGCTGTAATAGTACTTGTTTCTGTTGTTGGGCTTATTGCTTAGCCAGCAAAGCATTGCCCTGAGCATTTGCGCCCTACACAAGCTCCTAACCACAACTTCCAACAAAAACAAAAACTACTCGTACAAGTCGTTCTATTCCATTCAAAGACTCAATGCAAATGGCAAGCATATTTCATGCCCGGACTGGCACATTTCAACAAGCAAATTGTGGATGAAATCATCTTGGCTATAAACACTTTAAAACTATATACAAAGTACAGTACACTCATACATATATATCTACAAACATACATATATGATAGTTTGTATGTCTATTGGATGTAGAAGACAATGCAGCATGGCTTTCTTTGGTATCACATCACGCATACGCCCTGTGGCCAAACACTTTTTATGTAGACGAATGTTGGGTAACTACATTGCTTATCATTTAAATGGGGATAATACTTGTTTGTGGTTAAAAACTATTAAACAGAAACTAAAACCATAGTTAAGCAAAGCAGCTCAGTAACTAATATCAATTGAAGTAAAATTCCAGCAAAGTTATAAGACTTGACCGAAATAGGCATAAGACCAGCAACACTTACTATTAATCCTAAACGAAATCCTGAGTATAGTATTGGGTAGATAATAGCGCTTCTAAGCCAAGGATACGAATACAAGAAAGACCGGGAAATAGCAGCTGCAGCAGCATTTTTGGGTTAAAGAAGTGAATACACGTTGTAATTCACTGTTTTTTCATATTCATTTTTAAGCTTTACTAATTATGGTAATTTGCTGCCAAATAGAACAGCTGGAGTCGCCATTTCAGGCGTCTTCTAGGGTAATACCTTGCTCAATGATAACCTGTCCTACAGCGGCATTGAAGGTTATAATGGATTATACACCCCCTTATTGGTCATAGAGCTCCAAATGAAAGCAACGTAATCCAATGAAAGGGAGAGGCCACATAATCAGTGACCAAGTCGCTTACAAATTGGAAAAGACAATTCCGCTGCTTGAATAACCCATTTGAAGCGAAGCTCTAGTAGCACTACAGGCAAAAAACGAGCATGGACCGCATTAGAGAAGTTGCATCCTATGAAAAGGCACACTTTAGTTTGGACGGACGGGTCCTTACCATATGAAGGCATCGGTCTTGAGGTAGTGAGACCACTCACCCGTCTGTCTAAATTTATGGGCATGTATACCAGCATATCTTCTAGGATGAAGTTTGCAGATATACACCGACACAAGATTTGCTAGAAGAGAAAATAGCAATAGTCAGGCCGTTATAAGGGTGGTTGTAGGAATTAGAATAAACGCTAAGTTGGTTCCAGCGATACTTTCTAGGATAACGAATCACACTCCCATTATAATTGGTCCCCGATGCAACACCGCTGGTTTTTATGCTTAAAAATGCATCTTGTAAACTGGCAATAACAACTCGTTAAGGGTAGCCTGATGTAGGCTATATCTCCATGCGAGCTTTTTCCGTCACTCTATAGCAAAGGTAGCTAAAAGTAGCTGTAGCTATTTACCTGAATCGTTGTGTATCTCATATTTATTGCCCTGTAGCAGGTGTCTAATGACAACAGGAACAACAACAGCAACAGCCAGCTCGCTAACTGTTGGCAATTTAACAAGGCAGCAAAGAGAAGAGACAGTGAAGTGAATAGAAAAAGTTGACTGAGACTCAACAAACATGAAAAGTAAGTCTATTAACAGCAACGACACTGTACTAAAAGCTAATAGAGAGAAAGGGAGAGTGGTGAGAATAGTTTTTGGCCGGTCCATAAAAATGTATTAACCGTGTGCGGCCAACTGTCAAGGAGACAGACACACAGGCGGCCAAAATGGCCAAGTAGTCAGCTTAAATGTGGCTCAAAATGAAGACATAAACAGTTGAGGTAGCAACATAACAACAACTCATGCACACACACACACACACAGACACACTCACACCCATGGATACACACAATGTGTATATTATGTTAATCATGGCGTGTGAAAAAGTAGGCGTCGCTGCATTGAGCTATGAAAATGATGCAAACAGAAAGTACTCATATTACCAGGGTCGAGCCAGGGATAGAGAGACCTTTTGGTAAATCCATTAAACCCTTATGATGCATGAGTACAAATAAAGTGAGTCAGTCGGCTCAGTGAATGAAGTGAGTGAAAGCCAGACAATAAAAGTGCCTCAGTCAAGCAGGCCAGTCAACAACAACAAACACTTACAACAACAACGGAAACAAAACATATGCACAAAAAAAGAAGAAGCTACCAAAAAGGGCACAAACAAAATGGCGACTAAGCAAGTGCGAAAAAAGCTAGCTAAAGGCGTGTATAGCTCTACAGACGACTGTCTGTGCCTGTGTGTGTGTGTGTGTGTGTGTGTGTGTGTGTGTGTGTGTGTGTGTGTGTGTGTGTGTGTGTGTGTGTGTGTGTGTGTGTGTGTGTGTGTGTGTGTGTGTGTGTGTGTGTGTGTGTGTGTGTGTGTGTGTGTGAGTAACCCACAAAGAGAGGCAAACACTTCACCTAAGGTGCTTAAGTGTGTATGTTTGTGTGGGTGTGTATGTGTGTGAATTCGTGTGTGTGTGTGTGTAAGTGAAAGCGACGTTAAGTAACAACATTAAGTGTCTTAGTAATGGCAAAGTGCAATTGCCGTTATAATATTTAACTATGCCAAATACGAGAAGAACAAAAAATAATAACAACAGAGATAAGGATGGATTATACGCAAAATATAACGGGTTTGTCTTAAAAGGTTTAAATGACTTTTGAAATAAACTTTAACTATTGCAGTGAAGCCACTAACGAATGTCAGGAATTTATCAGATTGGTTCTTGGTATGAAGAATATAGAGCATCGACTATATTTACATACAAGCCCGGATTTGTGAAACTATTGTACTGCATATATGTTATCGACTAGCCGTTAACTTTTGTCTATCATCAAATGATTTATAGTTTTTATTTTACAAATCAAATTAATTTAAGGAATTTTGTGGAAGCCATTCAATTGCTACTTTAATAGCTCAGTTGACTTATTTCTAAAAAAGTCAGACCGGATTGTAAAGCTTTCACCAAAGTGTTGTTTTTAATAAACTGACGTTCCAAGTTACTTTCATGGTCATGAACAACTGAACTCAGTGTTTATAAACTAATTCATTTGCACTGTTTATATTTATTTTGCTTTTTCATAAAGTTTCCTCGGCCTCCTAATAAAATAGCAATCATTTAACTATTACTGATTCCTACTTCAATCAGATAGAGCAAAATATTTCAAGCAATCAATAAGAAAAATAACCTCATAAATAAAAGAGAGCTTTTAAGAAATATACGAAAAACATGTATTTGATACCATTTATCGGAAAGTAAGGATGCGTAAGAGCGCTTCGGGAACTGGAATAAACTCCCTGCTGATTCGGGAAACCCGAGACAAATTGGTCACAACAACATTATCAAGAATGAACTTGTTGCAGGAATAGCAAGAAACAGTGCGGCGAAAACCCTTATCCACATTTGTTCCACTGGGAGCCACACCATCAAGCAGCTATTAGAAGAACAGGGAAGAGTAAAACGTACCATGAACTGGATTGGTGCTTCAGGACTCAGAGAGCCAAACTACTCCTCGGCTCCTATAACTTATGATACGATGAACTCGATAAAGAATCCTCAACGTTTATACTATCTGATTGTGATGACCTAGAATGTTCCTCTTAGGTGGATACAGAAAATTGATGACCATTGTTGGGTTCAAGAAATCTAACCGAATTGTATTTTGGTTCTGGTCTTTGTTTCCGTATGGGTACAAAGTTTTTTTTATCTGATCACCGGTACGTAGTGGTACAAGTAAAACAATTTGATGCAGACGGTGCCCGATAGTGGGTTACCCTGCAAATTTTTGTATCGATGCGTTGAAGAGTATGGGCATTATAACGGTAACAGTTCTACGGCGGTTGGGAAGATGGTGCGGAAAAAGGTCTACATTTTTGATGCACAGACATTGTTCGAGCCACTACTGAACACTGGTTAGTCGGCGTTCTGCAGAAGGTGCGGAGATAAGGAAGAGGAAGAACGGCTAAACATTTCTTTTGCCAAAATGACACAAAAACCTAAGTAGAAACTTCCTAAACAGCAAATAGATAACTTTAAATAAAAAATACAAAAAAAAATATAAAGAGCAAATAGACCCGTCACTATGAGCCGACCTTCGGGATAACTGTACCATTTTGAAATCTGACAGCCTTTCCGACCTTGCCTATAAACACTACCCATTATAGTATAGCGTGGTTTAGGGTCCATTGGCAGCTTATAAAAAGCTTGACGCCCAAATTCAAACGTTCTACGCTAATTTGCCTAGCTGCATAAGCCAAAAAACTTATAATTATGGAGCATTAATCGAGTCGATAAGTTGTTAAAATTTTGGTAGTTTTTATGTAAAGCTAATAAAATCTAGATCATTGCGATGCACGACAGGACTGCTTTCATAGCTCCGATTTGGATCGTCATATATACCATTATAGATGAAAAGCTAACGCTGTCTAAAACTACCTGCACGATGCTTGCTCATAATTTGTTTTAATTAGCTAAAGCTTTATATAAAAGCGAGAGGCTAGTTAGTGACACAGCAACAAGTTACTCTAGTTGAAGCACCTGAGATTGTGCAGCGAGAGCTGGTAGCATTTCCCTCATACAATTATAGTCCTTTAGTGCAGCTTTTCCTGTCGCCCAGAGCAACAAATTATCCTTTTGAGTCGGCTTTTGTTCTCAGAAAAAGCTGCTCTTTACCTTGTTATATAATTATGTACGCAGCACATTTGACATTTAGCTTATTCTAAGAGTCTCGATTTCTTGTTTCCTCGTTAGGAAATATCCTCTTTTAGTAAGCTTTCAGAAAACAGCTGCGCTTTTACTTGTTGCGTTGATTTTTAAATCAATGTTAGTTGCAAATGTAGCGTTACTGCATTCACATTTACTAAATTGTCTCAGCACAAATAAAATTGTTTTGTTCGAAGTTATGGAAAGTGTTAGAATAAGAGGAAGCGTGACGTAGGTTTTCTTGAAAATGAATCAGTTCGAAGGTGAGTACACAATAGCGACCTGCAATTGCTCAAAATTTAAAATTCTGCATTCTAAACACACCAAGTACCAATACAAATGTAAACGAGTTACCCATATAAAATACAGCGCAATTGTTTCATGTAAATAAAATTCGGATATATGCAAAATATTTCAAATGATCTTAAATCGGTAATATCATATATCGCTTTTAATGAATAGCGATAATGCAGCGCAATTCGTGCATAAAAGCAATAATCGAATATATGCAAAATATTGCAAATAAGCGATATTGGTTACAGAATACATAACTTCTGATAAATATCGATAATGCAGCGCAGTTCGTGCATATAAGCGAAAATCGGATAAATGCAAACTATTGCAAATAAGCGATAATCGCTTGCACGCTCTATTAGTGACTTTTAATTCATTACCAATGTTTTATTTTTGTTTGGAATATAAATAAACGACGATGCATTATTGAAATATTAATGGTTTATATTTTGGAGCAAAGCGAACAATAACCCTATTATCAATATAAATAAAAATCATTGTTGCAAAAATTCAATAGTGCTTGCCTATAACCGATAACATTTCGAACCAAAAATGTATAGTTAAAACGAAATGCTCGAAAACTAACTTTTTTTAGCATGGATTACCTTGCAATCGGAACATTAAAAACAAGCAAAAATTATATCCGAGCATTTCGTTCGGAAATATGTAAAGCTTATGGGAATTATCTGAATGTACTTGCTATTTACCTATTGCAAGGTTCTTGTACAGAAAACGTGTTAAAACAAGTACTTAGTTTATAACTTTTCAGAGCGATTTACAATGCAACTTTGCCTGCAAGTCATCTATATTTATTTACCTAAATTATTCCCTATTTCTGCTATATCCCTGCCAAGCTGGCAAAAAAGTGTATGCCAAAAACGCTGCAGAGCGCAATGAAATTCAAATTGAGCCCGTACCACATCAATCTAAAGCTGATGCTACAAATCCGCCAAAAACATTGAAGTCCATTCCAGATACTGCGAATCAGTTGATCACAAAATTAGACCTGAAAAGGATGACGTTCCATCAGTTACGCAAATTGTATGGTGTGCAGTGCAGCCTGTTTCGCAATACGTAAGTTAACAGTTGATTAAATGCATTAATTAAAGAGTTATCTTTGTGCCGAAAGTAATGTCGTGCGAATCCTGCCGGATTGTGGACAAAAATGTCGCCACTTGCGTGATTTGGCGAAAGCCGAAATAGCGCTACGTGAGTTGTATCCATCACCAGTTGACGAGCCACAACCGCAGACCGAGTCTGTACGTACACGAGTCCTTCGCAGATGGGGTCGTCAAAGGAGTTTACCAATTCCATACTGCAGAGTCATTACATGAAAAATACAGTTTGTTTATAATATGCAGTCGACTGTGAAGTAAAAGCCGTCCTAAAGTAAAGTGCTTTCGTTATTGAAAATGTGCTTGAAAGCGTGAAAACTAAGTATAAGTTCTAAAATCGAGCTTACCGTACTATTGTGACCATTTTGTCATATTTCAAGATAAGATATTTAAAATTTGGTTTCTGGTCATTGAATTAGTAATACTGTAATACTGTATTTCTGACTATAAAAGTAAGCGAGGCCATATATGTTTTGTAAGTGTTGCCACATCGTCCAAAAATATTATATTGTACTATTTTATGTATTTAGATAGATGTAAATGATGTGCACTTTAACAATATTATATTAATTATTTTTAAAAAAAGCTTAACTCGTATTTTAAGTGCCAATTAGCTTTCTTCTTAGAAAAGAAAAAAATAAACAAAGTTTCTGTGAAAGCTGCAAGTAGTCTCATTTTTTTTGTATGCTAGATGCGTGTGCGTGTGTGTGAGCGTCTGTGTGTGTGCGTGTGTGTGTGTGTGTGTGTGTGTGTGTGTGTGCGTGTGTCTACGTGTGTGTGAAAGAGCGTAGGTGCAATTCGTTTTGCTTCCATTCACACATACAAAAGCTCTTGAATACAAAATGCAACTTCGAAAGTGCAAGCAGCAGCTGCAACTATTTATTCATGAGCTATACATGTGTGTGTGCATGTGTGTGTGTGAACGTATCTTTGTATTCGTGAGAATAAAAATCAGGTTAACGAAGCTGCGCAGCCATTGATATGCACGTAGTTATATAACTGGAACTGTATACACGCATGGCTGTGCCCCCAAATTGAAATCTGCAGATAAAGTTTAAAAGTAGATGCATCAAAGACGATTACAAATTACTCAAAACGATACAATCAGAGGTGTGTGAAATCTTTTTAAATCGAATTTCAACTACGTAGCAATCTTTCGATGTGCCATACTATGAAAACCGTTCCGGTGAAATGCCATATATAACTACTATGAAAGTTTTTCACTGACTTATTTTTCAAGAGATTTCAAATGAACTACCTGTCTATAAATTAATAATAAGAAGTTTCTATTAACTAAATGCATTTTCCAGGTTATCGAAATCGGGTTTTGAATTTCAAAATCTTTTGATATGGCTTATGTAGACTACACAACTTCCAAAAAATTAAAAAGAATTGCGAACAGTTTCCTGCGATTATTTTTTTACTTTCGAAATACTCTTTCTCCCCAATGCTACTTAATTACTTCATAAGTATTCCCAAATCATTAACGGCAAACCTTGTTGCGTAGTTTATGTGATCTTTTATGAACCTTTCTGAGCTTGTAGCTCACCTGCCAGTGTCTCGAATGGTTTTAAACGGATTACGCCACGCTCCGAGATTCTAAATCTGTAGTATCTGTCGTTTTATCATTAGGTATACCCAACCCATTATTTTAAGGAAGGTTTCCCGGCTATTCGCTGTTCATGTTAGCATTATAGGGTATTGGTATTGGTGTGGATCTATTACAAACCAAAAATTACAGAGTGTCTGTTAATGATGGAAAACAAACTGCGGATCGGAATTCATTTTCACATCACAAATTTTAACCTTTTTTTAGTTAATGTAGCTTTTTAGTTTCATTAAGAAAATACGACTTTACTATTGCATAATACTTTTTTTGGTAGAAGATTTAAATGAAAACCCTTAAGCAACTTTATAACAGATACTTTGAGATGTACAATGTAACCTTGCAATTAGCATACAAGAACTTACAAACGCTGAATTTTTAATAGCAACTATAACAACTGCTAAAGGACACAACAAAAACAACAACACTTGCAAAAGTTGAGCGCCAAACAGTGACAAAAACTTTGCACTTTGATAAATTGAAAATTGAGTTGTTGCCCATAGTTCTTGGTCTTGTTTTTGCTGTTGTTGTAGTTATTATTCTTGTTGTTGCAGCTGCTGCCATCTAGTGCGACACTTGAAGCTGTCACTCATTCATCGTTAGTTTGCTGTACCACTTGCCGTGATCTATCTAGTCGTCCCTTTCCCACTCTCTGCTCTAAAGGTTGCCACACTTCAAAGTTCGAATACAGCGTCAACGTGCGCACGGCAAACTTTTATGAGTAATGAAAACGCGCTAAAACTTGCAAGTTTTAGAAAGTGTGCGACTGAAGGAGAAAGTAGATGCAGACGACAGAGTTGGCAAATACGGCTAAGTTATAAGGCGTTGCATTCACAATTAAATAGCGATTTCATGAATATTGATTGATTGCTTTTACCTTGAGGCAAATTAGTGCGAACTATAGACAAAAGTGACAAAAACAAACCCAATTATAATTTAGCTGCCAAGTTGGTCTCACTCTATGGAGCATGTTTGAGTGGGTCATTCAAATTGGTTTAAAGTTCAGTTACTGAGCTTAATATGCATTTCATGGAGAAATTTAAGAATATACAAATGTTTTGAACAAATATGAACAGAGGTATTGAGGAGACTGTTGGCTAGGAGCAAGCCTTTGACAGCGTCTCTTCTTCGCTTGGTTTACTTGCCGCGGTGAGAATGTGATTGTGATGAGCGGTACTTATATCTATGTACCTATGCTGATGCTACGGCAACTCTCCAGCTGAAACAGTCCTTAATTGATTGTTTAGAGAAATTGAGTTTGTAGTCTTTGTATTATTTTCATGTAAGGGTCCGCGAATCACATATAGACACAGTAGGACCCAACCGGTTATATTATTAGCTTTTACAGGAGCAGTTTGAGCTTTGAGTAGGCTCTAATCTAGCTGCTTTAATTTTTCGATCTTATGAGTTCAATATCTGAGCTGCTCCCTACACAAAAAGGTAATTAACTTTTCGGGGTACAGTGATAGATGAATCGTCTTTGTCGCGTTGTTCCTTAATAGTAGATAATCGTCAGCCTTGGTTTGAGCTTGTATTGCAGACCAAAGGCCATTTTCGAATGCCAGTTTTGCGTTTTGAAACAATGCTGATTTTTTTGACTTGCCAGAATGCATTCCACCAGCCGATGGCATTACTCATGAACTCAATGAGGGTTGGCTTCATCCCGATATTCCTCGTTTGATTGATAACATAACCTGTATATTAGATCATAAATTTGTCAATAGGTATAAAGCGTCTTGTTGTTTGCGTCATTTAGTGACTCTCTTCATACGACCATTGTAGGTCCTGCTGCAGGCAAGTGTTACCAGTTTAGCGTTACTTGGATACGCAGTTCGTTTTGTAGGTTTATTGAGTGAGGCACTCGATACCATCAATGTTCTCTCCAAAGTAAAGGTCCATGTTAGGGTCTTATAGTATAATTATACTCAGCAGGTGATGCTCAGTTAACTTCAATCCACTCCGCCAAGGGCTCCACCATTTGTGCTTTTTTGGCAGCTCGTATCCATTTTGCGGAATTTTTAATATCGTGTTTTGGAAAACTCTGGCTAACTTATTGAAGAATAAATGTTTCCTTCGAGGTAGCATTAGTGCATGCTGTTAACTTAACTGTATTATAATCAGCCAATAGGTACTCCACAGTAATTGACTTAAACTTATTCATTTAAATTCAGAGCTTAAACAAGTCTTAAAATACTGTTACTTGATTAAATTTATTGATTTACAGCCATGCTTAAGTACTAGTTGACACACTAAAGACTTTTAAACTTAAGAAAAACTCTGCGAATTACAAAAGAATGTCCACCACGTTGAGACAAGGCGTAAACGAGAAGGCAAGAAATTGCTCGTTGCGAGTCCCACAATGCCAGGCTGCAAGCGGAAATAAGTAAACAAGCGTCAAATAGTAAAAACACAGAAGAATCCGAGCAACACGAAGTATTTCGAAGTTACAAGCACAATACAACTCTGGCGGCGCAAGCCGTTCACTTCACCATGGCGATGGCCAGACCCAGAACTGAAAAGCATTCCCAATCCCAGACCCAGAACCCTGCCAATTGCTGTTGCCATTGTCGTAAATATAAATAAATGAAACATTAAACAAAACTGTAGTCAGCATTGAGTGGAACAAGCACTGTGCTGCAAGTGGCGAGTGGTGCGTGCATAAGGACGCACAAAGATGGCGAAAAATGAGCGCGAATGCTGAAGACAACAACCGGATATCCGGCAACTTTATAAGCAGCAGCAACAGCAGCGAAGAAGTTTCACAGCCACAAAGGACAACAGACGATGCCGATGCCGCCAACGAGAACAACAGAGACAACAACAACGACAACAAATGCAACAACTAAAAAGACAAGAGAAACAACAACAACTAAAGCGACAAATACAACGTAGTTTATTTTAACTTTTGATTTCCGTTTTTTGGTATGCTGAGCAGTAGATGTTGCTGTTGTTATTTTTGTGGAACCCTGGCTACTGTCGTCACTGGCTGTTGTTGTCATTAAGTTTGTTGTTGCTGTTGTTGCATTTAAAATGCAGCGCATCGAGTGCAAAAGTTGTGCAGCACTGCGCTTCAAGATGGTGGCAAGTGCAACAAATGCGCTGCGCGTTTGCATTAAAAATGAATTAAACTTGCAACTGGGGCATGGGCATAAGAGAATCGTGTGGGCAAGAAAGGGACAATGACACTTTCGACAGAACCAGCAGCAGATGCAGTGACATGTTTCCAATCCCATTCAATTTGCACACCTTGCCAAGCCATTTTTTGGTAAGTTCTGTACCGGTTGGCAACTGCTTGGTTAGTTGTTGGCCTCGAAAATGTAAGCTCATTGCAGTATTCCCTCTCAATAAGTGAAAATGAAAGAAAATACAACTCAGAATAAAAAAATATATAAATATATACCAAACAAGTTTTCCACATAAAATATTTATTTATATACACCCATCGACCACAAATTTACCGGAGAATTTATTCCATAGTTTATAATGTGCGCATAGGGATATAATATGCGCCTATCTAGCTTAAAGCGCTTTCAAAAGACCTATTTCTGATATGTATCTCAATATTTGGAAAGATTCTAATTGGGCTACTTGAGGATTCAAAAGTCTATGCACGCCTAAGGGGTTCATTCTTCGTCTTACACACGATTCCTTCTCATCCTGATCAAAAAAAGACATGATATTACAGCCAAACAATAGTTTTAGTTGTTTTCAGGACCCGCAGATACAATAATTGGAACGGCTATCACAATCTTCGAACTTCAATCCAATCAGAAACAAGCTTGGAAATCTGTGTCGAAAGGCTACCCTCGGTGGTCGTAAATATTATAAAGTAGTAGGAGTATAGTAGAGGAGGTACAGGAGTTGTGGAAGAATGGTCTCAAATTTCAGAGCTCGAAAAGGTAACTACTTCGTTACCAAATTCAATTTATGAAGTAAAGGTTCTTAAAACCGGTTCATCACAACAAAATTGAAAAGCTTGTGGAAAATTTTGCTATTCTTTTGGGGTATTCGGTAAAAGGTTTTTTAAATAAATTTTGTGGAAATATAAAATTACGAAAATTTAAATACCAATTATTTCGCTTTTTTTTAATTAATAAATGAAAACTAAACCTTTTTAAAAGTGCACGCCCAGCCACGTGGGAGTGGCAGTACAAAATTGCTTATATGCATTATATTACCATATTTAAACAAAATTATAGTGTTCTGTGTTAAACTCATTCGGGAACAAAAAGTTTAAAATTAGTAATTTCGATTATACGTCTATTTATATTTAGACTACAAAATATGTGCAAATGCAATTTGGAACCATTTAGAGCGAAAGCTCGCAAATTTTTTCAAATTTAACCGCAAGCATAATTTCATTTCAATGCTTAAAATGGTCGAAAATAAAACTCAAAATAAATTTCAATTTGGAAAAGTTTTTTATTTAACATCAAAAATACACCATTTATGTGGTATACGTGCCCGCAGTTCTTATCATTCATTATTAACCTAAAGTAGATTCCACAGCAAATCTCTAAGGGGGTGGGGCAATCCTAGTAGCCCAATTTCGCCATTAGATCAAACAAAGACTAGAAAAAAGAGCCAAAATTCAATGAGCGATATGAAGAATCTGTTGACTTTTGTGGCAATTCAATGAGGCACGCATTCGTGGGGCACAACAAGCATATGTGGAAATACGCACGCAGCTCACACAGATACAAAGCAACTCACAATCAATGGCAAAAATTTTTTGTGCAAACATGTTCAATATGTGTGTGTTTTGTCTTGTTACTTGCCAATATCTCGTGAAAAGTCATCGAAAAATCTGTGAGCGTGCAAAAAGAAAACGAACTGTGGGAAAACTCTTTAATCAGAGCAACAGAGAGCCTCGACTGGCAGCAAAAGCAAAGCTAACGGCAACTGCCAGAGCTTTTGGCCAAATAATTTTGGCTTTGCTTGACTGGAACTGGGGTCTGGCAAGGATGCCCAGTCCTAGTGTCCTATTTGTATGCTCAAGTTCATTAGCGTCAGTTAGCAAATATTTACCAGTGTTGGCAATTTCTACGTTTCTTATATTGGTTATGGCGTGATTCTACTATATATTTATAGAGTATGTCGGAAGGACTATGGTCATGGCTACTTTACTCTGCCCGAAGCAACAAACATCATTAAATTTAATTTGTTGCCAATATTGAACTTGTTTATGTGTGTTGATTTTTATTTGAGCGCATTCCCTTGACTCCCAAGGCTATATATACTCTCGGGGGCGGAATTTCGTGAGAATTGTGTTTAATTTGGACTTAAAATTTGTTGGCAATGGCATTGATTTCGTGTATAACAGTAACTTGAATCATCTCTATGGAATAACGATGCATAAATGTTTGCTTTAATTTATTATTTCTCTTATTTTGTCAGAGAATTTAAGTGGTGGCAGATGTTTCTCCAATATGCCAAACTTATTGTTCAGCGTCATGGCTTTACATCCGACGCGAGACATTTTGAGTTGATTTTTTAAGGTAGTGTTATCATGTTTGCCTTTTCGTTGGAACTCTTGTTCAAGAGTTGAGCTTTTGGCTCCGATTGGTCTGTTGGTGGGGATTACCTCAGCCCTTACCTTGCTGCATTGGGAGCTATGGGGTTTGTTTAATAATGGATTTGGAAGCCATGCATGGCTTTTACCACATTTCTTGGGAAGTGTTTGCTTGCACAAAGAAGGTTCTCCATTTCCTTTAGCAGACAGCCATGATGGTTACCTGATGGTGTTCTTCATTTTCTTTTTGAGCTGTGCCAGGATTTCGAATTGTGGCAGTCGACCGATGAATCACCCACCCAATCTTACCCAAATCTTAAATAGGTCCTCTTTGAGATGCTGTACCAAACGCTTCTTCCCATTTATCAAAAAGTTATTCAATTCAAGCTGAGGCTACGTACACACATATTTCTTCCTCTTCTTGATGACGGCATCAAGGTCGAGGTTGATAATATATTGTAGGTGTCTGTAGTTTGAATCGTCTCAGTATTAAAACCCGATTCTTTTTCCCTCTTTTTCTTAATTAGCCATAACAACCCGTTATCGGGTTACGGCCTGATGTAAATTCTTTCATTGAAATTGTGGTTTTACGTGGTGGGTCCCAAACCCTACGCACAACCCTTTTAATGCCTGAATCCAGTGTCATTGTTAGTCGCCTCATACGACAAGCTTTGACCTGCTGAGGTGGTACTCTCTAGTCCGCTCACCACACGAGGGTCACTTTTTTCCTCAATAATGTTAAATAATTGTTGAATGAGTAAATGTAAATATACCATAATTCGTATTTCCCAGGATAATTATTAGGGTTGGAAGAAATTTGAAAGTTTTGCTGAAGAACATCTATTATCTCTGGCCAAGATTTGTCGAACTTTGTCTCTGCTCCGATCCTAAGGATAAAACTCGGCTTAAGAGGATACTGTGATATATAATTTAACTTTATAGAACGCAATTCCTCGTGAGTATCGAATTCGCAATTACTGTGGATTAATCATTAATTTAATTTTTGATGATAAAGATAGTTTTTTTGTAACAACAGAAGAGATCATATATAAATTATTGTAAAAGCAAGTCAAGAATCGAGCTTGAATGCATTTACAAAATGAGTTATCAAAATCATTGTGTTCGAAGAAGCTTTAATATAAAAATCATCGTCATGCCTTTACAGTGAAACACTAGACAATAAATTCTAACTCTAGCTCCTACTTTTTTTTTTGTAGTACTCTTTTGGCCATACTTTTGTCAAACAGCATGAACGATGAATAAAGTGGAATCTATGCCCGTTTCATTGATTCGACTTGCTGAAAAGCGACAATTCACAAGACATCGCATAGATTCTCTTTCTTTGTTTTTTATAAGAGCGGGTCGGTCTAAGAGACACAGTAACACATGCAGCATTTCAGAAAATATTTTAAATCTTTTTACGGTATAGGCTTCCCCTCTATCACTTACAAGCTATTTGATTTTTGTATAGGAACTGGTATAACCATTAAAACCGAAACAAATATCGGTAAATCGAATCGAAACCGATATTATTGAAAAAGAAAATAAAAATAAAACCGTTTACGGGATCAGAAGTACTGCCGTAATCGTAACTGTATCCGAAATAAGTTTCTGTTTGAAAAACTGGTAAGTACTGTTCTTTTCGTCTCCCAAAGTTATCGATAGCTTTACATCAAAGAGGATATGAACTTTACGGCTTGGTTCGGCATTACCGGCTCCGGCCGCACACCTCTATCAGCACCTCTATCAGCTAGTTCAGTCGATTATAAAGTGTTCCATGGTTCCAATCTCAATCTTTAGTAACGTAGAAGTTGACATATACGAGCTTTCTATCTTCCCTGGATTCTATTTACGAAAAAGTCAATCAAGGGTAGCTTCAACTGTCGTCTTGAAAGCTCATCCTTAAGCTGGTAGTAAAACGGTTTAAAAGCTGTCTTTTCCGAAACTGTACGGAGGCTTTATAACACTTTGGCCCCAACGATTGTTTAATTACCATATTTTTTGTTCGTGTTGAGATTTGCAGCTTTAATCCAAATCTTGCCCAACAGCAGGTTAAAGTGGACTGCATATAGCCTGTTTCATTGTTTTAAATTGATTTTAAAAATTTTTCCTTTAAAGTTTTTTTTTCAGAGACAAGAGAAACGGTCTAAATAAAAAGGATAACATGTTAATTAAGCTCAAACTAGGTCATGAGAAAATATGGTAAAATTAAAAAATCAAAGCTAAATCTTGAATACCCTATATAAAGGTGTTCTTTGGTAATCTTGAACTAAGGAAAATTATTATTATAAATGCAAAAACTTTTAAGACAGTATCTACCATAATCAACATAAATCTTGGAAGTATAAATAGTGACATGCTGATTTTGGTGGTTCCAGTGAGGTTAGACATCAATAATATGTGGTTTCATAATAATATATGGTATAATGTCGATTAACTAAGCAGCATGTTCTGGAAATTTTGGTTTTACAGTTTAATTTAATAATTATCGAAGATTGTGGGGAACTTATTTTCGACGTTTCAAGCTAGGTTATTTCAGTGGTGATGACAAGCTTCACTCTGAACAGCCAAAAATCTCGAATATGATTTTCTATTATAATTACACATTTCTTTTAATTAAATAGCCATATTTCCAAAAAGGGTTGCGGATTCGAAGCACAAATTTACAAACCATGGTTCAAGACGAAGAAGTTTGACGTCAAATTTGTTATTAGGCTTATTGCAGAAACTTGGATTTCCTTAAAAGACTAGTGGTTTTCCGAAATCGAATTCAAATGGGTATAAGTAATTTCGCTTTTAAAAAGCAACTAAAATATGTGCCCACTTTAAAGAGTATTCCAAAAAAAAGAAGGAATTAACCCAAATATGCAAATAAATTACACTAACGTAGAAAACAAGTCAGACAAAGTTGCACATTAACTTCCGCAGCTCATTAAGTCACTGTCAGCAAGGGGCTCCGCGGGGCTCAACTTGGCCAACATGTTTGGGGCGCCAAAGCAAAACAAAAATCCAGAAAAAAACGTCAACGAACGCACATAATGTGGAAAAGGCTAGCGGAAAATGTATAAAAATTTATGCGACGCCAACTGGCCGACAGGCGAAAAGCAAAATGCGATATGCCGACCCCCGTTTTGCCCCAAAAGTGAAATCAGTGGCCCAGACTCACACATAGTATACCAAAGTTCGGGATAACATTTTCGCTCATACGAAATGTGCGAAAACAAAAATAAAACATTTCACGTCTTGTTTTGTCTTGTAAATTATGAGCTCGGAATGGGAGTTACTACGTAAATTAGCAAAATAAAAATAAACCATATACTATATACGAAGAAGCACATAACGACGTGCACATAAGCTACAAAAAATGTGTAAATATTGTGCTTGTTTGTGGTCTCTGCCCGAAAAAGGTTAAATGGAAATGTCGACGCTTTTAACATACACAAAAACAAATACGTAAATAAAAAAACACATTCTTTTAAGTAGGTTAACGCCTTGGCTCAAGTTTAATTAAAATGGCTGTGGGTTGTGGCTTAAAAACAAAATTTTGGCTGATGTTGTTCGTCGTCTCACGCCCTGTTGGGCAGCGGCAACGTTTTGAAGGTCAAGTTGCAAGGGCCTGAAATTTTTGGGTAGGGCTCGACAGGCCAACTAATTAGTGGACATTTTTGTGGGCGTTGGTTATTTAATGAAATTTTAATATGAGTTTAATTGAAATTGTGTTTGTCTTTTGGGTTTGTGAAAAATAATTCAATATTAATACCACAAAAGTAAGCGTAAACTTAATAAGCGCCTTTAAATGTTCTGGGAAATTGGTTTGCATTAAAAAAAAAAAGAATTCAGTTGATAGATATCAGAAGAATCTTGATCATCTGGGTGAACGAAATTTCAATACAGTTACATTTGCGTTGAAATATAAGTAAAATAATGCGAAGGTAAACTATGAACTATATTTTAACTAGAATAAACTGTAAGCTGGTTTAGAAAACCCGAGCCAACTGAGGCCTTAGGAGAAACAATAAGATCTCACACCAATTGGTGCTTGATGTCTGCCAGCAACGATGTTTAAAACTGCATGATGGGGAGAGGAAGTACGGAGACTAACCATAGACTGTATCCCAGGCCTCTCGCAAATTGCAGCAACTGCGTAACACTGTAGGCATCACTAGATCCAGTATTTGTAGATTTTTCAAGAAGATGGATGCTCCTTATGACACGAAAACAAAGACGTGAAAGAGCTTCCGATTGAAACTTTATTTAAGTCAAAAGTTATAGTATAATTCTACCGGACCAAATATCACCCTCTTAGACACATTTGAATAAAGTCAGTAACTGAAAACATTTTGTATAAAATATAGAAGGAAACACTTGTTCAATACGACAAGCATTTTCTGACTTATTGCCATTTCGAAAGAAATTGGTCTGGAGATGAACTTGAAAAAGACTAAGCTTTTGCCTTTTCCAGACACGAATAGCTCATCAAATACATATAAGATATCTCATATCATCATCGGTGAACTCTATGAGCTCTACGACGAGACCGACATAGTCAAGCGAATTAACATGCAATGGCTCTGCTGGCTAGATTGCGTAGTGCGCGTGGTTAAAGAAGCTATTGTGGGGAAGATCTTCAATGCGTTACAATAATGTCCCTGATTCGCTTTACCCAACATGAATGATATAAAATGAACTGCTTTCTCGGCTACCACTGTCGAAGCGTTATGAACGCTAAAGATTCTCAATTTACGACAACATTATAGCATACTAAGGGGCTTCACCCCCGCTCGCTCCATTTGCCAACACCAGTGTTGCCAGCAGGCGAGTTCTAGGCGCTTTCTAGCAAATTGGTGGACATGTCTGTCTATCCGCCTGAACACCTATATCTTTTTCACCATATCATCAAATCAACAAAGTGTTGATCTTATTTAAAAGGAGTTCGTAGAACACGTATTGAAGCAACGCGTCTCGCTAACTCGAAATTGCAAACGTTGCTCTAGTCTTATCTAACATGTTGAGCATTTCGAGTATTTCTGCTAACGTTTTGTACTCTGGACCATCTCGGCGTTGTTTTAATTCAAATGGATTGTTAAATTTTTCAACTTAAATTAAAGTGAAAGTCAAATTCAATAAATACTTCACAGATATGCCAGGCTTGCATTTCCCCTTGCTTTTTGCTTTTAGTATATGATTGCTTTAGAGTATTTAGACGAATTGAACTTGCAAATTAGTTTTTGAGTCTGTAGATATCTGTGTGTGCGAAGGGATTAGGACCCACCACGTAAAACCACAATTATAATGAAAGATTGTATTTACATCAGCCCGTAACCTGATAATTGGTTGTTTTGGCCAATTTAGAAGAAGCCTACTATTTTATTAATTATCTGACACTGAGGAGTTTGAGAATTCATGAAAAGCAAACACGCACACAACGAAACCGCTCTGCATACTGACTGCACTCCTTTACTCGGAGGTCTATCGGTGTGAGATTTGTCCAGTATATAAGCCTTACGCCTAGCTCTTGGGAGAGACGACCCTTTAAACGCATTCGACCAAACACTTTGATAAAAAAAAAAAATTATTTTGACCAAAAATTCGAAACAAGCTACACTGACCTATACCACATACGCCTTAGTACTAACGGAGATTTCCTTACTACAGAAACTTGCTGCATCCTATTTTGGCATTGCTTTTACTGCCAAAAATTTTTTGTTTAGTTTAATTTTCGTTTCCTTTGCCTCACGGCCTTCAAAATACTTCTATTAGCTTTTAAGCCGTATATGCCTTGAATTACCGAATATACAAACAATATTGACACTCCTAAGAACCAAAACATAATACTAGAGCATAATATTTCACTTCAGTGCGCATTACTGTCAACAACTGGAATGTGTCAAAGGCTTAGGCTAAAAATTTTCAATGAAATGTTTATCAATGTTTTGCTTTTGAAAATTTACAGTTTATGCTTTGATAAGCAGCAGCAGCTTAGCAAATATAAAGCTAATAAATTAATTGGGCGCATGTCATATTAAATTTGACTAAATATAAATTATTTAAAGCCTTCACTTACGTGTTTTGCTGCTTTTCCATTAAAAAAGTTGTTTTTATATAAGCTCAAGTTGATTTCACCTTTAAAACGCGGCTGCCACTCACATAACCTCAAACCTCCACTCGAATGCCACAACACACGGAAATTAAAATGCAACAAACGGCAAGCCTTATGGCCACTGTAGAATGTGGCATGAGGAATGCAAAGCAACAAACAACAAAATGGTGCAAATAGAATTTAATTCAATTTGAGCTTGTCTGCCATTTTGTTTTGATTTCGTTTTGTTTTCGTATCGTTGCGTTACGCTAAGGCATTATCCTGCATACATATGCGGCTACAATTAAACACACGCGCTGCGATATCCTTCAACCCACACCGACCAACAGACTAACCGACCGACGTAGCCCACGAGTTGCCGACAGAGTTCAGAATTTATTAAAAATGCATGGCCACATCGCTCATACGCCGTGTGTGTCGACTTGTCGTTTCATGCACAATTCCACTTTGTTGTTTTTCTTTTTAGCCGCCTTCTTTATTCTTCTATTCGTTTTAGCTACTTCGTTGTTTGCTGCTATGTTATGCCACACTTTGTAGTGTTGCAATCGTTGTTTAAGCTCTGACTCTTATTGTTTTTGTTATTGTTGGCTGATTCGTTGTGTCCACACGGCTTTCACACGAGTCTCGTGAATTTTCGCAATTTTCTTCTACTGACGGCAGCAGCTGGCGACGCTCGTGCCTCTGTGGACCCAATTCGTTGCGCGTTATCAATGAAACTGCTGATTTTTCTCGTCATCGTAGCGAGCATCGCCCAAAAAGGAAATTTTCTTGTTTTTTTTCCTAACTTTTACTTCGTGGTTTGTGCAGCGCTCTCTCGTGGCTGTTCAAAACTACTTCGGCTGTGCGCAGAGCCGATGTTAACTTAACGAAACTGAGAACGCAGCCCAGGTGAATTTTTATTTCCCGAATTATAAAGCTGAGTGTAAGAGCAGCCAAAATGAAGAGAGATGGGATATTTAACGGTAATTCAAACTGGTTTGTGTTGTGAGAAAAGTAATGTAATGTCCATGTTATGTTTGGGAAATTTTCAAATTTTGTCTTACAATGAGCAATTTATCATTTAACTTAACACTTAATGTGTATTTTTAAGAACACATTCAAAATTTATTAAAAATGAAAATTTTAATAATTAGTTTTTAACTTTTATTTATTTTTATTATTAGTTGTACATCTGACTTAAAATGGGCAGAACATCCTTAAGGAAAATTAAAATCAAATTTGTATTTTTTATATAAAATAAACTCAAATCTGGAAGGATTTTTACCTTTAATTTTTTATTCAAAATTTTACTAGCTACTAGTATTATAGTTTCATTGGGATAGCATATAAGATATTCAATGTAAAGCAGTACTTAAACTGTCCCAAAAAACAAATAAATAGGGGGAAATTATTGAAATGTTAAGTTAGTTTAACATTAGCTTAGTTTCAAAATGTAACGGACAAATACAAACAGTCCTTAAACAGAGACAAATGAAGAACAAGAGTGTTACTTTGGATTGAGTATTATATTTGACATAAAAATGATAAAATTACCAATACATTTAGTATGAAAATTCGGACTTGAAACTGATAAAATTATGCTACGTTTACACTGTATGACACTGTGACGTGTGGCTGTATGCGCCAATGGTTGTCGCACGTGAAATGTGTTGATGACATGAAGTGATGAATCTCACGGCTGTGACAGAGCAAATGAACATGTTTCGTAGTAAACACCTTGCTACATTGTGACACTGTGACTGTCTAGAAGCACATAAAAAGTAAAAAATGAACAAGTTCATGAACAGAACTAAGCAATGTGTCATACGTGACCTCAGTCTCGCTTACGAGGGAAGGAAACAGAAAACACGAAACACCAACGTTTGGGTATACAATGTGTTCTATTGTTGTTGTTTTTTAATTCAAATCAATTTATAACTGACTGAAAATCGCAAGCATTCTATCTTTCGAATGGAATAGATTTCACCAGAAAAGGTTTTGCTATTATGAAGTTATCGGTGCAACACTGAATTTTCGCTTAGCGTGTTTATGTTTAGGGAGCACAAAAAAAAAACCCCTGATGAGCCCAGCGCGAAAGATCGTGACCACATTAATTTGACTCGGAAAAATGAAGACATGTATGCAAAATAAAGTGGCGAGCTTCATATCAATCCGTAAAAAGATACATACATGTTCGATATGCTGGCACACAACGAAATTTTCATTTCTTTCATTACTATGTCTCAGCTGCGGCGACACATTTTTTTCTCCAAAATGACACCAAACACTATCTTGTGTTCACACGAATGCAAATGCATTCATCCGTGCGACACTTAGCCCGTAAGTTTACCCATATTTATTTTATTGGGAACTCCAGTGACTATTCATGAAATTTAAAATGATAATCAACTATAAGAGCCGATAAAAGCCCAGCATATTTGTCAATACGACGATACTCAAAGGTAAGTTAAAAGGCGAGAAAGTACTCATTCCGAGAACTTCAATGATACCTACTTAGTTTTCACTTCTTGGATGGTGAAAATCAGGCTTAAGGTCTGCCTTTGCTTCCACACCAACTTTTCAATAGCTTTAAAGTTTTCAAATAAGCACGAAACTAATCAAATACTTCCCTGAATCAAATTTCAATATTCTAGTGCAAAGGGTGGAAGATTTTAACTGCATGGAAGGTGCCACGTTCTCTTGATATTTCAAAATGGTTTGAAGATCTATAGATAATAAACATAAATGGAAACATTTTTTTTTTACTCATATACACAGAGAGACAAAAAACCGAAAACGTGCGTTTCAAACTGAGTTTATATGAAAAAAGGTAAGAGCGAAATGTAGTTTGATCCAAGAAAATAAATAGTTAAAAACCCAACTCGTATAGCAGCCAAATTGACGATCATTTAATGGCTATAGAAACATAAGCAGCCCATTGTTGGCAGTAAAGTATCTTTGGAGTGTAAACTCTAAATTTTCTCAAAACGGTTCTAATACCCGAACACGCACTCATACATGTACAGGCTTACACAGACAAGTTAATTAATGGCCATTAATTACAAATTATGCATTTAGCGTTTATAGGCTTCATGTTATAAGCACGTTACTAAAACAATACAAATGCACGATTATACATACTCATACGAGTAGCTCGGTGAGTATCTATGTGTGAGTACCTTTGTGTGTATGTGTGTGTGTGTGAGACTACGTTAGTTGGATGGGCTAGGGACCCTGGGACAAAGAAACGGCGACGCTTTGCTTCATAAACACCGCAGTTAAAACGTTGAAAATCTTTTATGACACGTTGTTAGTTCATTTCCGTGCGTGGCTTAACACATACACACAAACACGCTCTCACAGAGATACTCACTAACACTCTGTTGCTCCGGGCATTGGCTGCGGCGAAGACTACAAGCAGCTTTAATATACTTAATGTAATTATGACAAGCGTTGACTCCGTGTAAGAAGATGAAGTCATCTCCGACTCATCGCCTGCATACAAATTAAAACATAATTTAAATGTGTCTGTGTGCAGGAGTCTTTGTAAGTATGAGTATCTGGTTACCTGTGCATATGTATGCGTGTGTCGTCTACCAGTCTGTGTAATAAAAATATTTTTTAATGTGAATGAGCGCATAAAAATACTTCGTATGAAATATTTAGTAAGAGAGAAGCTGAAATTTAAACTATGAACAAACACAGTGAGAAAAACGTTTTGTTTTTATATATGTAGGCAAAAAATTTGACCTCAATGACAGAGAATACTAAGGTATACCTTTCTATGTCGCTCATTTCGAATCCGGTAATTTGGCTTTGAATATTCTAGCATGGTTTTCAAATTATCGTTATTTCAAAAAAAAAAGTGATCGTGTATCGCGACATGACGTTGATGCTTTAAGATCGAGGCATCCTTGGGAATTAGTGGGACCATCACTACTTCAATATTAGATGAACACCACATTGTGACTATTGCCCAAAAAAAAAAACGTAAGCTGGTGCCAAGAAATAAAGCCAAGGTGACTCCAAACACAGTTATGACATCGGAACAGGTGACGATATCTGGATATATAGTATGAATATGAGTCCAAAACAATCCAAGACCAATGAAAGCTACACGGGAACGTAGCACTTTAAAGCAAATGATCGCCTGTTACTTCCAAAAAACTTTCCATGTGGCAACTGTTCCATTGAAGCAATATGGGATGGTGAATGCTGAATGATATACAACCACTTGATTGCCAGAAGTTGTTGTTCTATTTTCGAACCGTATCTGAAATAAGTTTCGGTTTTAATTCCTGCTTTAAGCCCATTTTCAATGATGCTTTTTCGTTCTTTACAATGTTTTAATCCTTTTGCTTAAAATCCACCTTTTGCATAGGTAGAATAGAAACTCTTAATTTTAGGAGATACTTGTCTGTATTTCGAAATCGGTTAAAGTAGCATATATCTACAACGCTTGACGCTTTGTTTGCTTTCTTACATTAGCTTTCGAAAAAGCAAAATACTGGTACTAGAAACGAGAAAATCCAACTTGAACGCTCTCTTTTTTCGGTGTACACATATAGTAGAAAAAGCGCTTAAAATTGGACAAAATAACATAATTTTGAGTTTTTGTATAGGAGCAGGAAAATAAACTGCAAAATAAAAAGAAACGTTTTTGAACATACCGCCTAACGGCATGCTGGCATCGAGGCAAGATTAGGAAATATGCACATACTAGATTTGACTCAATAACAGGCACTATGGCGGGTTGTACTCCAAAAATATTAATGCTTTTTGGTAATCCATATGTGTCGGGGCAACAGCTCAACATCGCTGCACCTTTGGGAACGTGACGTTTCATAAGAACAGCTTGGTTACCAGAGGCACGACTATATAGCTGCCCAACTAACTGCAACATATTCAAAGCGGAAATATTCATGTCTCAAACAATTCGCTTGACACTTTAACGAATTATTGCCAATACAATATATCTGCAAGCGTCCTCGTTTTGTACCAACCATGTCCTCCAACAGTGAATATCACGAAATCGGACATATCAATCGGATTCTCAGTCACCGGTGTATTGACGTTAACAAAACGGCACTACCTTGAGTGAACGCAGAGTCCAGTTAATTCTTTTAATAGTCATTGGTAAAAAGTGGAAATCAGCTTCGATGTCTTCTGCATCGCATGCAAATTTTCTTACTTCCTGCTGCTCATCAAAATTGGTGGCTGCTGTCTTCCAGAGGCGGGATGCATTTTATGTATTCGGCCACTAAATGACCAAAGCCAATGAAAGTTTCTGGAAATGCAAGAACCGTAAATGGAACGCCTCATATAAGCCTTTTCCTGCATACTCAACATTCAGAAGTCAAGCTTATTCTTATTATATATCTATAAGTTTGTTTCACAATAAATTTTTCTTATTTTTAATCATTCAAATTCCAGCCTCTTTTTTTCGATAAGCTCTAGTTTTTCGTCAGTTGATACAGAATGCCTTTTCTATTTAAATACTCTTATACACTTTGTGTACAGGGCATAAAAATGGAAAAATTTCTTTCACATTTTTGGAGTATACATTTTTGGGTTTGGGCCAAAACTCGTGAAAGTAAAATGTAACTTCGAGTAATTAGTCATTATAAAAGCACTAAAAATAAACTGGAAACTCTTTTTAAAGACAATTTGAAGACTTATTTGTAAGCCTTCATAGCTGTAATAGCTTTACGATACTTCCACAAAGCACACTTTCCGGCGCTACTTTGCCTGTTACGCACGTGTGCACCTGTTTAAATGTTCAAACAAAAAAGAAAAACAATTTAAAAATGGAAAAATGACAAAGAAAAGCCTGTTTTATGCCCAGTCTCATATTCATAACTCAATTGAAATTTATTGTACAACACATGCATTCAGTCAGCCATGTTATTGTTGTTGTTATTGTAATTGCTGTTGTTGTAGCGAATTTCATTGTTGTTGCTGTTGTTTATCGGTTCATGCTCCGCATGTCATCGGCGTGACTTGTTGTTTCTCTAATAATTCACAAAGTATTTTACACATCGCTGCTCCCGCCATCTACATTAGCTCCGAAGTTTAAAGACTTGACACGGCGGTGCAAGAAGAAGAAGAAAGATGTTTGCATAATGTGTATAATAAACAAACGCCCTTGATCTATGCCCTCTACTTGCAAGTACTATTTTATAGAAGTCTATACCCAAAGGTAACTTGTAAAAGGTTGTTCCCTTGTTTTTGTAAAGTTGAGTTATGGGCAATAATGCAAAATGTATTATGTACTTCTTGGTACGTAGTATAAGCAGTTAGAAATGCTTTTCTAATGACTTGGTTAGCATAATTTTTTCCAACTATATCATTTTTCCATCAACTTTACACATTAAAAACTTCAAAATACAAAAAAAATAAATTAATATACATATTTTTGATATATTTCCTCCATTACACAATGGCTAACAGCCATTTATATTGAGAATTGTGCAGTACCCGCCGCACTACTAGTGGTCGAACAATTCATGGTAAATAGGTTCTTACAAATACTGAAGTCAATTTCCATGGCTGCACGACCTGTCATATAGTGTAGTATAAAGTCTCTCCGGAAGACTGGCATATAAAAGCTTATGCTGCTCGTGAACTTAATGGGTAAAACTAACGATAAAGAGAAAGCCATATACTTGCGCAGGTTGGCAAATCTTCAGGAACTACCATATGGTAACTACTGATGAGCATAGACCACCGGGTGCAGGGCCAAGTGAAGATCTAGTGAAGATCTACATTCTATCGTTACAGAACTTTTAAAAACACTCAAAATTCTCTGCCAAATACAGCTGGTGGAGATTTATAACAATGTCACCAAAAGAATCCAGTTATTTATCGCAAGGGATAGCTTTTCAAGGCTAGCAGAACTACACTAGAAAACAGGTGAACTAGAATACCTACAAGCCACAAAACCGAGTATAATGCTCTACAGCAACAAGCTTGTAGATGTGCGAATCCGGAACCAGGCCAAAACGCTTTGATAAGGTATCATTGCTATATCATTGTATCATTGTTGGGACTTCGTACGATCCGAAACATCGATCACCAGCCAACTTTCCCCGTCCAGCAGCAAAAGCCTTGTACTGGACCACTTGAAGAGCCGCGCAGGCGGAAAATGCTGATACTCTACCATGAGACCCTTTGTATATGGATTGCTTAACTGGAAGCTTTTGCTCCTTAGGCACAATTTCCAGTAATTCTGCTTATCAATATGACATTGTAGGAGGAGTTTTATAAATAAAATATTTGCTTATGTCAAGCTAATTCCACAGTAAGGATCTGGACTTATAAGGATTTGTGGTGTTCGAAATGTCTCATCGAAGAGAGTGAGAAGTGAGAAGAGCGGCAGGACAGTTGAAGTGTTGAACATAATAACTAGAGTAAGTAGGCTTGAAAAGACAGTATTATCTCATTATATACAACTATGGGGCTCTAACCCCTTCTCGCTCCGCTCGCCAAACACCGTGCTCCTCTTAAGGTAGAGCATATTCTTTTTTCCGTTCCCGATTCCCATCCTTCTTATTCGTCCTATTCCTCTTTCTCCTTCTCTTACTCTTCCTCCTTTTTTTCTTCTACTTCTTCTTATTCTTCCTCTTCCTTTTTCTCTTCTTCTTCGTCTTCTTCTTCTTCCTCTTCCCGTTCCATTTTCACTTTTTCTTTCTCTTCCTGCTTCATCTCCACTTTCTCTTTGTCTTTCTCCTTACCTTCGTCATATTCGTCTCCTTCTTCATCTTCATCCTCTTCCCAATCCCCTTCCCAATCCCCTGCACAATCCCCATTCCAAACCCCTTCCCAATTCCCTTCCGGTTACCCTTCCCGTTGCTTTTAATAAGAGTTTCCACACTCTGTGAATACTTTACAAACGTAGGGTGATATTTTATGTCATTTTTTGTAGTTTTCTTTTTTGTCGATTAAAAGAAAACTCTGAACCGTTTATCCAAACATCGTCCACATTCAAAATTTTGGATTAATTTTGACCAAAATGATCGAAACATTCACGAATTCACCCGAAATTTATTTTTTGTCAAAAGTGGCCCTTTGCTTGGTCGGCTACCTCATTCGAGGTAGATCAAATTCTTCTTCGCGTTCCCCTTTCCGTTCACCGTAGGTGTTGCCAGAAACTGTGAACAGTTGTGGGAAAAATAAAAGTAGGCTTTGAGATATTGTGTCTTTTATGTACTTTTACGGTTTTTTGCGGAGGAATTGGTTGAGCCTATTTTTCAATCCTAGGTTCTATTTATATCTACACCAAAATGTAAATCAATAGGCTTAGGCGTGAAAAGGGAACAAACAAACACACAGATACACAAACACACAGAAAAACAGAGTTACTTTCGAATTTATAATATTAGTATACAAAGTATAGATATTTCTACATAATAGGCGACTGAATGTTTATGAAGAAGAACCTAGAATTACCAAGAGTTATACTCATTCGAAATTTTGAAAAATTAAGCTTGAACTTTAGCTTTTAATGAGAATAAGAAAAAATTGTAATTGTTTATTAAATAAATTAATTGTAATAATTGTAATTTATATAAGAAAAAACAAAAAAAGGTTCAAAGGATCTAGCTAGTTTTCTGTTAAGAAAATCATTATATATAGATAACACATCACATAAGAACATAATGAACAGGGAGAGTGAGTGAAAAAAGATGAAGTTGCTTTTTGAGTCAATGTCGCATGTCTCTAGACGATTTGAAGTCGTAAGCAGAGCAATGCATCATTTTTATAGCCAAAACTTTACAACGGCCTAGCGCTTAATGCCGCAATTTTCCAACACACACAGACGAAATATGTCTCTCTTGCACACAGACACACACACACACACACACACACACACAGACACACACACACACACACACCGCACAACACCCCAAAGGATATTAACAATAATCTAACCAAATTAACCCAAAGCACTAAAGTGTAAGTGACATTAAGTTAATTTTCGTGAAGACACACGGGAAGAAAAAGCAAAGAACGCAGCTGGAAAATAATCAGTGTGAAAAAAACACACACAATAACAACAAGAAAGTAAGTTGCGGCAAGGAAAAAGTTGCGATTCATTTTACTTTTTTCTTGGCTTTGCTGTTGTTGTTGTAGTTGTTGTTGCAGCAACTGTGCAAAATTTCCCACGAGATCAATCAGCAACAACAACCCGAGTCATGGCACAGCTCCAGTTTTCCCTCTCTTAACCAACTTAGTTGTTGCTGTTGTTGTTGTTGTTGTACTGTCTGTTATTACTACTTTTTGCAACTTTTCCTTTTGTTATAACTCAAACCTTATAGTACAATATATACTAACTGTATATAATTTTCTTTGTTTTGTCTATGAGCAGCTTGCGTCCTTTTCTCCCTCTCTCTCTCTCTCTCTCTCTCTCTCTGTCTCTCTCTTTCTTTTGCTTCATCTTTGTTTTTTGTGTTGCGCACCTTTGACATTGTCATTGGTCCATCGAGTGCGGCTAATGAAGCAAAGCCGTTGGAAAAGCTTTCATTGTACAAGTTTTTACAACAGGATCAAAAATACTTGGGAGACTTACTTTATAGAATAAAGCTGCTTGATGAAGCAGAAATAGAGGAATAATAACAACATTTTGCAATACATATAAATAACATATTGCATTTCGTTGAAAATTAGCTTAAGTGGTTAAATGAAAATCGCTTTAATACAAAAATGTGTAAACAATTTTCCGGCTCAGCTGCAGTCTTTATCCGTGGCAGGGAAAGCGCAGCTATATTTGTTTTCCAAATACTGCCACATCTGAAATTTTGTTGCCGTAAGAAGTTGCCATATGGAAAAACAGTTGCATATGATAGCAGAGAAAAATAAACTTTTGCTATTGTTTCTAAGTTTTTTTCAGAGTCATATATGTTTAAATGTGCAACTGCTTTAGTCATAAAACATAAGGGAAAACTCGATTTTCCTGCAGAAACGCAATAATAATAACCTATAAGCCCTGTCTTTTCTATCTCTAAAATAAACTTAATACAATTAAAAGCCTCTTCACTTAGAACTTGCTTGACGATGTGTATTATAATGCCACAAAAGGGCTCCGGTCCTGTCAGTGGATGTTGGTGTTCCCGTGGATGTTGGTGTGACCAGGGACATATCGAAGTGAAACTGAGTTTCATTGTCCCAGAAAGTCGAGCTTCAAACAAGATTCTCGAACCAGCATGCAGTTTATTCTGGTTTCTGCAAAGCCCTTATATCGGGCTAACTGTCCGATTGTTTTCACCCTTTTCAGGTAATTCTTGCCTGTTCTTCTTCTATACGTGTATAATGCTCTAATGCAATTATCGGTCACGTATGTGACATGGGAGTCAAATTTGAGTTTCTTGTCAAATGTGACCCCAAGATAGTAGACTTTTTTACATGTGTCAATTCAAAATCCCCTGAGGCAAAGTATCTAATTTTTTGTACTTTGTAGCGTCTAGTGATTGGTACCACTACGGTCCTTGGGGGGCTTAGGTTAAGTCAAACTTAACGGGAATTAGTGGCAATGGCAGAAACGCCTTCCACAGTGTCTATCCTTCTCTAATCTCTCACAGAGAATTCATCCATCTATATAAAGTTGTAAAGACACTTCGCCTCCTCCTCATACATAACTCACACATGAGATATGTGTTGTACAATTTTTACATGTATTGAATAAGAAAGAAAGAAAACTAAGTATTTTTATACGAGAGTTTCCCTTTATATTTTTAGCCTAGTTCGTTTTTAGCCTTATAACGTTCCAATTGCCAATTCTATTTACAATTTTCTAGCGTAAACTTACTTACGATTTTTCGTTGTATGGTCACTCTCATTGTTTTCAATGACTTGTCCATGGACAAAAATGATCAGGCCGAGTCAATACAGACATGCCACTCTGTCCTTACGTCCGTATTGTAAAGTTGGTAATTTTGGGTCCCTAATACAAGTTTATAGTAATTGGGGAAACACTGACAGCGCATCTCATTGCGCCTGCGTGACTTTGAAGTTTTCACAAGGTTGCTTGCTTAGGTGTTTTTACTAGCGCTAACACACATGCAAATAGAAGCGTGTGGATATGTATGTATTGCTAGAAGTTTCCAATTGTTTTTAAGTGTTTCTTTTTTATATACTTTTCATTTTCCTTTGTGTTCCAAACAATTTTTTTTCCCGATCCATTCTTGAATGTATATGAATGATGCATTTTAAATGTTGGTAATAAGAGTAATCGAATCATAAAAATGCATTTATATTGACCCTGTTAGTTTGTCAGTGTTGCAGAATTCATTAACCGTATTCGTGCTGCACTTTGCAACCCTACCCATAGTGTCAACATATCAATTATATACAGGGTTCGTGTGTTGTTAAGCGGCCCATTCACAACGCATCATGATAGAATGCATCACTGCACGTGTTCATTTTAATTCGACATCATGATTGCAAATATCGAATATACTCGATGCTGGGTGTCGATTTCGTAGGTTTTTCTGATGAATTTATTCGCCATATATGATTTGCAGCATCGGAAAGTTAACCCCGGAAACGGCATTAGCCTATCATCGTCCGATAATGAACCAAAAAAGTTCCTCTTTCACAACCTCATTGCACCCTGTGCATCCAGTACCAGATTTTCCTTTGCATCTTTAGAGGAAGACGCACTAAATCCTTCATCCAGGCGCTTGACTTTTTGAAAGTTCTTCCTAACGTTATTCCTGCTCCTGCACATCTCGAAAGGCGCCTCTCCAACTTACTCCTCTATCGATATTGGTTCCTCACAGATCGCGTGACAGTCGACTGCAGAGTCATTCTTTAGGCGGCGTTCTTCACTGCAGTGGCTTCGCTACACTCCTGTGGATTGTGAAGATCTAAGTTCAGACTCAACTTGGTTATGGCAGATGCCTTTACCCTGCTCTACCAAAATCCAAGTCCACCCAATGTTAATGTTAGATGAGTTAAAAGCATTAGCTCATAGAAAGAGCTAATCTAAATTTTAGGGATACCTTTACTACTTCTTTGATAGCGGCAGGCTTTTTCCTACCTTATCAGTCAGTTCTGCTAGATTCCACCTAGATATGTACATCATTTGATTTGTATAAATTACATATAATTTTCTAACCTGCAAAACATCAACTAAAGTATAAATTTGAAGAGAGTTTTTCGCAAACTTTGACTTTTGCTGTAAGTACTCTTGGCCGAACTGAGGATCTAATCCTTCATACACTACACACCGTATGCTTTAACTTTCTTTTTCTCTAAGAAACCACTCCCAATTTCGCAGCATGTTCCTGATGACAATTGGCAACTCTGGTTCATTTCATTAATTTCAAGTATGAAACACTTCCGAGTTACGAGTATGACAGGAACAGTGACAAAAACTTAACGCTAATTGTCTTTCTCTGGCAGCAGTTACAACAACAACAGCAACAACAACAATTCAAAGAAATATATTGTATTAATGTGCAAGTGTTGTCCAAGTGTGAGTGGAAGTGAGTACGTGACGTCCGTAAGCTTCTTGGCCTGCTGGCATTCCATTCCGTGATTGATTAATGATGTCAATGTCAGCGAGGTGACAAGTGGACGCCAAGTCGAACAGGGATTTGGCCATGCAGCTGGCCAAATGATCTGCCAAATTAGACAGCCGCTATGACAAAACATAAAAAATAAAAAAATACCAGAAAAGTTTCCTCTTAGTTTTGGAATTGGCCGGGTTCAAGTAGGGTGCTGTGGGGCTCCGGCAAGTCAGAGCCGTGTGCCAAAAAGTATGCAATAAAATGTCAAAATAGCGTCGGCAAATGACAAGAAAATTGTTTGAAGTTCTTGCCCCAAAAAAAAGACTGGGCGGTTCCTTTTGTATGTGCGGAAACATTTAATTTTGCGCCTCAATTCGGGCAGCCGAAGAACGGACAGCAATTGCCGCAAGCAAATACAGAGTAGTGAATTGAGCGGGAAAGAGAGAGTCAGAGAGAGAGACGCAGAGACTATAGTTTCTTGCACAACTAGCACTTCCGTCTACTTTTGCATTTCCGCTTTATTTTTTTATTTTTTGGCAAAAGGAACAGCAATATGCAGTCCGGCCGGATGTCCGCGTGGCAATTTTAATGCAATTTTTATGCGCTCGTTTTAGCTTCCTTTCTTTTTTACGTTCTTCATCTGCCGATGCTTTTTATCGTGCCTTAATAGTACCAAGTTTGCACGTTTTTTCGCTGTGTTATTTTCTATGGTTTTCGGTTTACGTCCTTGTGTCTGGGCGTGTTTGTGCCTGCTAAGTAACGGAAATGTGCGAGTATGTCCTGCTGAGCGGATGTCAGGTATGTTGGTTGCACAACGCCAAAGTTTTGTATGCAAGGTTTGGCAAGCAAAAAAGTTGACGTTATTTGACACTGATTGGGAAATTTAGATGGCACGGCTGTTTACAGAAGTCACTTTCTTATAAATGTAAAGGACATTCATCGGGTGCTAATCAAATTGTAGCAGCAAGCTTTCCTAAGGTATAGCCGATCGCTGCTTTAGTTGCATGCTAATTTTGATGTTTGCCGGGTATCGAAAATCAAGCGTTTCGTTCAGAAATTTGTTTGTTCACATCATTTAGTGGAATCACTTTTGTTGTCACCTCCGTTTCTGAGTCGTCTTTGTTATATATAAGTTAAAATATTTCCTCTTATCTTTTATTTCAGTCATGCAAAGACTTTCAGTGCGCTTGATATCGGCGTTCTTCCTGCAAAATTTGTCGTAAATCGGTTGCTGCACCATACATATTAATTTGCGATTGATAACGGCCCATTACGATCATGATTCGAAATGATTGATGATAACGAAATTGCTTTTTTTTTCAATAAGACGACTTTTTAAGAAAAGGGATGATAAAATGTGGATACTTATTGCTGTACTTTCACGTGTATATTAAGTACCCACACCAGTTTGAAGCTTTCTTAGATCTAAGCAGACACTAGGGGTTTGAAACACCTTCTCTCAGCCAGATTTCGCTTTCGATGCGACTCACAAGTAAATGCTTTACCAAGTTATGCAAAGTGCCCAGCAAGCAGATTGACCTATATGCAGTGGGATCATATAATTGAGCGCTCGGCAAAGGTAGCTTTGGCGCCGTGTCACAAGAACGTCGTCCTAATTGATGATCTCTTTTATTGATTGTACTCTTTTTTGTGTAAACAGGGCATTATTTTGCCCTTTGGAATCTGTGTTATATAGATGCCTTATATCAGTCCTAGTTTCTATGGGTTAGTTTTCTTGTCATTTTGCTTGTTGGAACGCCTTCGAATCCAACGTAGTGAAGCCTCTGCTTCTAGGGAACCCGCTGCGTATGTACCCCACTCGATAGCTACGGATGAAAACGTAAATATACTGTCATAATGAAAGTAGGACAATAACACTTAATTCCTCGAGCTTTGCACATGTCAGTTGGCATCTGTGGATGAAGCGAATTGTGGAATGAAATGCTTCGACTAAATATGTTTACTCAGTGGAACAGGACACGCCTAAGCGTACATATCGATATTTATCCCTTGTACGCAAGCAATCGCTAAGTAAAAGCTAATATATAGCCCAGAGAAATCGAAGTGTTTTAGCTTTTTCTAAGTATATTATTAAGAGTAAAGGAGGAAAAGACTCTTATTAGACTGATTAAACTTAATCACTGTACATACACTATACACACTTAATTTGTATAAAAAATCATCGGCATGTTATAACCGTATATATCGATCTCAAGATCAACAGCTAAAAAATTTCGGGTTGATAGTGATTTCAACTCATTATATTTAAGATTTCTACTATAAATAAAACTATACTTATGCTGTCGAATTTCAGAAATAATAAAAAAGAAGTGACCATTTATTCGCTGCCAATAAGACTTACTTCAATTTAGTGCAGAACAATCTTAAGGACGATGCTCTGTTTGGCTCTACCGTTACATATCCTATCCGGATCGTCCGCTGAAGTGATCTATTCAACAAGAATAACTTCTTTTTATACATTGCAAAAGCGCCTTGATTAGCTGCGCAGTACTTTAAGAAGAAGACTAAAAGTTTGTTGAGCTGATTAAATAAACAAGGAAACCGACAAACTGCATTTCATAAACTAATTATAATAAACTTCATAAGCTACACACTTTTTGCAATTAAGCTGATTTGTGCCAATTGAATTCCAAAACCTCCAAATCACTTGTCGGCTTTCGAAACAATTTTCCATTATAATCCATTATTGAACAACTCAACTTAACTGTAGTATAAAATAAATTAGATATACTTGTATAATTTCAATGGTTGCTTATTGCTCGTCTAACCAAAAACCGTTCAAACTTTTAATCATAGTTCGCAAAACTCTGTTGAAATTTTGCATAAAACCATTTTACATGCAGAAACCACAAGACAATGTTGTAAACTAAGACCAACGAGAGCAACAACAACAACAACTTAAACTTTAGCAACAACAACTACGAGTGACGTAACTCTGCTCCGGCTCTGTTGTTGAAAACCAAGAAAATTCTATAAAAAGGCATAAAAGACGTCAGCAATGTCTGCAGCAGAGCATCAATAAGAGGAAGAAAAGCAGCTACAAAAACAACAATGCAAAAGACATCAATAAACAGTGTAAGAGACAGTCGTGGGTGCGGCGGGATCCCATAACTACAACCGGAAGAGGGGGCGGTATATGGGTTGCCACATTCGGTCGGCATTATGCTTCCGGCCATTGCTGATGCTGCTTCAAATTTTTATCGGACTGAGTCCGGGTTAGTTCTACAGAACATACGTCAAAGATGCTTTATTGAGTGAAACAAACAAAGCCTTTCGCTGTTGTCTAGTGTAGCTGTTGCAACCCTGTATGCAGCAGGGGTGACAAACAATTTTTAAGTTCTGCGGTTGCTTAAACTCAAAGAGAAGAAGCCTCAGTGGTTTTATAGACTGAAACCGACCAAGACGGGAGACGGAGCGGCAAACAGAGAGAAGGCCAGACACACGGACAGACCGGCAACGGCAACAGCTGTAGACAAACAAAGCGCCCGAAGCGGGATTTTAAAAAGCACTTACTTGTAGCAACTTGGCTGGAGTCCTGTGGCAGGAGACAGTGTTGGCAAGTTATTGAATTCCAACTGTAAGTATGGCTGAGTATCTATGTATGATTGTGTGTGTGTGTGTTTGTTTGTAAGGTCCTGGACTCCAGCTCAAGCTGCAAACATTGATGCCAACAACGCCGCTGCTGCTGCTCCTTCTCACTGCGGCATAATTTAATAAATCAATATTTTATTAGCTGAAAATATAAGCTTCCTTACGCTTTGGGGGCTGCTGCTGCTTTATCTATAGGTGACAAGTTGATAAGCAGTAGAAATAGAGCGAGAGAGTCCGAGGTTCTTGGGACCTGACACTTGCTTCTGTTTGTTGTTTGCTTTTTCGCAGAAATTTGTGAATAATTTCATGCACATAATGGCAGCCATATTGAAATATTGAAAATAGAATTAGAATTAGTTGGAAATTGAAAATTTTTTACGCTATTGTATTGCAAATAATTTATGTATATGTCCTAGAAACTTTTATTTACTTTGTTAAGTTTAGCTGGTTTTATTTTAGCTTTATTTTACAATAAGAATGGTAAAGGCGAAATTTGTATATAAACATCTTATGTTGCAGAAGAGCACTTCATTACTGCAAAACTTGTAGTAACTTGAAAAACACACGTACATGTTTATGTTATATGGCTTAAGCTAGTCCTAAAAAGTTTTCAATCATTCAAGCTAAAAGTTGAGACAGGAGGTGTTGTTTCTCAGAATCTTCGACTTATAATATCGATGTTGCTTCTGTTTGCGTTTCCCAGTAACGCGGAGCCATATGTCCAAATAGGTTTCAGCGTGGAAAGGAGGATAAAAAAGGTGGATTTTAGTACTTAAGTCTAAAAGTAGAGCGGGCTTTTAGTTTCAGTTGCTTTTTGGTGTTTTTGTACATTATTTCATCATCATATGCAATGGATGGATCCCGCCCTTTACTGGGCATTTTGAGTAACTAAGTATTACGTTGTACCCAGGTAGTATAAATGTTCTTAGGTTTATGTCAGTAGAGATGTTTGTCATGTACAGTACGTAGAGGATTTGTCCCGAAACGCTATCTCGGAGTACTCTAGCTTGTGTGATGGTGTGAGATGCTTGTGTTGCTCTATTTTCTATAGATAAGATTTGATCAGTTTGGTTTTTTTATACATAAGACCGTCCAGCCGATCGAATTCTTGTGCGCCATATTGAAGCGCTTAGTTATTAAATCGTAACCAGATGATTTTCCGGACTTCAGTAGCTCTGCATTGACTGTTAAAAGTTTTCTTGGCCGCGCATTCAATTTGGATTCTTAACATATGGCACTAAGTTGTTACGTGCAGAAGATGGGAGATCAAATGTCACATGGGAACCTGATCTGATATGTTTTTAGGATGTGCTGTCCAGAATATAGGTCTACCCACAGACACATAGTGCAGCTTAGTTTCCTTTGGGGTTAAAAGACAAGATCCCCAATGTCTGTGCTTAGCATTATAGTCACCGGCTGAGTAAAGAAAGATTAAAGGAAACAATGTGCTGTTGAATCAAATATCTGTATTAGGAACAATGCTTATAAAAAGTCATTTCATTGAAATCCAACATTACGTAATTTTGGGCTAAAAATTCTTAAAATTAACTTAAAAGTTTTCTAATGTTCATGTCTTGCTCAAAATACCTCTAAGAGCACCCAATTATGTGCATTGTAAGAAAAACAAACCGTCAGCAGTATCCTCTAAAAAGTTTAAAATTGATATAAAATATGCATTTAAACTTGCAACTCGTAAATTCAGAGTATTTAACACATAGTTTAATATTTATCACATTGTCACATCAAAAGCATGTTTATATCCATGCATCTACATATGTGAATGTGTGAGTGTGCATTACTAGACTGTGACAGAGAAAATGTGTCTGTGTGTGTCCCTGTCCGTTGGGCATATTTGGTGAGAGCCACTGGAAAATGCGTGCATTGCCTGCAAAATGAGTCCTGCAACAATCCAAAAGAGAAAAAAAGTTATAGTTTACTTTGTTGTTGTTGTTGCGGGTTGTTCTCTGACGGTGTCCTTTATGGTCTTGTTACGTTGTTGTTGTTATTGTTAGCGCTTTACGCACTCAGCAAAAATTTCAACTAGCGCTCTTTTTCATTACTTATTTCTTTATGACGCTAATGTCCTTAATTCGTCAGTGTTAACCTAATTTCGAGAAGAAATACGTAAAGAGCGCCAGGCCAAGTCGAGCCAACGTAGCAAGCGGGGCGCAGAGAGAGTGCAGGAAGTGTGGGTCACAGAGGAGCACTGTGGCAGGAACAAAGAAAATAGAAAGAATTATGCCAAGAAAGTTTTCTATTTTGTCGCAACGGAAGCAAAACTTTTTGCAGCAACAACAAAGACACAGTTATACATATAAGTATATACACAAAAATGCGCCTTAGACATGTCCTTTTGTGTGACACTCGCTGTTTGTCTGTATTTGTGTCTCCCGTGTGTGTGTGTGTGTGTGTGTGTGTGTTTAGTGCGCATCCCCAAAGGACATATAAATCATAATAATTTTGCAATGTAGCAATGGCAAAAGAGCATCATCGTTCGGTCCGTTCGTCGGCCATGTCGCATATCTTGCACACATACACGCATGCTTTGTGGCATGTCCTTTATTTGCTACGTGTTGATGTCCTTTTGATGGTTCTTACACAACTTCTGCATGCGGCACACACACACACACACAGACACACTTCTTTTTCAAATGGCCAGTTACCCCCGCACACACACACACACACACCGCACATAGAAATGCCTCTGGGGCAAATGACTAGCACAAAACCGCCAGGACAACCGCCGAGCAACTCGGCAAAACTCACCTCAACTTAACTCTCAACTGGCCATTGAGGTTGCCTTTTTCTTTGTATCTGTATCTGTGTGTGTGTGTGTGTATCTGTGTGTGTGTGTGTCTTACTGTATCTGTGTGAGTGTGCGTCTCCTTGTGCCTGTGTGTATTTGTAATTCCTGGCAGCATGTCCAGCATAAAAATATACTTAAGTGATTTCTCTTGATTCACTTATATAGATTTGGGTTACATTTCTTTTCTATTTCTTTCAGTTTTGGGTCTCATTCATTTCACAAAGTAAATAAATAATTTTTATGAATTGATATGCCCTGCGCTCTCTTTCTATACATATAAATTATATGCATACATCATGTACATAGAGCCTTCATTTAATATCGCTTAAAAGCGTCAAAAGTTAAGCTGTAATCATTTAAGTGATTTATTCTGCTGATTTTCCTATTTTACTTCACTCACGAGATTTTTCTTTACATTTTTTGTCCATTTCTATTTGTTCCTATTTAGGTTGGCTCTACGCTTGGCCTCAGCATCCCCCGAGATTTGACTTGGGGATTCTCAATCATAATTTGTTGGTGTCACAGTGATTATAATAGATTTATATGCAAAAGGTGTAGCTTATGATTGCGGTAGTAGCAGGTTACTGACCATTTTGTTTGGCTTTTATCAGTTGCTCTGGTTTTTGCCTAGATTGGTGCTGGAATAAATGATGGAACGTGCGTGCCTCTGTGGTTTAAGTGGTTTGGGGAGCGTGCTTTTGCCCTTGCTACAAAACATTTGAGAATTTTAATGGTTTTATGATGCTTCAATTTTGCTTAGGGCTCAAAATATACTATATTAAGGGATTTATTTAAAAGCTTTTTGCTAGGATACCTTTGCAATTTAGTTACACGGTTGTATTTAAAGTAGGATGTCTCATATTCAAAGCTGTTTCAGTTTTACTTCAAATATAAAGTTTTCAGAATGTAGTTGCTTTTCTTTTGTACTCTAGGTAGTCCTATTTGCATCGCTTGAAAAGGCGCCAAGACAGGTGGTTTAGGTGATTACGCAGCCGCACGATGTTCTGCTAAGGACATCCTTTACATCTAGATACCTTTTAATGTGTGCCGTTTGCACAAACCACCAGTTAGCATGAAAGTTTTTACTTCGCCGTTACGGACTATTCATAGCTCGGATTCTGAAGCACACTTGCAATTCATGAACAATGCAAGACTTATATATGGTAATCTTATTTCGTAGGGATAGAGTCTTCCTGATTAGGGGCCATCTGAGCCTGTCAATACTGGTTGTAATTGCCTCTATGGAGCTAAAGATATGCTTGCTGCAGGTCATGCACCTAACGAAGTACTTGTGACTGCTGTTTTGCTCAAGTAATAGTTCCTGCAAGAAAACCCAAGGGCAGAGATATTTACGTAGTGCATAACTCACATTGGCGCACTTTCTTGTATTAATTCCTATGTTACAGCCCACATTTCATAGATATTTTGATACTGCTGTAGTACAACGTGTCATCAGCATAATTGGCGCTGGGTTTATGTTCACGTACGTCGCTAGTAAGTGCTTCTGCGTGCAAAATCGTCAAGGACAAATTTTGCTACCCTCATCAGTTGCTTTGGGGTTTTAAAGGACTTTCGGAAAGCATATTTTTTAAAAAGGAGCAAATTTTTCCTTAATCCTTTTTATTGACAAGTTTGTCAGCAGCAGAGTTCGCACAGCTGGGCAACCATGGCAGGAAGCTGATTTGACTGTAAGAGTCCAGGGAGGAAGCCTTTTCCAGTTTAATAATCGTACAGATCCTCGCTTTCTTCCTTGTGGCTGCGATATGTCTCAAGTCAGCATTGAACATAAAAACTAAGAGCAGCTTTATCTGGCATTTCCTTGGGTGTAACCGTTACCTAGAGCCTTTTTGTTTTTTAACTCTTTAATGTATAGCTCGCCTTTGACCTCTGTTATGGGAGCAATAGGAGTACATGGCGCCGATTTGAAAATAATTGATTTAAGTACGTTTTAGGTAAGAGTTCGAAAGTGGGATTGATTTGGAAAAGTTCAAAACGGGCTTATTCTTTTAGATTTTGTAAGATTTTTGCTCCCCATTTTCTTCCTTGGATATTCAAACTCGAGTGTGAAGAATAAATTTAAATCAAAGCCGATTTAAATTAATATTTTTCTTCTTCTTAAATGATGATAACAACCGGACTACCACCTGATATACAGCACTCCTCCAGGTGCCTCGCTTGTCTTCTACAATAGTTGATAGATACCAAAGGTAGGTAGTGTGTCCTCTACCTGGTCCTGCCAACGGATTTATCTCATCTAGCCAGAGAGCCAACACATTTGAAAAGTGTAAAAATTCAATTGAAAACTTTTTGTAATAATTGCCAACAACTTTGTGTCATCAATGCAACAATACTTATCGCTCCCTCTCTCTCTCTCTCTCTTTCTCTCTCTCTCTCTCTCTCTGTCTTTCTCCTTTTTACGCTTATCCTTGACCTCAGCCAAGTCATTAGAGTATTTTTTGTGAGCTGCATCGACTGCATATATTTGTAATTGTTAATTTTTTATACGATTTTGATTCTTTTTCACTTTTTGCAACAAACTCAAGCACCTAAAGCCCCTGCAGCTACAACAACAACAATAGCAGCAACATTCATCGCTAATGACCAACTTTTAAAAAAAATCCAAAAAAAAGAGGAAGAAAAACTGCAGTAACAAACAAAAAAATTTTATTGCATACATTTCTGCTGTTGTTTTTCTTGTCGTCGACGTCGTCGTCGTCGTCGAAAACACTCAAAACCCATTAGGCAACACTTTATGCTTAGTTTGAAGTTTGCCAACAA
This sequence comes from Chymomyza caudatula, assembly GCA_035041775.1. NCBI lineage: Eukaryota > Metazoa > Arthropoda > Insecta > Diptera > Drosophilidae > Chymomyza > Chymomyza caudatula. The sequence goes on along the minus strand of JAWNKW010000039.1, from coordinate 473,757 downwards.
CACCCACACAAACACACGCACACACACACATTCACACACACACATTCACACACACACACACACACACACACACACACACACTCACACACACACAGGGTGAAAGCGAGAAAAAAGAAACAGTTCGCAAAGTGAATTTTGCATATTAGAGTAAAATATGTTACACTGTAAAAACGACCCACCAAGTTACAAGTGACACGGTTCAGCCTACTTAACACGCAGTTGCGCGATGCTGGGCGTTGCATTTAAAATGCAATTGTCGTGCGGCCTTCGCATACAATGCGCCAAATACCAGGCATTGCCCAGAAGACCACACCCATTCCCACCACGCCCTATTCGAGGCCGTCGATGCAAGAATGCAAAAGTTTGCTGCAAGTTGCATGCAACGAACGGCACTTAGGAGCAACGCGGGGCAAGAGTAGGCAGAACCCGTAGGCGTTGAGTTTACATTGAAAATTACCCCACTTTTGCACTTTTCAGTTAGCTATGTTTCAAAACGCAAAAACAACAACAAGTGTAGAAGCTTAAAGACATTCACCAGAAGATAACAGTGGATAGAAGTTGGCGAAAATGGCTTATAAACGAAAGATAGGACTGGTGCTGGTTTGTATCGTTGGTTTGTCGTTGGTTTTCCAAACGGAAATCTACGCAATTCTAAATTCATGAAAGAAAGCTGAGTGGGGTAACTTTAGGGATCTGTAGTCAGGCTGCGCTTATGTTACTGGAGAATTCTCGGAGAACGTCGATCATGGTCAGCAAATGTAAGACCAGGCTTAGCATGATTTCCCGAACCGAGGTATCCAGCGCAATGAAATGGCAGATGAACTGGAAAACAAAGGCTCGACCTCACAGCCAATAGGGCCTGAGCCAATAATTACTGTCAGCGCAGCTGAATTGTTTGCATGGATAGCGGGCTATACAGACGCAATCTGTAAGCCGCCATTTGAATGTCTGAACGTTTTCATATTGCAGGTCTTGTATTATCAAGTGCGAGCTGTCGCTCAAGTTTTAGCCACTCCCGGCTCAAAATACTTCATTGGCGACCCTTCCGCTCCAGTGGTCTTTATATTTTGAATTCGCGTTTGACGGACAAATACAATATAAGAATTTTGGAAATTTTTCTTTTTGATTATTGTTTGTATATTGAAGAACTCCGTTGTAATTTATAGCACTTATTTATTTGTATTTCATAACACTTTTTTCAAGCCAATATTTTGGGAAGTAAACGTATTGTAAAATACGTTTATCAGTGATCTGTCAAAAATGTTACTCGCTTCGTTTGAAGGCTTTATAAGATTATTTGTAACATTTAAAGAGTCGCGCGTGAAATTTTTTCACTTTCTCGCTTGAAAATATCGCTTCGTGTAAAGGGCGCCCAAGGAACGCTGGAAATCTACCACTGGATGCCTCGTAACAAAACACTTCTTGAAAAAACCAAATCCAAAGGCATCTAGATATCTTCTATCTACCTGATCACACACTACAAATCTAATCTAATCTATTTAGTAAAATTGCGGTTTTGTCAAAATTTCAATTACAAATAAATTATTTTATATAAAATTTCTTCAGATTCAGACGAATTAAATGTGTACAAAAATCAACTAAAAAAATGTAATGCAGGCAGTAGGGAAGATGCCCAAATAGTCTCCTACTTGATATAATTCATAGACGCAGCCAAAATGTTGCAATTCACTCTCCATCATAAAGTGGAAGAGGTAGCTGTATAGGGCATCGCCTTGTCTAAGGTCCCGCTTGGAATCAAATGGCTCGTTGAAGTTATTTCCTACCTTGATGGAGCTGCGTCTGTTGCTCATCGTAAAGCTGCACAGTCGTTAAAAGTTAAAAAATATTTAAAAATTATGTATTCATTTAAATTTTGCTAGCATAAACAAATACACTGTCCACTGTGCAACGGCAACCGTGAACTTAACTGTAAGTACTGCACAAACCGCAACGGTTTGTGGTCTCTGTACTACGCGTATTAACATAAATCGAATGTGAGAATCCCAACGACTGTAAGGGAAGAGAGCAGAAGGTGATAGAGAGAAAGTAGGCTCTGATGCTGACGCTGACGAAAACTCCTTTGACACTCGCAAATCACTCAACAGAATGATAGATGCAGCAGCAACAGCAGCAGTCAACCAGCTACCAACGCTTTGGGTTTTGTGGCAGTTACCCGCAGCGTCATTTAACGCAATAGTGCCAACTATAAATTTTAAATTAATTTTGAAGTACAGGCAAGACTCGATGACGGCGACAAAGGCAGCATGTGGAGGCCAGCAGAGCTCATGCGAGACATTTCCGCTTACAAATGTCAAAAGTTGGCAGGCAGACAGACACACAGGCAAACAGCGAGAGATATATGTACATATATATATACGACACTGAAACTCACACAGACATGACACGCATTTTATTACGCCGCAGTTGAGCGACTGTCAAGCTCGATTCCGATTACGATTGCGATTCCGTTGGCATTGCCACTGCCAATGCCCAATACGCCGCCACAGTCTCCGCCCATATCCGCGTCATTGCTAGGGCGCTTCCTGTTCTTTAACGCTTTGTTGTCTGTCATTACAAGTGCATAAATTATTGTAACCACATTTGGTGGCAAGGACGAGGTCGACGAGGTGGACGAAGACGACATGGTTGATATGGCTGACAGCGGCGACGGCGACAGCCAGAGCAATTGTATTGAAATAATGATGACGGCGACAGCGACAACGGAGACGATGTCAGCTACAACTATCAACATGGCTGCTGCCCGTTGCAACAGTTGCCAAAGTTGCCACTGTTGCCAGCGATTCGCTGTGCTGATGACATGACAAAATATTTGCCCAAGTGACTTTGGCTGCCTGTTCCACCAAAACAGAGTTTCAATGCAACTCGAGTGTGTGTGAAGCCCGCAAAAGTTGCTTTTGACTTTGACGCCAAAGCCACACCAATGTGTGGCTCAACCTACTCGCTCTCTCGTCCTATCTCTCTTCATGCCACAAACCCCTTACGCCTTTGCCATTTTGCTTTATGACCTTTATGCAGTTGCATTTTGCGGCAATGTGTCTGTATCAGTGTGTGTCTCTGTGAGTGTGTACATATTCTCACTATACGCATTTTTAGCTAGCACCCATTCCTACACACATCTTCCCGGTTTGCTGATACGGGGTACTGGTAAGCGCCGTTGATGTAGTTTTTGTGCATTTCATTGTAGATTCTATCATTTTCTACTCTCATGCTTCAGCGATTTTTGGAATTTTCAATTTGTTCAGAAATTTTTCTTTCAACAAAATTTATTGACTGCATGCATAAGTGTGTGTGTGTATGCATTTGAGTGAGTGTGTGTATAGAGCAAAGAAAGCGTAAGTATATGACTGACAATACACAACTGTACTGGCTCGAATTTTCCATTTTATTTATTAATATTCCATTTAATTTTTTCCAACTTTGATGCATTACGTCATTTGCAAGAAATTAGTTTAAGAAGCAGAAGGATTGAAAAGTTATGATCCAAAAATCAAACCCCTCCATAAACCCCCATCTACAAGGTGGGAGAGGTCAAAAACTTGGATTTTAGCTAGTCTCTTATACTAGCAACTACCGGTGAGCTCCGATCGACTCCTAATTATTGCAATGATAATATTCCTTAAAGTACTGTACATCGCAACAAAATGATGTCAACAACGATCTCGCATGAACTCTTGGATAAGTGTCAAAGTGGTCTGAATGCTTTGGATATTTCCATTACGGATGACGAAACATTGGGTTTTGAGTATGAACCGGGGTCCAAAAAGGAAAGTGCTGAATGGCACAAGACAAAAAGAGCTAATAGGACCATGTGAAGAACATATTCAACTGTGATCGGCCTCTGACTATTCGAATGCTAATAATATAATATAATAAAGGTACTTTGCATTAATTGCAACTTAGAGGATTTGCACCCACGGTACCGCTAGGTCGACATAAGTACGATGCTTAAAAGACTTTTAGGTGCTTGTACTTTTGTCTGCATTGAAAAGATATTACTAGACAACTTACTCAAATTACTTTTGGAACTGTATCGTAGTCGTTTTTCATTACACTTACTCTATTAACTGCTGTATTAACTTTGTGGAGACAAACTGTCAATGACCAATAAAAAGTACTATTATCTTATAACTTTTCTGCGCTTAACTTCCAAAACATTGCTACAGTTTTATAGTTCCTACTTTTTATGTGGCAATAATTAAAGTGTTATCTGAATGTTATACATTAAAAGTCATTGCAAACGAGAACATGAAAACTCTGTTTGAATTAGCATAATTTGCTTATTAATCAAGTTTCTTATATCATATTTATGACTGAAACATAGCACAAAAGTCAATATAAGTTGTGCAATTTTTTTGTTTGTATATTTACTTTTGGTTACTTTTAGCAAAACTTTTGACATTGAACTAATTTACAAGTTTTTTCTCTTTGTTATTTTTGTTTTTTTTGGGGCATCACTTGAGTTGGAGTTCAATAATAAAATTGTTGATAAATGTTTCAGAAATTTACGGAAAAATTTTACATGCGAATTAATGTAATAAATTTCAACAGATTGACCTCGGCAACAAAACCAAAGCAATAGGTGCCAAAACACACACACACAAAAACACGCACACACAGAAACAAAGTTCTGCTCGGATTGTAAAAACAAAGGGCGGCAAATAGAAAAAGTTTCGGACAACATTCACATTGATTACGAAATACATTTGTGATTTATTTGCGCACACATTTAACAAATTACCCTAGAAATATATTTATTTATGCGAGGGCTACTTAAGCGCCGAAACAACAATAACAACAACAACTGCAAATACAGTGGGCAGGGGGCTGGCCAAAAAGGCGGAGCTGGTTCTGTGGACTAGAGTGACCAGCTTGGCCAAATAACTTGATTAAAAAACCGCAAAAACCTATTGAAGGCCAATACGTTGGCCACACACACTCACACACACACATATGTGTATATATGTGTGCTAGTGTGTATGTGCCGGGTACCGCAATCCGATTCAATGTGTAATTTAACACGAAATGGAAAGCGATTGAGTCAACGTGCGTTGTATTTGTACTGCCGCAGGAGACCAGGATAGGGTGGGGCGGTAAGCAGTATTTGTATGGGCGTGGCTGGTCAGCCACCTGAATTCATGCCTGAGGGGTTACGAATGTGTTATATTTGTGCATGCTTGTGCGTGTATATAAGTTCCGTTTGATGTATCCTTCCGTACCGTTGTACATATTCGGGCTTGGCACGTGTTTTGTGAATCTGCGTACAGCTGTTTTTCGACCAAATGTGACAAAGCTCTCTACAATGTTTGCTTACACAAACAAAAAATGGGTTGCCATTAATGTTTCGGGCATCCACAATCCAAAATCAAATCTGCAAAACTTTTTGCTCGCTGAGCTCTAGTATTTGTAGAAAGTATCGAACAGTCTTTGAATAACACTAAGCAACAAAAAAACTTTTGTCTCGAACATAAATTTTCCCATAACTCGAAAACGGTGGTAGAAAATTTTTAGCGTTTTGCAGATTTGAAATAAGCGAACCCAAATTTACCGAAAAAGGTATGCCATAGGCCTTCTATTGGCGTCATATATGTTGCATAGTGTAATTGGGACTTAATCGTCAAGTCGCAAGCTAAAGTTACCAAACTTTGGCAGACAAAATTTTATTTCTTATATGGCTAATTGTCGACCAAAACATTGTTTCGTCATGTAGCGAATCCTATTGGCTGTGACGAACTTAACCATTGTTAGCACACATTCCTGATTCCTAAACACTCGCGGCTTTTCGCAACGTCAAATGTATATATTTGGCTTATAATAGAAGAACTTTTGTATTTATTCTAAAGGTTTCAAACTGAGACATGATCATCTTTAGAATTTAAGAAATTGATTCACAACTTTATATGATCAAAGCTCATCGAACAGGCAGCTTCAGAAAATTGATTGACTGTCTTCTTTAAAAAAATTCACTCGATCAAAAATCACCGAAGAAGCGGCTTGATCAGTAATCAGTATATATATTGTATAGTACACAGTACAGTGTATATAAATGAAGCTGCTAAAGGCACCCCCCGTGTGGTGAGCGGGTTAGAGAATAACACCTCAGCATGAGGCGACTAACAATGACACTGGGTTCTTTCGAGACCAGTAGGACTTAAAAGGGTTGTGTGTAGGGTTTGGGACCGACCACGTAAAACCGCAATTCCAAAGAATGTATTTACATCAGGCCGTAACCCGATAACTAGTTGCCATGGCCAGTTAAGAAGAAGAAAGGCAGTATTTGCAGACTATTGAGTGTCAAATGTGAAACCAATGTTTTGGAACTATTTCATTCAGCATTGTTACATTGTCGAAAACGGAAAGAGAATTTGAAGTGTATTAACATTAAAGGAGCGTATTTGACATTTTAAGGTATTTTCCAATCGAAAAGTTTTCAGCTTCGATATCCTACATATTCGCGAAATAGAAAAGCCAACCCTCGTATGTATAAAAGTGCGAATTTATATACATATATAAGCAACATGCCGTAATCCTCTGGGCTTTGTCTTAGCACAAAAAACATTTTGAGCGAATGAGTGTTAGAGTGAGACAGAACGAGAGAGAGCACATGTTTGTTGTCCTTACCGTTAATGTCTGGTAATGTTCATTGCATTGACCATTAAAACCGGAAACGGAAAAACTTTGACGCACATTTAATGCAGAAATTTTTCGATTAAAATGCGTTGCATACTTTTGGGGTGCACCAGATTCACACATTTCATCAAGTGTGGACTCCGCTCGAGGGGCTCTCCCATCACCAACTAGCAATTGCAGCACCCACAGCGCAAATAATTAAGTTTTTTCTAGCAGTTTTTCTGCTCCCTGCTCTTTTTATTATTATAATTATTTTATTTTTTTTATATATAACTACTATTTTCTTTTTGGTTTGTCGGCTCCGGATTGACTGTCGCTTTTTGTATGCTCTACGCAGCACGTAATTTTCCAAGCAATCCTTGGGAATGGATTCGGGAGCGGCAAAAACTTTTGCATTTCATGTGCGTCCTTCTGTGTCTATGCGTGTGTGTGAGTGTGTGTATCTGTGTGTGTGTTCGAGTTTGTTTGCCAGAGTGTGTATGTGTCTGTGTGTGTGTTCGTGTCTGTGAGCTGTGCATAAAATGTTTGTAAGTGACGTTGAAATTGAGACACTTGTCGCTTAATTGTTTTTCGAGTTCTCACCAAAAAAATAAACGCAAAAGTAGCAAGGTCCCAAATGTGCAGGGAGAGCAGAGCAGGGCTGCTGGGGGGGTTAAGTTGAATTGCATTGCCAACATTGACATTGTTGTTGTTGTTGCTTTTACTGGTTGAGATATTGCACTTGGCAAGCATGCTGGGGAAATTGAAAAGGGATTTGGTAGTTCTTTTGTTTTTTATTTTTGAACACAGTTGGCATGCCCGTGGGCGTGGCTGAGTGCATGTCTCTGTACGTGTGTGTGTTTGTGTTCGCCTGTGGCTGCTGCAGATTATTTTAAGTAATTATCAAGCGATTTGCGTAAGGTCTTAAGTGGTTCATCTTACTCTTGGCTCTGTTTCTGATTCTGACTCTGCATTTGATTGTAATACTGTCTATGGGCGTTACCATGCATTAATTTAACATGTAAATTTCACATTGTAACTGGTAATCAGATTGTTTTTCATTATGAAAGTGCTTTCGTGTGAAAATAAGTCAAGGGTGAAATCATTTGGGAATATGTAGGCGGAAATGCACTAGACTGTGCCAAATTAATTAGTTTAGCAAGTTTTTAAGTTTGAGTAAAGAACAATTATATGGGGTTGCTCAATCCACAGATAAGATCATAAGCTGTCCAAAGTATAAGTACAAAAATCTAAATATACAGGTCTTATTGACTCACTATAATCTTTAATCTTGCCTTATCGGCATTGATTCATGGATGGCAGATCAATGATCTCAACTTTTCAGTGTTTTTGGCCAATACCTTTGATGGGGTTTTATCTGACCGCCACAGCATTTCTTGATGTTAATTTGACCATGTAAAACGAAATCATTTCGTGGATTCATACATGGGTTGTCAAAAGAATTCTTCGATCCATATGACAGCAAATGGTTTTTCACGTCTCGTGCTCCGGCGAATATGGGTTACCTCTTTGGAATCCTTAATATGCTGTATACGCCGAGAAAACCGAATTGGTTCAAATACAGTTTGTTCTCTTTACGCCTAAAGTGGACCATATGAAAGCTGCCTGTTGTTAATAGATCCGACGAACTCAACGAAAGATGGATCACTTTAGAAGTTTAATTTCTCTCAAAGCTTATAGCTGGTCACGTTGACTCGCCGTTTTTCTCGATTGTGTTAATTTTATTTTAACATTCCGATTCGTTGCTCCCAGTATTTTGAGCACCTCAGACTAAGTGTACTCGGAACTACGAAGTCTTTGAACCTTTTAAAGTTACTTTATAGCGCCAAACTTTACATAACTCGTCACATTTTGTATACATAAGCACGGCTGCCCCTATCGCTAGCGAGGCGACCTATAAGCACAGGACCACAACTCTACACAGTCATCATTCTACTTTTTGTCATCATCGTTACGTACTTTAGCAGCAGCACCATATTTGTTAGTTTATTGGAAACATACACTCCTAATGAAGGTTTAGATTTAATTAAATGTCATTAATTACATGTTCTTTGAAACTTGCACAATTTGATTATGACAAAATGCAAGTGACCATACGACGATATAAAAGGAAAACCTCCCATCCGCATTTTGTCGCATTGCAATAAAAAGCGCAAAACATTAAAAACTCTATGAGTGTGTGTGAGTGTGTGTGTGTCTGTGTGTGTGTGAACATGTGTTTGAAATGTGAAATGCAGCAAAGCAAACATTTTATAATTTGCTGCACAGCAGCAACATATAACATAAGTCAGCAGCAACAACAACAGCAACAATAACAACAACTACAGAAGCAACAGTGAAGCTGCAACATGACAGCGACAACAGCCGACAGACAGAGAAGAGGCAGAACAGAGGACCAGCAGCATCAACAGCATTAACATGCTCAGCCAGCATTTGTGTGAGTGTGTGAATGAGTGTGTTCGTTTGTATGTGTTAGATTGTCGCATGGTCTGTCTGTCGCAAATGATTTTGCAGTTGACAGTTGACCGTTGCGTTCTGGGAATTTAGTGGTAATTACGGTTGTAATAACTTATATAACATAAGCCAGCGCAAAGCATTCGCATAGCCACCATTGGCAAATGTGTCAGTCATTACAATTTTGATACTTTCACATAACAGGCAAGTTTTTTTACATCTCAAATAGAAACGAAATACAAAACAGTAAAACAAAATAACAATGCTACAGACAAAATCTGAAGTAACTGCAACGAATTTTCCGGTAAGTTCTATAGAAGTTCTTTAACCAGAACTCTCCATTTTAGCATAGGTTGCTTATGTCCACGAAAAGAGGTCTGTATAAATGCACAGACAACACTTTTTGATATATTCAGTTGATCCTTCGCTCACGCCGCTATATGTAACCATGCGTCCGAATAAGTTTTTGAAACAATTTTTTCAATCCCTGAAGATAGTACGTCTGCCATGAACTTTTCCAATGCTTCAATAGTCTCTTTGGAGTCAAAAAGAAAGTGAAGGGGAAGAAAGTGTGTTTCAAACATTCCTAGTCTGTACAAAGATCGGTCATCAAAAATACTACCTATTGGAAGAAAATCTTTCAACAGCTCAACAAATTGTCAGCTGCATTCTGCCCTAACTTAAACAGAATCTCTCAACCGATTCGATTTGGTTTCACTTCGTTTGAATGTTTTCATTGCTGAACTGCATTCCTTTATATATTCTTGGAGTGAATGCTTCTAACATCGTTATCTGTGCATTCATGCATACCTCAAGTAGAGACACTAAATTTTACCCCGACCACTCACTTCATTAACAACAAAAAAAACCTCTAAATTCAAGTGAACTTTTTCCAAAATATTTATTTTTTCAGCTCTTTATTTTGTTATAAAATAATGTTGGTACACTCTTCAACAATCTTGCAAATTTTTAGCCTGATATCCTCTATAATGAAATATATTTCATTTAACCGTTAAATCTTTCGGTAAGTTTAACCCATAAAATGTTTCATTCCATTCGTTTTTTAAGGTTTTACTTCTCAATAGCCCCTCGTTTCATCTGCTGCCTCGTCAACATGGATTGTTGTTGTCAGTATTGTTTCCGTAGTCCAATCCTTTGTGAACCATTCTGTGCTTGGTGTCCAGTAACAACTTACAATGCTGATTACGGGATGCCATGCGGTTATTGTAACTGTTGTTGCTGCGGCCATGCACCGAATATGCACTGGAATTGGTAAGAAACTAATGGAAAGACATCCCGTACGGAGGTCATTCAACATAAAATTTGCAGCTTAAAGAAATGATAATAAACTTACAAACAAAAACCTGACAAAATAACAATAAAATATTAATATAAATGCCATGAAAACAAATATATTTCAAGTTTTTAAATAGAAACTATATATATAAAAAAAAAAGTTTATAAAATAAATCTACGTATATAAAGCAAAAACAACGATTTTTAGTACTTACGGACGTGCTGACATGCAATAAATGATGCTCTCATGACCTTTTGCTTTTACTGAACACAACAATTAACAATAACTTACGATTGTGCCTCAAATCAATTTGAAAAATCGAATTAACAATAGTACAATAATTCATTTAATCCGATTTGTCTTGTCAAATATCTATAAAATTATAATTAAGTTGAAGTCACAAAAGTATTCGATTAGTTTCGATCACATGTCTAAAATATAAATTTATTTTTAAATTTTAAACGCTGCAATCCACTGACAGCTTCTAGGATAGCTATAACATAATGTTGTTTATGTAGATTTAGTGTCCTAATGAATGTTTTTTGTTGTATTTTGTTTGGTGTTTTAGCAGGAAAGTCCAAAACTTCTCTTGCAACCTTCGTCTCATTTCGTTTTATGTATTTGACAATAACATAAAGTATCCTGTGTTCCAAACTTTAAATTACGATTCATTCACCAGGATTGTGAATAGCTGAAACTTGGCAATCATTTTCAATACTTAGTGGTCAATTTTGTGGAGGGTGATGGATGAAATTTGTTATTATCTGTTTGAATGCCAAATGGATTATGGTGCACCACACGTTTCGGATGTGACGAATTTACCTGCCTGACCAAATTGCAGTAAACACACTATTATGATTTTTCCTCTTCGTTGAAAATGAATTGAACTGTCCAATTGCATTTTCGATCATCGAATCTGTGTTTTCGATTTTTCATTTGTTACACTTTTGTGCCAAGTTTCATCAAACTCATAACTCTATATTACATATTCTTCTTCTTCTTAACTGGCCTTAACAATCCACTATCGGGTTACAACATGAAGTAAATACATTTTTTCATTGGAATTGTGGTTTTACGTGTTGGATCCCAAACCATACGCATAACCTGGGGTGGGGTGGCTCTACTGGTCTGGAAAAAACCCAGTGTCACTGTTAGTCGCCTCGTACGACAAGCTTTGACCTGCTGAGGTAGTATTCTCCAACCCTCTCACCACACGGAAAAGCATATTGCAGTCACACAATTTATCGGAAATACCGTGTAACGGAACAGCACATTGCGTGACATGGATCATGGCTTAGTATAATGTGGCGCCATCTAGCGTGGGCAAAGGATCTAAAGCTTATGGAGTCGTTTCTACCGCTAATGGCACTATAAGTAAAACATACAAAATTTCGAACTAACTTCGACTCTCATTATGTTTCTTTTGATTGTTCTTAGATTTGACCAAACACTAGTTAATGTGCTGTCTCTATTTTAAACTCATCTATAGAAGCGTTATCTTAAAGTCATTCATTTAATGTACGTCACACCATCAAATGATAGTGGCATATCTGAGTATCTTTTTCCCATTTTGTCAACTTTTAACAATATAAAATCTACCAGATTTTAAAACGTATTTTGTTGATTCCAAAAATCAAATGCCCTTGTTACGATCTGAATGTTGAATTCATGAACAAATTGTTTACTATTGAAGTTATGATAATTATAATTTGCTGAACATCAACTTTCAATACGACTCAAACATCACTCAATACATGTCTATCCATTCCCTCGTATATCGTATATGATGCACGTAATGACATACGTATGTACAACCATGTGTTTTCCTGAATGATTGTGTTTGTTCCGAATGCGTGTGTTTGTTCACACACACAATATACAAATATTACACATCATAATTATTATCAATTTCAAGTGCAGTCATCGTAGCTTTTGTTTGCAGCAACCATAAATGTCAGATAAAGATAGCAGATAGAGAAAGAGAAACACTGAGAGAGGGAAAGGCCCTTTCCGTTAGTTGCCGTTACGGGCAACTTAATGACTCACTTCTGAGTCCTGTCCGGTTGACTGCTTGGCTGTCTATTTGCGGTTATGTAACTCAGACTCTATTGAATTTGCATTCGGGTGCCAGTGAATGTGTGTGTGTATGTGTGTGTTAGTGTGTGTGTCTGTGTGTGTGTGAGTGTGTGTGCGCGTGTGTGTGTGAGTGTATGTGCGCGTGTGTGCGTGTGTTCATACAACATGAAAATTGCTTGTTGTGCGCCAGCAAATGTCAACAACAATATTATTTGGTATAATTTATGATGCAAAAGGAAACTGGCCTGACTTGCTTGACTTGGCCAGCTCAATTATGCCAATGCAGCTGCAGTTTATAGTAAGGACATTTTAATTAGAGCCACTGTAGTTCGATCGCAACTGGCATCAAGGAAGACCATAGCAAGTTTTGTAATTGCGGGTGCACCTTTATGAGTTAGTTGCAATTCTGCTGACTTTTAATAAGGTTGCATTAGGCTAGATAACCTATTCGAATAGCTGTTCAAATGAAATTGCTTCAACTGGCTGAACTCTCTTTGGAATGTCAATTTTCGGTTTATTTGAAAAAGGAGCAGTTATTAATTAGTTTGTTTATAGCATGTTCTTATTCAATAGAGAATGACAATTAGAAGCTTTCACCCTGTGCCACCAGAACCCAGGCCTACCCTTGGCTATAAGTATATGTTTTCATCGATTCAAAGACACGGTGCAGTGGTGCGACTCTCAGATTAGAGCACGGGAAGCAACGTTGCCTGGAGGAGATCGCGCCTTACTTCCTTCGGTCTTTCTATGTGCAAGCATATGACAGAAATCACTAATGCACATGTTAGTTCCGCAGTTCACTGCCTAAACCTAAATACTATTTCAGCCAACGTGTGTTCTGCAGATAACTAAGCTAAAGTCATCCAAGCGTCGCACCATGCGAGCGTCATACCATACGAGTATAACACAAATTTCCGTGACGGCATAGATGATTCTGTGGCTTTTTTGAGAAACTTTAACTTCGGTGTAGTAATGGGAAGTGAAAAGAATGGGTTAACTTACTTAACTTTTTCCAAAGCCTGATATATCTAGATTTAATAGTTCTCATACAAATTTAGGATATCAAAACATACCCATAGAATCTTAAATCCACACTTTGACGACTTTGAAGATATATATTGAAAGAATTTAGAGTAATAATTACAAAACTATACATAATTTCATTACCTAAGAACAACATGGTAAAATCTTTACTCATATAAAAAAGCAGTGGAAACAAAAGAGCAAAATATGTGTAGCAAAATGAATATTCGAGACCTAAATATATCTTAAAGCTCGTTGAGAGACATATATCCTTCATTCGATTCGAAAATCATCCATCTATAAGAAAGAACGTGGGGGAGAGCCTTAGTATTGAATTTAAAAAATAGGTCTAGAGATGTCTGGCACACACCCGAATAGTTAGTATTCTTATTAACGGCATATCTATCTATTTGGGTTACCTATAGTATAAGCCGTCAGCTGTTTTCACCGTCAAACTCTTATCTTTTATCTATACGATAGTTTGTTTCAATAAACTTCATATTATTCCTCTTGCTCTTTATCAACTTACATAATTCATTCATAAAACAAAGTTTGTGGAGCTCATAAATCAATCAATTTCTGTAATTACAATCACCTTCGATACTATGAAATATGAATATTCTCTGTGTATAAAAGGCAACCAAGTGAATGAAATAGCTTTAGTTAGCTTGGGTAGCTTGGTATTTAATATGCAGAGAATTTTAACGGCTATAATGCTAGTGACATCAATTTGGTTGCACAGTCTAAATGGTAAGCAAATTTATATGAAGTTTAGAAATCTCTGCCTACCTAACTTGATCCATCAGCTCGTCAGGGATTTGGATTCGGAGAACAGGACTGGGGACACATAACTGTGCGCAAGGGTGCTCATATATTCTATTGGCTCTATTATACAACTGCAGCGAATATCAGTCACTACACGGAGCGTCCATTAGTTATCTGGCTTCAGGGTGGACCTGGCTCTGCATCCACATCTTATGGAAATTTTGGTGAAATAGGACCCATTGATTTGTATGGGAAGGCGCGCAACTTTAGCTGGGTTAGACATATGAACATTCTGTTCGTGGATCAACCGGTAGGCACTGGCTTTAGTTATTTGGAGGCGGGTTTCAGCTATGCCAGAAGTGACAAGCAAGCTGCTCATGATCTGCTGGAATTTGTTAAAGGTTTCTTGGCCAAGCATGTGGAGTTCCAGGAATTACCTTTGCACATCTTCAGTCAAAGCTATGGAGGTAAAATCTCTGTGCATCTGGCTCTGAAATTGCATCGGGCTGTAGAATCTGCCGAATTGAAGTGCGATTTGAGATCCGTAAATCTGGGCAGTCCCTGGGTATCGCCTATTGATACCATGCGTGCTTGGGCGCCTTTACTGCTGCAAACAGGTTTGCTGGACATGAAAGGTTATAATGCAGTGGATGTCAATGTTGAAGAGACCCATCGCTTGGTGCAAGCTCATCACTGGATTGCAGCAAGAGATAAATACTGGGATACTCAAGATGTTATACTTGACGAAACAAACAAAGTTAACTTTTATAACATACTAGAGAAATCAGAGGATACTCTAATACTGGAGCATAATATAATGCATAACTTGGTAAGAAAGGCCTTGAATCTGAGCCAAAGTCTGAAATTTGTTGCACTTAGTGATGACGTTTTCAAAGAGCTGAGAAATGATTTTATGAAGTCTGCAGTGCATTTGGGTAAGTTTGCGAATTTGAATTTTGCTTCTAGCAATTCCGCCATATTTTGCAGTTCGAAAGCTTTTGGATACTACTCCGGTGCAAATAAATGTGTTTTCGGGTGAATTGGATTTAATATGTGCTACAAATGGTATCACAAATTGGATAGATCACATGACTTGGCAGAATAAGCAATCTTATGTGAAGGCAGAGCGTCTGCCTATTACGATTGATGATAAATTGGAGGGCTTCAAAAAGCTAGGCTCCAATTTCGGCATGTTTTGGATAATGCGTGCTGGTCATAGTCCGGCTCTAGATAATCCCAGGGCAATGAGTGTGATATTACAACATATAACTACCTATGGATAGCTTGGTAATAGCTTATTTATTATGAAATATTGAATCGTTTTGGAAAGTTATTTCCATAAATCAGATACGGACCCTGCGCTATATCTTCATTGTGCTTTTGGTACAATGGGCTACGAATGAGTCAACCTCCTCTGATGAGACTGTCTTCCGCTAGCATTTCTTATAATTATTATTATGGTTTCAAAATGCAATAAGTACTAAATTTGTGATTAAAAAAATATGAAAAATATCAAAAAATACCAAATAAACTAAAACTTTAAAATTACCAAAAACATAAAATACTCAAAAATACAATAAAATATTGAAATTTCATAAAAAAGAGCCAATTGGTGAAACGGGTATAGACTTTTCCACAAATTACACAGTTTCGATCACGGTAGAAGAATATAAGGTAATAACATATAAGTAACATATAAGGCACCGGAATTTGTATGTATACATTCAATGTGTACCCAGAGCAGCAGTACGATTCTCTTATGCTGCCTCACTTTCATAAATTCTGGTGCCTAGAAAAGGAAGAGTATTCATACCTTATAGTATTCTACCATGGTACCGTATCACATCTTTTTAAGAATGGGGCAGAGCGAATGCATTTTACAGACTGCAATTTTTAGAAAAACTTTATAATTCAACCTCAAACATTTTCTTCTCTGCTCTTCTTTCCTCACTTGTACACACTGCTTTAAGTTGGTTTGCTCAACGTAAAGTTTTTAATATGCACTTTTCAGTCCTTTGCTTGAACCTACGATTTACTTTTTTTACATACTGTAACATTTTTTTTGCGTACCTTCAACTTTTTTTATAATTCCTAGGTTCTTCAGGTGTTTTATGAAGCACAATATTTTCATACATAAAAGTTTTACAGGAGCAACAATAACCAGAAGAGTCATTGGAGAGGTTTTTGACTTATGCTGAGTTACTTAAAGAAAAAGTGTTGCAAAGTTTATGTGCATTAAGCGAAGTGTGTAAAGTGCAGTGGACACACACACACGTGCAAGAAGCGAAAAAAAAAACACAGATGCATAGAGAGCGGAGAAAGTGAGCGGTAAAGAGCGAATGCAACAAAGAAGCTTGATTCTCAAAGTTTAATTTCGTGGCTATTCATTTAACAAAGTGTGCAATAAAAGATGATAACTTCCAAACTTGTACTCTTTCCAACACTTTTTCTACACAATGTGTGAGTTACTGCCTGACTGTGCATGTGTAAGTGTGTTGGTGTCTTCCGCTTGTTAACTGAAACTAAACAGTACAAACAGGGTTGTCAACAACTGTAACATTTACCGCATGTTACCGCTGTGCTGCATG
Organism: Chymomyza caudatula; assembly: GCA_035041775.1. Taxonomy (NCBI): domain Eukaryota; kingdom Metazoa; phylum Arthropoda; class Insecta; order Diptera; family Drosophilidae; genus Chymomyza; species Chymomyza caudatula. The sequence goes on along the minus strand of JAWNKW010000039.1, from coordinate 456,906 downwards.
ACAGGACATGTTGTGGCTTTTGGTGTAGCACACACACACACACACACACACACATACAAGCACGCCGTGTGCTCCGTTGGTTACCAACGCTTTCTCTTTCTCCCTCTCTGACTGTACTACTTTTGTTCCGTGTGAGTGATAATGCCTTTGCGTCCACATGGCCATGTTTGTATATACATGTAGCACAGCAGCCAGTTGCATTGAACGCGTTTTAATTGCTCAAATGCATTTTGAATTCGCCATTCTAGTCGTGGTTTCAGTGTAGCGCATTAGCCTCGACGGGATTTCAGGATCTTAAGATCTTATATATATATTGCTCAATAGCATTTTGTGTGTGAATGATACCAAATTTGCCAAGTTAAAGATTTGTGCAATGTATGTAACAGGCAGAAGGAGGCGTGGCACACCATAAGGTCCATGGGCAAAAAGTCTTATCATTGACTCGGTTAGCGATTGGACAACGTCCGTCTGTCCGTATGAGGGGATTGATCTCCGAGACCATAAGAGCAAGAGACACAAAATTTGACCAAAAGATGCGCTTAATCCAATGTACATAAGATGAAGTTTATCGAATTGAGTTGCCCCGTTGCCCCCCAGCAGACTTTTATTGTTTATAAACGCTCCGTTAGATAGATTTAACTTGAAAATTCTCTGTGATTGTGACTTTGACCACTTTAAACTTTCTTTTTTGCATCTCATAAATCCAGTTGTTCAACAAGGAAGTGTCTATGGACTCACTCTGCTTACCCTGTTTGCAACTAACATGCCTGTCTCAAATGACGTGCTAAAGCAGCTATAACCTCTTCAAACTCATTAAGCTGGAAAGTACCTAGAGTATAAGCTCAGCCTGATTGAATGCGGGCAGACTTTGAAAAGTAACTCGGTTGGTATAGATCTAGATCGTCGACTGACATACTACAAAATATCAAAAATATTCTAAAATAAAATGTTGGTAACGAACTCAGGCTTTTCTGCATGTTTATCAAAACAACCGAACTTAGCTTAGAAGAATTTAAACAAACAAAAAATGAAAAATACAAAATTTGGAAATTATTTACTCTTATCATTGCTCTGGCGACCCAACTATAGCGACTAGAGTGCTCAAATTCAATAGGAAACCCTTTGAAGACATGCCCAACACAAAAACATCGCCAAATCGCCGGAAGAGTTGTCAGAGGGCTTAAATCGTCGAAAAATCGAAATACTTTTTTGCGAAAAGTAATACTGTGAACTATTGTTCGCCCATTTTGATTCCAATGAAAATATACCTTCTTCTTCTTTTTAACTGGCCATAACAACCCGTTATCGGGTTACGGCCGGATGTAAATACATTCTTTCATTGGAATTGTGGTTTTAAAAAGAACTGAAAGTTGCTGCGACCATTGATTTCCGGACGGAAAAAGTTTCCATTTGGACAACAAGCGTCCAATGTAAATTTTTGTGTCAATCGGATAACGATAAGGTCTGCCAAAAGCTTATTGAAATATTAAAATTTACTTTATATGGGGAAATATGTGTCTTTTAATCAAAAGTCTTCTGCTTAAGTAACTAAAAATCATTTTATTTGTATGTCTAGTCTTGAAATTGTTTTTAAATACAATTTCCTTTCCAACAAGCCGTAAATGATAATAATCAGTTGAAAACCCAAAAGTTACAACTATTTGAAGATTATATTAGATCCGACTTGTTTTTTTTATGTCTTCTCCTTCTGCTTCTGGCAGCGCTATTTTTTAGGTATGGCAACTCCGGCCGTTGTTGTTTTTTAAGTAAAACAAATGGTCAGTTTCTGCGGAGTTGCCATTTTGAAATAATAGCACTGCCAGAAGCAGTAACTACAAGAACGATAGTCTTAAGCAAAACCTTGAAACAAGTTGCTGAGCATTGGTAAACACTGAAACTGGGAAGCTTTCTATATCTTTTATTCTAAAAATAACTAATACATTGTAAATAAAAAAAAAATAAAGAAATATAAATTCCTGACCACGGCGGGAATCGAACCCGCAATCTTCGGATCCGAAGTCCGACGCCTTATCCATTGGGCCACGTGGTCTACTAAACTGATGACATCGGAACTATAATATTAAGTACTTGACGTTTGTATATAATTTAATAAATTAGTGATGTGATAGAATCATATCGATAACTTATTTGCTTTCAAATAATTATAGTAATATAAAAAATCATAGTTACAGGAAATTAATTTAGTTTTCTTACTAGGGATGGTTATTTAACATTGTATTATACAAATAATAATAAGGAAATTGCTGCTGCGTAGCTCGTTTTGTTATGGTGTGAAGCTATGGGGCATGCCGCTTATTGTCAGGGTTGGCCTAAAGTGATGATGTCCGAAAAGGATTAAATTTGAGAGTGAATTTTTGGCGCTGATGGCTGATGTCGTTTGAAGGCCTTTCTAGATTTTTTACGATTTAAGTGGTTTGCTGCAGCTTGCTGAAACATTTATAAGTCTTTGGATCTTTGCAGAGCCGTAGGTACAAATTCCGAGACCGGATCCTTTGCAAGCTTTGTGAACAGGGGGAAAGTGCACGATGCCCTTTTCCCATGCCAATGAGGCTGATTTTTTGATATTATGATGATATAAACCCAAAATTTACATAAAAACATGATGGATCTCTTCGGTGACGTACATTCAAAATTCCGGCAGCCCAGTCCAAATGCAGAAAATCAGTAGAAGTAACTTTTCATCTGACGCTTATCGTTTCACTTTGTAAAGAATTAGATCGAACACTGAATCAAGGTGAAGTAACTGAATGTTGATTTCAAGCGGTAAGCTTCTGAAAAAAAGCAATATTAAAGCTGTAGCTAGGAGTTCATCAACGGTTAAAACGCAACAGCAAAATTTGGATCTAGGATCATAGTCATAGCGATTGGTGATCAAAATACAACACAAGATAGAGTATTATTTCGTATTCTCAACAAACAGCTAATATTGGCTTGCCGTCCCAAATCATTAAGCCTTATCAATCTCTAGCTACACCACTGTATTTCCAGAAATCTCACTATAACAGTTAAGACATTTTGATTTACATGTATGTTTTCACTTTCGACCATTACGTTTCAGCCAATATGTTTATTTTCACCCCTCCTATAAGCATTCAAGGCACTCTGTCTATGTTGTGTTTACTTTTCAGATACTACGATCAAAGTTTCAGAAAAAATTACTTCATTCTGTCTCAATCTCATCTATTTTCACAACTCGGTCCATTCAGTTTGTGTCCAAATACACATTTTAGAATAAATAAGTCTTTCCATGAATTTAAAAAGTAACCGTCAATGGCCATGCCGCATTGAGCATGCAATTTATGAGTTCAAAATTTTATGTGCTACCTTAAAAAACAAACCTAATAAAAAAAAGAACAAATATGTTTTGGCCAATTCGAGAGACGATTATCAAAAACGCCATATTGGTGAAATGTGGCAAGGGGTGTCAGAGGGACGGGAGCTGTAGCAATAAATTCAATATTCAATGCATTTTAATTTATGGCATAAAAAATATTTGCAGTTCAAAAATATTTGTGATTTAGTAGCAGCTGGACACAAATGTATGTTGAAGAAACTTTTTTTATTTTTTTATTTTATATACACATGCATTCATATACTTTTTGCAATTTAAATTTAACTCAATTGTAAAAAAAAGATAAAAAAATTGACATGCGGCAGACGAGCAAGCCCCTAAACGCCCGGCAACTGTATTATCACCTCAAATATGTGTAATAAAGTCCCCAGGGCCTGACACACGGCATACACTCGCGCACATAGCTACACACTACAGTGACGTAGAAAGGGTTTTGTTAAGGGGGATGACGTGTGACGTGCACCTTTCGCTTTATAGAACGTACAAACGAATAACGAACGAATGGGGAATCGAAAGAAGAGAATGGATGGGTGTTAGGAGGAAGGAGATACAATAGTTTGTGTGCTCGTTGTCGCTGTGTTATCGTACATTTGTTGTGGTTTTTTTATGCGGTGTGAAATATTGCATTTCAAAATTTTAATATATGGATGTATATGCTTGCGATAGGTAAATGAGACATAAGTATGAGAAAAAAATGGTTTTCAAGGTTTCTTTTCAATAAAAGATACAATGTTCTATATACAATGTACACGTAATATTATCATGTGCATATATGAGAAAAATGTTCCTCTAATCAGTTAGAACTCTCTGTTGTTTTGTGGGCCAGTTGGCATAGCAAGAAATTGTTGAAATAACTAGAATGGTTTTAACAAATTCATAAGCTGCTTTGTCCATTTTAAATGTATCAAACGTAAAAAATGACGATATAGAATCCTTCAACCCCGGCAAAGGGGCGCCCATACATTATTTCATTAGATATTTGCCAGATTTTACGCTGACTTGCTTCTTCGTTCAAGAATGCTGATTCCAATATGTTTCTTGGTCTACCAACGAACCTTGTATCTTAAGGATTTCATTCCAATGACTGCTTAGCGATGTTGTCCTTATTTGAACTGCTTAACATTTTGTCAATCCAGCTCCACTACCGGCAGTACCAGTTATTTCAGCAATCAACAGTTTTTGAGCCGTTATATGCCACAAATCTTTGTTCGAGACAATTCGCGCCCAACGGATCTTTAGAATTTATCGTATTTACCTGAATTCTTCTCAAAAAGAATGGTAGATCCAAGACAAGATTCGAAAGCTCTATCGGACGATATAAAACTGCCTAGACAGTTAAACTGATTGAACTGCTCAAAGGGTGTCTGTCTAAGAATAATCGGCTGATGTGCTGAGCGGCCAATGTTAATATATTTTGTCTTGTTGGAATCAGCATCTCTCCATTCACATACTGTGATTAGAAAATCTGGTTCATCCCGTTATCGCAGTCATAAAACCGATATCGCCGGCAAAATCCAGATGGCTTAACATCTCAAACGGTTACCATTGGATACAATGTTTCTGACATGTATTTGCAATTGCATCAGGTTGTCGCCAGAATCTTCGAAAGAGTCGGAAAGCTGTTCGTTTTGTAGAACGAAACATCTTGCGGCGTGATTGAACTTCTTAGTAACAGCAACATTCTTTATTAGAATTTCCGGATGCACTCGCGTCAAAGCCCTTATCAACTTCTACGCACATAAGGTAGATAGGTGGCCATTCGAGTCAATGTGATCGACACTAGATCGAACACAACACAACTCTCCTTTGTCCGTTCGGTATTGATGGTTTTCATTTCTCTGAGGAAAACAGACAAAATGGTATTACCATGCCAATTATCGCGATACTTAAGGTTTCGTGTCTTTGGTATTTTAACAAATATTCTTTGTTATGTTAATAACACTTCTAAGATCGCCGCATTTCTAGCTATTGGCAGCACATTGCTGCACTCAGCTCATCTGAATCCTCATTTCGCAGTGCCGCAAAACGGTCTCTCTATCCACGTAGTTGACTTTCAAAATAGCGTGCCGTTCAAATACAATGCTGAACGGTTGGTGTTGCATTTTCGGACAACAATATCTATTTTCGATCTGATACAGCTCTCTCAAATGTCATCTACTTGCAGCGTTTTACATAAAACTCAGGGATTAGCATGGTTTTTCTATTCTCCCTGTAACGTTTAACGACGTTCCCTGACTTGTTGACGATATCCTGGCATATCGACGAACTTATGTTAAGCTTTAAATCAGATGAAAATGTTTTTGGCATAACTCTGATTAACTGAAATTTCCATATACACACATAAGATATTTTATAAGTCTCTCAGTTTAAAAGCTAACTAAATCCATCTTATTACTCTGTTTCTTCATATTTGCCAAAAGGTATTGCTGGGGCTTTGAAAATTTTGTGTTTGTATTCATGGACGGCAAAATGAGCTGTGAAGTTGCCAGTGGCACGTACGAAATGCATTCAACAACTTTTCGCTGGGGACACTGAAATACTATTGCAACATCTGCTGACGTTGCCGACTTCTGGTTTATTAACTAAATATACGTATGCGGAAACAAAAGATTGTACACACATGCGGGGTTTTGATCCCCTAAATATGCTCCCCCTATCTACGCCACTGACACACACAGACAAACAAAGCACTTGCAAAAAGCAAAAAAAAGAATAATAATAAAATAAAAGGCGCAGCCAGACGACGAGGCAAAAGGCATATGGCGCACTCGAGCCCCAAACAAAGGGGATGCCAATGAAGTTATCAACGTGTGCCAGACAGCTTGGGGAGCAGCCAAACCGAGCTGAGGCCCAAGCAAAGCCACGGGAACCAGGTTTGGCACCAAAACACACAAATACAATAAATTACGCTTTGTTGGGGCTTCCTTTTTGGCAAACATATTATTTAAAAGTGGAGTTATGGTTTGGGAAGCTCAGGTGATTAGATGTAATTTCAAAGAATTTATTTTGCATAGCAGGCACAGACTTTAAACTTCTATATTTTATTGATAGATCAACTTTGAAAAATTAAATTATATTAAAAAAAAAGAAGAAAAATCCAAGTATAACTCAGTCTATTTAGCATGGCTAAGGCCACAACCATTAAGGACGCACTGACACGATGGGAGGAGAAAAACAATCAGGAAGCCATCAAGGCAAAAGAAATTGGACTACAATTTCAATACCCACCCATTGAGAAAATGGATCCCACTCTCAATACGCTTGTAGAGTGTCAAAAGCTGAGCTTGTCCTCGAATATGATTGAAAAGATTAGCGGAATTGGTCAGATGAAGAATTTGCGCGTCTTGAGTTTGGCACGCAACAATCTGAAGACTATCAATGGCATAGAAACTCTTGCCGATACACTGGAGGAACTTTGGGCTAGCTACAATATTATTGAAAAGATCAAGCCCATTGAGTCCATGAAGGCCTTGAAAGTGTTTTACGTTTCGAATAATTTAATCAAAGATTGGGTCGAATTTTCGCGTATGAATTTAGCACCTAATCTTCAAGAAATTTCATTTGTTGGCAACACATTATCCGAATCCATGGATTCTTCAGCGTTTAATGCAGAGGCTATTCGTCGTTTGCCAAATCTTAAAAAGTTGGACGGCGAGCCAATCATACGTTAATTATAGATTGGCATACAAAATTTGTTGTTATTTATTTGTTTAATATTTGAAATTACATTAATTTAAAAAAATAAGTTACTCAAGTTGCATAACAAAATAAATACATTATATCCCAAAATAGTGCAAAGACAAGGCTCCAAGGCTTTCACATTTTAATAGGCAAAAGCACATAGCCTTTCACCTATTCCAAACTAGATCCGAAAAGCCTCTTGTCTGTTTAATTTAATAATACACTTCCTACAAAGTTGTTGTTGGGCATATTCCTTGTATTATAACAAAAGTTCTCTTAAAAAGGGTAGTTTGCCATAAAAGAATTATACCCGTCTCCCACAGGAAGTAGCACGACAATTGCTAGCCAAAAATGTCTTGATAACAAAAACAACAATAATCGATTGTTATCATTCACAGACTCGTATGACTTAAATAAGTTGAAAAAATATCTCGCCAATTGTCAAAAATAACGTTAGAAGTTAGTTCTGCTCTGCTTACTAAAACGCCTATTACACAAGGCGAGATTTTCAAGCGAGGCCGTGTGATTTGTATATCGCACCATTTACAGGTACGGTAATATCGCCCTCAAATTGTCTCACCTGCTTCCCTATGACATTTGCTAAAATGCATTATAATATCGAGCGAGATTTTTTGAGATTTTTTCACTTTCTCAATCATATTGCGCATCCGAGTAAAAAGAATAAGATTCATTCTTAGTGTTGACATTTTGAATTGCGATATAAATTCTCAGGCAACTAGCTATTACATCTAAAAATCAGTATGGGGATTGGGCAACAATCAAAAGTCAGACCGGACGACAATCGGCATGCCGACACGAAAAGATTGTGCATATTTGGCTGCAACATGTCGAACCGCCCGAAAATCTAAAAAGCCTACGCCTGCTTGTGGCAACTTGTTCGCAGCCTAAAATCAGAATGTGTGACCACCACACGAAGGCAATACAACTTCTAAATGCATATTTAAAGCAACATAATAATAATTAATCTATTGCAACGTCATGAAAAGCATATCGATAATACATTTTGGGCTGCAATAGAAATCTGTCATGACGGTGTGCATCCAGGTACAACTTCCAGTTGTTTTTCTTTTTTGGCAAGCATTGTAATTAAAATGTATTGCAACACCATATCCGCAGCTAAAATCTCAACTGTCTCTTTTGCCGATTGTCTGCCAAAGTCTGACCAACCAAACATATGTTTTTCGACTCACTCAGGGTTCGAGTCGTCATGCTGTTAGTTGCACAGTCTGAACGTTTATGTTTGATTCAGTTTATGCAAATATGATCAGAAATCAAAATAAGAATTCCAAAGCTACGTTTTTAGGGCATGAGTTAATTATGATGACAGATAACAGCATCAAATTCTTAACTTTCCAAACTGGCTTGAGGTTAAGAAAATTGTTCAACTAGTAAAATGCACTTCTGTAAAACCTGTTAGACTCCAAGAACTCCTGCTCAAGATTTTCAACTTGAACGAAATGAAATTACAAAATCAGAATTTGCTGTCAGTTCTTGGCTTCAATTAACGCTTGCTTACTTTTCGCAAGTGTATTCCTATTTCGGTTATTTAATGGTAGTACTGTTGCATGATTTAAAAAAAAATGTTGTTATAAAACTTCTTGCCTGACCGCCCTATTCTTGTATAAGGTCGACTTGCAGGGTGGCTTTGTATTGTCTATTGATTACACGCCCACAAAACGCCCTTGTCAGTTACAAGGTGAGAGTTCCAACTACACTTGTAGTACGTTATGTGTTAGGCATTGATTTTTGCTTGGAAAAACATTTCTATGCCATTTCTATTTCTATTCGTTTGCAATTCTAAATAGCAGTAGAAAATTTTCCAATTTTCATTGCGTTTCTGCTGATGAGCGCCTTTGTTTTCGCTTTGTAGGTGAAAAAGGTTGATTCCATTCTATTGTTATATGCTCCCATGTTAGCACTTATGTAAGTAATAGATGGATGTGTATGCGTGTGTGTGTGTGTGTGTGTAAAAGACAAGCCAGGTATCTCCGTGCATTGTTTGCATATTTTGAACCTATTGAAAGTAATGAGTAGATTCTTGCATTTGCATGCTATATAAGAGTATCTCAAAGGTGTGTGCCCTGCATGGGGTATGTGTGCTTAAGGCATTTTCGTTTAGTTGTTAGTTGAATGGCATTGTTAGTTAGTGGCGAATTGGGATTCAGTGTAGCTTTTTTCTAAGCTAAGAGATCAGTTCGTTTCATTGTGTAAATTGAATATAAAATTTCGAATATTTTTGTTTGCCTAAATTGAGCTTTTTCTGGTTTCAGGTAGCAGCTTCTTTTTGCTTTTACAATAAAATCTTCTCTTAGAATCAGCTGCTTTTGCTAGTTTTCAGAAGTTGTGGTTTAGACTTAAAGAATTTTTAGAGGCAGTTACATCACAATGCAATTACTCCAAATATAAGTAAAGGCTTTGTTGTAATTTTACTTGGTTACGTACAGTTTTGAAAAAATGTTTCCAATATTTCGAAAAACGTTTGAATTCTTTTTATATGATGGGAAGCTCAGAAACGGAACACATATTTGAAAGTTTACGTAAACTTACGTTACGAAATTTTCATAATGTTCATAATTTTGCAATATTCTTACATAGACCATTTAACCTGGTGATCCCTCGGATCAATGAGACTAGACTTATCCATTCTAGATTTACAATGTAAGGAAGGCCCATTTTCAAGAACTGGCTGCAAAATCTGATCTGGATGGCAGCTTAAAAGACCTGCGCAAGAGACTTACTAAACTTATTAAGCAAGGAAATCATACCGAGCAGATCAGGAAAAAACTTAGAGAACTGGTTAACCATTATGCCAGGAGCACGTTACCATCCGCGCTGAGTATAACGTCACCATATGGATCCATGAAAGACATCGGCTGTTAGGCAAAGGGAGCTTGAAGACGCAGAGCATACCAATGAAAACGAAGGCAAGAATAACCCATTGGCCAAATTCTTGCTCCATAATGAATGGAGTACGGCAGTGAATAACGAAATACTTATCAAGGAGCCAATGAGCTCTTGCAATTCGTACAACGATTACCAGATAACAAGGAGTAGCGAAGTCTGGTTTTTTTCCCTTTAAGTAGAAGCTCTGACTTAAAAGAATCTCAACCGACTGGATTTTTCGAAAAAATCTAAAATCTTCTGTTATTATTATCTGACAAAATGCGCAGAAGTTCTTTTGATGCGAATACGGGCTAGGAGAAGACGGCTCACCATATTGGTATGCATAGGCGCTCAGCAGCATTGGTCTATTTCGATACAGAAACCACACGGAGATTGACAATATGAAAATGTTGAGTTTTGTTTTTAAAATAAGTTTGTTTTGAAAATAAGCCGATATCTTCTCTAAAGCAACTATAAACTGACAGCATTGGATTACACGATGTGCTCCATAGACAATATAACTGTTTTAAGTTCCGTTCGATGCCAATACCTGCTTAATGGATGATAAACGTTATTTTATTCATCAACAATTACAAATATATACCGGATATGAAACTGTAGATAACTTTATGTTTAAGAGACTGAATTTGAAGCCATTAAAAACCCACTTATTGGGTATTCTTCTCGATCGTGCAAACCGTTTTATAGAAAGACCAAGTTGTATACATCGATATTACAGTATGAAATTCCTCGCAAAAATCTGAGCATTGCTGCGAAGAGGAACAACTAAAACAAGGCGAGATTGAAGACTATTACTCCCAGTTAGTGACTTTGAGTCACTTGGTCACAAACTTATCCTGAGACGAACAGGATCAAACCAACATCACACAAAACTTTAAGTTGTCCGATTTCGAGGTTATTCAAGGACGGACAGATCCTCTATTTAGACTACTGGTTGAGAATTTTGTCAGTGTAAAGTTGTCACTAAATTTAAAATAACTGCTGCTGATTATAATTGTTCGCTGCTGAAAATTTATGTGTATTATAAATCAACAGCAATTTTGATTTGACTTTTAATATTTGCAATAAAAGTAATCAAAACTAAGCAATAAATCAAGGGTTTAAAATATGCATTTCGAAATGCACAACTGATATACTTAGTTTATTGCACAAAATGAACAAATATAATTAAGTAAGGCACAATGAACTAAGATATTTAAAGAAATAGAGAAATAAGCGAAAAACTAATAGAATCAACCTTAATTTAAAGTACACTTCAACATATATTTATATATCTATATATGTACATATATATATATCCATGTTTGTACGCTTGTGTTGATTTGGCAACATTGAAAATTTGTTTGTTTTGTGTTCAGTCAATAGTACAATTGTCTTGTTGGGTTTTGTCTGCCAAAATGTCTAACTACGTAAGTTGCTTGTGTTTGTTTTAATATTATTGTTTATCAAATAACAACAAAAACAACAACAACGAGCGCAAACAAACACAAACATAAAAATGTATTATCTATATGGGTTGGACATAAATCGCAAGTAAACGACTTTTGTATGATCTATGAACGATTTTATATATTTTATAAACAAATTATATAGAGTATTATATTATATGGGACTGGTGTTTTCTCCCTGGAAAGTACCAGGTATCAACCTTTAGTATCACCGATTGAAGAATCGCGAGTTGTTAATGCCAGTTTGGTATAGAAAGTTAAGGGGCTCTTCATAAATGACTGAAGGCATTTTTGATGCTCGCTCTCACGCAAATAGTAACAAATCGTCTCAATTTGATGACCTCCCCACCAATGTGACTTCACAAATCGCATTTTCAATTGCAGTTTTTGACAGTGCTCACAATTGCTCATTAACGGATTTTGATATTTGGGAGCGGGGTGGTGCAGAGCTAATGATCGTAAGTTGTGATGAAAAAGAGAGTGTTCCAAAAAAAGACTCGTTTTATTACAAAATCCAAACCTGCAAGTGAATATAGTTCTTTCTTTCGGATCCTATACATCTATAAACAAATGGACTAACCCATAACATGACCATATTGAGCAAAACAATCGATTACCACAGATACCATTACTGATAACATTCTGTGAACTGACATTCGATAAACTCATAATCTGACACTTGTCATACTTGAACGAAAGAGACTTTAATCTGCAAAACATTTTTAATTGATTTTGCTAGTTGAAAAAAAAAAAAAAAAAAAACTTTTGCTAGATTTTGCACATAAGTCAAGAATCCTCTTTTCAAAATGGAGAAAGAGCTCTGTATACCAACTTGAGGAGTATTGCGATCGAAAAAAGGAAGGAATGTCAAACAATTTGCAGCGAAGAATTCATCAAAGGTTATGTTAAGTCGGACACTAGAATGGATGCTCGCCAGCGTGTGGCTGCGGATGTACTACGATGATTATAAGATAGTTCCTTCGTAATCTCACAGTATCTGCAGGTAATGGAGTTGGTGATGATAAGCTTATTCAAACGTCCCTTCAACCTACAAGGTCAAGTAAGCAGATCAGTCGGACTCCTAACAGAATCCTTTCCTAATTGTGATATTTTGAATGAATGAATGAATCTATTTAAGGAGAAGTTTGGCCTGTCTGAGGCCTGGAGAACTCATTCAGTTCGTCTTATATTTTACTATTCTCTTATTTGGTACATAATGGTGTGGCTTCCTATCAGAGTGTTCGCAGCAACGTGTTATACTAGTCTGTCCGCAGGTCTGTTCCCAGAAATATAGGTGTGGGTAAAACTATATGAAGTGGTGTTAAATCCATTAAAAGCCAAGTTTTAGTTTTCTGCCGAATGTGCCTTCCCTAAGGTGAAGTTGACTCATTTTCCATTGTTTATATTGTCAAGTCAGCGGCACCACTAACAAATTGTCTATTGATGCTTTTACTCACTTTGATCGAAAAAATCGAATATGGCATTTTTTTTGGAAATAAAACTTTGCAATTATAAGAAATAACAACAAATTTATTTTATAATATTTACGTGAAAAAATTGTTGTATTATTCGATATAAAATACTCTATATAAGAACATTGAATTAACAACTTTTTTTAGAAAAAGTGAGTTTTTTATACACGCTAAACACTCTACTGCATGTTGTGAAGAGCATATGAAATTCGAGCTCGAAGTTTTAAATAACTCTATCCTGCTTTCGATGCACAGTGCTCAAGGCTTAGAACTCGTGAATTTGTAGTTGAATCGAAAATACATAAAAGTAACATTAAATGTTTGCGTCTGGTCTGAATTTTCTTCTTCTTTTTGGCTTCCTGCTATTTTATGATGTTTATATTTAACATTTTTATCTATTTATATATAGCCTATTGTTTTGGCACACACTTCCAAATATAATTCTTTGCTTCGTCGGTTTGCCAACTCCTATTTTTTTGTTTGTTAGTGTTCGATTTTATTTTTTTAATATTATTTATGCAAAGATAAAAACTGTTTTGCTCTGGCCATAGATGTTAGCCTGTCAGACGGACTTTCATTTTTCATGCTTACATGTCGCCAGACGAATATCAACTTACGTTTTTTTAACAGTCGTCTATAAAATTTTAACATCTAAAAGCCAATAAAGTGATTTGGCTAATATCACATTTGAATTTGTAACAAAAAACAAAACCACAAAAAACTTGAATGTAGAATGATTGTACCAATTACGTCAATTATTTTGTCGTGGAAGCTATCATCAACTGCAGATGCAAAGTAAGCTTTTCTCCATAGTCTTTATATTATTGGTAACGAAACTTGTCCTGTTGTTTTGATACTTTTGAACAAATAAAATATGGCGGTTAGTAGTCACACGACAATTTTTTTTTTTAGTTTACAAATTAAGCATATCTTTATACTCTCCATAATCACCGTTGATACAATATATGTTTGAGGTCGGGGTATCACTACAAAGAATTTGAAGTTTGTTTTAGTGATGCCAGTCTGCTATCGGTCCAATTCGAATGTTCGCTTTATAATAACCTCTTACCTTGGAACAGCAATTATTTGTTTTTTGTTGATCTTAATCATCATTATGTATGCTGTACTGTGGCGTTGGATTGGTGTTACGCTCTGATGGTACTCTCTAATGGTGGCACACTCTGATGGTGTTACGCTCAGATGGTGTTACGCTGAAGAGATGTTATGCTTATATGGCGTGACTCTCTGATATTGTTACGCTTGTGTGTTAGCATACAGGAGATCGTGTATGTTGCTCGTTTGTTTTGGAGTGCTATGTTAGCAGTGAGAGTGAAAAGAATAGCATGCATGCTTATGTTAGGTAGTTGTTTTCATTCTAATATATGCGTCATTTTACAGCAAGTTTCAAAGAATTCACAGATAAATATTCTACATGTAATATAACTTTAAAAAGACGTTCTTTTTTTAATTACGTGAAGGCACTAAATATTCAACCCAAAATCAAAGAAACTACCTGGAGCTGTCTAAAGTAACTCTTGAAACTATCAAATATTTTCGTATAGAATTTTTATTTGTTTTGGGTTGTGAGCTCTCGATCTGTGTTGATAATCTATGATTCCTTTAAAATGGTAAGATGAGTCATTGTGTAACGGATCGTAAGATGAAGTTAAATGAACTGATGAAGAGAAATAAGTATTTGCAAGTGGGATATACCTAAGCCTAGGGCACATAATTCAGTTAATTATTGGCGCCTAGTGTTAACGAGTTTTGGATTGATTAGTTCAATTTGTTTATGTCAAAAGATAAATTCCACAAGATTTTACAATCAAAGATGTTCAAATCCGCAGCTGATCTTAGTATGATGATAAGGAAGTGGAGAGTGGCGGAATGTGCAAGGGGAAGGAGAACGTGTAGGCGACGGCTAGCAGTAAGATTTAACCCGATCGGGGCACAGAGTTTGGCGAGCGGAGCAAGTATGGTCGAAGCCCCTAGTTTTATACATATTTTATGTATATTGTAAAACTAACGAGTCATCCTAAGGCAAAAACTATCGACAAACCTCTTCCTTTACAGAATCTCTGCTCTCAACCAGAATTATGTCAATTGAGATAAATATTTGAATCCGAACTGGGCAAAATAAATGCTTTTTATGATTTAATTGATGCATTTAATCACAAAGGCTCTAACAGCTGCTTCAAAGCACCACAACCACAATGTTTAGGTTGTTCTGTTTCTCCATTTTGAGAAATCCAACAAACAGTAATCTTTAAAGCATCAAGAAACTATTAACTGCTGTAGAGCTTAAATTGTTCATTCATTTATTTATGGTAGATCTTTTGCCGGATAAGTATCCAAAAAATGCTTCACATTAAAAGTGCTTAAAGAGCATTTAACTCTTCTGCCACTGCAGACGTAAGCAAAGCCAACACAGACGCACAATAATTTGTGGCTTACACACACACACACACACACACACATGCACACACACACACATAGTCATATATAAAACAGTGCTCAAACTCAATGCTATACATTTTGACTTTGGTTGTGTGTGTGTGTAAGTGTGAGTGTGTGTGTGTGTGTGTAAGTGTGTATAAATGCATTAAAAAAAAGTTAAACGCAGGCTGCAAAAAAAATCTTTTATGCGCCTGAAAGCACGCTTCAGTATAATTTGCGGTCATGTTCATTGATCTCCTGGGAAGCATTAAAATTTAATGATTTATATCACAGCGCACACACACAGCGGTGGGAAAGGGGCGCAAGACTCTTGTGCCAAATGAATTTATGTTATGTCTCTCTTGCCACTATGGTGGTTAACATTAACTAAGGGCTTAAAAAACGCATAGTTAACATAGCTGCAAAATTAACAAACATAACCTAAAATATTTGACTTATGTGCGTATACTTAATGCCAAAAGCAAAGACAAAGTCAAATCCAATGGCGAAGCCAAAAGGAGAGGCGAAAACAAAAGACAAAGTGAAAATGCGCGAAGAACAGAAAGCGTGGGCGAAAGCCTGCGGTTATATGGACCTTATAACGGGGCGAAAAAAAGAAATATGTCGGCGCGCACAAAAGTATGCTAAACAGTTAGGACCAAGCCAAAAGTCATAACTCACAAGTGGTAGGGGCAAGGCCATAAGGGGGCGTAGATGAGGGGGGGACAGCTTTGGTGTAGGCAGAAGGTAGCTTGGAAATGTTGGCCTGCTTGCAACTATTAATCAGGCTTTAATTGTTTTTGTGTTTCTATGCGTGTGACTGTGAGTGTGTGTGTGTGTTTGTGTGTGTGTGTGTTTGTGTGTGTGTGTGTGTGTGTGTGTTTGTGAGTGTGACAGAGCTGGTTAGACATACACGCATACGTAGAGACCATGCATCATGTTGCCAAATCTTTTTGTAGTCTCTGGCATTTGTCTGGATTTTTGTTAAGACTTAAAATAGATTTATGTCGCTTTGACAGGCAAAAGATGTGTGTAAGTGTGTGTGCCTTCTGGTAAGTGTATATATGAGCCTACTTAAGGTTAAAGTTGCTTAAAGTTGTCGCTGCTAAAATCACATTATATATGCGGCACCAAAAGGACGAAGGGTATTATAGATCACTCAGTGATGCAAGCAATAGGGAGAAAGAGGCGTGGCAGTCCATGAAGTTTTGTTGAAAAACGATAATAGTCAATAAAGCCGTGTCCGTCTTCCCATATGAACATCAAGATCTCTTAGATCAAAAGATACATACGAAATGCCAAAGTGTTCCAAAAGATTCGCATTATAAATCTGCAGTTGAAATTCTTCATGCAGATGGCCTTCACTTGTATAAGAATTTCACCATTTACAACCAATTCTTTTTTGACTAGGCATTGCAGTTCAGCTAATTGAATACTAGTGCTGTAATTCAACTTGTTGAAATAGTCGAAATAATTGGTATTGTATTGTGCTACCAAATAAAGAATGTAATCCAAATATTCAAGGCGTCAAACTGCCTCCAAAATGTAAGTTACCAATAAAAACTGCTTTTTTGGCGCACTCATCAAAAAAAAAAACCTAATGAATAACCATTCTTGACGTTTCAATATGTAGATGCTTTAATGATAACTCACTCTTATTATCAAAAGAATGCAAATTTTGTTCCCATTATTGACTCTATGCTAAAAATTTAAAACGATGTCGCAGGCTGAGGTAAATCATGCCATTGTAGCCAAACGATGCTTAAATTTGTGTGTTCTGGAGCAACTGATGCACTTTTAACGCTTATGACTGGAGAGTTAATTTACATTGTTCGGTAAGTATCAGACGTAAATTGCGTTTACAGGTTTCGATGACGTTATTTATACAATTTTATGCTTTTGAGCGAAAAAACGAAGTGCTTAGGTAGAGCGGAAATGATTGGGATGAGAACATTATCTGGATGCTACGACACTGGCCGCTACCCAATATCATGTAAAAGCTGATAGATGGAGCACCCAATCTTTTTGTACCCATGCTTTCGTGCATCAGTGGGCGGAGATTACAAATTCCTTGTACCAGCGAACCTTCATCTACGCTAATTGCGGGTTATTTTCTATGGTGTCCGAAAATGTATCCCAGATAAACCTTTTGCCTAAAAGGTAAAATAGCATTCTGATCGAATACATGATGTATTATTAAGTTAATCAAATGCATAATTCTTTTTTTTAGCTGGCCATAACAACCTGTGTGTGGTGAGCGGGTTAGAGAATACCACCTCAGCAGGTCAAAGCTTGTCGTATGAGGCGACTAATAATGACACTGGTTTCTTTCGAGGCCTCTGCTTTTCGCGAGCCTACCCCCAAAGTGGTATTAAAGGTAGACAGGCTACCTGGACTTTCAAAGAAAGACTTTAACAGCTGCACAATGGTCTTCGTCGCAGAAACTTCTTCATCCACATACGCACAACATGACTTACATCGCTCATAGCGTTCGTCCTTACATCTTTTGTGGTAGTCGTTGTCAATGCGTATAGGGCCACAGTTCTTACGGAGTACTTCACAAACAAAATAAGAAAGACAAAAATTGTCCGAGGAACATCGAATCGACCTTTAAATACCATTAATTAAACTCACAGTTCATCTTAATCGGCCGTAAGGTTCACGAGTAAAATGAGATAAGCTGATTTGCAATGTTTTGGTAACTTTTTAGATAATTGAGAACGTTTTCCAAGCTCAAAATGATTGTACGCAAATTTGAGGGATATATTTTTGTCTTAAGGAATTTCAAGAAAGTTGTTGATTGTGGTCTTATAAACAAAACATTGTCTACTTTTTTTCCACCATTCCATTTGCCTCTTAATACAAATATATTTTTATTTTTGCAAAAATTTCAACAGGGTATGCCACATCGGCACCTCTGTCTGGACACAACGTTTATTAAAGTAAGCGCTCACTTACAAAAATATATAAATATTAAAAAATATATATAAATAAAAATGCCAAATGCCAAAAACTTGTGCAGAATTTACAATAAACAAGTTTAAGTTTGCCGTTTTGTTGCTGTTAGTAAAAGTGCTACAACACTTTAGCAAAAGCATTTATATGTGTGTGCCCAGTGGACCAACATACGTGACTTTAGCGAAAATCTCGCAAAATGCTCGTAAGCGAGCTCGCAAACGTGTTTGAAACGAGTGGTACGGTGTTTCCTCGCAAAACACTCGCATACGAGCTTTGGAACGAGTGTTTTGCGATAAAAATCATTCTGGTAATGCAATGAATCATTTCCCCATTAAATTCATGTTAAATAGGTTTATTTTATATATTTACAGATATATTAATAACTGTGCGAGAAGTAAAGACCGAAATGGAAAAATTAATAACGAAAGTGGACCGGCAAGGTGCCGAGTTGCTATCCCTAAGGAGCGAGGAAAGCCTCAAAGTTGAAAAATCTCTTTAAAATTTGGTAAGAAATTTAAAATTTTATTGTTTACATTTCATATTTTAATTATATGATCATATATTTCTCAAGGTGATAACATTACTCGCCAACTCCAAGAAGGCGCCCAAACATGAAAAGGTGCGATTCCCGGGCAACAAGTGTTGGATCATAAAATTGTAGCCTCCCCAGTTGATATTAAAAAGCAATATTAATAAAAAAAAAAAAACAGTTTTTTGTTGGGAACAAAGTGGGAATAAAAGAAAGGCCCCGCAGACTATTTCTTGCGTGTCTTTTTCGATATCTTTTGCGAGCCGGTTTTGATATTGCTACCGGCTCGTAAAAGATTCTATTTTTATTCAAAAACGTATCGCAAAAGACATCCGAAAAGGCTCGCAAGAGATATGGTTAGCGAGCCTTTTGCGATATCACTTGCGAGACTTTTTTGATATTTCCAACGAGTGAAAAAAGATATCGCCAAATGCAAGTAAACGATATTTCTTGCGACACACGTAGACAATAGCTTTTGCTGCCACAAACTGAACGACATATGATTAATTTTCGTATCTCCAGCGCACGTGAAAACGTCGTTTTGTCGGGTTGAGCCTCGCATTTCACTCATATGCGATATCATAAACGAGTGTTTGGTCCGCTGGGTGTGAGTAAGTCTCTGCCTGTGTGTGTGTCTGTGTGTGGTTCAAGTGGTTTTGCGCTGCGGACACTTCTCGGGCTGTGGTTGCGCAATCACCAGATAGTTTCTTCTATTTTCTAATTTTATTTTATTTTATTTTTTTCAACAGCGTTTTTGTCATGTCTGGACGCTGTGGTCAAGAGTTTTGCTTGCATGAGTGTCTGCATGTATGTGTTGTTGTTGTTGGTGTTGCCAAAGTGTTGCCATATATTCTAAATATGTTGGTCGCTTGTTCGGTTTTGTTGGCAACAGCAAACAACAAGCAGAGCAACGAGAGAAATGCACCTAGTAAAAGTGGCCAACAACGATAGTTAAACACAAACACACACAAAACGTTTAACAGCATGGCAACTGGCAAACGGGACTTAGAGAGAGAGAGACAGAGAGAGAGAGAGAGAGAGAGAGAGAGTGGTGGCAATAACCGTGGGCGTGAAAAGCCACTTGGCAACTAAACGCGTGATTTATGCCTCACCAATGATAAGAGCTGTGGCAAAAAACCAAACAAACAGGGAACAAAAATTCTAAGAGA
The DNA here is from genome assembly GCA_035041775.1 of Chymomyza caudatula. Taxonomy (NCBI): domain Eukaryota; kingdom Metazoa; phylum Arthropoda; class Insecta; order Diptera; family Drosophilidae; genus Chymomyza; species Chymomyza caudatula. The sequence continues at coordinate 436,915 of JAWNKW010000039.1, read as the reverse complement.
GAGTGTTGGCCGGCCAGTCAATTCTATTTTTTACTAAAACATTGCGCATACGACCGATTGTACCAAGCTATTTAGAGTACCTTCGCTGTATAACTTGCAGCTAAAGCAGATTCTTATCTAATTGGTTTAAATCCAACATGTAAATTGGATTTTGAAGCAAAATGACATATAAGTACGGAAAATCTGGTTCAATAAATTAATTTTATATTTATCGATCGCTTTTCTTTTAAGGAACAGCAGATGTACAGAAAAACTGAGTTTAATTTCCGGTGCCGTCCATGGCCCCACTAAGCTACTAAGGGCCATTAAGTGCAGTTTAGGCCCATTGTTCTGCACATGAATGATATACCAAAGTTTTAAGACCCAGACATTGAGCATAAAACCTAAAGAGATAGTGAGAAAGAACGTAATAAGGAAAGAGCAATTGGAATCCGTGTGGTCAGCATATTAGAGAATGACACAGCAGGTTAAAGCTTGAAATATGAGGCGACTAACAATGACACTGTGTTCTTTTCGAGACTAGTAGAGCCACCCCAGTCCTGAAAATGGTTGTGGTAGAAATTGGTACCCACGACATAAAACCACAATTCCAATGAAAGTATGTAATTACATCAGACCGTTACCCGATAAAAGGTTGTTATCGCCAGTTAAGAAGAAGAGTTGGGATTCGCAGTTGTCCTGGCTACCTCCAAACGGTAGGACTATGATAGGGTCTTGAAAATCTGTGCTTTTCCATAGCCAAAGCGCACTTTAATTACCTCACTACTTTACAATGAGTTCCAGGCAGTGGATTGTGCCAAGAGCCGATATTTCCTTTTTAGCATAGTAAACTGGGTAACTTTTTAAAAGAACAGCGTACCAAATCGGGACAACGTATAAAAGGATTGTCTTTATTTAATGTAAAAACATAATTGTACTTTTTACCAGTTCCATAGAACTGGTTCTGTAACGCCTTATATTTAAAACACTTATCATGACATTAAGATACATTTAACATTTGATTCTTACATTACACAAACTGTTAGACGTAAAGTGTTATTTAGCAATAAAATCATACACCCAGCATACAGATGTGAAGATCCGGAGTCGTTATAATTTCAGTCTATAAAATTTTTTACATTTAATATTGGTTAGAAGAAAATCAATATTATTTCGGGCCAAGGATCAGTCGATGTTTTTCGCTTAAAAAGTCGATCGCATATAAGGCCCTATCGATCGAATTGTGAAAGACTGAAGCCATTTGCGAAAAATTAAGTCCATCATGGACCTACAAATAATAAATCGACACCCATCATCTTTCAAAATGCTAGGTGAATTCGGTGTCCCTGCAAAGTTGGTGGGACTCCGTGAAAGTAGAACAGAACTTCTCCAAAGCTTTTAATACCGCGCGAGGCTTCATGGCGATGCCCTCTCCTACAACCTCTTCAACCTTCTGATAGAGAATGTGTTGCGAAAGGCCGAATTATTAAACTATAAGACCATAAAAAACACACCTTTCCCGTTTTGCTTTACTCCTTAAACTATGGGTGTTCAGGCAGTCTGTTAAAATTGCACTTGGAGTGTTTGAACGGAGAGCACTCTGTAAGGTCTTTGGCCCTCTAAGCGAAGGTCGCCCGATAATTTGTACGCCAACTTTTGTCGAAACGCATCAGCTGCGTTGGATTGCCGACTCTCGTTAGCCAAAAATCGAAATGTGTGACAACTACACTGCACATATTGATCTTGCCTGTCAATAATTTTTAGCAAACCGATTGAAAGAATCGACTTGAGGTATTTGTATGAGGATGGTGATGGAAAAGGAATTTGAACGAAGATGAAGAGGATGACTAAGAGAAATATGCAGAGAAAGAGAATGACAAAAATGATGAGAAATAGGTACAGAAAGGGAATAATGAACGAAGAAGAATTGGTGCAAACAAAGGAAGATCTGCAAACTTTTGTCGAAATCAATTCATGAAGTGGTGAACTTCTTTTGAGAAGAAAAGTCGGCTGCCGAGCGTCTAACCGAGCCGTCAGATAATCTGCCAGCAGCAATAAACTGGACGACCTTTTCTTTACCGATTGTGGGCCACAGCCTGACCCACATTTCTCTGACACGGCATAACCCTTGATGACAGTAAATATATTTAATAAATTTATTAAATATCAATAATTATTTCATACATTTTGTGTTCCTTGAACTAATTTAAAGTTACGCTTGAATATTGAAATATTGCATGGGAGTAAAATATAGCTTGATATTGCAAGTTCTTGACAACAGCAACTGTGTCAATTATGTGTAAGTAAACTTGTAAAAAAATATTTTTCTAAAATTTCCTTTTCTTTCAATAAATATTTGGTTACGCTTGAATAATATAAAATAATAGTGTTTCTCAGGAAACAATTCACAGATACAAGCTCAAAATAAACAGTGGAAATACTTGGAAAGAATAACAAAAACTCATACACACATCGCAACATCAGGCAATATGCAAAATGCTTGGAAAATGCTTTACTGCTTGTCTTTGCGCCATTTTAATTTATACATTTTTCGTTGTGTGACTTCCTGTTGCAAAATGGAGTTTTATGCATAGAAGTTTGCACAACTTGTTTATGATTTTATGTCAAATACGTGAAGTAGCGCAGCGCCAACAAAAACACCAACAAAAACAAATGCAACTATAACAGAAATTGCAGCAACTGCCGTGGGGCAGTTGCAATATACAGAGATGTGGCAACTTTTGCAAGTGTGTTGGTTGTAGAAAGAGAAATTTGGCACTAGAAAACTTTTTGATTTAGTGTGTGTGTGCGTGAAAGTGTGTGTACGCTGAAGTGCCTTAAGACAACGGAAGTGCAGTTTATGGAGCGCTTTTCTTAACTACTAGACGGATACGTAATGTACTATGTAATGTTCACCGCTTTGTAATGTTGATTTAAATGCTAGACGAAATATAGGTCAGACTGATAGCTGACTGAGGTTTTTAGTTGCATTAAGACTTTAAAAGGACTAACCAAGTGTCCGATTTAACAAACAGATATTTCGATATTTCATGATATGCAACGTCTGCAAGTCGGCTATTTCAAACCTTAATTCCGAATTTGGACTTACCGTAATCCAATTAAATAACGGGTCAATGCCCCTTACTTTTTTTAAATTCCGAAAATTATTCTCTTTTTTAATGCATGTAATTTAAGCCAAAGTCACGTATTCCTTTTAAAATTAAAATCTTTCCAAGAGTAAAAAGGAAGTCGGTGCAGATGATGTATATGGTGCTATACTGCAGATTGAATCGCTTTCGCCTCGGGCTTTAAGTTCGACGTATAAGATGGGACTGATTTCAATATTATATCATCTTCAGTATATGTTTAGTATCTTTAGGGAGATCGTTAGGGTTGGCGAACACAAATATCTCAAAAGAGCGTGATGGCAGGAATTGAGCAGTGCTTTAGTATACTCCATATACGTTTCACTGGAGGCATGCAGCTGATCAGTCACTAAGGTTTGCTGGTGGCGAAAATTGTGGGAAATTGTAAAAAAAAAAACGCAAAACTTTTAATATACATCATTTTGAAACGATACACATATGCCACTTCTTTTTCCAATCATTCAATCATATCTTTTAGGCGTCGGCCAGGATGTCCTTTAGCTCCCTTAGCGAATTTTCTTTTATGGCTTCAATTGTGTCGGAACGGGTTCCACAGAATGGCAACTTTAGTTTTGGAAACAAAAAAAAGTTACTTGGGTCCAAATCCAGCGAATACGTTGCTTGATCGATTACATTGAATGAGTTTTTGATCTTATAATCATTAACAATTATAACTCGGTGCAAATACCATGAATTGTTGCTACGGTTTTTTCACGTAAACACCTCAAAACATTCAAGAAATAGTCTTTAACGACCGTCTAGCCGTTTGATACGAACTCATGGTGAACCAAACAAAAAACGATGAGCATCACCTTGATTGGCGAGCGATAATTGTTGGCTTATTAGCATGTCGTATTCATAGACCAATTGTGCCAATTTTCAATTAGATAGCTTTAATGTGGTGTTTGTAAGCAGCGAAAATCTATCACGGAGAAGGGGGTAAGATATCGGAATGATTCAACAAACTCCTGCACCATTATATGCGGAATGTGCACGTCCGCAAGGAATCTGCCACCGCCGCGATATACGAGACACTTCAGAAATTCGCAATGAGGCACGTCAACAGGCTCTCAAAACACGGCAATAATTTCGTCCTCTAGACCTGCCCTTACGCCTCAAATGAGCGGGCAAAAATGTATCACATATTCATCAATTTAACCAATTGTTTATTATCCTTTTTTGGACATTTATATTGTAAATAAAATGTGATTTTCTTAAACTAGGCACAAAATTCTTCGGCTTTTTACTACTGTTCAGTCGTGAAAAGGATCTAACAAACAAAAGTAGTTAATTTATGTATATATAAATACAGTAAATAAAAATTCAGTGTGATTCCGATTACTTCCCAATAACGGAACGGATTCAGGTGAAAAAAAAACATTTGAAATATAAAATACTTGCGGTTTGCAGAATATAAGTTATACCTGAATGCGTTACGTTTTAGTCAGGTTTAAATTGATGTGAAGTAAAAAACGAACTGTATACAATAACTCTTCGTAGTCAGCTGTTGTGAGATCGCTTATACGACGGAAGCAAAACGGAGCTAAGTAAAACATTTGGTTACGAAGAGAAGATAGAAAAATTGAAAAACATAATTTTATGAAGTCGTCTAATGCCGACGACAGGGCGAAACACTAGTATAATATGATAGTTTAGAGTCCGAGGGTCAAGGTCAAGGTCTTAAAAACATATTTAAAAAACTTACACTAAAACTCAAAATTTCGTGGTAGAGCTGTTTAATCTCTCGTAGACGTGCCATCGTGATAGGGTAAGGGTAAGTTTAAAATTTGCATCAGTTATTTTATTCATCGAAAACCCATATGGGGAGCTTGAAGAACACATTTTTTTAATACTTATTTTTTTACCTATGAGTTATCGTCAAAACATATTAGAAGAGAATCTCCTTAATAGCAGTTTTTCATGTTCGCTATAAGGGCGTTTGTATCCCTGCCAATACTTATATATCTTTATACTTTATGCAAAAAGTCGCCATTTTAACATTTTGTTGAACAATTTTTTTTATTTGAAATAATAATGCAAAGTTTCTTAGTTCAGCATTTTTGCTTTCCTCTTTAAATATTTAATATGCTCCTTTTCTAGAAATTTTAATATTTTTTTTTTGCTCTCTCATTTCTACTTTTTACATCTCGTTTTCTATTCTAGTCAGTCTGTTACTGTGTGTGTGAGTGTGTGTGTGTGTGTGTGTGTGTGTGCGTGTACATTTTGTGCATAACAATTAACTTCCGCCTTTGCAGTTTGTCGAGGCGGCAATATGCCAGTTTGCGTGTATGTTTAATTTCCGGCATTGTGTATACGCCTAGTAGTATGCAATAACAGTAGATACACTTGTTAGGCAGTTGAAGCGCCTGCTACGGCTTTGCCCCTATTAGTGGCCATGATTAATTGTGTGCGGATGTTTTTAAGTTAAGGATTCAACTACAATTATTTTGACTGACAACAACTGTCAGTGGACTGATAAGTTTTGCATTTCGACTGACTTAAAGCTGTTGAGATTTGGAACGGCAGCAGCGTAAGAGCTTAGAGTAAGCAATTGAAAAGCGTAGCATGCTTAACTGGTCTACACACACAAAGCCACACATATATAGTGCTTATAAACGGCTTTAACAGAGGAGTTTTCTTGATGATTCCTTGCCTGTCTTGGCTGCCACACAAATCTCTACTAATAACAATCTTTTGGGTTATAAAATTCAATTATGCATGCTCTAAGCCAACACCAACAAAAACACAGAGTTCCGACTGCGAACTCGCATCTGTATGGAAATCATTTGCACACAAACACCAATACACACACACACACACACACACACACACACACACACACACACAAAAGACAACTTAAGCAGAATTTGCTGCCATTTTGTTTGCATTTACGCCATGCGGATCGCCCTTATGCTTAGTGGCGAATAGTTTGATTTGCTCTTTCCCAAAATATCATTCAAACTTAATTTCTCCACTTGATTTACTTAGACATTACAGTATGCATATTACTACCATTATTATCCTGGCCAGTGTTGATGCAGGCTGCAATTTTGAGCTATTTTCAGTGTGTAATTCGATTTTGTTGTTAAGGATAGAACAATGATTATACTTAATTTTGTTGTGAGTGAGATTAAGATTTATTGCAAAGTATATTGTTGTGGCACGTTATTATCGATAATTCCTTGCATTTTCTGCTAGCATCGATATAGACACAAAGTATTATATTGAAAAGAAAATGTTAATGCCGTTTTTCAATGTTTTACCAAATGAAAATCTTTACAATTCTGAAATTGCAAACTGGATGCATGAGAGAAATCTGTTTGGGATAACTGAAGGGATGTGTGATACTGTGATTGAACGTCATAAAAGAACTTGTCTCTAATGAGTTTCAGGTATAGAGTTATTCCGGGCAATGATACGGCAGATGAACTGGTAAGCAAAGGCTCGGCCCCAAAGCCAAAAGAGTTTGAGCCAATTATCACTTTCACTCTCATCACATTCGAATTGGTGTGATAAATAGGTGACAAAATGCTGAAGGAACGCTGAAAATCGTCCACTATTTTCTTTGTCCAGATTGTCAATATGTCTTGAAGGTAAATACTGAACAGATCACTCTCACTGCACTCTCACATTTATAAATTTGTTGTAGCTTTTGTGTTCAGATGTTTTATACAGGGAAATAAACCTATACACGTTGACTTGGTTTTACAAATTTTGGAAATTTATTTTGTCAAAATCTAGGGTACGTTAGCTATAAAATAAGATTAAACCTGGTGCTGATTCAACTACAGCATCCAATCCCCAACAGGGGTTCGCAGGAGACTCGTTTGTCTTGACTGGCAGTCAACCCTTTTGTTGGAAGGGTGGAATTAAAGGTGTTTTTCACGTCAATGAGCAAAGAATCACAAAGGCGCTACATTGTAGGAGTGATGTGACTCAAAAAATTAAATTAGCAAGAAAACACAAAGGCGTTTCATTCAAAAATAAAATAAAAAGCCCTTTCTTTGGCTTTAATCAACTTCAAAACTAACTGAATAACTTGGCTTTGTAGTAAATAAACCTAAGTAGCTATGCACTCGACGCACTCTATTGAAGTAATTTTTCTGCTTGATTAAACACTTGAGATTGACACGGAATATCTGTCTTATGACCAAATCACTGCATTTGACGGTTTCCATGCGAAAGTTTATGCCAATTAACATACGGGTTCAACTAACTGCAAAGATATAATTATCCAAGGCGACGTCTGTTATTCAAACTTTGGCATAAACTGCATCAATATGGGTCAAGGGAAGCAACTACACAATCAACGCATTTGGCTGCTGTTAAGACATAATTAGACCCACTGATAACCTTATACAGAACATAAGCGACTGGAGCCGACAGATTCAGAGATTCGCAAATGCGCCGATAAACAGACTCGTTTGGTCATGATTATCATTTGGCTATAAGATTTCAGTCACAATGGTCGCCATTTTCATGCTGAAACCTAATGGTAGCCAGCGTGAACTCGCAAAATTATTGAGTATTTCAGGCAGATTTTTAAAATTTTTCGTTTTAAAGTGCATTTAAAAGTCAGTTTTCTGACAAATGCCCATGCTGTCCTTAATGGCGTTCCATCAAAAAAGAGATTATTCTCTATTTTGTCGAGCAAGAAATTGGCAAATAGACGACATTTTCTTGCATTTTAAGTCAAATTAAAAATGTTATGAGGCACCTTGAAGATACCTCTATTCAAGGTCCTCACTCGATAACGGATTGTTTTTGAGACGCACTCTATCGGGTTACCAACGGCTTAAACCTACCCATCTCACAAGTTATAACAAATCGAATATTATATCTTTTGTGCATGTTTATCCTGGTGTCGCTGGTTATCTGTTTGCCACTTTATGCAGAATCGAACTCTCCTTTTGACACCACAACGCCTCCAAAAGCCTACTACTTCCACAAGTATACATATATATACATATCGTAAGCAAGCGCAATGCAGTTCACAAAGTTGTCGGCAGCCTGGTCTTAGTGGTGCATCGGTTTTAAATATAGCCATACAATGCCGCCTTTGGATATATTCTGAGCTCTTGGTGTCCAGCTTTTAACATCCGATCACCCATACGCGTACTCGCCATCGCAGCTTTATCCCACACACTACCACATATGAACACCAAAAGCCTTATTGCTAATAGATTAAGGACCCACCAACGACCTTAAAAGGATACTTGAAAATTTAAGCTCCTTTTCCCTCAGTTCACTCCTCTTAACTTATCTCCCAACTAAGTCTTACAACCCACTCGGAAAAAAAACATGTCAATAAACATTGAAAATTGATCTCATTATATCTCTGCATCTGGATAGTTCCCGTTCTGATTGTGTATTCATCTAGTAACGAAGAAGGAGTGAAACGTAGATCGTACGGTAGCAAAACGGGCTGAAAGCGTGACAGCCGTTCTAACCTAACCTAAGATATTACATGAAAAACTCAGGAAAATTGGTTCATAGCAGTTAAAACTGTATGAAATAAGTTAAACAAGTAAAAAAAAAGCATAAAGCACCTACATGCTATTGTATCTTCAATTTCAAAACAAAAACTGTTTATTGTTTTTAACATTTATATTCACAATACTGAAAATGTCTTTAAATGAGTAAGGTATATTTTAATACCAGTCAATCATCAATTAAACAGAAATGTTTTGCCTTTTCAAATCACTCACTTTTCACTTAAGCCCTATCTACACATTACAAATTACTCTTCACTCGGCAAGTATTTTTTTTTTTAATTGTTTTATCCCGCGTTTTTTGTCATTTGTTCAAAGTGCCTGCCTGCGGGTTATTTATGCGTCAGAACTTTGTCAGGGTGTGCAACTTCCTGTTTCCGGTTAGAAGCCCATCTTCGCGCTTCGTTGAAGTGCAAATTGCTGTCAGATTTTCATCTGCGTGGACATATTTCGCTGACCTTTAGCAAGCATTCATTATTTTTTCTTTTTGCTTTCGTTTTGACTTGTGGTCTTATTGAATTTTTATTATGATTTTGCATATTTTGTAGCATACTTTTTCGGGCGGACACCAAACGGATCTAAAATATAATTAAGCTGATTTTATGCGAACTTTTTCGCTTTTTGTTTTCTTATTCGTCGTCGTAATTTTTTGCGTTTCTTTCTTTTGTGGTCTTCTTAATTGTTTTTAATTAATTTTTTAGGTTTTGGGCTATGCTCCGGGCTTATTACACGTGGTAATTGTGCGCCTTAACGTAGGCCACACATTTATGTTTTTTTTTTCCTTTTTTGTTAAATGCAAATCTGTGTGTGAGTGTGTGTGTGTGTGTGTGTGTGTGTGTGTGTGTGTGTGTGTCTGTGTGAGTGTGTGTGTGTGTGTGTATGCTGTAATGTGTGGGTTTTCATGTTAATTACAAAACTTCTGCCATTTGCTGAGTAAAAACTATTCAAGTACAACAGAACTCGGCTACACTCACGCCCAGAGCTTGGAGCTCGAGAATCCGGAAGCTCAGTGTACAGAGCACAGCTGTAGAACCACTTGATCTTGCTTTTGTTGGTGTTGTTGTAGTTTTTGGTGTTATTGGTCTGCAGCCCTCGTTGTTGTTTATTTTTGTTTGAAGCAGCACTCTTAAAACAATAAAATGAAATTTGTACACTCAAGTTTTACGGCAGACACAAACGAACGAACGAAATTATGTACCAAACTCATTTAGTTAGCATAACAATGGCAGCTAGCAAAAACAATGGGGAATCACCAGCGGAAGTAGAAAGAGATAGATAGAGAGGGAGAGAGAGAGAGAGAGACATAGAGGCAGAGAGTGCTGGGCATCTCCAACTAGTGGCAGAACTTAATAACCTACTAACAAACACACTAATTTGCACTTGAGCCTAATAATGAGTGCGCTGACGAGTGTATGAATGAGAGTTGAATGAGCTTAAGCCTTCAAGTGCTTTGCTCTCGAGTTTTGGTTGCTTCCTGCACAAGTGTCTGTGTGTGTGTGTGTGTGTGTATATGTGTGTGTTTGTCTGTGTTTGTGTGTATCTGTGTGTGTGTGTGTGTCTGTGTATCTGTGTGTGTGTGTATCTTTGTGTGTGTGTATCTGTGTGTGTGTATCTGTGTATCTGCGTGTGGTTTTGCTTGCTAATTTCTAATTTGAATGCTGATTTATGCAGTTTAAACGGCATTGCTTATGTGCTTTCAGGAGTTGTTGTGGCCGCGCAATGGATTTTATGTTTAACTACATGTAGTATATAAGCGTAGATATGCGGATAACTATATAAACGTAAAAATTATTAAAAATTAACGTACGGCAAGCAACTGAATTTGCAAACCATTGGGGTAAAAAAAAGGTTCCTATACGTATTGATCCGGATATAAGCCCTTAAGTAAACTGCTCCTTTGCTTGAACTATTCAGCGAAGTTTGCTCATAATAAGCAGGGCCATCGGAAGAAAATCGTTTGCGGGAGCAGGTATCCTAGACACGACTAGCTTTAAAAAGTATCACTTTTTCACAAATGAAAAATAAAACTAATTTTCATTGATTAATTTATTGCAAATGTGCTATTACAAGTTTTGTGCTAACCGCATTGATAATAGTAACCAACTTTCAAATGCGACACAAAGTGTTTTATTAATTGTAAGAAAAAAAAGTGCTCTGAATTGCATATACCTTGGTAATTAAACCTAATGGCATATTTCTGAAAACATCAATTTAAATGCCAGGCAATTAAATCTGTTGAGCCTTTCATTCAACCTTTTCAACACGGCTCAAGCAGACCATACAAAATGACGCTCGCTTTTTTTTTGTTTTGGGCCAAAAGAACCGCAAAGCAAGATGTATTTCAACCTTGGACTCCTTTTCAGCAACAATTCCAGGACCCACACAAATGGCAGCCCCAACCATTCAGCCGCAGCTTTTACCTTTTCATTTGATGATGCCGGGCAGATTGCTCGGATTTTGGGCTTAAAAGCGGCCAAGAGCAGCATTAAATGATATACAGCTGAGCGACGTTGAAGGTTAATCTTTGCTTTATTAAATGTCTGTTAAAAAATAAAAGCTTAAAACGTAACCGAGAAACGAGAGCTAAAGAAAGTAAAATGCATAATAAGCATAAGCTGCCCAGAATTAGTTGCATTTTCATCTTTTTTCTTTCTCTATCCATTTGGATTTTCAAATGAAAACAAAATGAATTTCCTCTTTTTCATTACAATTTTCATGCTTGTATTGAATAGAGCAATAAGTTGGGCTTTGTAAGCGAGATTTTATGGGTTAATGAAAATGCAAAAGACCAAACCGAATAGTTCAACTTAAAATTACAATAAAATAACATTAAATTCTTTTTTAATTTCATAATTTGAAGTTATATTAGACACTATTAAATATGCAATTAAATTGTATGAAAATTCACAGGTTATGGCCAGATGTGGAGCACTTCTCCAGGCGTCTCTGCTTTGCGCGCCTCCTCCAATAGGTGATACCAAAGAAAGATACTACCGGATCCTGGATAAATGACCAACACCTTCTTTGGCATCCTTCAACGAACGTTTTGAAGAACTTTCTCGCAGTAGCTTCTTTAACTATACGCACAGCATGAGCTGCATAGCATTAACCTAAGCGGTAGAGCAGCAAGCTCGCCGTGCACTTCTGCAGTAGATCAGCAGTTAAGCAGAAGGCTACCAAAGAATTTAAAAATAAAAATGCTGCTCTGCTCTCTGCTTCAGACGCTCCTGACACACCGAAATCACACCATACAAGCGTGACGACTTACGTGCTGATTTTACCGCCAAGGCATATAAGTTTCACATCAAAAAAGGAGGAAAACGGCAAAAATTTACGTCAGGGTAAATGTGGTGAGCAAAATGTGTCCAGTTTTCTCTGAAGTCTTAATTTGAGATAAGAGCTTGGGACCAACCAACCCACCTAAAGACTGTTGATTGAAAAGCTTCGAATAAGGACTTACTTAAAGTCGTGATTGTATTCGACTTGACTACGAATTGAAGAGTTGCACCTCGAATTGATTGTTGATGTCACTGCAGATTTCGAAGACAAACAAGCTGTAAAGATGAAGTTGACTCCAATTGAACATCTCCTTCTGCCAGCATGCGGAAAGACGCAAATTTTTGTGCAAACTTGTTGTTGTCAGAAGACTACTTACCAGTATCTCCAGTTTCACCACCTCCCGCAAGAGCTATGTCAGTATGGAGATCAAGCGTAGTATCACTCTTGTCAATAGATGTTAATGTGCTCTCAGTAGGCAAACGTTTAAAATAGAATACCCCTACCACGTCGACTCTAATTTTAACTAACACTATACAAGACGTTCATTCTTCCCTTGTGTTTGACGGCACTGAAGCATCGGTGATAAAACAGATCCCATTTGAGACTTTAAACGGAAAGTACTCCGTAAGTCCACAGTTCCTATATCTCTATACTTTTAAGCCCTAAGTTTAAGTTTGCCAACAAAATCATGAAGGGTAGTGTTAGTTATAATAAAGCAAAATAAAGCTTTTTCTGCACTTTATGTGTTCGCCCCAGGTGAGAGCTCTACCTACCTACTCAATGTCTTCTAAAAATTTGAAGGCTTCAATAACTTAAAAGACATTTTCTGCGCTCTAGTGCCTTAGAAGCACTTTCAAACTTAACTGTTTTTTCCTTCAAGAAAGAGGGACCTTTAAATGGATATAATGATTTTGTCAACGTTGCACCCACGAAAGTTGAAGTCTATTAGGTTTTGCTTGCTGGGTACACAGCGCCATATGGCGTTATCTATCCTTTCGTGGACTTGAACGAAGTTCAATTTGATTTCAGTGCTTTCCGAATAAAGATCCTGCAATAGTATTTTAGCGTTAATAACTGAATGACTTAACAGGGCTAGAGGATTACACAAAATGAATACCATCGAGAGTATGTTCCGTTTTGTTACTCCAAGACCCATGAAAAAAATGTTAACCTTAATCTACAAGATGCCTAAAACTGATGCAAATCCCCAAATCAAATTTTAAAGATCCGAGAAAAAAATATCGACACAACAATATGCGTCATGCTCTTCTATCTCATTTAAAATGTCTCTGCGAAAGACTTTCATGATAGTACGGCAATTAAACAGAAATGAAACACTTCCGATATCTCTCGACGGCTCCAACCATTCTATCCTTAAGCTATTAAGTTGAGCAACCCGATTTACGTTTCACTAAGCCCTTCGTCATGACTTCGGCCACAGGTACAATATTGGATTCATTTTTATATAAACGGAATGAAAAATTATAAAAACACATATATGTTGGGACCTGATCAAGGTGACCTACGATAGCGTCATCTCCTAGGTCTTAACCAACTAACGGGTTTTTATAGCCTGTCAAGAAGAAGTTGTTTACTTCTCAATTAGCTGTTATATAATTATTATAGCTGATTGGCAGCTGTAAATTTTGGTTAATTTAACTTAGGCGACTTGGTATTGTTCATTTATAAACAGTCGAAACACTTAAATCATGCATCTTGCACTTAGTATATTCCCGAATGTTTTGGCAAAGTTGTTAGCTTTCCCCAATCCCCCATTGCTCTTAAAAACAACTTTACATTGGTTAAAGCATATTGACTCAGGCTGCCGCCCATTTCATTTGGAAATTTGCATCCCTCAAATGGTTTGTAGCCAGCATTCTTTTAGCAACTACTAACAACGAAAGAAGGAACTTTTGGCAAAATTTTGCAACACTTTCTGGCCAAAATGCTTACGCCAAAAAGTAGACGGCATTGAAGTGGGTGCATTTTCTTAGGCTAAACTATTTTAATGATAAATTTCTATGCAATATTAACAAAGTGCAATTAAAAGTTTTCTTTTTATTTTGTTATTTTACAAAACTTTTAGTGCAAATACTTGAGACTGGCGAAACAAAAGTGCTGCATACTTTTGTGCGTTGTTAATTAATAGCCAAAATGTGCAAATGCATAAAGTTTGCATGCGAATTGTAAGCGATCAAATAAATGTGCATATACTTACAAACAATATAAATAGGTATAAATGTGTGTAGGGTGCGTTTTGTGCTTATATCTGGGTCAAATAGGGTGCAAAGAATCATTCAGGTTAGCCACAATTGTATTGGTGCATGAAACCGCGCGCCATTTTGAATGGCAACCACTGAACCGCAGCACAGGACATGGCGCTGTGTGTGTGTGTGTGTGCAAGGCTTTTGTACTTTGCACTGCAATTTAGCAAATCGATTTGTTTTCGTCCTGGGCAGCGCCGCCATTCGATTTTTATGGCTTTCAAAAAGCTAACAAACAAAAAGGCCGCAATGGCCACACATTCACTGCGTGTGCCCCTTGCGTTATGCAATAAAAAGCGCATGTGTCCCTCACACACACGCACTTACATATACAGGGACACAGCACATACAGGATTCATAGACACAGTCTGCCCGGTTGGCAATAAAAAAATTGCTAAACGGCAATAATAAAGCTTCCAATACTCGGTCATAAAAAGTAAACCAAAAAATCAGTGAAATGGTTTTGCGTGTTGCCTTTTTTCACTTGCTGTATATCCAGAAATTGAAACTTTTACAGGCTCTCAACTAATACTCCATGGCGGATTTCAATTTGCAGCAAAAACACTGCCAAAATCCTGTCAAAATTTTGTATTCAGTGCGCTTTAAAAAATAGCACACTTTTCGGCATGTCACACGCACTTGTTATGGATGTAGCACACGTACACTGGAAAAAGTTTTCGGCAACTAACAATCAACGCACAGATCAAAAGAAATTAATGCTTTGTGAGTTTGGCTTTTGAACTTTAGGCACACACTGGCACCCAAACACACATACTCTTACACATTAGCGTAATCATTTTAAGCTAATTTCGCATGTGAAACATGTAAGTTGAACCAGGTAAAGAAGCCATGTCGTTGGCGCAATTATTTCGTGGCCATTTTGGCTTGATTTTCTGCACATAATTTTCCGTACTTTTACAAGTTGTTACCGTTTTCGGCGCTAAGGGACTTTCACCAGCTTGTAAATGTGGCACGTGTTTAGCATGTAGTTTGTTTGATCTCAACAGTAATCACAAAAATTGAATTGAGATCGATTTTAAGTTGATGTTTTTGGGCTTAATGGAAGCAAATTCCCACGAAGCTTTCTATTAAATCTTTTAGAATGTAGAGAGGGCTTATAAGTAACTCTTTTAATTACACTATGCAGCAAACAAGAAACCTATGACAACAATTTTTTTTCCGCTAAAATTGGGGTCGCCGATTTCGAACTAAGCAATTTTCGAACGGCGGTACTACACAAGGAGCGGGATATACATACGTATGTTTCCAAAGTCCCCAGGCGCTTTTAAGTTCTGAGTGAAATTTAGTGAGCTGCTCAGTGGAATAGGCTTCGGAAGTCTGCTGTGCCTGCATGCCTTCAACCAATCAACCCATGATCAATCTGATTGCGTACATTTTGATAAGGGGACAGTTATGTAGCCTTGTGAATATCGGGATGCTGAAATCTGGTTCCATGTTTAGCGCCGCGGCGAAGCCAATCAGCCTGAGGCCGTTGTTCAAGGTGGTCTCGCGAAGGCTGAATTGCCCGAAAGTAGGACCAAAGATCCACGCTGCCTCGCAGCAGCCTAGTCTTTTTCATCGCACCCTCAACGTTCGAGGTTTCCTTAGCCAAGTCATTTTTAAAGTTGTTATTTGGAAGTGGGATTTTATATGGTGGGTCCCAAAACCTACGCACAACCCTTTTAAGGCGTGGGGTGGCTCTACTGGTCTCGAAAGAACTCAGTGTCATTGTTAGTCGTCTCATACGACAAGCTTTGACCTGCTTAATTGGTATTCTGTAACCCACTCACCACACGGGGTGTACTGACTACTGTATAATATAAACAAGGTTAATCCATAAAAGGTTTTAAACTTTTCTTTTTATGCATATACCATTTGCAAAAGGGGCAAGCTAATTTCAACACATCTCAACTGTGCTCGAAATCTCAATGTTTATAGCAAAATATTAAAATATTGCGTTAGTTCTGTACTAGAACTTGCATTGATAGCCACAAATGAGTACATTGCGCAAGTAGAGCAATATTTGCGTTATTAGCAGCTTGACAACTTGGCTAGAATTGTGGGTTAGTTATATGGTTAAAGCTAAAAAAAAACTATGTTGGCCCAAATGCACAGCGCATTAATCAACAGCGATGTCAACAAATTAGTTAAAAGCAAATTGCAAGCTGCTGGATAAGTGAGCTGCTGGATGACTAATTAGAAAGCGAGTGTTATAAAAATATTACACATACGCCATGTATGTTTCACTTTTAATTTACTGAACTGATAGCTGTGCACATAGTTGAAAAAATACAAGAAAAGTGGATGGCAGCTGGAGATGGTGTGTGTGTGTGTGTGTGTGTGTGTGTGTGTGTGTGTGTGTGTGTGTGTGTGTGTGTGTGTGTGTGTGTGTGAGAGTGTGGAAGTGTGAGAGAGAGTGCGTGTGTGTGTGTGGGGCTGCATTTCAATTGACAGAAACACCAAGGCAATGCACAAACTTGTTGTAATGCGCATTCGAAATGAGTACAAACACACACACACACACTCACACACACACACACAACCAGACATAGAGTCGCCTTAGAATTGAGGCCACATTAATACAACAGGCGCGCGAATGTTAATTTAGACGCCTGTCCATATACACAGAGACAGAGACAGAGAGAGAAATTGAGAGTGAGAGAGAGCGACACACGCACACATTGACGCATTCAAATGCATTGCGGCAAAATGCAGATTCAAATGTGCATGCAACTCGCATAAAACACGCCGCCCCGCAACAGCAACAACAACAAGATGGGAGGTTGCCCCAAGGGAGTGGCACAGCCAACCACAAAAGTCAACAAAAAGCAAATGTTGGCTTGAAGCGGGGTTGCCACTAGGCGGCGGAATTGCCACGAAAATAAAAGCTACACAAACTCGGCCCAAGCCTGCCAGCAGCATCTAGGCTGGCTTTGTGGGCTCATCATGCTGCCAGCACACCATGTGCTTAGTGTGTGTAGTGTCTAGCACCATGTGGCATACACCCTATGTCATCAGGCATTTGGCATGTGGCAGCGTCACTGCTGTGAAAATGCGCTGTAACTCTTTTCAAATAATAATTAACAATTTATTCCCTAAACATAAGTATACGCACACTAGTGAAACACACACACTCGCATTCACGCAAATGCAACTAAGTTGCACTGTCAACGTTAGTCATATCATTAGAGGCAACATGTTGCTGGCTTTTTGGATATTGGGGTTTTGGTTAACTACACTGTACTAAATGCACTTGTATAAAATCAGCTTAAAAATTATCAGGATAATAACTAGTGAAATGGAAATGCATCTAAATAAACATAATTTTGAGTTTATTGGGCTGGAAAAATATTGATTTTCTGAAATAAAAATAAAACAAAAGTATGGCCACGCACTTGAATGTAGCGCACTAGGTTAAATATGATGCAATTTTTGAGGCAAAATAATTTAAATTGCGATTTCAATATGAACAGGGAAATAATGCTGACTCAATGGCCTTGATGACGATTCTTACGTGCTCAAAATAGAGATAGTTACTTAATGGCGAAAAGCACTTGAGAAGATATATATAGATATAGCATAGACTTGATACAAATGCAGCGCAGAAAGTTTGACTTCAAAAATACATTGTATTTTTATTTTTTCAAGTATTCTAATAATGTGGGGCCCCCGCTTTGTTCTTTAACCCTCGTGCTCCTAGAAGAGAGGTTCAATCCTACACAACAGAAGTTAAAGTATTTATGCCAGTTTCTTAAAGATGATATATCAATATTTTTGCATAAAATGACATGTACCGGCACACCGCACAAAAAATAACAACAACAAACACTTTTGTTCATTCTTCTTTTCGTTTATATCCATCCATCGCATATAATCGCTCGCACAGACTTATATAGCAACACATAACTGTTTTGTCTCTTCCCTCTAACCTCAATTAACATCATTGAATTCCATCTGTGTTATTGAAATTCAAAGAAATAGAACAATGATTGTCTTTTATTTAAGGCTGCTCCTGAGTCTAAGTGAAGAATGAGAATGGTTTTCCAACTCGGAAACACGTCACCAAATTGTTCATTAGCTGTGTCACAATAATACTCACTCACAATAATATTCACTTAGCAGGTGCTGGCATCCATTAGAGTTTCATTCTTGAATTTAAGATCATGGCTATAAAGGACTTTTTTCATGTCAAAAAAGCAATGCGCAGTATAATATATATCGGATTTGTTTGCGAAAGCCGTGCGCCGAAATGAAGACAATGTTTGACAATGCGAGTCACTCCCATTCTTTATAGATTGGCTAATCTATTCACATCAGTAATGCCTTGTCCCCCGTGTGGTGAACGGGTTAGAGAATACCACCTCAGCAGGTCAAAGCTTGTCGTATGAGACGACTAACAAAGACACCAGGTTCTTTCGAGACCAGTAGGCCTTAGAAGGATTCTACGAAGGGTTTGTGACACACCACGTAAATCCACAAATTCAATGAACGAATGAATTTACATCAGACCGTAACCCAATAACGAGTTGTTATGGCCAGTTAAGAAGAAGAATGCCTTGTCTCTTATTTATTCTTCGCTGCAAGTATTCAGCACTTTATAACTATTTTTAAATAATTAGTAATTATACTACAACTTTTTTAGAGATCAAAGCATGTGAAACTGAGAGGTCGTCTACCTTTTCTTTTTCGGGTAATGGACATACATTTCTCTAACCATTATTGATCCCTCCGCACTGTAATCGATTTTCGAATCGTAGTGTAGTGCATATCGTTTCAGGTTTCGGTGTTGGCGCAATCGATAGTGTTTATGGCTTCGTTCGCTGGCGTTGTGTTTGATGTGCACTCGTTGCATCTATTAGCATGTCGTTCCATTTCAGTCGTCCTCGAACATAATTCGAACATGTAGAGTATGAATATTTTCATTATCCTTCACGTGCTGTTCCTCAAAGCGGTTCCCACGTAAAGTAGATCGTTACGCAGACAATTTTTAGGTTTTTTTTTGTATTCAAATTTGGCTAAAATTTTTAAGTTATATATGCCATTTGAGTTTTTTATGATTTTCACAAATTTACGTATAATATGATCGAGAAGAACGCAAATGAAAAATCGGACGTACCCTTTACTTCGTTTTACATATACATATTGAATGGTAGCCTAAATATACGGCTGAATGCTTTTAAAAAATAATTAAGAGAAAGGTGAAAATGACCTTGGTTGTTTGATGTAAAATAGAAAGCCGCATTAATAAGGTACTATATATTTGAAATAATATCTCAACCAAAGACTTGCATGCTACAAAAGGTGAGCTCTTTTACCGACACGGCATATCGAATGCCGCCATTCAACCGATTGCCGATTCAAAATAATGAATCACTTGATATCGATTTCAAAGCCAATGTCAAAGCTTTTCATCACTTTTATATAATGACGATCTATTTCGCTCAATATAGTCTTCAGCTACGTGTTCATTTTGTCAACTATCACTTGAGTTTTTGGTTATGTGTAGTTATTTACATAGAAAAATATTTGTGAAAACACCGCGACATCTCGCCACAGCCTTGTTCAGCCCTATTTGAAGCGCCCTGGTGTGTTTGCCTCAATGACATTTTGTGTGTAGGCGCTCAAAGGTATGCAACTATTACGAGTGCTACTCGTATATATTTGTGTTTCTGCGGTTTCCTTTTATATTTGTGCACAACGCGAGTACACACGCACACACTTACAGCAACATAAACAGAGAGAAAAAGAGTGAAAAAGAGAGAAAAAGAGAGAGGAAGAGAAGGAGAAGAGTGGGCACGAGAGAAGTACAGTCAAATGCATGTGTTGAACATTCCGCAACATGTCAAGCGGAAGTGAGTGTCTTTCATTTTTGTTTCCCTTTGCCCTGTCTTTATTTCGCGCTCATCCTGCGCTTACTGTTAATTAAAAATGGGGGCAAGCGAAAATAAAGAAGAAGATATAAATGATGTAGCAGCAGAAACAGAAAGAGAAACAGCGGCAGAAGCAGAAGCAGCAATAGAATCAGCAAAGCAGAAGAAGAAGAACGCAGCGTATGAGTATTTTAATTAGTTTGCATAATTATGTATGCCGCTTTACATATACATGTGTGTGTGTGTGTGTCTGTGTGTGTGTGCGTGTGTGTGTGTGTGAGTGTGTTTGTGTGTGTGTGAATGTGTGTGTGCATGTTTGTGTATGCCACCAGATGCTTTTATTTTGTTGCTATACAAAATGAAACAAAAAATAAACTCTTACTACTATGGCGATGCACTATTTAAGGAAAGGGTTTGGAACTCAACAACTTTTTGATACAAATTTGTATAAGAGCAATTGTGTATGTGTCTGTGTGTGTGAGTGTGTGTGTGTGAGTGTGTGTGTGTGTGTCTGTGTGTGTGCATGTGTTTTTCTTTTATTTTTGAGTCCAAGGTTATTGCGTTTTCCTACCCTTCAGTTTTTCACCATGGAACGTTGAGTTTTATTGGTAACTTTATTGATGTTTGTCATATAATTTCTGCAGTTTATTTCACAAGTCCCGCTTTTTATGATTTCTTTATGGGAAAGTTATATATGTTTGTGTGTGTGTGTCGCATACGCATGACGCTGTTCCTCAAATACTTTGTATTGGCACTTGCGCCACAAATTGAATCCGGATAAAATGCCATAAAAGAAAAGCTTTAAGCGATTTGATTTTCCATTTTCAGTCTATTGACATCAATGTTGCATGATTTCAGTGCTGAGTCCGAAAAAAAAATGATGTGAAACCATAATAGCTCTGTAGTTCGACTTGTTGAACATTAACAATTTTTGACATAAAAGTGTAACTTATAGATGGCTCGCATTATGGCAAATATTGGTGGAGCGCGCAAACGCAGTAATTAGGTCATAGACAACGTAGTTAGGTCCTTAATTTTATACGCAGCAGTAGAATGGGTTC
This sequence comes from Chymomyza caudatula, assembly GCA_035041775.1. Lineage (NCBI taxonomy): Eukaryota > Metazoa > Arthropoda > Insecta > Diptera > Drosophilidae > Chymomyza > Chymomyza caudatula. Next base: position 415,824 of record JAWNKW010000039.1, on the reverse strand, counting down.
CTACAATGGTGATACGGACCTACAGTTTCTTACTGTTCCGAAAGATGCTGTTTTGCTGTTTGTTAGAATGGCTTGTTAGAAACTAGCCAGGATAAGCCGCAGGCAGAGCAAAGCAGTGTGACTTTGACAACGGCAGTTTGACTAGACGCTCATACCTGCCATGCAGCCTTGAATAAGTAGGAATCATGGTTGAGTTCTACCTTAACCACCTTTAATGAAATAATTGGTTCCTTGCGTCGCTTTGAAATTAAATGCCCATTTTCGATTGAATGATTCATAAAAATCTGGGAGCGGCTTTTCTACCTTATCTTGCTCATAAACGCGAGTTGGTGGGTGCGTTAAAGCAAGTCCTACACTGTGTTGCACTGTGCACATAAAATGTCACTCTCAAAGTATACTTGACCTATAGTTTGAAATTAGGACTCGGAAGGAATCATGTAAAGCAAAATTACTTAATAAAGGCAGATTTATGAGTCGTAGTTTATCTGTGTACTAAGGGGGCAAAGTGGGGCTCAAGCCTCATACACATAAACGGCCATGCATTAGTGCTAGCGCCAATATTCAGCTTATTGGTGTGCTGCAATCACGGCATGTATGTGGCATGCCACATGCAAAGAAAAAACAGCTTTGAGCTAATTTGAATGAACAAAGCTTTTAATTAAACTATAAAACTTGAGCGTCACCCAAATCGAGTGTAATTACATACAACCGTGATGGCATACAAGTTGGTCATTGGCATGCCAACAGATATTTCAAATCAAAAGAAGAAGTATATATGTGTTAAAAAGTAAAATAATCGATCAAATCGATTATCAGAATCGAACCAAAACGTATTGACTCTAAACAGTATAATGATGATGTTTTTTGATACTTCATTCAATTCCTATTTGCAACAAAACTGCATTAAAATCTCTCTAATTTGTCATTGAAATTTTTATTGCATTTATGTATGTATTTATGCTCTATTAATTATGTGGTGCTAACATAAACAGTTTCACTCAAGCGCAACAAATACACACACACACACACACACACACACACACAGACACACACTATGTATGCATGTATATCTAGTACGCCATATTTATGCACATTTTATCGCGTAATCTGTTTGAATATGTTAATTGCTAAATTTTATACACACATCATGTGCATTGGTTTTCATTTAGAGTTTTTTTTTATTTTAATTTTTTCTATTTACAATTTTTATTTTCATCATTAAATGCCGTCTGTCGAATGTTGTTTGCTTTGACAGCTCATGTATAAGCCACATATGGTGTTTATATAACGTAAATGAAAACACAAATTTGTGCAAATCGCAATTCCAAATCGCTCTTTATACGCTCTTATTTAATACATAAATCGTATATATAGACATGAAATTTGTTTGTTTGTATGCTTTTGAGAGGAGTAACTCATTTTTGGGTAAACAAAACAAATATAGATTTTAAAATTAAATGTGTTTGATTAATGGAAAAGTGCTTAATTTATGCATAAATATGACTTTAGTACATTTAGCATTTAAGTATAGCCAAATAAAGAGTTGAACATTTATTTTAAATTACACTATCTAAAATACACCTTTTTCGAACTCGCTGATTTCGAATCCGGAAACCACTTTGGATTTTCTGGCAAACGTTCTCATGTAAAACCATCTCCAAGACATTGAAGCGATATTTGGTTTCCTTTAATTGTAATTACAGTTTATTTTGAGCGGTAATAAGCTTTTTAAGTAATAAGAGATTGACTGAATTCCCAACTCTCTAAAACTCGAATTTTTCTTTAACAGTGTAATCATAATTCGAAAACCGTGCTAGATAATATAAAATGTTTCTACAGCAACCGCATAAGCACAGAAGTTGTAAAAAGTATTGAATTTTGCATAAATGAATACCTTCCGTCCCTCAGAACCTTTTTCGTTGACAGGAATCTTAGAATCACAGCACCAATATCTAGCGACATCCTATCGCCCACATAGACCAAAGATGTCTCTATCGACTTTAAAACAATTTCAAAAGCTGAGTGACGGCGTCAGCAAGCTCTTCGGCCGTGTCTGTGACTCTGTGTCATGATGGAATAAAACGAAGGTGTGCTCACTCTTCTTTTTTTAAGTTGCCAAAATGTATGTGAGCGAAAGCTCAGAAGCTTTGCTAACTTATAAATAATCATCACATGACATGTATATCAACAATCTATCAGACGTAGACTAAATTGGCAACTATTTTAAGAGGCACCCACTTCGTGTGAGCACACCTTGCTTTCATTCATCACCCTGTCTGTGTGAATAAATAACGAAAGCTTTGGAAGAACATCACTGCTCTAGAAACTAGACGTTGATAAGCTGTGAAAGAATGCCGAAGCTCAGCTTTTACAAACTGCGCAGTCGATTCGACCAAGAACTTGTGACTTTTTGGAACCAAAATCGGGAAATGATACGAAAAAAATGTCACCATTGACTTAGCATTTCCGATTTCACTCTCTTTGATTTATATGAGGAACTGAGCTGTAAGTCGCAAATACATATAAAACAGTCATGTTCTTAGATAGCCCGCACGGGCCGAACACTACAGCCGAAGTTCAAGCTCATGTCGTTGCTCACTGCTTTTGCGAGAGTAATGCCAATCGCATGCTTCTGTCAAAACATTGACAAATAATTTGTTTCATCACACAAAAACTATTGCAGGTGCGAATAGCTAACAGAGAAAATGTTAACAGCTATAAAACAAAGATTTTTTTTTTATAAATAAAATTTTAACTAAACGTCTCGAGAGTGCAAAATATTTTTTCTTATTTTTGTGTAATAAATGGGTCACGAACTAGTTCATTGCAAATAAAATGCGAATAACGAAATATTGCGAAATATATATATATTTCGAAATCCAATCTTGATACACCTTAAAATACACCTCACTGCCAAAATAAATGTCTCTGCTGAAGCATGTTAAATCAACGCAGTGGTGCACATTTGAGTGATAACATATTTTATGCATCGATGAAACTTTAAATTTGCGATTACTTTCTTTGGCTTTATTTGGTCAACCTCACGTAAATACAACTCAAAACACTGGCCTATAAAAAGAATACGTGCCTCTGCAAATTTTTTGCAAAAAGAAATGCTATCCCTAATAATAATATCTGAACTTCACTCGAGTCGTAAGCAAACTATTCCAAACTAGTCCAATTTTCAAACTCATGATGCGCATTTTGGGAATGCTAATAGAAACAAAGAAGAAAATGTCCCAAAAACTGAAAACTAGATTGTCCGCTGCTTTGTGTCCTTTGAAAAAAAGTAAAGTACATACTATAAATATAAAGAAAGTTACAAGAGAACCAACTTTTGTTATAAAGCGTGTCCTGTGGCAAATTCCTTTGCGCCTCTGCTTGCGCTTACTACTTACTTCTCAACCAACACACAGACAATTCACACACGGGGTGTGTTCTTTTTTTTTTTTTTTTAATTTTAACTCACTTTTTGGTATTTTTTTTACTGGTGCTTTCCGCTTTCAACGAATTAAATGGCATGAAATTAAAAGTTACTACGAACATTTTTGTGCTGCATTTGCAGGAAAACGTGAGAAATTATAAGCACAAAAGCGCGTGGGGGCTGAACATAAAGAAGGAAATGCCAACATGCCGAATGAGAATGAAAAGGTACGATAAAATATAAAAGCAAAGAAACTAAGGGAAGGTTGTGTCATGAGGCAGGAGTCGACTTTGAAAGTTTACAACTGCAAGTTGCAGAGCCAATACACAAATCTGCTTATATGTTCAGGTGAATTGTAAGCCTTTCTCCTTTCCTTTGAGTTTTCTTTTATTTACATTTTTCTTTTCTCTTCACTTTTTTTTACATGGACTCTGTCTAAGGTGTAAGCAGTAATTCGACTTGTTTCTCGTTTTGCTAGCCGACTCTTTTATTTGATGAAATATTTCATGAACTTGTGAAGACTTACTTACTTGGCATAATTGAATGAAAAGCCAATGAGATAACTCAATCATCTTTGGGGCGAATAGTTATCAAATGAATGTGCATTAAAATATAAGATCTCAGGTTAAGAAATAAATGCAATAAACTGGTAAAAAAAAAAATTATCTTACTCTTAAAGCGTAACTTCACTTAATATGAGAAACAGAAGGACACGAAATATACTAGTAACGGCTTCATCGGTGTCAAAGATTACTATTGTGAAGCTGCCTCAACCCCCTTTTCTATGTATTGGTGGCTCATGCCAAGAGGTTGGGATGGCCATTTAGCTGTTAATTATAAATCACGATAAATCGTGTATTTAGGCACACTCCACGAAGATCTATTGACTTGAACTTTCAAAAAGCAGAACCATAAGGCCCTATAAGCATATATAAACATATACTTATAAACTAATACATTTACTGACTTCTAGGACGATATGGCAGTATCAGCAGCCATTGCAATATAGTTACGCGAGGTAAGACGCCTATCCAAAGATATATCCAGGTATCAGAAATAAGTCCCCTAATGTCTTTTTTGAAGCGTTAAGATAAGACCTTGCCTAAGTGCAACGTGTTGGACGTTAACCCGATTCTATCTGCAGGAACCAAACCCATCTAATCGGTTTTTCTGTAGGCGCCGCGTCTACAAATGTCACATGAAACTTCGCAGTGTACATCGTATACAGGAGAGATCAAACTACGCTGCCTAGATACTATAGATGCTCGACTGTGTATCATGGACCTTAACCATAAAAGCCCGGTGGATACAATTTCAACAACCTGAAGTGTTCGACATATGGATTTGATTTTGAAAGGCCCGAAATCGTCTCGGAGACTATAAGAGTTAGAGAACCCAAATTTTTACAAGAAAATGCGCATTTTCCCTATGCAGTGCAAGTTTATCGAATTATGTGGATATCTCACCCGCTTCGCGGTTGTAACACACACCATAAAAACTATCCAAATTAAACTTGGCATTGTTATACACACTATTACTGTGCATGTGTAGTGTAAAAATGATTCATATAGGATAAGAACTTTAAAAGATATAGCTAACCATGTGCCAATTTTGGGCCCCTTCTCTTATGAACTGCAACAGAATTTGACTTTTTACAGAAATGTTAGAGTTAATATTTATGTTAACTATGTCTAACTAACCATGACCACCGTAGTACAGTTACCGTTTTTACGGTCATTTGCCTGAATGGGCAACAGGGTACAGGGTATTCCACTGTCGGGCACCAATCCGACTGTGCATTAAATTCTTTTTTTTTTAATTTTACCAGAGTCGCTGAAACCATATTTTATTTTAAATACGGAAATTTTTTTATTTTTATTTTTAATGATGCTGATAAAGATTTTACTAACAAAGTCAATAAAGATGTTGGAAAAGTTACTGAATGTTAATTATTTCGACAATATTTTGAACAATCCAATCCCTCGATTTTACTAAATCTGCGTACACGCCAGGAATATTAGGTTCATTGCATCCAATGCCCCAAGAAACAATGCCAGCTTGATAGTAGCGTTCCGGATAACCCTTTATGGGGCACATTAAAGGTCCGCCTCCATCACCGATGCACACATCGTCTTCCGGCCGTCCGCCTGCACACATAAAGCTTTCATGGAGCTTAAAGTATCTGCCCAAACGTGTCTGGGACAACTTATCCTGACACTCTCCATGGGGCACAACGGATATATGGACCTTTTTAAGGTTAGATGGATATAGAGAAGGATTGCCCTCAATCGAACTGCCCCAGCCAGACACGTAACATTGAGCGTGATCGGTGGACTGCTGATTGATTCCAGGCAAGCAAATGAGGCTGATATGCGACTGTAACTGGAAAGGAGCTCTTAGTACCAAGAGTGCAATGTCATTGAAGCCAGTGGTATTGAGAAAAAGTTCATGGACTTTAATTTCCTTTACGGGCTGTGTCTGATATGGATATATGCTGTTTCGCTGGTCAAAATCTCCAGCTTTAACGACGAGCTCACTTGGCTTTTTGGTGTAAACCACGTGGGCTGCGGTTAACACAATATTCGGAGCAATCAAAGAGCCAGCACCAATGAATTTAGGACCTGGAACCATTTTGTCCAGAATTGCCAACATCCATGGAAATTCACCAAGTTTGGCTTCGTTATTAGCAACATTAGTGGTAGTTGAAAGGCTACGAAAGTTTAGATTTACTCCATAATTGAATACGACACTGGAAGGATACGTTTTCGAGCCACCACGGTTCGGAGATCTATTCGAGTAATCATTACCAACATTCGTGCTAGTTTCAAGGCCACTAGGTCTACGATAGCCACATTTGTCAATTGCATCTGGTGCAGGTCGCTCACGCTCATCCGGCTGCTATAAGTAAACTCTATGAACATTATAACGATTAACTTATTTGTGTGAAACAAACCTCGGTGTTGAGCTTGCAACAAACTGTCGTAGGAGGGCATATTATTCCCATACGGTATTGGATTATATTTGTACCATATTCATCTTTATTACTATCGCTACAAAGATTTTCTTCAACACACTCTTTTCCGATACCACAAGATATGCGCTCATTATATGTTATGGGATAATAATTTCTTCCAGCAACCACAACTCCTGTCAGAGATATGCAATAAAGTACGCTCAAGTATGCAGCGTATGAAACTTGAGGCATTTTCTTAATATTAATCACAAGTTAAAATAGTTACAGTTATAGTCTGCTCCTCCAGAGTCAAGCTTAACAGAACTGAATAATTTTTTGTAACTCGGCAAGCTTTATATTAAACCCAAAGACTTGCTTATCAGATGCTGCATATAAAGAGGTCGTACACTTTATTAAACTCTGATAAGACGAGCCAAAGACTAAGCTGTACATTGGATGAATTATTTTTAGGGGTTTTTTGTTTATGTTCCTACATATGAGGCATTCTCTGAGGAAAAAGCCACCTTGGAAAAAGTTTTCTTTGGCATTGGAATATGTTAAATTATACATAAATCATGTATGTAGAGTAGGTTTTAAGATCTGTGTAATGCGTAGTTACCATGTTATCAGGGGCTCAATTTTTTTGCAGTATAACTTTCAAATGGCTATATCTTTTTTCCATATCAATGGATTTAAAATTTTGATAGGTATTTTTTGTAGAGAATTTTCCAAGCTTTCGAATAACTAATTTTTTTCCACTTCCCCCCCCCCCCCTTTCCCCCCTTGAAATTTTTTCAAAACTAGCCTAAAATGTTCCTTATTTCAGAAACTTTTTACCCCCAAAGTTTCATTTTGGGACATAAACATTCGTACAAGTGACAGATGAATATGTAATGCGGTGAAGATAATCAATTGCGCAGTTAGTATTATCATTTTCCCCATAGTGTTGTCCAGTGAGTATTTTACCCTGCATTATTAAAAATTCATTGTATACAGACATTCTGGACTTCGAATCTATGTATAACTATTGTAACAAAATGGTAAATTACCACTGCTGCTAATCTTTTAAGATTTCCACCTATGCCGTCACAAGGCCCTTTTCCATGCGCTGTCGCTTGAAATAATCATTCCGCGTCAGCATTTTTGTAAAGCATGGACAGCTATGGTGTTGTGCTTCAGATCATTGTCATCATCGTTCCAATGGAACGACTGAGCAGCCATTTGAAAGGTTGCATAAATGCACGACTTTTTCTTTTTTTTTCCTTCTTTTGCGCACAAATGATCAACCGAAAAAATTACAAATTTGCAATCCAAAAAAAAAAAATTTTAAATAAAAAAAACACGTATTTGCCATCGACGTTAAATTTGAAGAGGCAGTAGGCAGCGTTTGGGAGAATCCACTAAACTCATACACGGAAATCGAGGGCAAAGGCCATCTTGCTACTAAAGCAGCAGCCTTACAGTCACCACGAGTGGTTGTTTGTGCTGTGACGAAAGCAAGAGACTCTGAGGAAGTGCTGTAGCTCACTAGCTATAAATTACAGGAAGTTTTGAGCTTTTGCCTTGAGCGTCTGATCCGGTCGAACCATATAACGTTGTCAAGGTATTAAAGCGTAGATTAACCTTTTCAAAGAAGGATTTTGATTTAGCTATTGGTTTGGAAGATAAAATGGTTTGAAGAATATGTTCCCTAGGTCTAGCGGGGTGCCGGGCAAACATAGAGCTCCGATAAAAGCAAGACTATGAATGAAGTTAATCTATTGTACCAGTAAAAATTTTGTCTAAATCTGAAATGCCAAAAATTGTTCGACTGTTTGTCCGTTTCTTCCCTTTATCGCAGCGTTAGAATTTTGGTACACTTAAAGTACATTTATAACCAAAAAACATTTATTCTGGAGTTTTTCCTTCTTTCTGCCCATTTTTTTTTATATGTATTACTACTGAAAATATAAAGCTAGAACTATCACTATAAATCTACTACTAAACTAAACGCTCAACTGGAGCAAATTTTACCTGCATACTTTTGGACTCAACATTAAAATTTGGATTTATGTGCGACAAGCGCCGCTACATAAGTACAATAAGAGATTTCTTGCAGAATTTCAGGCTATTTAAAGAAATACACTCTGCTAGGAGGGGAGCTACCAAGATTACAATGGTAAAGAGTGATAATCCTTTGCGAAAACCAATAAATTTGCATTTATCGCAGTTCAGATTGAGATGACTAGCTGCACAGCATTATAAGGAATAATTAAGTTCGCACTGAAGATTACTTTACCCGCTAATGTCTTATATAAAAGAATATAGTTTATTATCGTCAGCATCTTCTTCTTAACTGGCCATAAAAACCCGTTACCGGGTTACGGCCTGAGGCAAATCCAGGCATCTCTGCTTTGAGCGAGCCTAGTCCAATTGATGATACCAAAGGTAGCTAGTGTGTCAGTGTCGTCGTAGAGCTCAAGAGTTCATCGTTCCATCCGGTGCGTTAGTCGTTGCCAACGCCTAGAGGTCCTTTTTTGCTCAAACACCCCAAGAGCATTTTCATCATGTTTTAGCGCCATAAAGCAAAACGGAAAGGATGTGCGTCTTATAGAGCGTTAGTTTCGTCTGGCGAGAGTAGTCTCTGCTACTCATTTCAGACTAAGAAACATCTAGGAACACCACAAGCACACTGGTAAGGTTCAATCAGTTCATACAATACGCTCGATAGAACCTTAAAAGAAAGAAAAAAAAAGGGGGGAAAGGGTCACACTTCTTGACGAGAAGGCGAGAATAGTGATTGAATTGATTTCAGTTGGTCAGCAATAATGTGCTCAAAGAGTTTGGGAATAAAAAGTAGTTTCACAATACCACGGTAGTTACCAACATTATCTGTCATTGCGGAATAATAAATTCCGATTTTTTAAAGAGTATACTGAGAGATATTGCCATAGCCTCAGAACAATGCTTCAGTAGGACTGTTGGTAACACACAAATATGATGATTTAAGTTTACAGAGGAAAAGTAGAACAATTGTGGCATTGAAAACAGTTTATGGCAGATATGATAGATGGTAGTAGCTCTCACAGATGAACAGTAGTTAGTTTGAAAGAAAGTTGCGAATAGCTTATTGTTTTAATATATTCCTGCTCGGATTGGCTTAGCTAGTCGAATGATCCGACGATAAATTACTTTTGGAAATCGCAAACGCGATTGATACAGTGCTTTATTTCTGGAGTTGTAAACAATATGCGCATATGCATAGAGGCTAAAGCTCAAATCTTTAGAAATTGATCTTTTATATTTTTTAAAAAAAAAGAAAAAACGGTTTCTTTGGTTCTTCAAATGTTTGAGCCCTAGAGTCATCCAAGGGTATCTTTCGGGAAGAATGCCGTGCTTAGTTTTTGCTATATATATAGGTATTGAAAATGCCACATATAACATCTCAAAAATATTTTACATTCGTTTCGAGGTTAGACGAACATAAAGGCGAAATCCAGCGCACTTGTTGGCAGGTTTATGACGGATTGATCAGCAGCCTTGAAATTTCATTCCAGGTTTCGATTAGGATTCGGAGTAAAATCTGATGATTTAAAAATTCAAATTCGGTTAATGGGTGCATGAATAAGAGACCAAGCTGTTTATTTGCACGACTGACAAATCAAGAAGCTTCTCCATAAAGGCATTCGATATTTCATCGACGTTAGACGGAAATAAATGTTTTGAATCGTCGTCCTCATGCCAGCGAATAAGCGGTTAAGTAAAGTCGCCTCTAATTACACAACATCCCAAGGTACCTTTATCAAAAATGAATGAGTTTCGTAATCGATTGCAGGATAACATGATTTGAAATTAGGACACCACCTCCACGGCGAGCAATCTAAATAATGAGTAACAATCAATCACTAACTCCCTATTAAGAATTTCTTTATGATGTCAAATCTCAAACACACTGACTTTTGGCTGAAGGTCATCAATAGGTGGCATCTTAGACTATAAGTCAATTACAGTTTTAAATAGTTAAAAGAAAATTTTCGGCAAAACCAAAATTAAAAATTGTAGAAGAGAATTCCTTAAAGTTATTCACTTAAAGTAAATAAATGCACAAATATTTCTGCTTGTCTACAAGTATTTATATAAAAGTTCCAGTCCACCATAAAATTCAAGAAAATTTTATTAGTATTTACTAATTTATTTATAGTTATTTGAGCTTTATAACCAAAACCCAAAACTTTTGCATGCTTTACGGCACACAATGCGCACCTGCCCTAAACTTAAGGAGCCAATCACCGTCAGCGCAACTCGGTCCGGCCGTAACGAGGCAAAGAGTTGTTGCCATGCATATGGGCCGTAAAGTGTGCATCTGATGCATAAAAGTATGCAACATGTTTGCAGTTTTGTTGCAAAGATGCCAAAGACGTGCCATGAGTAAAGTTTTGAGTTGAAGTTGAGTTTCACTTTCGTGCCCAAGTGGCATGCATGCGTGTGTGTGTGTGTGTGGGTGTGTGAGTGTGTGAGTGCCTTAAGGTGCATATAACAGTTAAGTAATGGTTAAAAACTTTGCTGCCACACACTCACACACACACACGCACACACACACACGCACACACAACTATGACGCTGCCATAGCCCACATAACCGACCTTTGGCAGGTAGACTTAATTTGGCACGCATGTAACGGTTTATACGTAAAAGTTACCCAAACGCACACACTGATACTCTCTTTCACATACACTACCACAACAATGTGCAACCTATGCCGCCTACAGCATTTGAGAAGCTTTCGTGGGGCTGAGCCGGGGGGCCAGAGGGTTTCCAGCTAAGCTGCTTGTGTGCAACTTTATTAGAGGCAACCTTTGGGTTCAAAGCCTTACTTTAAGTCTGTCAATAGGCTTGTACTCTGCCTCGTCTTCTTGTACCTCTTTTACAGCTGCCTCTTCATTTTTGAAATAGTAATAAATTTTTCAATCCTGCGGCAGAGTTCTTGGGTTGTATCAAAGGTCAAACAGAGTCAACCCAACAAAACTTTAATCAATTTTAATTTTTGCTGTTTAAATATTTTATGCTCTTTGGGTATCAAGCAACCCAACCCTGGTTGGTCTTTATACCCTGTACACATAGTTACAAGGGTATTATAGATTTGTGCAATGTGTGTAACACGCAGAAGGAGGCGTGGCACACCATAAGTTCCATAAACGTCATATCATTGACTCGGGTAGCGATTGGACCATGTTCGTCTGTCCGACTGTCCGTATGAGGGGACAGATCTCCGAGACCATAAGAGCTAGAGACACAAAATTTATCCAAAAGATGCGCGTAATCCCATGTAATATGAAGTTTAACGAATTGGGTTTATTTATTCCACCGTAGTACCCAGCAAGCAGTTACCGGGGTCTTTTTGGATTGAAAATACAGTAGAAATGATCAAAATATTAAGAAGTTTTTAGGATTGTGAGATTGTCGCAGAGGGCAATTCGAGAAAAAAAATTGCCCGGACTTGCTTGGAAGTAACGCAACGTTCAGCAAGTGATAACAAAATGTATGATTTTTCGATCAATCGGTTAACGAATTCGAATCCTGCGTTAAAAAAAGGAAGTGAATTGGATATATTTAAGACCCAGGTATATTTAGCACCTTGTGTTGAAATTGTAACATTTCTTTAGGTTAAGTTATTTAGTATTATATTTTTTTGTCGATATTTTAAAATGTATCAAAATTTTTTATGACAATAGATATACTGAAACGCAAACCATGGTTATTACAAAAAAAAAATTTTAATTTATCTCAGTTTGGTGGAGAAAATTTCTATAAACTACAAAAAATAACACAAAATCCCAAATTTAACTATTCAAATTTTTTTTTCCCCAAAACTGAACTATTTGCAAGCGAGGAGGAAGAGGAGGTGCAGATGGGGAAAGGTCAGAGAGAATGAAGAAGGTTCAGAAGAAGAGGAAGGGGAAAAGGAACAAGAAAGAAAAGGGGAAGAAAAAAGGCAAATGGCAGAGGAAGAAGAATATGATCTACCTCGAGTGGTTCACAGGGGCTAAGAGCGGAGGGATCAGAGTGCAGTGCTTTTATTACAGAACTCAGGCCTCTTCTTCGAATGCCATAAGCTTAATAAGCCCATACATACATCTATAATGCACCTAAAAAGATAAAACCAAAATTAAGTTGCAGATTTTCAATCAAATTGTATTAAATACATTTTATTTAAATAGTTTAAGTAACTAATTTCTTATTCTTGATATTAATTATAAATTTTATAAAATTATAATTAATTCATATGCATTACACTTCGTTTTTCAACAATTTTTTATTTCCAATAAACTTGTTCAAAATTCATTTTATATGATTCATATCAATTTCATCCTTATTGAGAGGACAAATTTTTATGAACAAATATGTTGACAAACATAAAGTGACAAATTGAGCTGGCACAAAAAAAAACAATAACATAAAAAGAATGAAACAAAAAAAAAAATAGATGATGTTGAAGTTTATTGAAAAATATTGCACATCATCTGTAACATCAATGTCAGCGGCGATCAAAGGCGAGCCAAAGGAGACAAATTCTGAGACAACATAGTTCTTTGTCTAGCATACATAGATGCTCAAGACACACTCACACACACACACACACACACACACACACACACTCACACTCACACTCAATGTATGAACACAATGACAATAAAGTTTAATCAAAAATGGCGTAGCAGTAAAAAAATTGTTTTGTGGCAAACTTTTGCTCTATACATTTTTATTATTTTTTCATTTGCTCTTTTTTTTGTACATCAATTGAATTATCTATTCGGAACTTTCTCACATTGGCATTTCATTTATCTTGTGATACACTGAATTTTCTCTATTGGCCCTTGACACTGTCTCAAATTGCAATATCGTAAATTTATCAATTTGTCAACTTACAATAAAAATATTAATATAAAAAGTGAAGCACTTTCATTGCTTTATACATCAAAAACTGTAAAATACTGCAGTTATCGCATTTTAATCAAAAGCTGAAGTTAAGTAAGAAGATTCTTACCCTTTTCTTGAAATAATTCCTGAGATAATTTTGATACCAAAGCTAAAGAAACCAGGCATTCTGTAAGGTATTTGAGAAGATACTTTTAAGAAGAATACTGCCTGTACTGGACTATCTTATCATCACAGCAAAAAATCGTTTTGGGTTTAGACGAGGACATGTTATACTTGAGTCAACATTATTGTAAAGGCACTTAAAAAAATTTAACAGGCTCTGGCACCCAAGTTTCCTCTACAAATCAAGAAATGGCTGCCTGTTCCTTACTTTTATCCACTTCTTATTAGGTGAATAGTCAAAGATTGCAATCAACTAGAATGCAGGGACTAGTCCTATACGCAATATATACTTCCGACACGCCCGTTGCCAATAATATTGAAGTAGCTAAAAACGCCAATGATACGATACTCATTGCATCAAATTAGAAACTAGTTAATGTATCGCACCATCTTCAAGCTTCGCTCTCTATGACTGATGATTTTTTTAAATCATGTATGGCGAAGGGTCATTAGGAGGTCTTCCTGACTTGCTGAACATATATGTATATAAATTATCTAGTTCTTACATAAAAAAAAAAAAAAAAACTGTATAAATTTCAATGTTCTATACTGGTTGGAAATCGTTGTAAATCGACTAATTCTGTGATGTACTTCAATGTAATAAAAATAGCTTATTGTCACAAGACTGACTCCAAATAAAATATTGAATTGAGAAAACATCGAAATTGGGTCCACCCTGAAATTAACGTTACCGCCCAAACACACAAAAATGTCAATACTTTTATTTGATTGGTGGTGTGGCATGGCGATATATATTTAAAAGTTTTGTATTGAAAAATATATTAATATGGATAAAGTAAGACACTTGCATACTTCAACAGGAAATTTGTACCAAGAACTTGATGTTTTGAAGCTTTACTACATATAGGTCATTAGGAAATTATGCTATGATTAGAACTGAAGTCGATTTTAGTATTAAAACACTTTCTTGCATTTGAAGCAATTGGTCGGAGTTTTTTTATGGCAAAATTAACACTTAGTTTGTTTTTCCTGCAGCATGTGGAAGATGTTGAGTTAGAAGATAGAACGATAAAGTGAATTTTAGAGGTAGAGGCAAACCAACTTCTTTTCGGACGATATCGTGCAGATTATCGGGCGGTCAGATTTTGCTGCATTGCAATTGGCGCTGTTTTTGTGTGTCAGATTAACTGTTGCTAGTTTTTATTTATAGCTGAATGAAGTTGCAGTCCAGTTATGTTCACAGTGTATGCATTCAACTCATAGTAATGCATCAAAAAATATCGATTTTTTGTATGGCATAGTAAGATATTGTTGTTTTTCTTTCAAGGAATTTTTGGCTAGCAATTACCGTGCAACTTTCAGTGGGGAAAGTCTGTATTATTAAGTGTGAAACTCTCAGTTATTAAAACTACTCTTGAAGGTAGCGGAAATACAATATTTTTTTTTCAAGATATTGTTATAAGTGCAATTTCTTCACTCTCACATGCGCTGATATCAACTGTTTTGCACATCTTGCAGGTAATATTACTTTGCTCGAAACGACCTACATTTGACTTTCACACTTGGTCCACAAAGCCTTACACATGCATTTTCACCACAACTAATTGCCTAATTTATGCAAGTCAAATAAATGTCATGCATTTGTACAAGTCAACATATAATTAGTTAGACAAAATGGCGACAGCAATGCACACAGACACACACACTTACACACACACACTAACTCATATAAATAAATACCTGTTATAATTTATGCAGAGTTGAAAATTTACATTGCATACTTATGAGCGCGCTTGCTAATTAAATGTAACTCGAAATGCAAGCGCAAAACTGAAAGCTTTACAATTGGCAAATTATTAAAATTGTTGTAGGACAATAAGGCAAAACCAACATTGACAGAATCCAAGTAATTTCTGAGCAATATCAGGGCAAGACTTTCTAAGCTAACATCTTGCAGCTTTGTTGTGCCGCCTTGCAGCATAATTTTGTTATTGTTTGGCATTGCATTAGTTGGGGCAGCAGCAGCAACAAAAACAACTGCAACATGGCTAAGAACGAAGACAGTGGCAGCAGAAACATCAACCTATCTGGCCAACAGCGCCATCTTAATCTATTGGATTAGCGCAAATTCAATTAAGGCGCAGAGGCAGTGACGGGCAGAGACAAGAGCCCAGCCATTGGACAGTGTTCATCATCAACATCAGCTTCAGCAACTACAACAACTATAGCTACAACAACAACAAGAGCAGCTTCATATTGCTGCCACATGGCCAAGCTGGCCAATTCAATTAAACTGTGTGGACTTTGCACATTATCAAATTGCCAGTCCCCATTATCTAATATGTCAGCCGAATGAACTTCAAACTTGACAATTTTGGACAAAATTGTTGATATGTACACACTTATACACACACAAACGAAGCAAACACATGCATACAGACACACAGACAGACACAGATATAAATAATGCATGTGCATGCATTTGAATGCAATTACTTTTGCAATGTTTGTTCCCAGGGCTGCAAATCTATGAAAAGTTCGCTTCGCAGGCTCGAATAGGATGTTTGGTATTGGATTCCAAAATCAGCTGTATAACAAAATAAAAATCTATTACTTAGATTACCAAATCTTCTACGCGTTGCCCATATCCCCTATCGAGCGTGTCATTTCAGAGACTCAAGCCAGTTTGGCTTTATGCCTAGTAATTCTACCATTGACTAGATATTAATACTACGTCATATCCTAGAAAAGACCCACAAATCGATACCCACTATCTCTTTGTCGATTATACAGCAGCATTTGATTGCCCATTAAGTTATCGTATATATGCCAAATTGTCAGAATTCGTTATCCTGTAAAGTTCGTGCGACTTCGCAGAATGAAGAAACAGACGCAGCTCCGTCAAAGCTCTCCGAGCTTTTTCATAGCGAGCGACATTTTCAACTTTATGATGGAGAGTTTCTTACGAAAGGCAACTGAACGGATTCTAAAAAGTGTTCAGTTGCTTGCCTATGCGTATGATATCCACATCATTGGTCATAAAGAAATATTGTAAGAGAATCTGCCAGGGATTTCGTCCATTTTTGGAATCAGTAGGTGAATGAGTAATAGAGACCACTCTCACAAGATGAAACTAACACTGACGTGGTCAGACGAGATTTGCTTTATGGCTCTTATGGGCAGTTTGATACAGACGCCCTTGGAGTATTTAAGCGGAAAGTACTCCGTAAGATAGCTGGCGCTTAACACTTTGGCAATCGTTCGATGGAACAACGAACTGACATAGTCAAGCGAATTAGCATCCAGCTAGCTTAATAATTTTTTTCGAATGAAATTCCTGCAAGAAAGAGTTTTTAATATTGGTCTCAGAAGTGTAATTTATTTACAGATCCCGGCGCCTGTCTGGAGTTATAAAATGCCGATTTTAAGTATGGCATTTTATTTCAAAATAAAGTTGCGTGCTTTATCATGAAGGCCTTCTGGTATCTGAGAAACAAAGAGTTACATATGAATGAATGTGGGGGACATTTCTGACCAAATGGCGGATGCTGCTTTGCGCCATAATGACAATGGTTTGGTTGGGTGTGTGGCCATTAGGAGGCTTAAGGTTAGCATATTGGTACTTTGGCAAAAGCGTCTAGGCTAAGATTGCATAGTTGGAAGACGAGGAGGACCTAATTTTATCATATCTTTTTTTGATCGGCTTCTAAAATGGAAGGTATTCTAAAAGTGGGCTTAAGATTACCATTTTATCTATCGCTTGATTAAACTTTTATTAAAAAAAAAATAATTATTTTTAAACATATATTTTTACATCATTTAATTGCCACAATTTTACATCTTTTTAATGAAAAATGTTGTATTTGTATTGAAAATTTTGTATTTATGATCAAAATAATTTTCCCTTCCAAAAACATGTCTTCGATTGAAGTGTACAAAAGCCTAAGATTCGGTACGAAAATATCTAATCGTTTCGGTTCGACCCTGGTTTGCAGCCCTGCTTGTAATAGAGACAGAGTTGCAAATTCAGCCCCACGGAGCGCCAGCTCATCAAATATTTGGTAAACGAGTCTCGACTAACAAAATCTACGCTCTACTATAAATCCATGTCAAAAATGTTGCAATATAAATAAACAAAATCCACACACACACAAATACAATTGCACATATAAAGTTTGTTGCATAAAAAAATGTGGTTGAAATTTCACCAAAGCGCAAACAACGTTGTAAAACAAATATTTACAACACTTTGAACTATGCGGGCTTTCACTAGCTCCTAGCGCTGCCTTGTACTCTTGCAGTGACGCACCTAAAAATGGACGCCATTTTGTTTTTTTGGTGTTTATTGCTCAGAGTTAACAATAAAACCACATTGAAAAATCTATCAGTAAATGATTTTTCGTGCTGCATTCACACACACACACACCAACAAACTGTTAAAAATAAAAGCTAAAAAGTAAAATAAATAAATAAAAACTTGTCTGCATAGAATATTACCATAAAAACTAACATGGCATTTAGTTCGCAAAGGATTTAGCTAAAATACAGAACAAAAAATATAAGTTCCAAAAAAATGCAGCATTCACCGTAAAAATCGCTTCCACAATGACATAAATTATTATAAAGTTATAACTACAAAGAAAAAAATTATTCTCCTTTTTGTAATATAATAAACAAAATTTCAGATCAGATTGAATGTTTGAATGAGTTTTGGCTCATTTATGTGTTTATAAAACTTTATGTATTTATGCAGGCAGCTTGTCAATATTTAGTAGTTTATTGGAATTTTGCAGAGTGTAACTATTTAAACTAGGCAGCATCCCGGCGGACAATTGAAATGTCTACTATAGCAATTTATAAGTTCTGTGTGCTAAACATTTCTTCTTATTCTTTTAGAGGTAGAGGTTTACATAGAGGTTTACGTAGTGGGAGATGTAGAGGATATGAAGATTTTGGTACCAATATCCGCAGCTGGACTTAGTATGAGAAAGAGAGAGAGAAAGAAAAGGGACGGGAATGGAAACGCGAGAAAAATTTTATCTACCTTGAGAGGGGCACGAGGTTGGCA
Source organism: Chymomyza caudatula (assembly GCA_035041775.1). Classification (NCBI taxonomy): domain Eukaryota; kingdom Metazoa; phylum Arthropoda; class Insecta; order Diptera; family Drosophilidae; genus Chymomyza; species Chymomyza caudatula. Next base: position 397,338 of record JAWNKW010000039.1, on the reverse strand, counting down.
AGCAGAAGGCAGAGACCTCTGAAAAAAGATCAGTTAGGTCTATACTGTATTCTTAGTATAGAATCATGAAAATGTATTTCCTTTGAATGATAAGAAGAACGATTAGAAGACGATATTTGTCCATTTGCGATTACATTGTACCGATAAAAAGTATATACAATAAGTTTATTGACGGCTTTATACATATTTTAAACTATAGCTAAATCCTTTTATCTCAAGCATAAATTTTCTATTTAGCGAGGTCCAGATTCGAGCTTTCAAATCCAATGTGAAGATAGCATTGACAAACATTCATGGCAATAATTGACAGACAGTTTGAGGGACACGAAATGAGTGTAAGAGAAAAAACAGAGTGCCGCAAAATCAAACGCACAATGCAATGTCGTTACTGGCATCAAGGTAATGAGACAGCGACAAATTTTCGACACATTTGCGACACTCACACACACACACACACAACGTTTATCATAGAGATACATACCTCACTCTTGCGCCGCAACGTTTGAATACTCTAAGCAGTAATTCTCAAACATCTACATGGTTAAAAAAATAGAAACTAGAAAATATCAGCGACAAAAAACACATAAGTTGGCAAGAAAAGTTTGAAAACACTGAGTTGGACCCATTATTGGACCTATATTCATGCCAAACTCAAGACAACCGCGCTGAAACCTTGGTAATAAATCATCCCATAACCATTGGTCTGGTGCACAAACAATTCCATCTGGTTCCCAATGACAGTTAAAAGCAGTTTTATCCAGTGCGAACAACTACTGCAAAGGCAACATCGGAAGAGTTTGTTGCATCCTCCTTGCATCCATAACGGTTTTCAACTAAGAGTTAAAGCAAAAAAAAACGAAATCATTACTATTGAGCGTTACCAAAAAAAATGCTCTTTTGAAGTTAACAATATGCCAAAAGACACGGAAAAGTGATCTTTTATGACATAACTGAGCATTACAACCCGAGGTTACGGCCTAATGTAATACTCCTCCAGGCGCATCTGCCTTGCACGCTCCTTTTCCTATCGTACAATCTGCCTCTACGTCACCTTCTGTCAACAGCCACATTGAAAACCTTTGAGCTACTTCATGCATACGCAGAACATGAAAACAAACAAATCCGCGCCGTTCGATGTTAATTTGCTTCGCCACCAAGGGACAAACATCTTACGGAATACTTTTCGCTCAAACACTCCAAGAGCATCATCAGAATGCGTCATTGCCCATGCCGCAGCGCCACTAGTATTTGAAGGCAGGCCGACTGCGCAAGCAGCTTATTTATGCTGAATGCGCTTTATTGCGATCTAACTTCGTCTAACCCAGGCTGCGGTATATGCACGCCGTGGCCTTTCATTGAGGGCATCGTTAACTCCGAAAGAGGTAATGTTCCCGTCATCGCTCGACAATAAGCCGGAGAATTTGCCTATGCACAACCTTATTGCACCATGTGCATACACTACCAGATTTCCCTCCAAATATTTACAGAATGACGTGCCGATACTAAATTCTAGATCCAGTTGCTTGACTTTTTGGAAAATCTACTACTGCACATCACGACCTGCGCGCGTTTTTTTCGTCTGAAAAGATGCCTCTCCAGCTTTCTCATCTCTTGATATTGACCACGCAGTGGTAGTTGAAAACGAATGATGGTCTTTGCGGTAATACGCAAGGAGTGGGACCTATGCGTATAAAGTCCTTCGGCGCTATCGAGCTCTGAGCAAGCCTGAGTGCATTCGAAATGCCCTTATGTTGCAAAGGTCGTCAAGCAAACATTAGAGGCACTTTGGTGAGATTTGCTATGCCTTATTTACCAGGCTTTGCACTTTTCGTCTACCACTTGTTTCTGTCGTCTGCTGTTGTTTTTCTGTGGGCCTTGCTAGCAGCACTTTACCTCTTACCTCTGCCGAAGATTCACAAAAATTGTGTAGATTCTAGGATCGCCAACTCGGAAGATGTGGAAGACTCGTGGATCACGATGAAACATTAAAAATCTCTGAAATAAACGTTCTTTAGGTACTTGTAGCAACTTAGCAACTCATTTGATGAAATCGAAGCAGCTGAAAACTTGACTATCAGAGATGATTTGGGTGGTGAAAACAGGGCTTAAGTATTTCAAATGTCTGACCAAACACAATGTGCTCTCCCTTTGTTAGGGTAAAAAAAGTGCAATAAACTGTGTGTACGCCCTAACGGTTCTTGCTCGACGCTTGTCATCATTAGATTAGAGTGCTGCTAACGCACATCAAGCAGACACACACACACACGCACGCACACACACACACATACATATATTCAGAGCGTTCAAAAATTAAACTGCAGGGCGTTGCCTTTACTTCGTTCTTGTCAGAATGTGCGTTAAATTGTAAAACAACAACAGTTGCACATGAATGTACACTCTCTCTCTCTCGCACACACACGGACACACACACACACTGACACATTGCGACTGTTATCCTGTTCTGTCATGCTGTGGCTCGTCTCAGTGCAATGTTTGGCCACCGCTGCTGCTGTTCGTTTATTTTGCGTATTAGACGCTGCTATTTTGTGCTTATTGTTCCGCTTGTCGCCGCTCGCTCTCTCTCTCTCACACAGTATCTCTCTCTCTCTCTTGCTTGCTCCATCGGATGCTCTGTCTCCTACACTATACTGTTATTTTTCGGTTGTTTGGATTCTTGGTTTTCGGCCATTGTCAGCTCATTTGTAATTTTTGCGCAACGATTTGAAATTAAGCAACCGGAAATGAGCTGACATTTTGTGTGCTTTTGTTAGTACATGCATATATACTGCATGCGTGTGTGAGTGTGTGAGTGAGTGCGGCTTTTTGCCAGTTGAAATTCATCACACAATTGCTTTAAACAATTGTCAATATGGCGCATTGTGCGGCAAACATCAAAGCCCAGCATTTGTCAAAGTATCTATGGCTTATGTATAAGTATGCATCTGTATCAAAGTTGTTGCAGCTTTTCTGCTGCTGCTGCTGCTGCTTGTGCTGTCCATTATAACAATATTAATATTTACATTTTGCAGTTATTGTCTTCTGCAAACACACAGCCAACACACAAACACACTGACTTAGTCACATCCAGCTGTTTATATCATGCATCCTGTAAATGTTTGTTTGCTTCTGTATGTCTGTATGTGTGTGTGTGTGTCTGTGTGTGTGTGTGTGTGTGTACACATGTTTCCTCAGTCTTGGCACTCGACAGCTCTTCTCATGTCATGTTGCTTCACTTGTGTGTCGTATTTTGTATATTTCTTGTTTAGTGCTCGCTTTCGTATCACTTATGCAGCTTCTCTGTTGCTTTTGGCTCTTCTTCTTCTTCTTCTTAAACGTCTGCTCTTTCATTGCTGATGTTGTCAATATGCTTGTATATAATGTGCATTTCCGGTTGCGGCTAGTTTGTCTTTATCCTTTAATGGTATGTTTTACTCACATTGTTTTATGACATTTATGGCCATATGCTGACCAAAAAGATACTGACATTTTTTTGTGTGTTGAGTTCTGGTTTGTTGTTTATATTTCTGTTGGAGAAATTTTATATGTAAGTGTTGTTTACTGCTTTTGAATTCGTATTCGCAGTAACCCTATCAAATACAGATATAAAAACGATAAAAATGAAATAAATATTAAAGAAGAGCACAACAGAGCATTTCCAAGATTATTTTTAAATGTTTCGAATTATAATAACAATCCAAGAAAGTAAGAAACAATATTGTTAGATTGTTGCCTGCAAGGGCACGCCTATTTGTTTGGGTGTGCTTCTGGGCGGTCCTCGTATCTTACACTTATGCTGTTTAGGATGTCGCCTAAAAAAGGTACGCCCATCTTTGGGGATATTGTTGTTCCGTATATGCCGGGAGGCGTCAGCAATTTTTCGTACTGGTTTGTTTTGTAAAGTTTGGACACTCTGCAGTCTCGTTTTGGCTGCGGTTCCTCAAACTTGAACATCATACTTTCTGGTTGGTATTATGCAAATTGATCATAATACAGAATACTGTTTTCTTTTGACAGATTGTTTGAACTGCATATCTGCCATTTTTGTCCTATATCTCGTCGTGGTCTTCGATATGTGATGACCCCAGGTAAATTTGGCGTCGAGTTGGATTCCAAGGTGGGAATGCGCGGTTTAATTGGGATAATATTCCCATTTAGTGATAATGGGGAGCATGTGTCTCTCCTCAGCGTTAGCGGTGCAACGGTTGATTTTATATCGTTGAATTTTCCATCGATTGGCCCATTTTCCTACTTTTTCCAATTTCTGCTGCAAGTTATCGGCGGCTTCTGGTAAGGAGGATGCTAAGGATAGTATGGCAGCACCGTCATCATGGATGGCCCTTAAAAGTCTAACGTTACTTGTGCGTATCAACTGTGATTAGTGTATAAAGAAATGTTGAAAAAGCGCCTCTTTGAGGGAGTCTGGCTTTGATTGAGGGCACTTTGAAGAGCTCCTCCTTTGTAGAGACCTTGAATAGTCGGTTTTCTCGTGCCATTCACGATCAATAATCTGCGTAACGTGTTTTAACGATTCAATGCAACACTGCCGGTGTTTATAAGAGTCGAAAAACCGCTCCACAACTCTGTGCACTTGTTCGGACGTGCCGTATCTTTTGCGGAATCCGAAGTGGTGACTCGGGAGTATTGTAGGCGCATTTTCAATTTATACCTCTTTTTTCTTAATACTGTAAGTATTCCATAATATTGGAAATATAGTATCCTATTAGTTTTAAAATATTAATTAAGTAAATAACTCAATTGAATGGAATTTAAATTTAACAATCTCTAATAGAAAACTTGCCATAAACCACACTTTTTAACATTTAGTGTGTATCGATTAAAAATAATATACATACACACATATTGGTTTATAGCCTTTGTTTTATCAGGCTGATTGTCATTAATAAAAAAAAACAAAGCAAATGATTTGACCAACTTTGTAGTAGCGCTGCTGCCAAAAAGTATGCAATAAGTTTTTTTTTTGCTTTTAGTAGAAAAACTTTTGTTTTAGTTTAAGCAGTAGATTTAAAATTCTAATCATCTTAATAATTGTTGATTTTTATTAGCGCTTAGAGTTTATTTATCTTACTACCAAATATGCGTGTGCTTCGCTTGCTTACACTTTTATAGGACGATTATATTATCGTTAAACTTATCGATACAGATATTATGCTAATCGGTATACATCGATAACAACATACTGTTTGTTAGTTTCAACAATAATGTCAGTTTATAGTTTTATATTAATCATTTCGTCTGAGGTTGTAGAAAACCCAAACCGGTCATTCTTATAGCGAATTTTGACAAAAAATTGATCAAACAAATTATTTTAAAAAAGAATTTGTTTTTTATCTCTTTGCTTAGAGAAGGGAATTCCCCTTTATATTTCCAACGTTTTATTTGGATTGGTCGTCGCTGTTGTTGCCATATCCAACATTTTACACTAGGGTATATTTGTCTTGAGATTTTTTTTTCGCTGCGTCAAACTAATTGTCTGTTCTATTTTTAGATTTGGCACCAAATTATCTGCTGATTATAAGACGTGAGCACCATCAAGATCAAAGCTTTAGCTCTCGCTGGCAGGCAGTGTCGCGAAGCATTTGCTGCCGTCGTGAACTGTGCGGGAGTTTCGTTTGCGGTTATTATTTATTTTTTTTGGTTTTTTGCATTTTATATTGCGCTGAATGAGTTTAGCAGAGCTCTGGAATCTGTTCTGATGTGAGTTTTTGTGAAAATATTATTCAGCTTGGAAAAGAGGGAAGTGACAAGCGATAATCCCAAAAATTGAACAAACGAAAAAAAAGAAAGAAAATGGTTGCCGAGACCTGGTTTTAATTATTTATTCGATTACAAATTTTATTAATTGTGGCTAACTAGTTTTTAGTTTAGTTTATAATCTAAGTCGTTTTTGCCTCTTTTTGTAAGTTACATAACTAGGGAAAAGTTTGTGAGTGTGTAGACGAAGAAAGAGTTCAAAATTATGTTTTCTTTTTTTTATATTTTTACGCAAGAAAATATTGCGATTGGCCAAAAATCTATAATTTTATGTTTTACGACGGTTTAAGCACTCTGATAACTTTTCTGGCGATTTGGTGATGTTTTTGTGTTCTTGCGTTGTCGATGAAGTGTGTTATTCCAATAACTTTAGCAATTTCCTCTAAGAAAGCTAAATAAAAGAAACCTTAATTTATTAAAAAGCTATTGGAGTGAGGAGGAGAAGGTGTAGGAAGACGAAAAGCAAGAACAAGGGGAAAACAAATAGGACGAGGAAGAAGAAGATAAAGAGAATGGGGAACTGGAAGCTATGCTATCGAGAAGGGTACGGATAAACAAACTATTTAACGCACATTTGAAATGTAAACCTGAGTATTTTTCCAAAAAAAAATGCTGTACAATATAAATCAGTAGTCTATTAAGATTCTCGAAATGCAGCAGAGAAAAAAGTATAGCTTTATTTTGCCGTGTTTAAACACAAGCAAAGTTTCTTTCACTTGTTTTAAAGTTTGCTACGTTTTAAAGGTTAATAAAATTCTTCGTCCTTTCTTTTAATTTTAAGTGCTTCAAATTTTCTATAACCTCTTATTTATAGCGTTCACATTCAGAAGCTTACCAACATTCGTAACGTTAAAGAACTAAATTAGATCAACCAAACTTGTATTCTTACTTTTCAAAATATGCACGTTTCATAACGACTTTTCAAAATGAATCTAAATTATCTATACATACATGCATTTGTCTTTCCCACTTAGATTTTGACGGGGAGTCCCATCGATAAGACAACAGACACCTTCTTAACAGCAACAGCCGGAACTGCCGTTAGCTCTGTTAGCGGTCTGTTAAGTATTACGCTGTTAAACAAATAATTTCCCTTATTACAAACGTAAGCTTCTTGCAAATTCGAAATTAAAAGCTTTCTCTTGTTACATCATGGTACATTTTGAGTAACGGTTCGCGTCAGCTGTTTGGCCAGCCAAACACATTGCATGCTTACGCTCGCCGACAAATTTCCCTTTTGCTCAGCTTCGTTAAGTTACGTGCAGCGGCTGCAGAAAATGCCTATGTAAACGCTGCATGAACGAGCAGCGAGCGTTGGAGCGTTGGCTGCTGCTCTGCTGCCGCCACGAATACCGTTAGCCAAGGCAGCAAAGGCCGAGCGACAGCTTCCTGCTGCTTCAGTTACGTTGATAATGTCAAAACGTTTGGTTCGTAGTGCTCAACGTGTGCGCTGCTAACGACGCCAATGCAAACGCTTACGTCTAACGGCTAACGGTAAAGGACAACGAAGCCCAACGAGTAACGGGAATGTGCGAATCGTCGGCGGTCGTGGTGCCAGCCTTTGCTTTGGCATAAATAAGTTAGACGTCGGCATTGTTCAAACACAAACATAAAGCGAGCAAATTAATTAGCAATACGGCCGTACAATATTACGGTGTCATATCAACGCAGGCTTCAAACTTCAGCGACAACAACAACAACGACACAACAGCAACAATAGCAACAACAACAATAACATTGAGAGCTCGCACACAAATAGGAAAAGTGTCAGAAATTTGTGAATATTAATATTTCACAAGAGATTTGTGAATTGTCAGTGAAACAACCAAAAAAAAAAAAACCAAGCTACAAAAAACTTTTGCTGTTTTACATCTCATGTTGCTGCGCTACCTGCTGCTGACATACAATTTTTGTATCTAAAATAAAATTATGAAATATATGTGAATGGCAAAACAACAACATCGACATCGACAACAACAACATCCACAAACGGGTGCAAAAAATGTGTACCAAAGTGTCGAGCAGTGAAACTTACTTACAACTCACATACAACTAACGGTGGCATAGGTCAAGCTCGGTTGGGATTCGTTTTGGATGCGCTTCCTGCTGCCCCTCTGTCCATCGCACCCACACAAACAATCTTCTATGCGTCGCGCTCGTTTAAACTGCTTTGGTTGGGTTTTTCGACTTTTTTGAGTTGGTTGGGTTGGGTTTACTCTTCTGATTTTTTTTGGCTTTTGGCTCAGTGTAAGTCGTGCGATGTGTAAAATTTGTAAATTTATAGCTTAGACTACTATAATCAACACTGCAACAAAACATAAAAACACAACTGAAACAGAATAATAACAGCGACAACAGCAACAACAACAGGAAACCCATTCAAACAAACTCATAACATTTGCTGTTTGTTATGCCCCAAAGGTGAGTGGCACTTTGCTTATTCCAGTTGGGGGCTTTAGATATAAAGTAAAAACCCAAATTGACAGCTGGGTCAGGTTAGTAAAAATGCCAGCGAAGACTTGGGGATTTGTCCATGCGATGCATAGTTATAAAGGACAACACTTTAGATGTTTTGAATATGTAGCGTATTTTTTTGATTTTACAATGTCTGAGCTCTTGGGAACACTGGTCTGCGGTAGTTAACATACATATTTATAACACAAGCTGAGCTCTAATATGACAGGTAGTTTCGGCCTTAGATGAAATCCAATTTAAGCTGAAAAGCTTGCAAAATATAATATAGCAATAATTGTTTGTTTTCGAAGATTATTTTGTGTTATGGTTTGTTTATTACTGCAATAAAAATAGGTTAGAAAAGTAAAGTGAGTTTGCAAATAAAAGCAACAGATTACGCAAATGAGCAATTTATAGAAAATTCACCATATTAACGATGCTCTTGCTATGTGTTAGTGTTACTTTGATGCTCTACACTTTTCTCCAACAATATTTGTAGTTATTTTCTGTATTTAGAATGTAGCAGATAGCAAGTCTCAAATATTAGCCGATATTTATTAGCGGAGAGACAATGAACATATTTGAGTACCATTCAAAATGTGTTTGTGATTTGAGGCAAGCAAGATTTTTTTCAAGTTTTTTAAATTTTAATGGAAATTACAATGAAAACTATCTACATTGAACAATCTTAGTTTGCACACTTGTGTTCAATGTATAGAAATTTAAAGATTTTCAGAACATGCAAATAAATACAATTTTTAATTTTATTTGTATTCATTGTCTTGGAGTTTCTTGTTAAAATCATCAGTATCTTTGTATCAGCCCTGGCTCTTCCTCTACAAAGCGCTTTAAAAACCATTTGATGACGATTAAGAAATGACTGAAGGGAACCATTACTTGATGAAAGGGTTTTAATTTGTAGCTTTTTTCATTTTTTTTAGTGTCTAATGTACACAGACTTAGACTAAAAAAAAAACTAAAGAATGTGGCCAATTTATAAGGTAGACAGGAACCAACTTACACAATGTTGAAAACTGAATATTTTTTGTATATGTGGTTACTTGTAAAATTACCAGTTCAGCCAGGTTGTCCCATGTATAGGCAGGGTCAAGATTCGTCTATACCGAGAATACATCTTAACATTAAGGAATGAGAAAGGATTTCGGAAGCAATTTAGCAAATGTGCTCAGGCCATAAAAAATAAAGAAAGAATTGCGAAATTACTTTCATCTGAACTGCGAAGATGGTCAAATGTCATATAAAATAAGGAATTATATAAAACAAGTTATGTTTATACCATGTTAAAGTTTATCTAGCTTAAAATAATTTTTTAAATTTAGTACATTAAATATATATTAACAGTTGGTAACCAACTCAGGCTTTTTCGCACGCATCAAAACAACCGAACTTAGCGTGAATGAATTAAAAAAGTTAAATTTATTTACTTCAGTTCCTCTGGCGAATAGAGTGCTCAAATTCAATAGGCAACCTTAGAACACATGCCCAACACGATTGAAAAAACATTTAGTGAAAATTACTAAAGTTATTCGAATAACACACTTCATCGACAACACTAACGACAACGCACGAATACAAAAACATAGCCAAATCGCCGAAAAAGTTGCCAGACGTGCTTAAATCCGCGAAAAACATAAAATTAGAGATTTTAGTTTTTTTGCCAATCACAATAATTTTTTGCGGAAAAGTAAAAATTTAAAAAAAAAAAAATTCGGTCAATGAGAAAGAAAATACCTTTACTAATAATTAATTTGATTTCTTTAATTTTTAGTTCGATTCTTTGTTTTTAATAGCTACTTTTTAATAACTCTTTCAACCTTATTACAACACAAAACTATGTTTTGTATGTATAATGTCTTTTAACTGAACATAACCAAATACGATTGAGTTCAGGAGTGTGTTTCGCGCAGCGAGATTTTCGAACCCAACTTGGTTTGGAAATGTATTCCAGTAATTATTAGCAGTATTCATGTAAGTTCCAAGGCCACTAGGCCTACGATAGCCACATTTGCCAATTGCATCTGGTGCAGGTCGCTCACGCTCATCCGGCTCCTATAAGTAAAATCTATGAACATTATAACGATTAACTTATTTGTGTGAAACAAACCTCGGTGTTTATCTTGCAACAAACTGTCAAATAAGGGCAGGTACTTCCCATATGTTCCTCGAGTATATTTGTACCATGTTCATTTATACTGCCATCGATTCAAAGTTCTCTTTTAACACACTCTTTTCCCTTACCACACGATGTCGTGTTATTATTCATTATGGGATTATAATATCTTCCAGCAACCAAATGGGCAAAAATGATCAGAAGCAATAGTCGAGTCGATATAGCAATGTGCGTCTGTCCGTCCTACCGTATAAACGTCGGGATCTCAGACACCATAAAAGGTAAAGGCACGAAGCTTTTTTAAGTTTGTCAAATCATGTCGATATTTTGCCACCCTCCCCCATAAGAGATTTTCACGGCTTACACCCACTCCATAAATTGTAACTAATTGAAACTTGGCACAGTTATGGACAGTGTTACTGCGCATATGCTGTGTGAAAATTATTAGATTCGAACAGAAACTTCAAAAGATATAGGTGATGTGGCAATTTTGGACCCTCCCTCCTATGAACATAATTTTAATTTTTACAGCAATGTTAAGTTCTTAACATTTATTTTACAGCCACCAAATTTGGTACCATGACTCATGTTAAGCTTATAATTTGTTTGTTGTCGAAAGTTGATACAAACAAAATTGTGTTTATTTCGTTCTGATCTGCACATCACTGCTCACGAAATCACCACAAGTGAACACAAAAATTAATTTCCAAGAAGATCTCTTATCTCTCTGTACACTCTCGGCGTTGGGTTTTTTCTTAGTACTTGGTTACTGATAAGCGGAAAGTAATTCCTCTTCTTTAACTCATAGATTTAGTCATTTAACATGTATATATTTGTAAATAATAGAGAGAAAGAATAAATGGTTCGCACTTGCAAGGTTTAAGATGTCACCAAAACACACGCGTTTCGAAGAAATTAAAAAACTTTGGCAGTCGGAAAGGTGCAATGAAAATTAAATGTGGAAATTCTTAAATCCACGCGTTGAGGTAAAATTTTGGGGCTCTTAAGCGCCCTATCCACGATCATGATGTACGCCTTTTTTGTGTGTACAAGTGAAAATAAATTTATGCTTGTGTACACCGAAACCAATGCGCGTGACAACGCCATGATGGACGAATATCAAAACTGTTTTGATAATTGTAATCACGATGTGCGGAACGTAATGGAAATGGTACGTGCGATTCTATGTTTATGTTCCGAATTCCATAAACATTGAAATGGACAGGTCAGTTGCTGACGAGCGCGAGATTTAGCTCGAGTTCTTGACAAAGTTCCGCGGTCTACCTGCGATGTCAAGTCAAACGATAAAAGAAATATGTTGTAATGTTATATTGAGCCTGTACTCCACAGATATTGCGCCTGAACTCCACCTTGCAATGGCCAGCGCAAGGCAAATTTCGCTAGTGAATTCCATCTGATTTAGACAACCGCTCTAGTCAACGACTCAAATCGACTGACTGATTAACGATCATGATGTACGCCCTTTTATCACGCCGTTCATCAACACAAGTAAACAGGAACCAATGCGGAAAGATGGACATGTCTATATCGGCTCGACTATTGACATATGGTCTGCCACGCTCCCTTCTGCCAGTTACATACATTGCACAAATCTACATTATCCTTTTACACTTTGCGTACAGAGTATAATAACAATATTCAGAAGTAAACTTGAAACTTGGAAGTAGAATCAAAAGTACAATAAAAGAGAAATAACTTTTTAAATCTACACTTTCATTCAATTTATTAGCCAATTGTTGCAGCAATTCGTAAAAAAAAGAAGTTCGCTAAAAAGTGAAACTTACGTAGATAAGCAAAGTCAAGCCAAAGGAATATTTTCTGCCAGACTTCAAACCAATTATCACACTACATTCAATTCACATTGACATTCAATTGCACTTGCTCAATTGCCTGGGGCTCAATCCACCATGGGCACGGTGGCCCATTGTTGCACCAATCGAAGGAATCGCGCACAAGCCGCCTCGCAGGCCCTCATTGTTGGAAAAACTTTGGGCAGACATCTGTCGTCGGGCTGGAGGGGTACACAGATGTCATTGTTGTAATAGAACTGCGCCTGGTTTGTGGTATAATTGTGGCAATCGCTTGAGGTTGCCGCCGTCAGTGGCTGGAAGCAAAAGCATTCGTTGCACACATGCAAAGCCTGAACTGGATTTTTTTTTTGTGTTTTTATGAGGAAGAGACAAATGTGTTTGATAAGAATATATAATGTGCACAATTTTTGGGATTTTACCAATGTGTAGCATTAAACAGAGCAATAAACTTTGCATGACTTAACAAAGTTCAGGTTGCGAATACCAGAAACATATTGGATATGCTCTCAATCTGCAATTTAGCGTGAAATTCACTTTAAATTCGTTAGATGCGCGAATGTTGGGGGTCTCTTAAGTCGGGACTATAAAAGTTTTCGTTAGTTAGCCAAGTGCAATAGGAACTATATTAAGCAGTCGAGGTAGTTATGCTGTGAACATGATTTTAGAAGCAACATTAACTCTACTTTGAAGTAGAAATATATAAACAGAAAGGATGCCTGTAAACCTACAAGTTGATGTTGCACTTTCGCTTTAATTTTCAAGGCAATATGTGACGTAACGGACTTTATGCCAGAGTTATTTGTAGAGTATAGAACTTCAACTACAGCATTTGGACTTTTGTAAACTTCCAATGGCTTTGACAGTTGAATCTTCATGCTATATGAGTGCTGTACTATAGCAACTAGCTTGTTACATCGATTTCGAAATTCATCCATTCGGTTGACCGCAGTGCATTTCCTTAATTTTACACCGCGGGTTGACCAACCGATTTCTGTGTGTATGGGCGGCATAAGGGTTAAAGGTGTGCTTGGAGATCGTTTGCAAATTTACACCAAAACAATAGGCGAATGTATATCGACCTTCCAGATTTGGTCTTAAACGAAACTTGGATATATGGCTATAACACCGAATACAAAGCCCAATTAATAAAAGTGGCCAAAGAGACGAGAACGATCAAATATAAACGTTTGACTCGCAGTTTTCCTTGCTTACATAGGCGTAGTGCATCTTGACTTCTTGCTACACGGTTGTACGTATAGTACTTTATCTTACACCGCTTTAAGTCAAAACAATCGCCCGGTTTAGTGGAAAAATAAATCAACCATTGCCGCTTGTTCACAATTTTTTGGCCAAAAACAACATTGTAATCTCGGATCAGTCATCATTGTAAAACCCGGATCAGTCTCCTGGCAACATTTTTCTGTTCTCTAAACTGTTTAATAATGTTGACAGCAGTATTCAGGATATAACACAATCACTGCGTTTCGTCGCTTAATTGATATCACAAGTTGTGCAAGTCTCATCACTTCGAAAACGCACCATTGATAGTTCCAACATAAACTATCAATATTTTAAACCTTTGCTATTACTTTTAAAACTTACTTTGTGATTTCTATGCATATATGTTAAAATTGACCTTTCGTTTTTTGGATAAACAAACACATCGTATGTAAAAGCAGCTAAACCAATGACCTTTATTTATATTGCAGACAAACAATAAAAAAAGACCAAATCCAGAGGCTAAAAATTCGCACATTGTTCAACACATCACTAGCAAAACATACAGCATGTTATTTTATTGTGTTTTTTATGTTTAAGGCAAAACAAGCAATTTCAAACTCAACGATTTGTATTGTTTTTTGCTATAATAACTGAAAACCAAAAATGTACTATATACAAAAACTTTGTCAACAAAGGTTTAAAAAATGTTGCATAAAGTTGCAATATTAAAGGATTTTTAGAGTGAATATAGCAAAAGCTGCTGATAGCTACATGCAGATTTCTGCTTCACTTTGAAAACTTTTAACTAAATAATCTGTGTACTAAAATGGGTTGCTATATTTTGTGGTACACTTACTTCAGTTCACAAAACAGTCTTTGTGAATGCTAGTGTTGTGTAATGGATGATATGTTTATGTTGTTGCGCTCGCTCTGGCTGAGTAGTGTTGTTTTTGGTACGGGAACTGCACAAAAATTTAACAGCAAAAAGTAATTACATAGTACACAAATTTATAGCACTAAAAAAATATACAACATTTTTGCAAATTTTATGAAAAGCAAACATAGCTAAGCTGCTCCTAGTAGAAGGGTCCAAAGCAGCCCCACTCCCAGCAGCAGCTGCACCTGTTGGGCACATAGTAGAAGGGCGGTCCACAGTTGGGTGTACAGCAGCCACAACAATTCAAGCCAGGCAGCACTGGACCTACTGGACCGCTGGATAATCGATAGGATACAACCGCGCTTGGAGGCGGATTACAGCAGGCGCCAAAGGGTCCACAGGGTCCACACGACCCGCAAGGTTCACAGGGGCCGCAAGGTTCACACGGGCCACAACATCCACACGTTCCACAAGGTCCACACGGACCGCACGGACCACAAAGACCACACGGTCCGCTAGGTCCGCAGGGACCGCAAGGTCCACATGGACCGCAAGGTCCACATGGACCGCAGGAGACGCAACTTGGCCGACAGCCTGCCAAAGAGGGACTCATGTTGAGGAAATTCCTATTGATCTATTGCGTTTACAGTTTGATGATAATTAGGCTTTGTTCCGTGCTTGCAAAATTTTGTTCCATGCAAAAAAATGTGCTAAATATGCTAGACAATTAGAGTAAAGGCAACTCGAAATGTTCCTGTTGCTTATTTAGCACCTTTTTAGGCTTAGGAATCCAGTTTACAACTTTTAATTTGCAATAGCCAAAATTTTAAATAGAACTCATTTTGAAAGTTGGCACCAAGTTAACTAGAGAGCTAATTTGTTTTTTATTTTTTCACAAAATTTTTTTTGCTAAAGATTGCGATATTTCTAAGAGTCTTTGCAAAAAACCTTCACAAAAAAACGCAACGGCTTTGCAACTGTCTGGCAACTGTTACTACAGACTAAAATGGCTCCCTCGGCAAACACATGGCAACTATTAAATTGCATTTAAAATTGTATTTGCCTTGCGGTCGCATTTTTGGTTTAACCAAGATACTTGCAACAGTCCGCAACGTGGCCAAAAACCACACAAACCATTTAACAATGCGTGCTGCCTGTCCTGGCTGGCTTTCTGCCTGCCACTGTGGTCCATGGTCCGTGGTCAGTGGCTAATGTAATTGATTGTCTACCGGGCAGCTATAACTGCACTAGACAACTGCGAAACAAACTGAATGGGTCTAGTGTTTGCTACATAAAGTGGAAAGTACAAAAAGATTGTGCAGCATATCGTTGAGATACATTTGCATATGCATAACGCTTGAATATGGAACTAAATAGCGAAATTTTAAACAAAACAAAAAAAACAAACGATTTTTAGATTTAAAAGCATCAAGTTCAATCAGTTGCATCAACGCCTTCCTCCCAACGCCTCATCATACGTACTCAATATGACCATAGAATGTTTTGCTATGTCACTGTCTTTGTAGAGCTCTTAGAGTCGTTATTCCGCCCGAACCCTCATGCTAACAATTCTCAATCAAAATTTTGAAGAGGTTGCCAACCATGCATGGCATCACAATTCTCCGAAAGATCCTTTTCTGCATTGACAGTGCTGCGTCTATAAGTCTACGTTTTTATGGAACGTCGAACCAGCTTTGCAGGGATACCAAGGTCAGAAAATGTGGCATATACGCGATCTGCAAAAGACTAACGACAAGGAGATGATGTATGTCGTTTTGGTATTTGATAGATAGATGCCACTATAGTTGGCTCATATCGTAGGATCACCCTTCGTGAGAACATGGCAAAGGCTACGAAAGTTCCAATCATCGGGTATGCTTCTATCTAGCCACATTTTGCGAAAGAGCTAATACATGCGTCATATCAACTCTGCAGCCGTCTGTGCTGGAAGCTTTGTTGATCTTATTTTTTTCTATTGTAGCAAAATGTTAGATTTGTAAGCTTTTCTTAAACTCTAAAATCACTGGACCGATTGTCAGCAAACTTGGACAATATGTTAAATTAGCCTGCAGGCAGGTTTACCGAAGGTTTAATCCAGATAAGAGGCGTTTTTAGTCCCGTTACTTACATTTTTCGTATAAATGATGTGATGTTACTCAAATTCCGAAATTCATTTTTCTAAAAATAAATAAATGCGACGATAAAATTTGAAACCACTAAGTTGTGTTTAAGTCGAGATTATTTTGTTTTTAAAAGTTTTGCAATGTATCGAAAGTTTAAGTTTATTTAACTTGAGTTTTACTTCAATTTAAGTTAAAACAGCAAAGCTAACAAATAATTTTTATTAAAATAATGCCAAGACGATCCAGAATCTCCGCATTTGCAGTCCTAGTTCCCAAAGTGCTATATGGTTAGCTTACTTGTTCTATTTTTTTAACCCGTGCACATTTGCTTTCCACTGTGCAAGCTCACAGAGTATCAAATTCTCCTTCGTTGGCTTAGCCTTTAGCATACTTTTTACTACAGATTTGCTAGTGTATTTTCCAACACGATTTAGAAATCAGTTGGCCATGCAAATCTACGAGTTAGCGTTGCGACTCATGTCAACACATTCAGATAAATGCCCAGGCTAGGAACCCAAAATATTTCATTTGATATCTATTCGTTGTACGGTAAAGTCCACTCGATTTTGTGCCAGCTCGCCGTGTAGAACAAAAAAAAACAGTAAAGGCCTTTAAAAACTCGGAAAAAAATACACAGATTACGCGTGCAAAATGTGCGGAGGCTGGGCGTGTTGCTCCTACGGACTTGCCTGCTGCAATCCTCGATTGTCTACCTTGCGTTATACGGGTCGCTGCTATTCGCCTACACCTTGTGGTTGCTGTGATAACTGCTCTGCGTGCTGCGGCGGAGGTTGCTGTGGCGGTGGTTGTTGCTAATGGATAGCAAAGCTATCCAAATCGCAAAATCGAGTGGACAAAGTAAATTATTTCTAAGCACAGTAGCCTTTGGCTATGATGTCCACATTATTTAATGTATAGTTTAGTTAGTCGGTTTTCTATGAGCAATCCCATAACAACATAAATATAATATTTGTCGTCCTTGGCGCTTGGGTAAGTTTTGGTTATAATTGCAAACTACTACTAAAGCTTGGACTTTTGAACAGTTGTTTGTCAAGATGTGCGGTGGCTGGGCTTGCAATTCTTATGCATTGGCTTGCAACAATCCTCGGATCTCTACGTTACGTTTTACAGGACGCGATTTCAAGCCTACTCCTTGCGGTCCCTGCGATAAATGCAATGTGGGTGCCTGTGGCAATCTTCCACCAATAGTGATGAAGAAAAGCGGAGGCAACACCAAGGTGCAAGCGTCGAAAGATGTCGAAAAGAAGATCATATGCAAACCAAGATAGAAGGCCATCGAAAACAAGCTTCTACTCAAAGAAAAGCGCAAAAAAAATAACCATAAATTTACGGGTGACTCATTGAAATACTGACAGTAAACCAAAATCATAATCATCAATATTTATAATGTAGTTATGCCTTATCAGCAAATTCAAAATTAACAATAAACTCAACGAATAAGAAATTTCAGCAGTTTTAATTGTGTTATTTTCTGGATTGGCCACGACGATACGGGCTATAATTTAAGGAGCGAGAGTTTTTCTACAAAAAGATCACAACTGGTGTAGCATATTCTAACTTGTCAATCAGAAGTTTTATATACAAAATATAATAGGGGCTTCGCTACCTGTACGCTTCATTCGCAAACCTCTGTTCTATTAATAAGCATGTTTGTCTGTCCACTAAAACATCTAGATAATGTTGCATATATAAAATCTTCGCATATCAACATACTGAGCTTATACGCCAGGAGTTCATAGAGTTCCAACGCGATTCGCCAATTAGGGATTGCGGTGCCTACGTTACTCTGGTGACAGATTTTCTCGCTCTTATCTTTGTTGTTGGGCGTGTGTAGTATTTCTGCTTATGTTTCCTACCTTGTACGGTCTCGGCATTATCATAAAAAAATTGATTGTTAAATCGTTAACTTGAATAGAAGAAAAATTCAAATTATATGAACATTTTTTATGCATGGTAGGACTCTTATAATAAAATACAAATATCAGAATGTGTAATTTTTTGTTCAAATCCGCCACTTAGTAGGTCCAAATATTATGAGTGAGCTTAATTTTGTGAAAATGAATTGTAAAATTTAAAAAATGAAAATAAAAAGACATACCTTTGCCTCTTTTTGTTATTAAACCTTCACTAAACCTACGTGCAGACTAACTTAACATATTGCCAAGTTTGGTGTCAATCGGTCCACCGTTTATCAAGTAATAAAAAGCCTTACACGGAGCGAACATTTTAATACAGGGTGTTCCAAGTTCTAGGGCTTATGTTAAATTTTGAACGGGGCTTTAGCATTAAAGTTATGGTGGCGTTTAATCCGTCATTTTGAAACGTTATTTCGCTTTTATTTTTTTGGTTTGCATAACCGACAAAACGGGAGAACAATTGGTAATTTTTTTTTTTTTTGAAATTACATGAAACTCCTATGCATACTCGTCCACGTTATACAACCGGAAACCTTGCTTCCATATGCGAGAATATGAGCAACCACATTACATCGAATCCTGACGAAAGATTTGAAGACAAAATTGAAGCCAAAAGTATAGAGCCACTTGTCACATACCTCCTGTTCATGTTCCGCCCTCAGTAGTAGACTCGAATGCTTGGTTAATTACTTTGTTGTAATTAATACCTCCAACGGAAGTGGTAGAATTAGAAGCATATAGTAACCACCCACAACTACTCCAACAAAATGAAAATCATATATCTTGTTTCATACATTATAATTTTGATGTATACTTTAAAACATTGATATGTTATGTCAGTGTTGATCAAATAACTAAAAATTTCTCCGCTCTTCGGGAAGAAGCAAGCATGCTAGGTGGATTCAGTAGAACGGACCAAAGCATCCATACTCGCAACAGCACTGACACCTATTGGGTGGGCATGTCCAAGGGCCACATGGTGGGCAAGGGCAAGGACAGCCGCCGCAGTATGCTAAACCAGGCAGGGCTGGACCAACTGGACCGTAGTTTAGCCTGTAGGAAACCACACCACATCCGCAACTCATGTTTATTACTTGGAATTACTAAAAGAGTAAAACGCCAGAGTTAATATTTATGTTATATAGGATAAAGTCAGTACTTTCAATACTTGCCGTTTAAATATTACAAAATATCTCCAAATGCAACAAATATTTTAGAGCGGAAAAAAATTTTGTTATTTAATTTTTATTTTATTTATAAGGAGAACTGTTTACTGGACGAACACCAAAACTATAATGAAAAATATTTTCACTGAGCTCAGGCTATAGCATTTGAAGTTTCAAGTTCGAACATGAACTCGGCTACTTGATTGAAAAATTTTTCTATGAAAATTATAAGAGAAAGAAGGTTGCTGCAATTGCTACTAAAATATGGTTGCTTTTAGCCGAAAATTGCTTTTGTGAGCATAAATCGAGTTTTATAGAAATCTGTGAACTTTTCTAGCACGTTTCATGCAGTACCAGAGCAGGTTAACATTGTTATGGACAGCAAACAAAAGATGGATCTTCGGGGTAGTTTAATGGATTATCAGGCAAACCCAAATGGGAGTTGCATTCCTTGCATTCTAGAATTTTAGAGATTTGGGTGTTTCTTTGGTAAAGCGAATAGTTATGATGGGAAAGTCACAGCTACTTTATGCAAAAAAAAAAAAAGATAAGCAATAGAATGCGATTTTTAGGTTCATATAGTCTTCCTCTTAACTGGCCATAACTACCAGTGTTATCGGCTTACGGCCTGATGTAAATACATTCTTTCATTGGAATTTTGGTTTTACGTGGTGGGCTTTGACCTGCTGAGGTGGTATTATCTAACCCGCTCACCACACGGGGTGATACAATAGTAGGCTATGAAAAAAACTTCAAATTAATTTATTTTTCAGAAAAGCGCTAACTGACTTTTGGTGAAATCGTCACCACTGATAATCATGACCCGCGGAATATTGCTAATACATCATGCACAAACCTCGAAAATATCAAGGGGACCCTGAATCTTATAGACCAATAGGTCTTCTTGCAGCTTTGCGAAGTGGACTTGGTACTAATTAGCAATGCCAATATCGTGATTGCTTTTGACAGGTCTTAAGATTGGGAATGTTTACTGGACTTTCTTTCAGATGATGCGTTCTTATTTTGAGCGTTATATCTTTACTGTCAGAGTTCGAGGTGCTAGCTCTGTTTATGGCCTTTTCGGCCAAGATATTCTAAAGGAAGTGCTCATCAAGCCGTGCATTGATTTTGTGGTGGAAGGAGTTGAAAAAAGTTGTCTTGGCTTCTGAATGCCAAGTTTGTATTATGACTTTACATTTGGTAACAATGGTGTATCTCCATAGCCTGTTGACTGCTAGAAGGTACAATGGGTTCATTCTTATTCAATATTCAAAACGTTGAAACACATTCTCCAGGGAGTAAAAAATAACACTTTTCCTCCTTTGTAAGACAATGGTTATTAAAAGCCGTGAGAGTATCATCTCACTCATGGAACTGTTCGAGAGCATTGCCATCAGCCTAGAAGAAAACGCTTAAAATCGTGGCCTGCGTATATGTACAATGGCATCGACTTTTCTTGCTCTTTCACTTTCGGATTTTCTGCAGGAAAAGTCGCTGTATTTCTGCTATCAAACGTATTAATTAAATAATACACTATCTTCGTTGAATCCAAATTTTTCGCTTCACATCACAGCATTTTAAAGACGTTTTTCACATTGAATACTGTATGTACAGAATGTGACAGAATGATTTCTTAAGAACTGGCATGTTTAAACATCCTTTCTAGTGTTTCTCCAAAGATTTACTGATGAAAGTCAAGCGAAGGAGTCATTGTCCGAAGTAAAAACTGAATACGGGCTATGAAACTACCAATAACAACAGCTAGTGTACAAAGATCGTAATCTTTTATGAAAAGAATGAACTTGGTTGAATACTCTTCCTTGAAATGATAAATGATGACACACTGAGCACCCTTCCCATGATTTCTATTCAATAGTATACTGCTGTCAATCCGGACGAAGTTATTACGACTCTCCGACAATTAAGAGCTACATAGAATGCGTAACAGCAACGTTAGGTTTTGCGGAATGGTGGTGCTAGTGGTTGCATTAGTCTATAAAAAATATAAGATCATTGTCTATTTATTTAATGGTTAAATAGAGTAAATTTATTCTTGTTATAACATATACTTCACAAATCCCTTCAAGCCACGTTTATGATTCCAGCTTAACCAATGATCAGTCCACAGCCAAGTCTAAACTTGTTCTTCTTATGATCCATGCGTCCACTTAGAGCAAACGAGAATGGTAGCGGCTGTAAATGTTTCTCCAAAAGGCCCGAAATTTGCCAATTCGAGTCAATGGAGCCCTTAAAAACAAAATCAGCCTTGGGCAAATCAATTTGGTAGGCAATCGTGGCTGTGGACTGCTGCATTCGCATATTAGATTCAACTTCTACACCAACTTGCAGCTGTTCGCTAGCTTTCTGATAGTAGCACAAATGTAGGCCGCTATATCCAATATTGCCAGACCAGACTGTATCTCCACTTGTATAACGACACACAACGGACAGAATCGCAATATGCTTGCCAGGAACACTGGGACCAAACTGATAAGCCAGCTCGGCACCCAATGCTATGCGATCGGTAAGAGACTGTAAATACTGACCAACCAAGATGCCAGACTTGGTGAACATGTTTAGATTGCCCAGCATCACAGAAGCGGTGTAATCTTGGCCGCGATAATCTGTGGTCAGCTGTGATGAAACCATTTCGGACTCCTGGATTTGCGAGCCGAACTTGCAGCGAATATGCGAAGTAAACTGATGTATGATATTCGCATTTAGATTGCCCCGTGGATCAATATCGCCAAGTAGCACGGGAAAAGCATCAGTGGGACCGTATTGGGCGTTGCCAACATAGATAGCGCCAAAGCGATAACCACTTGTCATTGTGTTGCTTAAGTTCAGGGTATGAGATATCTGAAAGTGACTGCTAAGATTTTTGTTTAGCATAATTTTGGCGCCATCAAAGCTCAGGCCCTTTATGGCATTGTATTTTTTGTGCAATTCTTCAAACGATCCGGGATTTTCCAAAGTTTTGTCTTCAACAATATTTTTGAGTAATTTCGGTTCCAGCAATCCCAAATTGATAGCAGCATTGCGGCGCTCAACGACTGATGTGGACGCTAGTACGTTACCCATTGTGATTTAATATGTGTTCTTTTTGTGGTTTTTTCCCCAGACTGGATGTACAAAATTGAGTATATTTTTATTGTGAAAATTAAGAGTTTATTTTCAATGATAAATAAAAAAACATCAAGTCGTAATAGTGTTATTGATGTTTGAAAAATGTTGCCTGGCTGCCTCTGATTCGATTACATAGATCATAAACGTCTGCATACAAGACTTCTAAAAGGCACACCAAGGACTCATTTAATTTCTCATATTATCTTTATTTCTTTGTGTGAATAATAATAAGGTGTATATAGTAATTTTCATGCTGTATCCACGAAACAAAACAATAATGCACACATTCAATCAGATGCAAATATGAGGAAAGATTTTGCTCAAGTAGGACTATATGTATCATAGTATGTAGAGTATGTGTAATTATGACTTAGATAAAAACACATATCACAAAAATTAGATTTAATGTATTGGAGAATTTCGGACTGGCTCGTCTTCGACTTCTTCGGGACTACTAATTTTCTTGAGTTTTGGATCCATTTTCAGAAGGGTCAAACCTAGCCTGAGTGCTCGCACATAGTGTTCCTGAAACGTATGCTAGTAGTTGTTGAAATAACAGTGGTAGATTGTCAGACGTACCTCTTCAAATAGTTCACGGTTATATGGATCCAATGACTGCCAGGCCAGGGACGCTTTTTTGATAATCTCTTTTGGCTTAGTGCCTTTAGTTTGGTAACGCAAGCAGTATTCACGGCAGAAGTTCAAATGAGCGTCTTTTGTAGTATAAGGAAATCGCTTCTTCGAGTCGGACATATTCTCCAAAGTCGTATAACACGTGAAATTTGAAATAGGAATTCGTTAATAAAACTTATTGATGTATACTTAAATTTTAATTATGTTTTGTACAGTTCGAATTGTTGCGTAAAACTGAACAAACAAATTTACAAAAACTTTGAAGTTTCATGGCCGCCTTCTAAGGAATAGTTTAATAAATAAAATACATAATAATATTTAGCATCATATTGGATTCAAAGATTTGGCTAAATGCATAAGCTTCCAAATACGCGGAATACATTGAAGTAGATATAAGCCATTTTCTTTCAATACATTTTTGAACAGATCTTATTGACGCTTCAAACCTCTTCCAGTATCGGAAAACGAAGCACTCAAATGGATTCCTTCAACTTGAGCAAGCACTAAAAATAAGACGGGTGGCGAAGTCGTTCACAGCCAACTTTTTCATAGTAACACGTCTGGATGGAGTTTAAGGATTTCCATGCGCAAGTCAATCTAACGAGAGTCCTTTTTAGCACTCTCAAGTGACGTTTGTGCCCATTGGAACTCTATCCGGGGCATTGTCGCCAATTCTTTGCTATTTTGCCGACCCGACGTACTGTTCTCCTTTTCTTCTTTAACTATTAAATGAATTATTTTATTATATGATATAAACCGTTTTAAAAGACTTCAGTCTGTCTACGTTGGCCCAACGCCCGCTAGAACGTGCTGAGCTTTAATTTTGCGACAACCGTGGTACATACCGATAGTTCCCTCATACTAACAAGTTTGCCCCGAACAAAAAGGGTGCAAATCTGTGCGCATAATTGTAGCACCTTAGCCAATGGGATAGTAGCTCAGATTGCTTCTATGTGATCCTCAGAGTTTACAATTTTAGTAAACATTGTTCGTTTAAACGGACGCTGTCCATATTCATGTCCTCATAATGTTTTTATAGTTCGTCCCTTTTTCGAATACGGAAACCATCAGAATCGTCAATAGCATAAAATACATTGTTCTCAAACTCTAACAGATCAGCTGCGTTAGACTGCACCATCATTAATACTTCAACAAAGGTGCAGATGAGCTTTTTGTCGCGTGGCTACTTCGTTCTAAGACGCCATCATGTTTTGCTCGCTTGCTTACTTAGCCCAAAGTAACATCGTTTCACAAGAGTACTCCACCTTAAAATGATTACGCAATGACCAGTTATAGCAATCTCATTTGTAGTGTTTCTCACATCTGTTAAAACAAGAGAGTTTGCCCCCTGCACGCTTTGCTTCCTCCCTCCATTTATTTTCTCTCCGTATTACACAGCTCATGTTTTTTACAGAGAAGTGCAAGTTTTTACGTTTGCTTTGTTTTCCAACGGTTAACTATATGCTTTTGGCAAAATTTGTGCGTTTTTGTCATAAAAATAACTTTTAATAACATAAAACATTTAAAAATAAACAAATTTTAATTGAAAATGTTCATTGAATCGCTTTTAATATACATATTACAGATATTTCTAAAATCTAACCAAATGATGCCTACTCTTCTCTAGAAACTTATAAATTACAACTCGTTACCTTAAATTGTGCACATCTTTAACGCCAATAAGTATTTGCGATACAAATAATTTTAGTTTAAATAAAATTTTAAAATTTTATTTGCTCCAATATTGATTGAAAACACATCTCATATAAGAGATAAAAGCCCAACAAAATTGAGAAAAAAAGCGACTTCTCTTGATAGCTGCCAAAGCAAAAGCACAAATTTCACACATCAATGATTTAACACCAGTCAGCCGGTGGCAGGAGCAGTAAAAAAAAATTGAATTTCTCTAACGACAAAACAGCGCAACAGTTACCTCCTGCTGCTCCACGCATCTCTCTCGTACACACATCACACTTGGTGTTCCAGCAAAAATAAGAAATCATTGGAACATGTCCTAAAAAAACGAACCAAGCATAGAAAATAAAAAACCAAACTTCAGTAAAATGCCAAAGCATTGGAGTAGAGCAGAGCTGGAGGACAACACACATCAACTGCCTTTTCTCGTAGTGTATGTTGTTGGCAAAACATGCGAAAGGATTTTGCACACTGAAAAAGCCCGCGGCAAGGCTCAAAACTGGAGCAAAGTCGAGACCAGCAGCAGCAGGCAAGGCCAGGACCAGGACAAACAGGGCGAACGGCAGTAAAATCATGCCTTGATAGATGCCAAGGTGTTTGGAAGGGGAGCCTTAAACATGAAAGTCTATTAGACTCAACGAAGCAACCTTAACGTCATTTGGTAGCTTGCCTTCGATGGGTTAACTCTCTCTTGCACACACACACACACACACACTCACACACACACACACACACACACACACACACACACACACATGCACTCTCACTGGCGCAATCAAGCTCACTCACACATGTGGTATCTCTTTGAAAATGTGTGTGTGTCTCTATATGTGTGTGTCTCTATATGTGTGTACTGTGCTGTGATTCACAAAAGCTGACAAGCTCATCGATGCCTGAACATTAGCTAAACATAAATTACACAGATGACTGCACAACAATTGAGGCGTTTATTATAATGTGTGTTCACACTTGAAGCTTTCAGAAGCCACACATAGACACACTCTCAGTCACACACACAGACACACTTATACAAGACCTGTGTCACTTTCTGTTGCCCAAATGTAGCAGCTTTTGTGGTGGATTGCCAAAAGAAATATTAATAATGGGGACATTTTAAATTTTGAAAACAAATTAAAAAATAAAAGGTTTTTTAAGCTGATTCTTAGCATTCTTACCATATGACGTATTCAGATAACAAGAACTTAACTCGAAATGATGCCTTGTCCGTTCATTACTTTCAAAGGTTTAGCAATGGGTTTAGTAAAAGGTTAAGAGGGCATCAGCTTTTATAACCAATTATAGAACTTAATGCACTTCTTGTAACAAAATATTATTGATAAACATGTTATCATGATCATAGTTAGCCACCAAATTCAAATTCATTCTTATATTTGATAAGCAAAAATTCCAAAAGTATTACAAGCAGAATTTCAAACCCAAGAAATATATCACAAGTTGCGTTTCATTGGTTCAAACTTTTGGCGTACTTGAGTTTAGGCTCGAGAGGCTTGCGATATCGGTTCAACATGAAAATAAAAGAGATTCCAGTCCCATAAGTGGGTCAAATGCAAAAAATTACCTAACATTCCATAACCAAGCTTGCACCTCATATATTAAGAAGTGTGACTAAGGCAAGCATGCTTTAAGTGATCTAAAACTATTGTATCTCAAAAGCTCCATTTCTTATTAAGCTTAATGCAGTAAGACAGGGTAATGGCTCTAATGTGTAAAGACGGCTCCAAGCGTATTTGAGGGTTGTGATAATTTTAAAGTATCTTCTTGGAGTCGTTGGATTCCTGACTTCTGTCTCCCAATCTATAATCATACACAACATCGTCTCGTAGCTGCATTCCACTTAAGATCCATTTTCATTTAAACGCTCTCTATTGTTTGACTTAAATTTGGTTTTATATAGCGAATTGCACATTTAACTGCACCACTCTAAAATTTGTACAGGTGTTTGCTATTCACAGAATCCATCATCTCTAAATACAAATCAGACGCTCCGAAAATTGGTCAAACTAATTAAATTACAGCCTTTATTATAAAGCAATGCCATATTCATCTGAAATGTGATCCGCCAAAATGTAGAAAAGGAGGAGACTTTGTTAGTCATCTGCGACTCCATAGGTTTAGTGACTTAGGGTTAAGCTTTTGCTCTTCCAGAAGTATATAACAAAATAACTTTTGTCATTGGTCCATCTAAAAATCATCGATATCTAAACGCCGTTGCCATATTATGCAAGCAAAAATGCATTGATGGTGAAATTTCCTCAATGAGGAATTTGGCAAAGCTCAATGCAAAGTGTTATTGTTTGTGATGTTTGTGCAGTCTTGAGACCAAGGGATAACTGGATCTTTTAATAGAGAGTACCGATAAATCCTAGTGCGTAAGCAACTTGTCGCATTGGAAAATTTCTGTATGATAGTGCTTAAAACATCTATGCACATATTTATGTAATAAGAAATAATTTTTTGTTATTTCATCTAAGCGCTAGTTCTGCATAGCTGCACGAAACTTGTTGCAGTTGTCAGCCTGAACAGAACTATTTACATAGATATGTTAGATACATTGCCATACTACCAGACAGTCAGGCCGTTATTTTTCCGTTTACAGGAGCTAGAAAAAAACTCTAAGCTGGTTTTCTCTAACATTCTCTGTACTTCCATGGGTTCCTGGTCAATACAACATAAATTTTCTATACATAGCAATCTTTTCCTGGATGCTTTAGTTAGATAAAAAGCTCTTCAAGATTTAATCGACTTCTCTTTTTCTTGATGGACCTTATTCGTCAGTGTTTCGCTCACACCTTCCCCAGTTTAAGTTACGCCTATTAAAACAATATTACCGAGTCAATGCTAATCCGCCTAACTATGTCTAATTTAAAAAAAAAAAAGCTACTCGTCGAAGAATGGAAGTCATAAGGAGTGATAATTTCATTTGTCGTCTGAAATCACTGATAGTTAATTGCCTGCCGAGCTCAAATCTATGCAGGCATTCGCTAGTGTAATCTAGCATTCAGCCGATGTTATCTAGTGTGCGCATATGCTGACGCTTCCATCCGAAAAAAACAACAACAACCTTCCAGAAACGTGGATGCTCTTCTTTTTACCAACAAAGCATAAAATAAACGTTCGGCGTTCTTGCTCTTCGCTAGTTGCTGCACAAATAAGCAACCGCAATTACAAATTTTCGTGACGGCATACTAGTCGTTCTTACTTCAAAGGCGTTAGCTTTTGGCAATTTAGCATTAATCAAGAGATTTCCATGATGGATAAGATACTTAGATACATCAAAGCATCAAACTTTGAAATTCGGTTGAAAGATATATGTCGCTAACTAATGGATTTCTGCAGCGTTTAAATTCGGTCAAAAGAGTTTAACAAAGGCATTGCACTTATGAAACAAAGATGAAAGACCCTGCAAGACACAATACCAAGTGGTAACTAACTACTTTTAAACACATATAAAGTAGTTCTTTGTGTTAAGCAACATTAAGTATATCTAAGCAATAAGTTAAGAGTCTTAGGTCAATGTTGCGCATTCATTGTTTTCAAATAACAAAAAGTTTTCCCAAGCCAACTAAAGTAGGAAGCTTATTTCAAAAGAAAACATAACAGAAAATACTTGGTCAGCTGCAAAATAAAGTAAGATTCAATGAAACTGACAACGAAATTTGAACATTAGAAGCACTTCAAAACCAAAGTGACATGGCTAGCCTTAAGAATGTTGTATATTTTTCTGCGAATACCTTTTAAGAACGATTAAAGTGACTCACACACACACACTTACACTAATGTTCATCCTGGCCAAGATTTTCTTTTTCCCATTTGTCTCCATGAAGGCCACATCACACAGACATAAGTTACTTTTTACCTAATTTATACTATTCGGTGACCGGCGGCGGGTCAGCCGCACTTCATGCCATATAATTGCGCTTATCTCTTGGCGCACACTCAAGTGGCCCGCTCAATATGTTCTGGAGTGAATTGAAGTACCCTAGTGCTCTAGTGGCTCGTGCAAAAAAGAAAAGAGGAAGAAAAAAGCCACAAAAAAACACTAAATAAAAAAAACATCTACAAGAAGATATGATACACACGGTCGGAAGGGTGAGCGACATAGGGATACTCTGTACCTATACCACCATGCTATTTGTACTAATTCTCCTCAGGGTGAACGAGCTTTGTCAAGGCAAATGGAGTGTGGAAAGTGAGGGAGTTGTTTTAGCAGTAGAACTTGCTCTTGTTAATGTGTTAACATTTCTAAAAAAAGTAGACTCTTGTAGTTTATGGGAAAGGGAATCTGCTATTGGTGTACTATTGCCCATATCTTCAGAAGCTTTCATCTTTGGGTACAATTTGTTGTCCCTAGCTCCTATGGTCTAACAGATCTGGTTGTTCACACGGACAGATGGACTAAGTCTTACGAATACTCGAGGCGCTCCTAACAAAAAAATAGACTCCCCTAGTTTATAGGAGAGGGAATCTGGTATTGGTACACTATTGCCCATATCTTCAGAAGCTTTCATCTTTGGGCAAAATGTGTAGTCCCTAACTCCTATTGTCTAACAGATCTGGTTATTCACACGGATAGATGGATTTAGTCTTATGAATACTCGAGGAGCTCTTAACAAAAAAATAGACTCCTGTAGTTTATAGGAAAGAGAATCTGATATTGGTATACTATTGCCCATATCTTCAGAAGCTTTCATCTTTGGGTACAATTTGTTGTACTGGTTATTCACACGGATAGATGGATTTAGTCTTATGAATACTCGAGGAGCTCTTAACAAAAAAATAGACTCCTGTAGTTTATAGGAAAGAGAATCTGATATTGGTATACTATTGCCCATATCTTCAGAAGCTTTCATCTTTGGGTACAATTTGTTGTCCCTAGCTCCTATGGTCTAACAGATCTGGTTGTTCACACGGACAGATGGACTAAGTCTTATGAATACTCGAGGCGCTCTTAACAAAAAAAATAGACTTGTAGTTTATAGGAGAGGGAATCTGCTAATGGTACAATATTGCCCATATCTTCAGAAGCTTTTATCTTTGGGTAATATTTTTTGTCCCTAACTCCTATGGCCTAACAGATCTGGTTGTTCACACGGACAGATGAATTTAGTCTTATGAATACTCGAGGCGCTCTTAACAAAAAAATAGATTCCTGTAGTTTATAGGAGAGCGAATCTGCTATTGGTACACTATTGCCCATATCTTCAGAAGCTTTCATCTTTGGGCAAAATTTGTAGTCCCTAACTCCTATTGTCTAACAGATCTGGTTGTTCACATGGATAGATTTAGTCTTATGAATACTCGAGGCGTTCTTATTATTTATGCAAAAGATACTTATGCTCTGCCACGCCTTCTTCTTCCTTCTTGTTGCGTGCGTTTGCACAAATCTATAATACACTTAACAGAGTATTAAAAACAAAAAACAACTACTAAAAGATATCTAAATGTATTTGATTTAAGAGGAAATACCTTTTTAGTTGGAACGTTGCTTGTTTTTTTTCTTTTTTGCTAACAGTAAACTTAAGCTCTTCTTTTTTGTTTGTGGTGACATTTTTATTGTGTCAGTGTTTGTGTTGCATGCTTTTGGGGCGCAACAACATTCAGGCATTCAGAAAGTTTTTGGCATTTTACCAATAAGATTATCTCCTAAGTGGGGTACAATATTTGCGGCTCGACTTGCACAACAAATTGCACTGTTCTTGTCTTGTCTATGTCAGTTTTTGCACTTTTTTTTTGGCCATTTATAAATTGCTTTTATAATAGTTTTTAATGCTAATAAATTTGACTGAAAGAGTGTTTTTTTTTTTAATGAAACAGCAAACTATGGAAAACGTTTTTAAGTCGCCTTTTGAAGTCAAACTTCAGAAGTAGTTGTTAGGAACTAAATTTAAAAGGAATTACACTAGATTACAGTTTTCTTTTGCTTGTATAAAAATGAGCCTTTCTAACTTGGGCGCCTAGCATGGCTTTACTTAAAACTTTTACTACTGTTTCTCAGCCATGTTTCTTTTTACCTAAGCATGCATTCAGTGGGTTTAGCTAGAAAAGAGTGAGTATATGTTTACACCGGGAATCCATTGTTTCGTTAGCTGCAGGGCACCACCTAGGAAACAGAATCGAACTTTGTATAAGATATTACTGTGCACTTGCACAAAAGAAGGGCAAGTATTATCGGATCAGACCCCAAGGTAAGCTGTCAGACCTCATAAGCTACCATAACGTCAGTTAAAGTTTAGATCAGGCATCGGCATCGGAAGGTACAAAAGTGCTCGTGAATCAATAGATTGACAGCAATTGCATCAACTTAAAGCCAATGCCTCTGCTGATAATGCCGATCCCTGGTGTAGATGGATTCAATGGTGAGCTGTCAGTCGAGTGTTTTGGGTTATCGCTTTGTAGGTATGGCCAGCAATACTACAATTCTCGGCAAGTCGTAGATGTGGCTACACTATGATTTAGTTCACTGAATGGAGATAGACTGTGGTATTGGTGTATCTAGAAATACGTCAATAAGCCATATGTTATTGGGTTCGGCTTTGCCTGGCTTGAGCTTCTTCGGATACGTGTAGCACTGTCTTGAATTCCAAGTATAAAATGAAGACCTATTCGGATTTTACATATCAGCCATGATTTCCAATTATGGAAATATTATAACCTTTTTGGATGCAATCACAAGACGGGATTGTGGACAGTACCGTTCCCATATTAAATAGAATAGTGGGTGACCTAGCAAGGAAATTGATGAGTACATAACTAAGCAATTGCTTTGGACTATTTAGTGTTTTATTCTGTTTTAGGTTTTTTTATCATACTATAAAAGATTTACTACCTTAAACAGAAACATTAAACCATTACATTGAAATGTACCTTTAAAATTTGAAATTTGAACTGGTGGAAAATATTTTGATAAGGCTGTACTAATGCTTATGCATTTTTATTCAGAGATCCGCTCGAACTAGTCCTTGAACCCGAACAAGAGCGTCCTACTAATTTTAAGTTTAAATTTAAAAGTTTAATTTTTATTTATTTTATTTTAAAAATTTAAGTTTGCCGCCCGGTTTACAATACGTGCTAACAAAGCTCATTATATGAAAAATCTTACTCAAAATTGCGACTGTTGCCTTGCATATGTTTCCGAATCCTCTATATGAGTATCAGTCCTCAAACTGATCACTTGAAAATATAATTTGTCGGTGAAGCACTACTTTTCAAGACGTCAACGACATACATTGAAAACCTTTTAACAAAATGTGTATTTATTCCAGCGAATTGCGTTGATCCACAGCCAGCCTCTAGACACTCTTCATTGCACGCTCAGTTATTTAAATTTAATCCAAATACAGACTCCAGACATGACTTTGTCTTTGAGTCGGAAATCACAAAATTGACAAAACATTTTTGCCATCCGTTGTTGCAAGCAGCAAAGGACTCTATATACAGCTTCTTCTTCTGCTGCAAAGCGGTATTTAAAAGGCGACTTTATTTACGCCAACACCAATGTCTAAATACAAATAAAATCTAAACTTCTTAAAGAGCAAGCCACAGTAAAAGGAATAAAGGAAAAAGCTGCTAGAGCGAGGAAACAACCCGAAAAAACAGTAAAAAATGATAAACGCTTCAACTGATGACACATTCAGTTTCACACACGAACGACTTTCAATTTACATTTGATGTTTTATGTTTCGTAGCATTTACGAATGAGAAAAAAACAACAAAAATCACTCATACGCACCCACGCACATGGGTGCGCTTGTTTGCTGCCAAATCTAGAGTGGAGAAAAAAAAAACTTACAGACAGAGCGAGCCAAGTAGACGACTTAGACAGCATCAACCACATGAACAACATCCCGAATAACAATACCAACAAAGTCGACTACGTTGAATCCAAATGAAAAATATTTTGTATTTGAAATAGACAAGGATGATGACGATGACGGTGCCAAAGATATAGCCAGGCTTTGACTACAACCTCAGTGATGGCCGCTTCAGATACACGCATATGTATATCGATAAAAGAATACTATATGAATACCAGAATACTTACTTTGCGATTATTCTCTAGCATAGACTTGAGAATTGCATGACTGTGTGTATCTGTGAGTGTATGAGTATTTGTGCGCTTACATAATACACATATCAAATATTATGAACCATTTCAATAATACGCTTGAATAGTTACGCTTCTTCTACGCATACTTTTTGTGAGTTCCCCAAAGAATTTTATAAAAGACTAGCTGAACACACATTGATAAAGTCGTCAATAAATTCATTTCCCGTTCCCCTTCCCATTCCTCTTCCTTCTCTTTCTCTCACGCTTCTTCATACTAAGTCAAGGTGCGAATATTGGTAGCAATATCTTCATATCCTCTACTTATGCCTCTATCTTTACCCTTGCCTTTACCTCTACCTCTATCCCTACTATCTACCTGAACCTATACCTCAACCTCTATCTCTAGCTCAATTCAATAGAATTATGTACCTAATCAAATGTAATGGTTGCTTGCCTACTATATAAGTAGAAACACATTTAGTATGTTTTATATGGAAAATCGTTTTTGTCAATATCTTTGGCGTCATCTATTGGAATTCGTCCAAACGTCATAAAAACCTTCTCCCTAATACTGTGTATAATGTGTGAAAATTTGGTTGAAATTGGTCAACGCGTTTTTGAGTTTTTTAAAATTTAAAAAATATAGCATTTGCGAGGTTGGTTAAATAGTTCAAATCGATAACATATCAAATTCTGGTACTAAGTTTTTATCGACATAAGCTGTTAAATAATTTAAGATATATATTAGTAGAATTTTAGTTAAAATTGCATCATCTATTCTTGCACATTCTTCCCCAAACATTCTCTCATACATGCATTCATTATGCCCTCAGCTTTAATTATGTCTTAGAATTCATTGAAAGATTACGCCAATTACGGAATTACTGTTGTGGGTTTATCATCATAATATCTTAGAAATGGTATTTAATGTCTGATATTGAAAGTTTGAAGGCACTTGTTACACGTAGCTACATTTTTAATTAAATCAGTAAGAGTTGTTTATCGAACCGTTTGCAGTTACTGTAACCCAATGCGACTTGCTTTATATTAGATTGAATTCTAATATCGAGCGAGATTTGTGTTTAACCTACTATCTTACATCAGGCATGGATGGCTAAAGGTTAGTGTTTTAGCTGGCTTACCTTGAGTGAATTCAGACATTTAGCTGATGATAGAAATCGTTGAAGAGCTTTAATTTCTACCCTAAGCTCCGACTCGGAGAGATATCTTGTATTCATACATAATATCAAGGAAATAAAATAATAAAAATGGAAAAATAAAGTGGTATTGGTTGATGACCATTTCCGCTCAGATGTCGTTTACATAAGCATATGTGGCGTTTCTTAGTGCATTGGTATTCGTAGATAATTAGGAATCTCTCGCAGCATATTAATGGACAAGTGGATGTTCTAGAAACTAAATTTGCTTTCAAGAGTGCAACGGAGAGTGATTGGATGGAACGCATGAGTGATGGAGCAGTCTGATGCAGATGCTCTTAAGCTGTTTGAGCGAAAAGTACCTCGTCTCGATCTATTGCCAAACCGCATTCGATGGAACGACGAACTCTATGAGCTAATGGCTTTGCTGACTAAACCATATTGTGAGTATGGATGAAAAAGCTACTGCTATCGTCAATGCGGCTGGCCATGTATCCTTTGGAAGGACCAAATAGAGAGCATACTAAATACCTTTGGCATTACCGATTGGAGTAGGCGTACGCAAAGCAGAAGCTTCTGTAGGAAGCTTTATATCATGCCGTAACCTGTTAAGTGGTTCTTATGGCCAGTGAAGAAGAAAAGTTTATATTATGGCTGTAGGTGTATCATAGGTCCTCGCGCTACGCAAATCGATACTGAGTTATAAAAAGGTTTAAAATATGGCTGATAAGACACCGGCTGTCTTTTGAATGCGGCTAAAAGGAGTGCACCTCAGTTAGTGTCAACTTTAAACTACAAGTTTAAATCAAATCTATGGATTCCGAAGATGAAACATCAATATATTACACATGTGCACCAAATGATGCAGTAAATACGCAATAGAATGGGACATGGTAAAATATTTAAAGATTTAGTCGACATGTTGTCGAAGCACGCCATTGAAGAACAAAATAAAGATTTAACAAAAAAAATTAAACCGGATTAAAACCATGAAAGACTTGATGCGCGCTTTTTTAGTTTCGTCGGTCTGGGCAAGTCTTGAAGAACTTCCATAGTATCGTAAAACTTTATTGAATTGCATGCTGGAGGCATGCAGCTTCTTAAGCATAGTAATGTTTAGTCTATTTCTATAGACTTGAGCTTCTTTTGTTGATTGTCTTATGGTGCATTGAAATAGGATGTTTTTCTTAAGAGTTATCCCCGCCTTGTTTGCCACGAAAAGATTCAAACTGACTTTAATTGAATATAATTCCAAGTGAAATACCTTTTTCTTATGAAAAGATTATGCTCTTCGGAGCTCACATATTGCCAAGCTATCTACTCAACTTCTCACAACCTTTGTGCTACTATATACTTAATATGCACATTACAAACAACTTATTAATGTTGCCAGTGTGTGTGTGTGTGTGTGTGTGTGAGTGAGTGTGTAAGGTTGTATTGGTGGAAAGGTAGCTTAAGGCTCGCAATTAAAAACGTACGCCGCAATAAAATGCTTGCATACTTTTCGGCGTAAAACAAGCTGATGAAAAAGCACTCCAACCCTTGACCAAAACTACGAAAAGAACAAGCACAACCAAAGAGAAAGAGAGAACGGGAGAACGCAGGGATGCATTTTTGGCAACAAGCTTTTAATTGCATTTTGTATGTGCTGCTCATTACCTTAAATAGCAGGCAAAAAAGAGCCAAAGAGTTTCATTGGTTAAAGAGTGAGAGAGAGATTGAATCTTTACACACATATTCCATATATGTATGCATATATATGTGTGTGTATGTGTTTTTTTATGTTTGGCAGCCATTTTAAGCCAAAGTTGGCAACTTATGTTGGTAGCCAAATAAAAGTAAAAACAAACAAAAAAACTGGATTCAGGATTAAAATGTATAAAATGAAGGCGCTAAAAGAGATTTTTGCAAATGTGTTTGTCTATGTGTGTGTGTGTGTGTGTGCTGACGTGTGTGCATGTTTAAGAGAGTGAGTGAATTTGGTTGCAAATGAGCGCAAAGTAAAGTCAAAGTCGAGAGTGCAAATGATATTGCCAAAAGCGCCAAAAACTTTTAACGACAAAAACAAACAGGGGCAACACATACACACACACACACACACACCATCACATACAACGAGAGTCGTTCGGTAAGTTTTTAAAAATAAATATGTATATATATTTTACTCTTCAACATAATCCTTTACCTCAGAACATTGAGATTCTCCATTTAATGGGGTTTAATCGAATCGTGGACTAAATCATGAAAATTCATTTTCTTGGTTAAGATAATGGTTTTCTTTTAACAAATTTTGGGTTTGTATATTGATTTCTTGCCCTAGCCGATCGAATCTTGATTCCAACAATTTGTATAAAGAAAACTTTTTCTATGATTAGAGATTAAATTGAATTACTTAGAAAAAGTGATTGCACTTATTGTTTAAAAAAATTACAACCTATAGATAAATCTATATATATTAAAATGACTTTTCTTTGTGCTCACTAAGCTCGAAAACTACTGGACAGATTTTGATGATATTTTGAGGATAGCCTTCCATTATGTTGGAGAGTGTTCTTATCTAAGTTTCTAAATCGACTTAGGGGCTCCGGAGATATTGCAAAAAAATATCCATATGAAACATACTAAATGTGTTTCTACTTATAGTAGGCAAGATTTAACATACACAACTTTGACTGGGTAAAAAATTAATTTGAATTCAGGTAGACGTTGAGCTAACCTCTAGACGTTGAGGTAGCGTTCGAGGTAGAGGATATAAAGATAGTGGTACCAATATCCGCAGCTTGACTTAGTAAGAAGAAGAGAGATTTACAATATAATGTCGACAGCAGTGTTCTAAAAGATCAAACATATTAGAAATTATAATGCCCAAATTCGAATATCAATTACCTAGACTTTGTATCTATTGAACGACCCTCGACTGTTGAGTGCGAATGAGAGAGCAGTAGAACGGACGTGTGTGTAAATGCGCATTTTATTTAAATGCTGGCAAAATAATTAAAGTGTGGATTTAAGTTTTTTGGCGCTACGAAAAGACAATTAGGAAATGGTCGTTTAAGGCATGGCCACGCCCACTAACGACACCAAACCGCCCTACTCAGCCTTTGCATCTATTTGATAGCCAAATGTCTGTATGTGTTGGCCAAAGGATATGCATAGTTTCAATTAAAATGTTGCCATTCGCCTTGTGTGCCTTTTTTTTATTCCTTTATGTGCTTTCTTTTGTCTTCGCCTCTCACACTCTTTGTATTTTTGCTTTGGTTTCGGTTAATACTGTTATTTTTTCATTTGCTGCTACATACGGATTAGTGTTGAAAAGGAATCGATTTGGTTGTGTGTGTACCGAGGCGGGAGACATTTTGTCCCTGTGTGTGTAAGTGTGTGTGATTGCGTGGATACCCAATGGACCAAACGCTCGTATATGATATCGCATAGGAGTGAATTGCGAGACTTAACCCGATAAAACGCTCGTTTTTAGATGCGAAAAAGATACGAATAAGATTCGTATGTCGTTCAGTTTGTGGCAGCAAAAGCGTAACACGTAGACATGTGTCGCAAGAAATATTGTTAACTTGCATTTGGCGATACCTCTTTTGGCTCGTTAGAAATATCAGAAAAGTCTCGCAAAAGATATCTCAAAAGGCTCACAAACACAGCGATACGTTCTGTTGGTTGCATTTATATCGCAAAACACTCGTTTCAACGCTCGTATGCGAGTGTTTTGCGAGACAACACTGTAACACTTTCACTTGTTGGCGAGCATTTTGCGAGATTTTCGCTAAAGTCACGTATGTTGGTCTGCTGGGTAGTCAAGCTTGCATATGTGTATATCTGTGTATGTGACAGAGTTGCCATCCAAGCGCTTTTTAATTAAAGTATTGTGTTAATTGCGTTAATGCTTCTGTTTATTTGGGCGTTTGTTGACCATTGAGCATTTTATAGCACTTGCCAATACAATTGCAATTGATTTTAATGCACACATTCATAGACGTGTATATATCTAGTTCTTAATGCTCAGCTGAAGAGCTTGTGCGAAAAAGAGTTAGAAGTGTTATGTTGGTTTTGGTGTGTAGTAAAGATTGAAATGTGGACAGCATCGCAGAACTGTCATTAACAACAGTGGATATCGCTTATATGCAATGCCGAAAATGCAGCGCAGTTGTTGCACGTAAGCGATAATCGGCTAAATGCAGAAAATAGTCGAATATATGAAAAACATTTTATTCAAGCGATAATCAGTTGTCAGCTGCAAAGGCATTCATAGAGAATAGTTATTTTTTGCTCTTTGTTTAAATTAAATCGATGCATTTTGCGAAATTACTTGTTTTTATTTTGGCGTAAAGCAAACGATTGCATTCCTTAAAAATTTTGATAGTTCAGTTGTGCTGTAAAGTTTGCTTATAACTGATAACTTTTTTACGTAATATTTTTTGATGAAACAGCTCACCTATTGCATATATGCCACAATTGCAAATAAACGATTTTCATATGAAAATCAAATATTTGCATATTAGCAATAATTTCTTATAAACGATACGTTGTAAAAGCGCAATATAATTTACATCCAAAAACATTACAGATTTCATACATGCATCTGGCTTGTTTCCCCTATTAGGCATGTTTGCTTTTGAACACTCAAAACTTGCACTAAATAGTTGTGTTTATTGCAGTTTTTTGAACGTTAAGCAAGGATCATTACCATATTACAGTAGAATCCATTGATGCGTAGGATTCATGCCCATTTTTATAATTAAAGTCCATAAATAATTATTTGAAATTTTCGTATGTTGGTGGGCGTGGCTGCGTAGGATATTAAGTTAAGCGTTAAAATAATGCGTCACAAAGGCACACAAACTGTTTGCATTTCCAGCTGCTGCACAATACAACATCTAATTGAATTTCTCACCATAAATTGATAGAAATTGAAACTAAATGCTCCAATATCATGTCCCAATACCATGTTAATATAGAATCCTTTGGTTGACGGTACTGAGCACACACGGGCCAATTTTTGCATAAAAGTTACGCCATTTTAAAATTAGTTGCGAAAAATCAACATTGGGAATTAACATATGAAAATCATAGTGTTTGTATGTGTTTTAACAAATGCAGAACATAAAGCTCAGCAATAAAAAAGTGCGTCATAAAGGATAAAGGACATCTAATTAAATGTCAGGTGAAACACTGCATGAAATGTTTATTAGTACTGTGTGTACTTTTACTTTTTCTCCACAACAGTATATGTAACGATAGTCAAACACCCACATATGATGACTAACTACCTAAGTTCACAACTTTCTTCGAAAGCAAAAAGCTAACTTTTTTGCTTAATTACCTTGTACTTGTTGGAAATATAGCGCCATTTGTTCAAAATGGGTCTATTAATAAAATAAGAGAAGAGGCATCATACTGTTTTTTTAACTTCTATGTTTCAAATAAGCCGAGCGCAAGGTATGTGCAAGAATTTGATGCCATGATCAAGAAGGGATCGTTCTGAGAAGTATTGGGCATCTAGTAGTGTTAAAAGAGCTATAGTTATGTAAAGAGCTATTTTCAAATTCAAAGTGGTAGACACAAAAACAGGGTTTTCCGGTTGAGATTCCTTTTGTTATGTAGTTTCTGACATGGTGAATCCAAAATTTTTTACCAGGGTAACTTACTTATAGTTCCAAGACCAATTTAAGTACTCACTTTTTTATTTTTGCTATATTTGTCGGATACCAATGATGAGGAAAATGCAGTTAAACATATTCCCGACCCACTGTGCCTTCTTGAAATCTTTCTTTCAAACATCAACCGTAAGGGTCTTTGTAATCGTCTTTATCAGCGCCAATTCTCTGGCATATGTATGCAACCATATTATCAATATTTGAGCTTTCTAACATTAGTTTTCGGTTACAAGAACCATAAATAATGCAAAACCCTTTTGACACAGTTTCTTTCTAATAACTAGAGAAACGGAGTCTGCACGAAACTCAATGATCAACAGTTTCTAGATTTTCTCAATCTTTAAGCATAGTAGACTCTACACTGTCACTGTTTG
Source organism: Chymomyza caudatula (assembly GCA_035041775.1). NCBI lineage: Eukaryota > Metazoa > Arthropoda > Insecta > Diptera > Drosophilidae > Chymomyza > Chymomyza caudatula. The sequence goes on along the minus strand of JAWNKW010000039.1, from coordinate 357,106 downwards.
TCAGTAATCCGTTCATCCGTCAGATCCTGAAACACTTACTTTACCGCAAGCCTCCTGTTTAGAGTCGAGTATTTTTTGGTAATATTTCGAATACATATTCCCTCGAGATATATTTCTTACAGAAATTAATTTTACGAGTACCAAAAAAATGGCCAGTACTTTTCGTAGTCGGTTCAAAATACTGGAAATGAGAAAAATTTGTTCAGAATCGAAGAGTGTTGAAATAGCCACAAAAAAAGTTAAATCAAGTAAGAAAAGTTCCTGCCTTTCGCCTATATGGAGTGAAATTTCCATATTACCTCTCCATAAAAGGAGCCTGTCACAAATTAAGAATTAGCATGGTATTGCCAAGGTTTCAAAAGTTTTGTAAAGAATTGTCACATCACATCTTATCAAATTTTCTCATCTTCTTAGCCAAGCTAGATTTTTTCCTTAAAGTTGCAAATTTGTAGCTTTAATTTAGCTTCGCATGATCCCCTTAGAGTAAAGAACTCGACTTGTTTTTTAACCATCTACAATGCATTATGTCATCTTTTCCCTTTGATCAATTCACTTCCTTCTATTTCTTCTTCTACCTTGTCGTTTCTTGATTCTTCTCATTTTATCAAATATCATCTTCTTACCCTAGCTAGATTTTTCCTTAAAATTGCAAGTTTGTAGCTGTAATTTAGCTTCGCATGATCCCTTACGAGTAAAGAACTCGACTTGTTTTTTAACCATCTACAATGCATTATGTCATCTTTTCCCTTTGATCAATTCACTTCCTTCTATTTCTTCTTCTGTCGTTTCTTGATTCTCCTCATCGTGCATCTTTGGCTACATCCGTAATGTGAACCGATGCACATCCTCAAAAAACAAACTGGCCTTTCTTACTTACATTTGTACTTAAATCTCACAAAATCAGAATAGAAGAATAAGAGAGAGATATAGAGAGAAATTCATTCAAATTTGTTATCATTTTTGAAGCTATTCTATTTTACACTGTTCTCATGCAGCGTTGTGTTATATTTCAATGTAATGTTATCGGTTTTTCCTCTCAGTGTATAGATTATTTTTAAAACAACATGTTCTCTTTTCCCTCTGATGCACAATATGTTTTGTTTTACTAGTTCTGTGGCTCTTTCTGTTTATCTTTTTCTCCGCCTGTTTTTCGCTATGGCTCACTTATACGATTTGGCTTGTGGTTTTCGATTCTTTGCATATGAGTATTATGCATATGATATGCATTTGAATGCGTAACTGTGTTTGTGTGTTTGTGAATGTGTGTGTGTGTGTGTAGCTGTGATTTGCTCTGTGGCATACTCTATTTGACTCTCTGGCACAAGGGCTGAGGCAAGTGCATATGAAATGGATTGTTTAGTCTTTGGCAACGACAAGAAGTACAACCAAAGTGCTTGACAATTTGCAAGCTGTCACACAAAGTTACCGTTACAGCAGCCAACAACAACAGCAACAGCAACGAAAACAGCGTTGCAAAACCTTTCTTAGACCACAAAAACTCATTACAGTTACAGGTTCCTCTGCTATTTTGCAATTAAAACTTTCATTAAAGTAATTAAAATTGCAACAAAATAAACAAAAATACAATCAAAATCTGCCAAGGTGGTTGGCTAAAGGGGGCTGCGCCGCTCTCGGTGCCGTGCGCGGGGCTTGGATTTGGCTAGGTTTTTGTTGGGCAAACGCGACCATTTGACAGAGACACAAAAATGCAGTTAAAAATGTAGCGGCAACAGAAGACAAAAGTGTGACAAATATAAACAAAAGTATAAATAAAATGGCGAAATGTAAATGAGACAAGTGAGCAAAAAGCAGCGAAGGGGCGCTATGTGTGTGTGTGTGTGTGTGTGTGTGTGTGTGTGTGTGTGTGTGTGTGTGTGTGTGTGTCTGGGGGTTGTGACAAAGCGACAGACAAAAGCATAATAAAATGTGGTAATTGTAAATAAGTGGAAAATGAGTGAAACTCGAATAACGAGCTAGAGAGAAAGAGAATACGATAACTAGAGAGAGAGAGACTAAGCACTGAAAAGTGGGCAAGATGGGGCGTGGGCGTTGGTAACATTTTAAATTCAAATTAAACGACTGGCAAAACCACAAAAGGATTGACATGAAGTTAGTGCTGCCTGCAACAACAACAAGCAACAACAACCACAACAACTAGTTGGCTGCTGGCAGCTGCAACTGTTTGCCGCCATTGTTGCTGTTGTTGTTGTTGTTTGTGTTGCAGCTGACAGCAGCCATTTTAGAATTCTCTGCGCCATTGTTATATTTGAGTTTGGCATTTGCATAGCACAAAAAAACATGCTATTAGTGTAAGAGACAGAGAGAGAATAGAAAAGCGAGTGAGAGTAAGCGACACAGAGCGGTAAAAACAGCAAGACTTTGAGTGTTATAAATGGCAAGAGAAAACCCCAACGTTAATTGTGTAATTTTCAATTAATTTGTAAATAATTTGTAAAGAAAATTGGCATACAAACACACAAATGACATTTGTCAATGACAAAACGCACTATTCCGCTGAAGAATATGGCTAATAAGATAATTGTGGGAGACTCCATGCGGCCATTTGATAAGTTCAATGAAGAAGAGCATATGACTTCATGACGTGTAGGAATGTATTCTAGTGGTGTGTATGGCTTTCAAATCCATACAAACTAAGCTACAAATTAAATCTTTAGAACTCTGTATTACTGATATCATATACTCTAGAGTATTATAAAACATGGTATGCGCTGGCACTGCTCTTTTCATTGTCGGACTACCACCAAGAACCACTATTATTCTCCGTACACAAAGTGTAAAAGACAATGCAGAGTATAAGTTCCATTGTCAAAAAAGATCAGGAGCAATAATCGAGTTTATATAAAGATGCCCGTCTATCTGTCCGTATTGTGACCCCGTTCGCGGTGACTACAAATGTTAGAGCAAACATTTTTTCACCAAACTATAAGCAGTTTTTTTGACAGTATATCTTCTTATTCAATCTTACATATGACATTACACACTCAGGCTGGTCACGCTTCGTCCAAGATCTTTAGTCTTAAAATAACTATCAAATTGTTTTTTGTAGTTTTGCAATTTTTTATGCAATATTCTGCATAGTTAAATCATCGTTCGCAAAGCCAGTGTATATTTGCGGGATCAAATCCATGCTTCCTATAAGTAGCCTTTATATCCTCAATCGTGGCGTCAGTTGGGTGCGTTTCCGTGGTATAACTTCCAACAAACACTACAAGCAATACATATAAAGAAAAATGTCATTGAAAACAGTATTTTTATACTTACAAAAGTGATAATTTTTTATCTGATGGCAAACAATATGGACTACCCACGTTTTCTGATCAGTCCCAAGAAACAATTGAAAATTGCTTTTGTCGCCTATAACAGGAAGCAAGGTCTTCGGTGGATACTCCATTTGGATGCAATCCGCATTAATAGGCCTTTCTGCGGCCCAGGTGCTATGCAAAAACAGTGTAGTTAGCAATTGGGGCTGCATACGAGTTAGTTGGTATGAATTAAACAGTTATAAATATGCAAATAGCGAATTACCTACCCTACCCACTGTAGAAGTTGGCTTAATACATTTCCCTTCTCTCAGAGAAGCCGTTATTGCGGCAACGCAGACTTTGTTATAAAGCAGCAAACTGTGCAGCAATAAGGTTAAGAATCTAGTTCGTTTGGAAAATATTCGAATGCAAAGATTAAGAAGCTCAATGTAAAGAAGAGCTTTTTATATTTCGGAAATGTGACATTCTAGTGTTGCCAATCAACTTAAACACCTGTCAGCCCAGGGCAACTATTCTAGCAGAGTACACACAATATCTATTGGGTGCCGCTTTATTTGACTATAACTCAAAGGAAGCCATTTTTAAAAAAGATTATGCACGCACAAAACTATTCACACGAAATGTAGACATATATCTTCGTAAAAACCGTATCCATACCGTATCCCTAGGATAAACAATTCTCAACCAAACACTCCTCACAGGTTCGCACAAGAGACTTTTTGAGTGTTTCGAGAATTCGTTTAACCGAATGCTAAACAAAAAACAGATTCTTTAGAAATTTTGTAAATATTGTTCTTTTCCGAAATATAAAAGGCAACTCGTAATATTGATACCGTTGATGTGCCCGTTTCATTTCTTAGACAAGTCTAAAAGTTGATATTTATTTCCAAGTGGAAGGCAATGCATATTGTTCAGTAAAATGCATTTAAAATTGATAGTTATCGGTAGTTATAAGCCCATTTAAAATATTTGTCCAAAAACGGTACAAAACACGTGTCTTTGTCACGGTTTAACTACCAAGCAACATAACTACAGTGTTAATCATTTATTAAAACACGAAAAAAAAAAATGAACCAATTCCAATTGATCCGTTACCTAGTTACGGCCAGAGCACTACTCCAGACAACTCTGTTGCGCACGTTTCTTCTCCAATCGGTAATGCCAAAGGTCATTTGTGCACTCTCTACCTAGTTTTTCCAACGATTGAAGAACTTTCTCACAAATGCTACTTCAGCCATATTCTGCAAAAGATCTTATCTCCTCTCTCTCGAACTCATGTCTTTTGAAAAACAGCCTCCCTACCTTCCTCATGCACTCGATAATGACCTTGCAGAAATCTTGTAGCAGCTGTGCGCGTTCATAAACATGCACGTTCTGAGCTGAGGTTTGAAGCGTGGTTGAGTGAGCTGCTAAGGGAGTTGAGCCGAGAAGCTTTCCGAAATCCGTTGAGATTGCAGCTTTATAATGTCCACTGATCATACCATTGGTTGCTCGGCAGTGGGCGTTCGAAACGAAGTACGTTCTCCGCGCATGTTGACCGAGCTGTTTGGAGAGTTCCGTTGTAATTGCAATTGGACTGTAGAACCAACTATATGCTCTCTTCCAAATTTGCTGTTAAAACCGCTTAGCACGATTTTGACGTTATCCGATGCGTTCAAAATGCATATTTTAGAAATTTTTCGGAAATTCGGTTGAGCGAATGCAAAAGTATATTTAAATATTTGAAGAACAATAAAACTCTTTCTGATGAACGATATCGTTACTCTTTTCCCACATCTTACATGCATATTGTTACACTATCAGTTTTACCTGATTGTTTTTCTCAATCTGGTTTAAATTAATCATCTTTACAAAAGACGTGCATGTGTTCTATACCAAACCCATTGTTCTTATATGCTAACTCTATGTTCGTCAATGTGTCCTTAGATGGGATCTTTGACTTGGTATAACTACCAACCAACACTGCAAACAATACATATGCAAGTAAAGTAGCATGAAAATCATGAGTTTAATACTTACAAAAATGAGCCTTTCGTAACTGATAGCATAAATATTGAACCACATACGTTTTGTTATCAGTGGCCAGATACTTTTCAAAAGTTATACCACCACCAGATAGTATAAGTTTCAGGTATTTCAATGGAAAGCTAATTTGCGAGCAATTCCTTTTGGGCGGCTCTTCTTTTGACCAGGAGCTATGGTAATATAATCTAGCTGCTAGTTTTGGCTGCAAATGAGTTAAATGGTACCAATTGAAATTGAATTTTATAAAGTAAGAGTAATTTATTATAGTTATTAGCAAATTACCTTTTTCACATTAGTTCTTGGATTGGTGCATTTGCCTTCTTTAAAATAAGCCATGGGGACAATGCAGAGTATGTCACATGCCAACAAACAGAGAAGCAAAAAGAGTAAGAAACTAATTCGATTTGTTAGTATTCAAATCCAAAGTTTAAGATGGAGAATATATATGAGGCCCTTGTAAATATGCAGAACATGCAATCCTTATAAGGTCAGCTCAAAACTGTTATATGTAAAAGATGCAGGATCTTAAATCGATGCTTATAAATCTAAGACTAAAGAGCAAGCGACTGGCTCTGCAAGTCGAGTCACTTCCAATAAAAGTGGTTCGCGGACGAAGCACTTTGAAGCAAGTATTCGCATGTTTGTAAAGAAAAACGAAACGACGAATGCAAATGGAGCTCATATATCAGTTCGCAAAATAGACTTTTTGAGCACGTCTAATTGATGGGGCACTCGAAGTAAAGTTCTTTTTTGAGCTCTCATATTGATACCTTTGTCGTGCTCGTGTCATTTTTGAAACTCGACTAAACCTTATTGTGTATAGTTTATATGTCAAGGAAAAGGCGTTACTAATTGATAGTTATCGGTAGTTATTCGTTGTACTTCTACGATTAAGGTATATTTTGTATGTTATATTATATTTTTAGATTTGTGCAAAATGTTAAGGCATGTCCGTATATCCGTATAAGCTTAACGATATCAACAACCATATGAGTTAGGCTCCCTCAGTTTTATAATAATCAAATGTTCGTATGTCGTCAAGGTTCCCATCCTTCGTTGGAGAACTTCGCGGCTTATAAGTACTTGCACTTGCCACAGAAATGCACCTTTTTATGAAAACTTCCTTGTAAATGCGAAACTGTACCAATTTTAGATCTTTTCTCGTGCGCCATTCAATTACAAAAATTATTATTAGGGTGCCTTAAATCGACTCCTGTGACGAAACAATTTATTATGTAGCATGGTGTTACGCTCGTATGTACCTCTGTATGTGCTGCTACTTTAGAGTGAGAAGTTCACAACAAACCAAAAGATTTTATGTGGTGTGTTAGCAGTGAGGGCGAAAAGAAGAGCATGCATGCTCATCTAAGTTTGCTGTTGTCTTCAAGCAAGTTAAATATTCCAGCATATAATTTGAGCTAAAAGCATTAAATTTAACTTTTACTAATTTGCTTTAATAAATTATTAAAGATATTTCTAACATTGTGATGTCCAATATTTTGATATATAAAAATTGAATACCCTCAAATATTTGCTTAACCATAAACTACTTTTAATTTAATTGCAGCTCAAGCTACGTTCAATTGTACTAAGTTAGCAGAAAGTAGTCACAAATCCACAACTACAGTCGGGGTCACAACACAATTGACATTTATTGGCCAATATATATTTATAAGGCGTAGACAAAGCGCCAAAGCCAAACGCCAAGCGGAAGTGGCCAGACAAAGCAGCTGCAGCAAAAAAATACCAAAATAAAAATACTCGCATACATATATATATATATATAGAATATATAGAAAGTATAATCTGGCTGCCATTGCAGCAGTCCTGTTGCTGGTCGAAGTCAACTGTCATTTGGTTGCTGCATAAAACTTGCACAAGAATCCGAAATGCAATCTCAAACGCAAATGTCGTCAAGAGCAGTTTTGAGCATGGAGCACGGACGTGGTCGGCCGGTATGTGGGCGTGCAGGAAGTGGGCGTGGCCGGTCAATCAATTGCATATGTTTGATGGTCATGCTGATGCTGCTCTTATTTGTGCCCGGTAAGTGAAACTCACAATAAAACATTTTATAATGGATATCCAAGCATAAGAGTCCTTAAAGATTTGCGCAAAGTCCTTACCGTGAAATATTTATTAACTTATAAGCTCTAAAACAAATGACAAAACAGTTTGTCAACTTAAAAGCTACAATAATTAATTTTTAAGCTGTGCAAAATGAAGCGTGGATAAGTCATAAGCTCGCTGCAAGGGCATTTCGAGTGGTCGGTCACCATTGCTGGCCAAGAGGGGGGTTAGGGCGGCGGAGACAAAATCAATCGTTCGTAAAATAAACAAATCTTATTTTTCCGCAAACATTATTTCTCATCAACAACAAAAACAACAACAACTACATAGAAAAGCTGCAGCAGCCATGACAGCAACATTTTTCATAAATGCGCGCATTCATCTGCATAAAATGAACTTCGATGGCGTAAAGGGGAAACAACAACTGCAACAAATTGTACAACAACGAATTACGAGGGTTGCTTGACATAAATTACACTTCCTCACTTAGTTCTAAGTATTACCGTTTGTTCTTGGAATAGCTGCTGCGAAACTTTCGATTAGTTATCGATGAACACATTTCTTATGAAATGCGTGATTTCAGACGAGTGATTGCTTTAACTTCTAAACGACAACTTTCTTCAGCAGCAATGAAGTAGGATTGTTGATGTCTTTAAGTGGTTCGTATTTCGACATATCAGAAAAAAAAATTCAAAATATTATTTAAGTCCTTTTTTAAGTTCAATATTTTGCTTCCAGCGATTTGGGCAACTGTTATTTTCTAACATTTTCATGTAAGCCTACTTTTTTTTTTGTCTACAATACAATTTTTTTAAATATTTGGATTCTCATCCTTCTTAGGCATCCAATATGCTATCGCCTTATTAACGTCAATTGCAGGCCCCACCAAATTTCTACATTTAAAATTATAAATATCGGTAATATCGATGTTATTTAAATGATCCTACAATGAAGCAAACTATTTTTTGTGCTTCCAGAAAATGATCATAAATGGTAGTAAGTAGAAAGTTGAGCCACAAAACTATCGTTAGGACTATCGAAATATCGAAAAATTTTCGTTTGTTTCACATTATCGATAAACAAAACACTTGTTAAGCGGCTAACTTTGGGAAGCAACCTTCCGAAACCGATGGTACTATCTTAACTATCGAATCATTTTCCTGAAACTATGGAAAATATCAAATTGCTCCACTATCAATATATCAATATGTTTGCAGTTTTAGTATAAAGTAAAAGCATGTCTTTCAATCATTTTGATGCCTTATCACCTGTACATGTGGGACCGGGGAGGCCCAAACTGATTCATACGGGCGAACAGTAAGCAATAAATAGCGAATGTGCATCTGAATGGTGCGATACTATGCAAAAGGAGTATGACGCTTTAATGGCGAATAAAACATTCAAATCACAGAACTTCCAACGGATTTTTAACGTGAAGCGTAATAAAAAGTTCAACGTTGAGCATTTCAAAGCGCGTTTGGATGTTCGAAAAAGTATAGAATGAATTAAATGGAGATATATTAACCAGTATGCAGACTGGGTGGCGGGCGATTGATTCTGCCAATTCCAGCAGAGATGAAATTGCATCTGCATGAGATGGATGTTTGCACGGCATGCCTGAACAATTGCAATCCGACAGAGAATAGAATGGAGAAACTAGCAAGATTTCGTTTATTCCATTGGACAACGAGACATGCTTATATAAGTGAAGGTACAATAGCAATTACATATATTAGTTTACGTTGATGACCTCGTTATAGCATGACATAATTTAGGCATTGATAGGAAATGAGTTTGAGTGCGTTGACAAGGGTCTGACTATTTCTCGGTATGGAGGTTCAGCGAGATGGCAAGCTGGGTGAAATTACTTTGGGACGACAAGGCATGGTCGAAAGTCGATCAACAGCTACTCCAAATGTTATAGAATGAAATCGTTTTTTTTTCCTATCATCAAGGTCGATTTTTTTGGGGTATGGCAACGAAATGCATATTATAAGCGCATAGTTAAAATTACAAGCCATACAGTAATTTCGGGGTACCCAATTCTAAATATGTTAAACAGCTTTTATTCCTAAAGCAGTTTCGAGATAATTCGATAAAATTTCAATTTCGAAAGTTGACTAATCTCCAAAATGCTTACTCGTGACCAATAATGGAAATGTTGCCTATTCATACATTAATTCCTAACGAATTGTGAATTTAATGAGATTTTCGTGCCTTGATAATTTTCCTCCGAGCCGTAATAAACTCACGTTTTATTGGCCATCTTAATTTCATCTTGAGCTGCGTGTTTGTATGCCACCAACTGTACTTCCAACGCCCTAAAAGTGTGAGTTAATAAAAAACAAGCACTCAATAAATTTTTATATATTATGCGGCTTACACCTGCACGCACAGAAACCCTATGAAGGACCCTCGCTATAAAGCACAGAGGTCTTAGCAGTATGTACCAACATAATGATGATGTAGCAAAAGAAACTAAATATCTATGGACTACTTTCACCATTGCTTCTACTTATTGCTGTAGCCGTTACACAAAAAAGTGAAAGAAAGTAAAAAAACTAAGGAAAAGCGAGAGAGTAAAGGAAAAGTTGCAAGGCGTGAGAGCAGACAAGTGTAAACAAGCAAGAAAAAGCAATACACAGCAACAACAATCGGAAAAACAGCCAAAAACAACAACAACTGAGAAAAGCAGCAAAATGGCAGCGCAGCAAAAAAAAAAAGAAAAGCAATTGCTTTTTGCCTAGAATATTTCATAATTTTTTGCGTGATAAAGTCGCATTTTGTGGGATTAAATGAGATTTTCTTGCAATTACCCAGCGAGTGCTTGACTGTAGTGGCAACCACAAGCCACGCCCCCGAACCACACTGCCCAGCTATACAACAAACAAAGTCTTCAGAGTTTTTCCTTCTTTTTTATTTGTACAATATTTAGTAAATTTTGCTCCAATATTGGGGCATTCTTTATGCTGAATTTCTTATTTTTCATTTGCCCCGGCATTACATGTGTCTTAACATATCAAAACAAAAACTATGTAAAATATTTGTGTACATATTGATTTAAACTTTGCTGTAGCTTTTGTTTGAACAACATCTGCGAAAGTTGTGTGCACATGTCGACCACCGGCGATCAATATTTTCTAATTTATGCTAAACACAAACACTGAACTAACCCCTAGCATACGCCCCCGAATTACTCAACGACTGAAAAACGACTTTAAACAAACAATAACTTTGAAATGCAAAAGCGGTCAAGGGTCCGGAAACCGGCTTGCATATTGGTCGGCACAAACTCGCCACAGAAGCTGCACAGCTTCACACACAAAGGTCAACACAAAGCAGCAAAAGGGTTGTGTGTTGCTCTTTTACTGCGTTTAAAAATCTGCAATTGATGTTAGTTTGTGCTCTTTTTTTTTTTTTTGTGTATGTTCCTTTTATCTCAACCCAGCAAAACAAGACAAAAGTTTCCTGCCGGCCAGCTCCTATTCAACTGGCTTAGCATGCAACATGCTGCAGCTGATGCAGCAGCAAGTTAGTTGGCGAGTTGCGTCCTCGCAAGGTATGGCTGGCAATGCACAAACAATGGCTGAAATTGGCTCACCGAAGCTGGCCAAAGGACTACGGCTGAAAAACACAAACAAAGACAAAGCAGTAGAAAAAGTCCAAGTCATGACAACTACAAGATACTCTTATCTTGGTTTTACTTTTAAGTCTCTATAAGAATATGTTCCCTTTCCTTCTTATTATTGGAGTTCTATGCTGCGATCATCCAATACATATAACTTCTCAGAAATATAATGGAAAGCAAGTGCATTACAGAAGAAACTTACTTCGATATTATCATTTATTGATGTGCATTTTGAGGTTTAAACCGACTCATATGACGTGACGCTCGTATGCCGTTACGGCAAACAGCAACATTGAATTTGAGATGACTCTAGTATATGCGCACGCTAGATGATGCCTCGTCATGAACAGAGATGTTTCTAACATCACTGTTACGTATTCGTTTTTGATGTGAAACGTCTTAAGGCGCGACTGCTTTTGGGCTAAAATGGGCATGTAATACATTAAGTGGAGCGACACGGGTGGCCTTATTTGGGAATGATGCACTTCACGGTATTTACTTTATTCGATTTTATAATTGAGTTGGAAAATACATATCATTAAAAAGAAAACTGCAAGGATCATATTAAGCTAATATGATAGAGTGCATGGAATTGCTTAAAAGTGTTATAATAGATTTTCGATTCGACTTTGTTGATACACAATTCTTAACTTCTATGCTTCAGCATCCCGTGAAACATCACCTGCTGAGGATAAGCTCTCTGAAAAGGGATAAGCCTACGTATGTGCTATTATTATTTTATGTTATTGGCCCTTAGATATGCGTGCAGCTTGTTTAAGCTTTAGACTTTTTAAATAAAGAAATTAAATTCTAAAAAGAAAATCTAAACCTTACTTTATTACTTCGTAATCACATCATTTATATTTTAGTGATCGTTCGCAAAATAGTTCACTAAAAGCAAGAAGAGTGTGCACCTAAGCTGACAACTCTGGCTAGTGCGTTTTCAATTTGGCTTACACAGGAGTCAACTCACAAGCTGTGGTCTTTTGCTGTTGCTCTCGCTTTGCAGCTGCCTCTCACAATCATATCACACATACGCACTGTTGTGCATTGTATCAAGCTGAGCCAACAGCAACTGCATCCACTGACGCACACTCAACTTTGCATTTCACATGAACTTGCACTTTGCTCTCGTCATCATCAGCTGTCTTGTTTTCACTTGACTTTTTTTTGCTTTTCATGTCCTTTGCTAAGCACCTTTAAATGGAGCTAGAGGCGGTGGGTGGGGTTAGGGTTAAAAGTTCTGGAGTGTTGGTCTTGTAGCCATCTTGCAGACATTTGCCATTTACTGTTTTGACATCTCAACTTGATGCTTTGCTGCTGTGCGGCAACCGCTTGATGTGGTTACTGTTATGTCAACTCTGCCATCAGTTGGTAACACACTGCGTATGCGTAACGTTGTTTTTGGGAAGAGGTAAGTAGTTTCGAGTTTATGTGCTTGAATTTGGTAATTAATATTGCCTCATATTTGTATACTTTCCGGCTAACATTAAGTTAGTCAAAAATGCTTCTCATGGTGTTCATCTTTAAATAATTGCCTACAAAAAAGTAATCGTATTAGGTACATTCAACATATAATGCGCTACTTGGCTTCAAGCTTATTTGGTTTTATAATAAAATGTAGAGAAGAGGTTAAACTTAATGCGTATCAATTTCCAGTCCAAAAGGGAGAAGAACCGATAGCTGTTATTTGGGCTATAATAAGGGCTATATATGTGTTTAACACATAATGCTTGAGAAATTTGACAAAATCTTGCGCTTCTTTTTGTACGACTTGCTGCAGCGAGATCCACGATCGCGATAAGGTTAAAGAACTTGGGTTCTGAAGACCGGCAAAATGTTCAATGTGTTACAGGCTCGTATGAACTCTGTCCCAGCACCTGTGATTGTACCACTTGGTACACTTGATCCGCGATTCGGTGCTTAGAAGCTAACATCAAATATCCTATCCATCAAGTACATATTTCGTATATTTATAATATGATGTGTGTAATAGCGGGTTAGGAACAGAATGCTCCACAGTTTGTGTTTGTTTCTCTCCCCGTAGCTCTTACAGCAGACATGGAACTAAAAAGCTAATACTAGCTCATCGGCAAATCTTGATTTTGTATTTGCTGCTAATAACAGGCATACTTTACTAATACAAAGCCATTTCCAGAATGGAAAAGCTACCTGTCTGCCTTGGAATACTATAACTTCGTGGCGATGTATATCACTCGACTGGAAAGATAATAGCTGGAAGAACCTATGAGTGGCTTGGGCGCTGAAAAAAACTTCGTCATTCCGGTGCTCATGATATCATTGTCCCTACTCCTAAACTGCTCTTCATCTTGGAGCCAGCGGTTTTTAGTTCATATAGTATATGTGTTATTTAGACCATTTTCCTTGATCTACCTTGCCTAAAAAGTTACGTTTCAACAGAAAGGAGCTTTGTTCCTCTGTTCGAGAGAAAAATTTGAGATACTGAAAAACTCAAGCATTTCTTTATTCGGTTTATAGCGTCGAACCAATCTCTGTGGCTAGAGATCCAAGCTCAGCGGCCTAGCATGTGGTTCGAAACAATGATTTGTGTGAAAGACTTTCAATTTCATTTTATAATTAGCTGTAATCTTTTTAAATAATCTTCTTTTTTATACCGTGTACGCGAAGTGTAATAGAGTATTATAGGTTTGTGCAATGCATGTAACAGGCAGAAGGAGGCGTGGCAGACCATAAGCTCTATGGCCAAAAATTATCAGGAGCAATAGTCGAGTCGATATAGACATGTCGATCTGTCCGTGTTGGGCCAGCTTTCTCCGACACTATAACAGTAAGAGCAAAAAAATTTTGCGTGACAGATTTGCGTGGTTTACAACCGCTCCGTCGAATCTATCAACTCGAAACTTCTCAGAGACGTTTATGTGCATCTTTGCTTCAAAAATAATCGAAATCGGATAACTAAATCAAAAGTTATAGTCAAAAATATGCTAATTTCACTCCAAAATTCCACTACATGTAGATAAGGACACATGTGAGCTAGAGTTACAAAATTTGGTGTGGAGACTCGTTTGACCCTAGTCGTTAGAACTGCATCATACATTCTTTCAATGGAACTCATAATTCCCACGCAATTCATTTTCGAACCAGTTCGGTTCAATACAGCTTTGCAGGCCTATATATAACACTTACTATTAATAAAAGAGGAAAAGTGAATAAAAAATAAATGTGCTTAAAAAAGGGTTCATGAGCTCTCACTCTGAGCATGCGATTTTGCAGAAGATTGCAGTCAACTGTGAACGGTTCGTGCTCACTTAGCACATAACTCGCGCTTTGAACACTTCGATCACCTCTCAGTCGATGGAGAGCTGCTCACTTAAAGTGCTATAACGCCTGCTCTGTGTGTGAGCGGTACACTCTGTGAGCTGCCTATGTGACGAATTGCGGATGCTCTGCGAAATATGAACAGAATATCTGCAATATTATTATTTCGTTATTTTAAGATTATCCTATAAGTAGACGAAATATCAATTTGGAGTGCTGATTTCTTATTTTGATAATTAACTTAAGCTGAACTGCACATAAAAACCTTCTAACTACTTAAAAATATCTTTTGAAATACATGAATTTATGCAGCAAAAAAGAAAAGATAAATTAGATTACCACAAATATGTTTTGGGTTTTGTTTAAAAAAAAAATATTTGCCTGAAAATTTCCATGCGACAAAACAGAAGAATGACAATTTCGGCCGAGCTTTTAAAATTCACACACAATAAAGTGATGCATACAGCATACATATTTTCGTTTCAGTTTTCGTTTGTTTTCTGCATAACAAAACAACAGCTTAAAATCTCTTTTTCATGGAAGCAAAAACAACAATAAAACCAACAAATAATGTTGACAACTACAACAAACATAAACGACAGTCAAAACAGCAACAAGATGGTCAGTGTACCCGTATTTTCTCTTCTTTTTTTTTCTGATATTTTTTATGGTATTTTTTTTTTTATATTTTGATTATGAAATATGAGTCAAGTTTTGAATGCATGCCGGATGCATTCATTACCGTTGACGAGTGCGTTTGTATGAGTCTGTGTACTGTGTACAAACACACACACACACACTCTCACGCACATATTTATGAGCTGGTGTAAGTGTGTTGGCACTTTTATGCCATAGTTGAGCAAAGAAACAAAAAACAGTAAACATGCACAGACACACACGCAACAGAGAGCCATACATACACATGTTAGCCATTATGCAGTTGCGTATACACACAAAAAAATTTGGTGAATTAAATGAAGCAATGCCAATTTAACAGAGCTCACCAGTCGAGGGTTCGATACTCGCTTCGGCCCTGGATGTTTTATATTGGTAGAAATGTCTAACCTTTTCACCGGCTTCCTTAATGTGAATACATAATTGCTTTGCGTTCATCGCCTAATCGCTCTATTCAATTCTCAACAACAACTATGTCCAACAGCCACCGAAGTATCCAGGGCAATAAAATGACAGATAAAATGGCAAATCACTTGCCTCCTTCTTCGATACTGGAGGTGCCGGGGTTGGGTTAATCACTAGTCAGAAAACATTTGGCCAGAAACTGGCTTTTGCAATGGTGTTCATATTTGCATTGATGGGAACTGCCATTTCAGTCTACTCTTTTTCCTGCTTTGGTTTTTCCTCTCAACTTCAATTTAACTCATCGTTAGTTTCTGTAAATTTGCAGTGTTCACTGTAAGATCAGTAACAAGTTACTATGAACAATAATAAGAAATAAGTAATAATAGATAACTAAAATAAACTACAGTATATTTACTATGTTCACAGTAAGATGAGTTAGTTACCGCAAACTTAACAAAATGTTACGGAGCACAGAATAAGAAGAAGAGTGTTACTACACTTAATTTACAATGTACATAGTAAGATTTAGTATTATCTGCTAAATGAAGTAAAAATACTATATACACATTATGATCAGTTAATCTTACAAAATTATTACTATTCCAGCGTTTAGAATAGTAGCCAGTTACTGAAAACTACACTAAATTTATTGTTCATATAGTAGGAATAGCTAACTAAAGTAAATTTCCTAGTGAAAACTTTTTTTACTGTGTATAAAGTAAGAATAACTAAAAGTTAAACTAACTGTTTACACAGTATGATCAATTAGTTACTGTAAACTTAGTAGCAAGATACAGTAAACTTCACAATACTGCATACACTAAGAATAGTAGCAAGTTACTGAAAGTACAGTAAATTTACTATTTCTACTGTAAATAACTAGTACATTCAAACTATATTAAATTTTCCATGAATTTAGCATAAAAACTTAGTAAATGTTATTCACAGTAAATGTTTTAGTGCACACAGTAAGAATATAGAATTGCAGTAAACTTCAGTTAATTTTATTATTTTTGTGGGTTGTAACGACATGTTTCTAAACGACATTTTCGAATTAACTTAAAGTAATAATTTAAAGAAGTTTTTTTTAAGTGTATGTGTTTGCATTTCGTCCCTTTTTCTCCCTCTGCATCAGTACTCTTTACATTTATGACAAATGCACTAACACACACAAACTCACACAAAGTAACACGCACATGGACTTTATGATCTCATGCATATGTATGCGTTTATAAAAGCCACATTACTTTAGCCAAAATGGCGGTCGGTTTTGTGTTGAGCGCTGAAATGTTTTCACCAGGCAATAAAAGTCTGAAGGAAATATTTTATATACTCAAAAAATGCAGCACAAAATAGAAGATACTAAAATATTTGTTTAGATCTGCGAACATAACAATTTCACAGAATATTATTATGCACTTATATTACATAAAACTTAGATTAAAGCTATTACTTCTGGAATATTTCAGCATGTCATTGCCTTAGTATAAGTAAAATATTGATGTTTTAGTGTGGCAATGTTGCTTAAGTAAAAAACAACTAACTTAAAATATCTTAAATAATATTTCGAGAAATGTCGTATACGCCGTGTTGTATTTGCAACGTATAATAATGTGAAAGAAAATCTATTTTAGTCTAACGCTCAAATATGTTTTTAACTAGTTTATTTGGACGTGCAGCATGAAATCATGCGAACACTGAGAAAAAATTGTTTTTCTTTAATGCAGAAGAAGCTTTACTGAAAAATGTTGTTTCTAAGTTAGAACTTTTGAAAATCGCGTTCTTTACTGACTACTAATTGTTGTATAGTTAACGATATCTGTGCTTTTAAACGATTCGTCTTGAGATCGCGAACAGAACTTTTTCTTAGTGTAACCTTTTGTCAGACATACGATGTATATTAGATTATGAAAGGAGTTGCCGTAAAATTCAAAACGAAGATAAAAAAGTTAAAGTTACTGCTTGAAAATGTAAATGTTTATATGCGTCTGAGATGATATCACGATTCACGTGCAGCGTTTGGATAAGGTTAGATTTGTGGTGGGTACGATTTCGCATCAAAGAGGGTTAACCCATACTGTGCACTCATGCCTCCAAACTATAGAAGAGATGATTATGACAAGACACAGAGTTTGCTGTAACAAGAGAAAAGATGCACGAGTTGCTCTTTCTGGTTTAAACATTATTAAAATTTAATAATGAGTAACCTTCTGTAAAAAACTCAAAATCGGAGAGAATCTTTATTTGTTGGTCCAAATATACAACTTTTACAAAAAGAATTTTATTTTTCATTCAATATTTTTCAAACAAAAAAAAAAGAACGTCTGTTCGACCCACGTTCTTTCTTCAGTACCTCACTAAATATTTGGATAGGAAATAAAATTGGAATCTAAGGCAGCGATAGCCATTAAGTAAAATCATAATCTTATCCCAATTTTTTCTGTATTAGATGAGATATGAAATGAGACATGAGATGAAGTTTCAAGTAGAGTCTTTGTTGAACAATTCAACATAAGCCGGTCTCTTAGTCAAGGTCACAGGGGTCTGAGGTCGTACTAGTGTAGTGTGTGCTATAACTAAAATCCAGCTAGTTCGTGCCCATTGTTTTTATGCTGAAGCTTCTCTTCTTTCTCTAAAATAAGGCCTAAGTAGTCGCTTTCTGGAAATCAATATAGAGCTGTCCTGCCATTTATCTTATTTGGTTTGAACATTTCATCTTCACAATGGTCTGTTAAAGACTTACCCTAAGACAATTTAAATTCATAAAGCGATAAGCAATCAAGAAGTTAGTCTATATCATGAGTGAAAAAACTGACCTACATAGCTGACAACCAAAGTGTAAACACTCAAATCGCGAATTAACGTTAGACAAAACCCAAAAATGCTTAAGATTCCCAAGCTAAATCCGTCCATGGCTAATAGAACTGGCAAAAGACTTTTGTCAAATTCGATTGCATACCTTCCGGCAAATGACAGGCATTTCTAAGCGTTTGGCAAATGACTTTGCGTGCAAAGCAGTGTGCGAAAATGAAAAATAAAATTAATTCGCTATTAAAATTAATAGTAACCCATTCAATAAGTGTGATAAAAGTAACAAAAACAAAACCATTGCGTAGTTTCAGGCACAAGTGCGCAAATTGTTTTCCAAAGAGACGACGCCAAGGTGTTTGTCAGGTCATGCAAAGAAGTCATGTCAAAATGTCCTTGCAGCATCCTGACCCTGCCATGTGCTACTCCGTTCCAACCTCCGAGCAAAGCAGGCCACGTGCAATGCGCATTTTTTACTCCCTTTTTCGTTTATCGGGCATTGCTAATTTTCTAAGACATCAATTCAGAGTTCGAAGTACGTGTGACAATGTCACTCAATCTATATGTTTATTGTGCGTTCAACTGGCTGCCAACTTAACACTAAGCCAGCCAAATAGTCAGCCAACTCCACCCTGCCACGCCCCCTGCCTTTGCTGGCTGCCCCTTTTGGCAGGCGCTGATTTTTGGCACGCACACATTTTGCATACTGATCAGCAATCAGTGGCTGGAGGAAGTTCAAGGGTGCTCCTGGGCGCTCTTGAGGGCAGCGTATTGTTGGGGAGGGGTCTTGCTTGGGGCATGGCAAATTAAAATTCCACTTTGTCGTTTGGGGAATTCAATTATTTTTCGTTTGCGCTCTTTTTTTTGTGTTTTACTTATAACTTTTTTCCAGGGGCCTCATATGAGTTGACAGTTGTGAATTGATGTTGTTATACCCTGTACCCGTAGGGTCAAGGGTACTATAGATTTGTGCAATATTGGCAGTAGCATTGGTTAGGTCCATTTTCAAAAGTTGGCTTTGGTTGTTCTGAAGGACTAATAGTGACATTCGGTTTTGTTGGTTTCTGAGACACGGCAGCCAATAACATTCCGTTGATATACTTTTAAATTTTTATACAACAATTTTTTTTTTTTTTCGTTCTTAAGCAGCATTTACGGACGAAATGATTGTTTTGCTACAGAATTTAACTATAGATTAGAAGTGGATTTGGATGAAGGCCGAGGAAAAATTCTGCTTAGCCCAAATACAAAACCAAAGCCGACTAAACATGGTTCAAAGGTTGTTGTGTTAGATGAGCGTCAGCTGCAAGTTTTGGGAAAAAAACGGCTGGAATAGAAGCAAAGTCATGAAAAGGCATGGTTCAAATATCGTTTTCCGTAGCACTGATAATGCTTCCTCTAATTATCGCCGCTTGCGACGGATGCAACACGATTTGATGTGGTGTCTCTTCTCTAAGCCGAAATTCGGCTTCAAATTTGTATCGCCATAATCGAGACATTTTTCCGAGATGTAAATTAAAATTTTACTGATAAATGAAAGAATGGCTTAGCCAACGGTTGACAATACTTGATTTGACTTGTTTATCTGTCCGTCTGTATGAACACCTATATTTTCAGGCTATTCGAATTGTCTTGATATCTGTTACCCTTTCACCTCTAACTCTAACAAACTATTCAGGTTTGTTCCAAGTGACTGAAAACTGCAATTATTTCACAGCCAATAAACCGTAAAAAAATTCAGCTGCATGCATATACATTTATAAGTATAGTTTAGGAAATGACATTTGGTTAAGTAACATAAAGTGCAATAGCGATCGATTACCAAATTAAAAAGAAAAAAAAACTTTTGGAAATGTGTTTTCTTATATTTGATTCAAACAGCTCTTTTGACCTAGTAGTTCATTCGAGCTAATCATTCCTTGGAACTGTCGAGCCTTCGATTCACATTTGTTTACTTTCTTTAGCTAATTCAATACTTATATCAAAATTGCTTTCTACAATATATTTTGGTTACAGCAACTAAATTCCCAGGTATCTTTTTTGCGCCCTCATAAACAACAGGATATCGGATGCAACAACAATTTTTATCGACTTTTTTTATATTGTTGTGGCTACAACGACGAAGTATGGGAAAATGAAGAATGTTAGTTTGACCAATGGAATTGGTTAGTGACTCATCAATTTTTAGAATCTATAGAAATAGATACTCCTGCAAAGCTTGAGCAATATCTTGGTAATGGAAAAAAACGTCTGCAGCCTTCAAAACTGAACGGTGTAATGGGGGAACTCGTCTTGGCATCTTGAATGCCTATGTTAGCTAAACAGGGATAAGTTGCCAAAACTCTGGAAGCCTAAGTTTATGTAGATTACCATTACGATGGTTTAGAATTTTAGCAGAAATTTGTGTGCTTAAATGGCATTGAACTCTTAACCATTCTCTCATCGTATTAAAATCAGTTGTATGATTCGTGTCTGTTTTCAAAATGTGAATTTCAGTCGTATTGCCGAAAGGTACTTAAACAAACAACGTACTTCCTTTCGACTATTTAAGTTAAGTTCAATTTTAACTTGAGCTTTAAAAGATAAATGTATAGTTCTTGCAATCATGAAATAAACTTGTATTGCAATCATATGTGATTGGAATAGATAAGCAATTACAAATACTTCTCTTCGAAAAATACACCGTTGCTCGCGTAGATTCGGCTTACCTATTAGAGTGCCTACACATTTTTTAATGGAATCATTGTCTTACTGGAAAACAGCTTATTTATCAATAAAAGGCACTCCCACGAAGGTATTTAAAACTCAGAATGCCTCCAACTTTTACTATTTATCCAACTCCTTCAATATAACTAAAACACCTCTGAGTCTTACATTGATGTTGTTGAAATGCATTTGTATATTAAATAAGAGCTGCAAAACTATCGACATATATAATTATTTCCTTTGTGTCTCACGAACGATTATTTTTTTCCCCCTGTCTCCCACTTGAAGTTGCACGACAATTGCTAGCCAAAAATTCATTAAAACCAAAAACGACAATAATCGATTATTAGCATTGTTGTTTTTGTTTTAAATGCATTTTTTGTTAGCAATTGACGTGCAACTTTCAGTGGGGAAAGGCTATAAGGTTAGGAAGGCAGGAAGGAACCGAAGGTAGTATCGTTACTCTCGTATCTTTTTCCTGAACCTATCGAAAATTTCGAATGGCGCAGTAATCGATAGGTCATCAGCTCTGCCTTGAAAGTAAATGCAAAGTTGAGAACCGTCCATTTTAAATTTATATGTATCACCATTTTCTAGGCTTCATTTTTTTTTTTAACTGTTACTGTAAAGAACCCACTTTTCACAAGTTTCATTTATATCGGCAACAAAATTTTTTGCTAGAGTCTTAGATATTCGATGTTTTCTTGCGATAATTCTTTAACTATAACCTGCTGCTGGTAAAGTGATAGATATAGGAATTTACTTAATTTTGGGTTAAAAAGTATACAGAGTATTCCAACGTCGAGTGTATCACATTTTTGTCTTGCTTGTTGTTGTGCCACAGATTATTGTTTTTGTTGTGGTCGCCAGCTAGCAAATTGCTAGTCATAAATATAAAACTAGATATTGCCTAAAACTTGGACATTTAATTGTGCGTCGAAAGGAAAATCTCAATAAAAGAAAACTCAATAAAAATTGTTGGTATGTTTGGTAGTTACTGTGGGAGCTGGGGAGATGCCAGTTTGCATACTTTTAGGCGCACTTCGTGTCCCATAGAAGATTTATAGCTGGCAGCTGCCAATTGTCACCCGAAATGCAATCAGCGTGCTTATTGAGTTGGAAAATTAAATATTTTTCTAAGAGCGCGCGTGCAAAAGTCGCGAATTTCGGGAATTCGGCAGCCAAGAATTATGTACATCTATAAATTAGTCAAGTGATTTGCCGGCAAGATGGAGAAGAAGCATTTCAAATTGCATTAAATGTTTATGAAATTTCCGGCCATGGGGTTCTTTGTGCGACGTTTTAATTAGCAGCAGGATGAGCTAAAATCACACATACTTGCACGAGATCAGACCCAAAACACACACACATACACACTCGCGTACCCTCATGCTCACATTCTCATAATTTCCGTTTTAGAACGCTCAAAGCAAAAACAAGTATTCAGCAACAAAAAATTTTGAGCATCGAAAAATTCTTTCGCTTACTTAACGGATATATTAAAATTGACTTTTAGTCACACCAACCAGCGTAATGCAGTGCAAGGTGTGGGCGGCGAAGTGGGCGTGGCTTGAGCGGAAGCTGTCGCTGCAGCTGCTGCAGTTTCACATAAGAATTCCTGCTGCAGCAACCGCACAACCACACAGAATTGTCACTAACTAAATTTTTAAGATAGTTTGAAGCTGGTTAAAGGAATTGGAACTGTTGAGAGACTACAATATTGGATAGGCTAGCATATCCAATAGCAGCACTCAAACTCCCAATATTTAACAGCAGGTCTAACCCATTGCTTAGTGTTTATCCCCAATGGATTTACCTAATAAAACCCATCGGTCTGTGCTCGCAGCACTCCGTGTCCATAAAAGGAGCTCTCTATTGAAAGCTCTCCATGTTGTTTTGACTTGACATGCTAAATATTTTGGAAATTCAAATGATCATTATTTTTTTTCTTTTTTGGAATTAGGCTCTGAATTAATATCACACACATACATTGGAATTCTCGAAATTTCAAAATTAAATTTGATAGATACATTATTCAAAACGGTTTCCGCATTCGTAATCAACGAAAAGTATGCTTAAGCCATGTGGTGGCATTTTTCCTATATTCCCTAATAACTTCGCTTCTCATTTTGCTCAAATAAACGTACGCAAATAAATTTATCGAATCCAAATCGACTATTTGACAAAAGTTTTTTAAATTTTTTATTTAATTACATTAGAATAACAAAAAAGAAAAAAATGCTTTAGCTTGTTGCCCTGTTCCTTGCAGTCAAATCAAGGTAGACTAAAACTATTTGAGAGATATTGAATTAAATTTTAATTATCTTTCAATGGACATGCAGTATATAACAAAAGGTAGAAGGGTTTCCGAGTAGTATGACTTTTTCTGACTTTGAAAATCTCTTAATCTCGATTTTTTTAAAGAACGATAATTTAACTTTCTTGATTCAAATTCACCGACCCCAAAAAAATACCGTAAGTAATAGCTTTATCCATAGGTGTTTTATTGGGGTCAAAATTGTTATATATGATAGTGTAATCAGGCCTGTTTAAAATTGTGATTCCGAATTCAATTGATCGATTTAACAAAAGGATCGATCGATACAATCCAAAACTCGGATTATACTTAAAATTTATTCGTCATGTAATAAAATCCTTTCTAAAAAAAACAACACAATTAGAAATTAAAATTTTTTAACTTTTGAAGAAATAAATGAGAAATATTGTTATAAATCTTTGTATTCGACGTTTGTTATCTCAATGGAAAATTAATTTTATGAAATTCTTTGTAGATCTATATATTTTGCTTGTTGTCTAAAGATTCGCTTTTTATTAATGCATGATAAGTCTTAATGAAGTTTAATGAAATAAAAATATAAAAAAAATATTGTTCAAGGTTCTTAATAAAATCTTGATCAGCCATCTTGAGATGTGAAAACAGCGACTTTTCTGCAACTTGGAAAAACGGAAAAATGTAACGGATAAAACAGCACATAATTGCAAACGTTGTTGCGTCTCGCTCCTTGGTAAACGTTGCTACCATTAAGCGCAAACAAGTGTAATACCAGCAAAGTGTAAAACCATCCAAGAATGAAATTCGTGACTTTTTTAGCCGGACAATGCTTCTATGCACGTCTCAAAGTGGCCTTAACACTTTTTTAATACATGAAACATGTCAGTTTTGATGTAGCCCGTCAAAAGTTCGGACCTCAAACATATATGAACAATTGGAAGAATATTTCGAAACACAATAAATCAATCAACGAAAGAATAAATTATAAAATAATGGGTTTGTACAGATCCGTGCGAGCAGGGGGCGGTGCCGCCCACTAATATTCACAAGCTTTCTTAAATTTAATTTGAAGTGCTATTCCGTCATAAAAGTTTATGAAAATATTAAAAAATTTAGCTTTTGCTCAAGATTTTAAGTATAAAAACATAAAAATATACAAACAAACGATGTCGTTGCTTATTCCATGTGACGTCATTCAACCTAACATTCACGCAGACTTAACGCAGAAAAACTAGCTTAAACCAAAAAGCCAGTGCTAAAAAAACCTTTTTTTTTTGTTGTTTCTCAAAAGGTTGTTTTTATTGCTTTACTTTGTTTTTGCCAATATTCTCTTACGCTTTCACGATAAAAAGCACTTTACACTAATGCACCTTAAAATTTAAACATGTCATAACATAAACATTTATCCGAACATCCGTGCCACCTCTTCAGTTGCACTGACAATCCCAAAGCCATTTCAACAACAAGACAGCCAAGACAGGTATCCATTTTGCTGAATGCACATATACTCTTACAGGAAGCCCAACTGGCCGAACTTGATGCTTACCTATAGAAAATACACACAATTTGGAATAACTAAATTGTGGAATTTCCGAAAAAGCCATGTACTTTCAGTTGGTTGAAGAAAATTTATGGGCTTTTTAAAGTTTTTAATTCTGCTGCATTTTGACTTAGACCCTAGCAGGTGGTTGCTCCCCTTGGCTTAGTATTTGCTGCGTATAGAACTTGTGAAACTCTCTGAAATATTGCTTAATATGCGCCATACGTAGACGTCCTTGGGATCCACAAAAAGGCACATTTATGGGCAAATAGGCTACCACCTGTCCTTTTGCATGATTACATAATGCACTCTTAATGGAAGATACTTGAAAAGCGCATTGGCCAGAGCACAAATGGGAAAAACATTGCAATCTTCATTCGGCTCGATTTCCAGTTGATTGCAGTAGTCCAAATTGAACGCCTCCTTCAAATCGCCTACGATTATGGAGCGATTTATATAGTCATAGCTGCGTACACTGCCCCTGCAACTCGATCAAAGCATTAACGTTTAGTTGACATAAGGACTGTGTAAGGGTTGCCAAGCAGAAACAATTTAATCGATTGCATTTAGTATTAACAAAAAACTTGCACTAAAAAGTGGTATTTACAAATTTCAGTGACAAGAATATGATTAGGTGCTACGATTTAATGCTTAAAATGTTGACTAATGTTCATGACACCATTGGAGATTTTTTTTGGGAAAACCTCCTTTCACGTGCGCCCTCGTAATGATCTTCTTAATTTTTGAAGGTGTATTTGCAACTTTACCATACGTTGTAAGGCTAACTTCTGCAAACGGAGAGCACATTTAACTTAAGCTTAAATGGAACGAGCCGTTATACGAACCCGTAACACCATTGGCAAACGGATAGCATTCATATTCAACGACATAATTTTCATTATCGGTCGCAAAAATAGCCCAAACTCTATAACCGTCCACATCCAATTTAACTGGATACTTTATCTGATAGCAGCCACCTTCATATTGATTGGTACTCCACGCGGCCACTTCAAACATATATCCATGTAGTTTAGTCTAAATGAAATGTGTTGTTTTTCTGTTATAAAAATATACAGTTTGTGTACTTCATAACTTACAGTGTAATTTTGTACGTTTTTGCATACGCCTAAATCGCCATCACTGAAGCTTAATAAGTACAAGAATATCGAGAAGAGAGTGCTGAAACGAGTCAATTTAAAGTTTGTTGGATTACAGGCGAAATGCTGAAACCTCGATGGCGCATCACAGTTTGAAAGTACTGTTGATTTCTAATCTCCTGTTCGAAAGGAGTTAGCAATCTCTTGTTAAACGACCCACAGGCAGCATTAGTAGAAAAACTATATTTTAGATCAACTATTTAAACTTCTTCTGCTTTTTTGGCTGATCTCAGTTTTCTAGCAAAATTTCATTGCTCAAAGTTCGATGGGCATATCCACAGGAGTTTTGAAATCTACTGTACTTTGCAAAAGTTACTCTCTTTGGTTCTCTTTGTTCATAGCGTCTCCTGATGACCAGTGACCTTTTGAAAAAAGTTAACAAAAAACCAACTTACAAAACATATTTAAACATTTCAAAATATAAACAAAAAAAAAAAAACAAACAAATTGTATGGCTTTCACCAAGTACTGACATGTATTTAATACAGTATAGCCAACATTTATAACAATATTTTGAATTTAAAGCATTACCAATGCATTATTTTCGCAAAATACACAATTCGCTTTGGCTAGTTGGCATAAAGAACAAATTGTAAAGTTGCTATTGATCTTCGAGGCAGGAATTCCATATATTATAACTTAAAACCAGTAATTACTATCAAGATCTAAGTTAGATAAACTCAAGGTAGTTTTTCATCAACATTATCATCTTTAACTTTTTAGAACAGTTTGAATTTAGTCACCCTAAATTTATGGAATGAATTAGTTTAGCCAAGAACAGAGCAGCAGTTTGCTTTAGATCTAGGTGTTTGAAGGTTTTTATCTTAGCAAACATTAAGAAATATTGCAATATATGACACGTTTTTGGTAGCGTCTTCTTCTTAATTGGTCATAACAACACGTTAGCGGATTACGTCGTAATCCGAAGACGCGTATCTTCCAGGCGTCTTCATGCGTATCTTTTCCAATCTGTGATAACAATGGTATTTAGTATGATCTCACATCTGGTCCTACCAACTGATACACGACCTGCCCCTTCGTCGCATCCGCACCTTGCCTTTCTCCCAGCAGCTTCTTAATCCATGCGCACAATATGACCTAGTCAGCGGAATTACTGGATGTCAATGTCGTCGTAGAGCTCATAGAGTTTGTCGTTCTACCTAATGAGGTAGTTGGTACCACCGCGTTAAGTGTCATAGATCTTACTTAGTACTTTTAGGTCAAACGCTCCAAGGGCATCTGCATCACTAAAGCAAAACGAGAAAGATGTGCGTCTTTTAGAGTGTTAGTTTAGGCTGGAAAACGTGGACTCTAATACCCACTTGCCTACTGTCTTCAACATGAAAAGATATAGCCAACCTTAACTGTTCAAATTTTAAAAAGGTTATACTTTTGGGTATGACCAGCATTCAATCTGGTGCCACGGGTTGACTACCTGTACAGAACTGTTCGTTGCTGAATTTTTTGGTGCAGTTTATACTCAAAGACAAGCAGGGTTTCACACGGAGTGGCTCCTAAACAACCAGCTGCTGGGACTCAAAAAACGGCAAAGAATTTTGATAGTCCTCGCGTAGTAGAAAGTTTGCCCAATGCAAATTCTTCAATTGATACTTTTGGAAATTGCCGATCCATATTGGTAAAAATGTATATAATATATGTATACTATATATTCTTTATATAGTGTAATATAAAAATGAATTGGAAAAACTCTATAGAATCGTTAATTGACGAAATAAGCGGTGTGCCGTTGAGCACAAATACTTTTCAATAGCAAAAGTATGCTTTTCAAGTTTAATCTGAGAGTCCATCCGCCGTGACGGTCAACTCAAAGATGCCATATAATTTCTCTTGTTCTCAGTACTCGAGGAAAACATATACTTTGTCTTGCTCCGATTTACAATCTGACCCACTGTGGCAGATTTTCTTTCAATAGCCACAAAGGCTTTGGTAGCTGCTCGCTTAATACGAGCAATGAAGTCAGTATCGTCTGTGTGGGCAAGCAATTGGCCATTCTGACAGAATATAGTTCTGTTTCAATGTACTTCGTCGTGACGCAACACACTCACATACTTAAACAGGTCGCAGGAGAAGCCTTGTTCGGTATCGAAAGGTACGTTATGGTTCTATCTTATCTGCAAAGCCGCAGAACAATGGGGCATATTCGCGACAGCCCGCCGGGATCTCACATGAATATTTGGTGGACTTACCAGACCTAAAGCCACACTGATAAGGTACGATCAGTTGTTTCGCGAATGGATTAAGTGCGGTGGAAAATAGATTGTTACCACAGCACCATCATTCGCATAACTTGACCGAGCCAGCGTCGCCTCTGAAAGATAACGGAGTACTTTCCACTGCAATACTCTTTGGGCAACTATATTAGAACGAGTCACGGGCGACAGACAAAAGCAAAAACCGAAGGAGAGTGCTTATGCCCTCCATACACAAGACAATTGATTGGCCAAACGCAGTACACACTTTCGTTGCGCTCTTGATACACCAAAATCTCGATCTCCTATAGTATTTATATATAATATTAGAGAAATCGGAATGTCTTTTGAACGCAAGGCTCTAATATGTATATGGGAACCAGCCAACAAAATTGCAACTTTGCTGACATGTACATATTCATTGCCTTGATGGTATTTTTATTGGTCTGCCATACCCGCGTTTTGAGTCTTTATGTTAAATACATACTAAAATATATTCGTTTTTGTTATAATTTTTTTTTTTTTTTTTGCAAATGTATGCTCATTACGCAATAAAAGCTTTCAAATGTACACTAATTGATCTTACTGTTCCAGTCCAACAAAGTAGCAGCAACAGCAACAACAAATGAACAATATAAATAAGTTGGCAGCTCATAAATACAAATTTTGTTGCTTTCAAAAGTTATAAGCCCAAAGTGCCAGAGCGGCATAACATAGACAGCTAAAACGCCTTAAGGGGCGTTGCATGGCCAAATATTTAATTTATTTCAATTTTACTTTTAATTTAGGCACTAATCTAGGCAATTTGTACGCTTACACGCCATTAAGCGAGACATCAGAGCCGCAGATTTTTGTGGGTTTGCCTTCAATCTGAGGCACTACAATAAAAAAACCAAACCAAACCAAAAACAACATAAAATAAAAACTCGAGTGGTAAAAAACAAAGGCAGACTGACACAGTCAACACCACCGCCCCCAACCCACGCCCCCAAACGAAACCCCAAGCGGACACACACCACTTACGAATTTGGGGGGCTGCTAAAGCGGCGTCGTAAGTCTCCATAAAATGCGCACAGAATATTTATTTGTTTTCATTTATTTTCAATAATTTCAAATTTCCATTACATTAGTTGCGCTTTTTTGGAAAACGCACCCCTCCCGAACTCACACCACCAAAAAGAACCATCATTTGGCTCTTATTATTTTCTTTATGCTTTCGCACGAAAAACAAACAAATTTTGCCATTTTCCAAGTGCCAACCATCCGTCCGTCCTCATCTACGGTTCTTTTTTGTTGTTGTTGTTTTTATTATTGGTGTGCGCCCAAATTACAGGCACTGTGCGAACAAACTAAACTAAGTTTCACCCCAAAATCGCGCATACCACAATTTGTCGCTCTCGCTCTTGAGCTCATTCTCACTTATGTATTAGAACGGCGCTCTAACGCGTTATAAAACTTTTCCCATTTCTACTTGAAGAAACATCAATACTAACAACGGCAGCGCAACAAATTCCGGGCGAAATGCTTAGACTTAGATACATTGGGGTAACGCCCCAGCTATAGCAGCATTTCTCCTAAAACTGACATTTGGCACTTGCCCTGCGACCTCCAAGCAGACAAATTTGCACATCTTTTGAGTTTCAGTTTCTGTCTCTCTCACTCTCCATTTTGGTTTTTCCTTTTACCACTGTTGCTGTCTGTTGTCGCACGACTTCCGTTTTCTGTTCATTGCTGTCCACATTTGGCATATAAGATTTGAACTTTTATTTGCATTTCTTTCTTTTTTATATATATTAAATTGTCAGCATTTGATGTAGATTAGGAAAATATGAAATGGTTTTGCGTATCTTTTGCTCTCAGCTAGGGATTTGAATTGTATTAGAAATCCATCAATTGTAGAGTATAGCAATTTGTTGCTAAAAGTTGACATAACTGTGGAGTTCTGTCTACGGCAACTCAGGACTGATTTGCATGTTGTTCCATAAAACTTGGTTCCAGGGTAAAAATTTAGGTTGACCGTTTCCTCTTTTCTCAAAAAGTCGTTATTCTCAGCAATAATACTTAAAAAGTCTATTTTTTTTTTTCCGTTCAAGAGACATTGATCAGTAAGAGATTAACAAAATATTCATATACACATATCATTTGATTTAACTTTTCATTGCCACCGATCTATATCAGATATGAATATGAGATGTGAAAAATGGGCACGTCCTAGTAATATGCAACACTTTTTGAGTTAAGTTTAATCGGATTATTCAAAAATAAGCAAAAAATTAGAAAATTTAATTGGGTTTAATTAGGTCCTGCATTTTCACCAAAAATTAGCAATCTCTTGCGTACTACATACTGTAAAATCACTTCCAAAGAGGATAAAAGTATTGAGTAAAATACACATATTTTTTTGTAAATATTTATTAAATTATGAAATATCACAAGAATAGATGTAAATACACTTACTCGCCAATGTATTGGCCACATTTCACAGTCTGTGAAATATGTTGTTAAGTCCGACCACGTCTTTACTGACGCTATCGATAATCAAAGATTTCCAAACTTGTATTTTAAAGGTATTCAATGCACTTTGTGGGATATATGAAATTTCCAAGCACTTACATTTTGTCTTTAGTTAAATTTTATGTATTTCTCAACGTGGTTAACCGCATGACAACCATAAATCATTTATATTGTCACCGAAACACAAACAATTAAAATACTTAACAAATTTATGACAATTATCAATGCTTTACTGTAATTAATTACAACAAACAGGCCACATGTGAACTCAGTCCGAACAAGATAATGCTGAGGATGCATATCTAATCCGAAATAGCCGCAACATTAAATCCCATTTCCGAAATTGTACAATGCAAATGCCATGGCAGCAGCAACATCAACATAATTCACCTAATGATTTGAGGGCAGGTTGCACAGTGGTGAGTGGTCTTAAGTTACTCGTTACTCTGAATAGTAGGAAGGGACTAATAACCGATAGCAACGCTGCAAACGAATCCAGTTTTAGACTGCAGCTATTCATGATTTTGACGCAATGGAGTGAAAATCGGAAAAACAACTACCACTTGGGCAGTGTAGAGCAAAGAGGATACTGGGCACTTTGTTGCCATTTGTAAATGTACGCATATCCTTGGCCCAAATGCAAAAGTATGCGTGAGCATCGATGTGTGCATTAGGGCCAATAAACTAGGCAGAAGTTTGGCAATCGTGCTGCAGCTTAGCCTAAAACTGGCCAAATTTCTGGGTCTCTCGCAAACTGCTGCATGTTACAGCCTGTTTGCACACACAAAGCAACCACAACTCTAAGAAATCTCATCAAAATGCAATAAGTGGCCATAGATTTGAGTTATTTCTGGTCAAGCAACGAAAAGCAATGAAAGTATCCCATTCCCGGACAAGTTGATAGGTGTGCAAAGTGTTGCAGCTATCAAAGTGAAAGCAATAGAGAGCTTAGATTTTGCAGAGTTGCAACTGGTTTTACTGGTTTTCAGCTTATATAAAATTGACTGTAGCTATAAAAAACAAATACTGCAGTCAATTTTAATTACAGTACCGAATGAATGAATGAATGATTCAAAAGAGCTTGCAAACTTTAAGCATAAGCTACTCTTTGGACGCTTTTGCTTTAAACATTCAAGGTTTTTTCCTGTTTTAGAGCTAATGAAACTTCTCTTGCTTCTAGATGAAAGTTTAAGCTTATAACTCAGAATTAATCGTTCAATACAACATATTAATCATATATAATATACTTTTAAGTAGATTTTTATGCGGAGTTCGTAAATTTAAAACTTGCCAAAGACTAAGTTTATCTCTTAAATGTTGTGTAATACTCACAACTTATCCTTGTTGGCATTTTAATTGATTGTTCCAATTTGATTTATAACTCATGTCATTTGCTAGCATTTTGATGTTTGCATATAACTAACCACCAACACTAATGTACGGGTCAGTGCAGGAATGTGTATGTGTGTGTGCGTATCTGTACGTGCGTGATTTGTTATAGATACTTTGTTGATTTATTGATATGTCCAGCAAATTTCAAATTGTGCAAATGTTTGAGCTTTTAAGGTTAGCTTAATATATAAACGTACATCATGAAACACAAAATTGATGAGAATTTTATTTAAATACGGCAATTTTATATACGGAAATTCTTAAGTAAATAAAAATGAACTTTCCACTGCTGCTAGCTATACCCATGTTTATGACATGTGTCTGTGTCTGTGTGTGTGTGTGTGTGTGTATGTATTGGTTGTCAAAAGCAAGCCAATTTACCTTTTGCATCAACCTTTTTTGCCAACACTCAATAACAAAACTTGTTCACGCCCCAAAGCGAAGCATATTAAGCATACGACATGTTGTACGAACTACATTTGTTGTGCTGAAAATCACTTTCATTTCATTTTCATTTGTTTTAGGCGTTTGTATATATATTTATATATATATATATATATATATATATATGTGTGTGTGTGTGTGTGTGTGTGTGTGTGTGTGTATGTGTATTTGGGCGTGTTTGTTTAAGAAAAAGGACAGTGAGGCCGTTGACTTGCCTGCCGGCTTTGGTCTTTGTATTAATTGCTGTGACATATTTAAGTTGGGATTTTATTGTAGTTGTTTGTGCTTTCACTTGAAAGACATTCGAAAGTATTTTTTTCTTTGTTTTGCTTCTGTAAATTGATTGAATTTACTACTTAAAGCAGATCCTGCAGCAGGAGCGGACTAGCTGAAGCTCTTTTTTGTCTGACAAAGACAGTCATGGCCATAAAGACCAGCAGCAAGAGCGTGTGGCAGACGGGCTATATTACTTGGGGGGCATACATAGTTGTAGTACATGCATGTGTGTGTGTGTGTGTGTGTGTGTCCTTAAGCAGGCCAGCATTTCATTTGAAATCCACAAGGCAAGCTTTGTTAGGATTTGTAATGAAGTTATACACACGCCATCACACGCACACACACACTCACATACACACACACGCACACACACATAAGCTCGCTTCAAATCACTTAGTTTCACATTACAAAGCTATCTCTTAGACTGACGCAGAGCGAGTGACTGCCCCATCCAACTCCAAAACGCTCTGTTAAACTCGTAGAACATATAAATTAATGAATTCGATGCTTATCAATACTACAACGCCAACAACAACAACAATAGCAGCATTAGTAGCAGCAGCCAGGACCGATTTTAGAACACGCCCTAGGCGTCTTTTTTAAGGGCATGCCAAATTAAGTATGCGTTTTTATGACAACTAACAGAGATTATTAAAGAAGCTAGCTGAAAAGTCTTACATAAGCCTACATATTATACCACCATATTGTCTTTCATTCAGTTTACAAAAAAATGACTTTTTTGTAAATACTTGTGGCAAAAATAATAAAATATATGATATACATTTTGTGAGAAAACACAAATTAAAGTTATTAATGCTATGAAACTGTGTGGTGAGCGGGTTAGAGAATACCATCTCAGCAGGTCAAAGCTTGTCGTATGAGGCGACTAACAATGACACTGGGTTCTTTCGAGATCAGCAGGCCTTAAAAGGGGTGTGCGTAGGGTTTTGGACCATAAAACCATAATTCCAATGAAAGAATGTATTTACATCAGGCCGTAACCCGATAACGGCTTGTTATGGCCAGTTAAGAAGAAGAAGAATGCTACGAATAATACAGTTCTACAAAAGTTAACAAAAAAAAAATAGCTGGGCAATTTCTCTTAAAAAGCGGATGAATGCACAATTACAATGGCTTGATCGAAATGATAAAGAACGTCAAATCAATTTGCTCATACATCGATAAGTTATATAGACACCATTCATCGTAAATTACTTTTGAAATAGGAGATTTACTGCTTGAATGTTTCAGTGAAATCTTCCATAACAATTACTATTTACGCGAAACTTTTTGAAAATGCAGTTCAACGATGCGATAACTTAGTTTAAACATAGCATAATTTCGTGGAAACTCGCTATCCCAAACTTATGAAATTTCTTTAATGCCCTACATCTTCCGAACAAGTAGCTGAAAAGAAAACAAACTCATTTACACATTCTGAATTTATGCAAAAATATCTTTTTAATGATATCGGTTCGGACGCTCCAATCGGAATATCAAAGTTAGTTGTATGGCACAAGAAGTATGAGGCAGCACTGTTCTGGAGCGCGGTTTTCGTCTACCGCTCGTAGTTCACTCCGAGAAATACGGCCGGAATAGGAAAGAATCAAAAAATCGCTAAGATTCGAAATTGGTGACTCTAAGAGATGCAATACGATATATCAGATCATTGGTTCACTTTAATCGCTTTATTTGAAGGGCGCCTTTTGGAGCAAAACCGGCCCTGGTAGCAGCAACAACACATCTATGCGTACTTGTGCGTTAGAGCATGACAAAAGCTTTGTTTTTGGCTCATTGTGAACGGTACTCCTCTTCCCACTTGGTTGTAGTAGTTGCTGTTGTTGTTGTAGTAGTTGTAGTCGTGGTAGATCCAGCTTGTTTCCCAGCTAGTCAATGTGATTATGTTCAAGTGACTGAGATTTGTTTTTGCCCCAGACAGTTGCCCCCCACGCCCCATTGCCCCCCCTGTCACTCTTTCACACGCCGCTCGTGTCTTTAAGTCAACAACTTCAACGCTTTGTCTGATTTTTCTCTTTTGTATTCCTCTTTAGCTTCCATTTATTATGATAAAATACTTACTTGCCCTTCAATCATGCTTTTGTGTTCTTTAACCGTTCTTTTGGATTTGGATTTGGTTTTGGCTTTTGGCGCCGCCTCCATCT
The DNA here is from genome assembly GCA_035041775.1 of Chymomyza caudatula. NCBI lineage: Eukaryota > Metazoa > Arthropoda > Insecta > Diptera > Drosophilidae > Chymomyza > Chymomyza caudatula. The sequence goes on along the minus strand of JAWNKW010000039.1, from coordinate 322,220 downwards.
CCGTCGCCTTCGCCTTCGTCATCATGCTCATCATTCCAAGAGCTTGATACTTAATGTTTGTTTTAGGGGATTTGTAATTTGTATTTGATAAGGGTTTTAACTGTATCGGTTTTCTATCTGCATGCCCGACTGTCTTATGGTCTTTATTGCTGCATTAGGCATATTTGCCGCAAATCTGCTCACGATTATTAGAGGTCGGCGGCGGCAGCAGACTACGTGAAAAAATTCCGTCTTTTAGTTTTGAGCTCAGTAAGTTTTAAAGTAGTACAAATAGCGTATGAAATTTATTGTATACTTCTTACTGACAGTGTAGTCAATCGAAAGGCTTAAGGCCGTTATCATTTGGCTATATAGCTCTTTAAAACTTGTTAAGTCGCAGCAGCACTTTTTTAAATTGCTGATCCAAAACTAAAAGCGAACAAAAAACAAACAAAATTTTACATCCACACAAAAAACAAAATGTTTTGGCCTCGGAGTCGGGAAATATTTGTATATTTTTGGGTCGCTGAAACCAAATCCCCAGTCAAGATTACCCCATAACGTCAGCTATATAAAAACATATTATATTTTCATTTTTTTTTAGATGGAAAAATGTTTAAAAAGACTTTTTTTTGTCGCGACGTTATATACACATTTAGCCTTTGGCTGGTCACTACTTTATAGTATGAGCGGAGGATTTACAAACAGTAGCTGGAATTTAATGGGATTTTAATAATTCATAGAATTCTTTTAAGGGTTGCCTTGATTTTTAAAACATAACATTTAAAAACCAAATTTATCCACAGACTGACATATTGTCACTAAGGGTGCGGTTTCAGTGACCCCAAAAATATATAATCAAGATATTAAAGGGTTTTGTGCATCACAATCCTCCAGCCGCCTTTTCCAATTTTTGATACCAAAGTTAATTAAAGCGCTTTTAATTAAAGCGATACCAAATGTAGTTAGTGACTCTTCGTCTCCTTCCTTCAACAGTCGCATTGACCTTTCTCACAGTAACTTCTTCGTTCATACGCACAACAAGCTCAATACAGCAGACCCGCTTGACCCACGTCTTATGGAGTGTTAGTTTCGTCTGGCGTGAGTACTAGTAATTTGTCTTTTGAGATCAAAATAGCTTCTATTGACAAGAGCGATTCTCAGCTTGACTTCCATGCTGACTGCTGCGATACTCTTTTTAAATAACAATCCAGAATATCAATCGCTGTACTTGAAGATAAAAAAAATTTTGTTCTTTTTCTCATTTACAACCAGACTCCTTCCAGACTAATTCTCATTTAAAAGCTATTCACATAGGTCTACCAATGAAGTCGATAGCATCTGTAAATGCAAGCAACTGGACTATGTTCTTGAACATTATCCTACACTCTCCCTCACAAAGTTAGTCACAAAAAAAAAGGTATGGAACGATTCCTTTTAACCTTCTTGGAGATTCGTTTGTTGCTTAACGTTTTGAAGCAATGTCGCACCAGCTTTGCAGAAATAACGATACGCGATTATCGGTATCATTTGGTATTCGTGAGTCTTTTTTAGGAGCAGTGAGATATCTGGTCAATTGTGGACCTAACGCCATGCTGATAAGACTCGAAAAATTGAATAATTTACAACGATTTTTAATATTTGTAACTCCCCTTGACGCAAGTCGTCAAAATTAGTCAATCCGCGAAGCCGCCTTATTTTACGTCAAAAATCGTGACTATCCAATTACATGGTTAGACTTTATAATGGTGACATCACATTTTTAAAAAATCCACAAAGACTGGTGGCGTCATTTGTAAACAAAAACATCTGATTCTTAACTAATAGCATAAAACTCGAGTTTGAAAACAGAAAATTTTTAGAAAATTTTATGCTATTTTTAAGTCGATCCAAATATTTAGCTGGATGCGCTTTTTACCGAACAAACGCTTGTCTCAGCTGTGGCTGTACCCATTAGATTAGATACGATTTGTTTTGGGTGACCCATCGCTAGCACATAGGTAGTCTTAAAAAAGTAAAAGAATTTCACTAATAAAAATTTTAAAAATATTAATATCGACATTATAAAAATAAATTAGCCAAACTGCACTTATGTGCACTTTTGCCCGCCTTGGCTTACTGTGCTTTTGAAAAAGGAACTTCAAGTCAATTTAATGAGCGCTCCAATTATTTTTCTAAGCAAAGCATTTGCTTTCAAAATCAAAAAGTATTATATAACCAATTCTTTTGAATCCGAAATCTCGCTTTGATTCAGCTTTTACTGCTTTCCCAGTTATAACATATTTCGTATACTATTTGACAACTGCTACAACTGGCAATTTTCACAGTCATGTTATTGTGAATGGCACATTTTTATGTGCCAAATCCCAAAAAAAATATAGCAAGCAAACAACAAGCACAATTTCAGTGACATGCAGATGCAAATAGACAACAAACCGACCGACAGACCGACAGACGTGCAAAGTTATTAACAAAAGGCCACATAAATGAATGCCTGCGTATACGTAATATCTTTTGCTACCGCCAGCTATATAAAATTGTATCAGCGTGTGTGTGTGTGTGTGTGTGTGTGTGTGTGTGTGTGTGTGTGTGTGTGTGTGTGGGCAGACATGTTGCCGTCAAACAAACCAATTTTCGGTGTTTTTCCAATAACGTCGCTTGTCTGCTGTTAACTGTAAACTGCAAATTGTCGGTTCGCTTTCCTTTTAATGCCCTCTATACATAAAATGAGCAAAGGGGCATATTCAATTCCGAATGAAATACGCTGCACACAAAACAAAACGACTACATCATCAAGTAAATATATAGTTAATCAACATAAAAAATAAACAAATTGCATTGTTCTTTGTGTATCCGCAGAGCTATTACATTTCGATGATTCCCAAAAGTTTATTACTTTTTTTAAATCGAGCGATTTTCGCTCAAGAGAGTTTGTTTAAGCTCAAGATTGCGAGTGTTTTTGCTAATTTCATGAAAGTAAGTTTCTCTCTACAAGTTTTTTGTTTTTTCGCACAAAACTGGGAGTTTCATACTACACATGTAATATTATGTGGCTTATTAATGAAATAGTAGTAATTGTAAACACAATTTTAGGGGTCCTTTAACCGTTATCAGAATAGAAACTATTAGTGGCCGACTTTCAATGATGTAGCCTATTATGGAAAATCTTTATGCAAAACCAGGCACACAGTTCAACTTTAAAATAAAAAACTTACTATAAAATTTGAAAAGGTCTATTATGTTCAAACTTTTTATAAATAGGATAAAACTTCCTTAAAATATGTTAAGAGTGTTGAACAAATTTGCAGCTTTTATGTTTAACAAACTTGGTGTATTCTTTTCTTTGCTTATAGAGTATCTAGCAATCAAAACGAGCTCCCCACAAAGAAGAGCCATGTTTTTTTTTTTATTACTTCAAAAGGTAAAGCTATAGTAACGACAATAACAACTGGTTGATTTCGAGTTGACTCGGCAATGTTGTTGGTTCACGTTCTTAATTAAGGCATTTCGAATGTTGCAGCCACGTTGCTGACAATGAACAACAAAAAGATTCGAGTTGCAGCTGCCAATGTAAATGGCAATGAACAATTTTACAATTTGCCACACAGCATTGAGGTGCTGTGTCTGCTAGGCGTATGCGTAATATTTGCACTTGCCCCAATATAAATAGAGCATTACCAATAGCAACAGCAAGAAGAAGAGTGAAATGTATACAATATATACATACTTTTACACACATATATATGCTTATATAAAAAGAGAATATCAATTTATCTTTACTCAAAAATATGCATGTTTTGCATACGAAATGCTCAAGTGAAACTGAGCCCCGTCGTACCCCAACTTACCACAAAGTCCAACATCACGTAAGACTGCAATTTTTCATGTTTGTGCCCCGTGTGTCGAATCGAACTGTCACATCGTCTTGTTTATGCAACAAGGACGCATAAGTAGCAAGTTGCATGTTGGAGTGGGCACTGAGCAGAATTTCGAATTTCAAATGATTCAGTTAGCAACCCGTTGGGCAGCGTATGGCAGCCAGAGTGTAGCGAATGTATAAGTGCTGTCTTGAATTGCTGCCACACGCATTTGAGTCATGAAAAACTGTCTAGAATGAAATGAAATTACCAAACAATGTTTGCCAATGTGGTCTGTGGCACAGTGGCTTCCAATTGATGCTTCTGCTGCCATTTTTCAACTTCAAGACGAAAAGTTTAAATAGAAGTTACAGGTTGCAACTGAAGTTGACGTTGCCAGTGCATCATTTGGCAACTTGATGTATGTTAGGTTCTTTGTACTTTGGTGTAAATATGAAGCTGTATCTATGCATAACATATGCATTATATTTTGCTGATGGCATTATAATGGACTCTTGTCAGTGGTTACACTTCTGACATAGTACGTTAAAATGTTAAAAGGAAGAGCGGAAACAGTGAGATTGAATATTATGCTGTCACAAACAGGTGAGCTCAAGATGATAAAAAGAATGAAAGTCTCTCACATGCAAATACGCTTTTAAAGTCTTATTCAAATTATACTGCTCAGAGGCGAAAATTGTTTTTTGTAAAAGAAGCATATGACTTATTTTTAAACTCCATATATGTATCTTTGTTCCAGACCATTATTCAAACACTTTTATTTCATTTCTATAATTTAAATATGCGTCTTTTCCATACCATAAACAGCATTTTTCCAAACGCTAAACTGCAACTTCAAGCGCCTCGTCGTCACTTTTTTGACGGCTTAAAAAGTCCTTAGGTTCGTTCTGATCCTAGGACAGAAGAAGAAATGCGGGGGCGCCAAGTGATGGCAATACGGCGCTTGGGACAGTGTTGCCACATTGCATTTTACTATTTGCTCTCCAACAATGAAGGATCTGTACGACGGTCGCACTCAGCACTTTGTCTTTTGAACTTTGGATAACACTCGAAAACCCACTTTTCGTAACTCTTAATAACGGATCGTTATGCACTGCTTCTGTTGACAGGCAAGCAACATGGGATCTTTAGCATTTCTTTATTATCAGTAACATTTCGACGCACATTTCTTTTAGGGATATTGCACTTCTCTGTCAGTATTTCAACACTGACTATTTTCACATGTCCCTTATTTGCGTCACATTTTGATCGTCCTCAACATGGTATTATTGCGCTTCCCTTGTTAACGGTCTTGTATCATGTGACGCAAAATAAGACCTAAAAATTGCTAAGAGACAAATATGAGTAGCTCCTGAATGTACAGCAAAAGTCACTTGGCTAAGAAGTTGAGAAGAATCTTGAAGACCAAGAATCAGTTTATAGTTAAATAAAACACCATAAGAGGAATAGCGATTATGTAAAGACGGCAAGAAAGGACAAAAAAAAGAAACTGCTTTTGTACAGGGAGAAATGGGTCTTAATAAGTGTCACTTTTTCTTAATGATTTGTGACGTTACATAAAGGGGGTTGCCGAAATATGATAATTTGTGACAAGTATAAGTTTCAAATCTTCACAATCGTGACGTCATTTGTTAGAACAAGTATCTATAAAGGACTGAAGCCAAGAGATTTATCAAATTCACGCTATGATTAAATATAACCCCAAGTCAAAATAAATCCTAAAGCAGAAAAGGACTACTAGTAAGAGAGACAAATTATAACAAGATTGCATTCTATCCAAATCAGAAGAATTTTGCGAAAATGTGAAATTTCAGCAAAATTTTGCATTATCAGCTCATGTTTACAAATGTGCAAAAGAATGATATACCCTGAGCGGGTGGATTGATAAACAAACAAATTACAATGGTTCTAGGGGACTACACTTAAGTACTCCTACAGTAAAATAAATAGATTCAAAATGTATAAGACAACTTTAAAAACAATATAGAAGATTTTAAGATTATTTGTGAAAAGCAGACAACTTAATGCATTTTACTAAAGCATGCATAGTATTAAACTTAATAACAATTGATTTATATAAACTTTCAATAGTTTTCTACAAATGCATAGAAGAGCAATGCCCGAAAAGAGAGACAACAACCAAGAGTTTGACAGAAAAAGCTAGAAAGAGAAGCACTTCTTGTGCATGCATTTGACATGTCATCTCGACACGGCGAGTGAACTGCAAAAGAAAAAATACTAAAAGACAAAAAAAAAAAATTGAATTCAAAAGCAGTCGATGAGGCCAAGTATGGGTGACTGTGCATGGCATTCATTTACGTTTTGCATGTGTGCGTGTGAGTGGGTTAGTGTGCGCGTGTGAGCATGTGTTAGTGTGACCGTATCTGTGTATGAGTCGTAGCGACGCCACAAGCAAACACACACATACACAGAAAGGCCACAACGTTCGGAACTTTTGGTAAAAACTCATTTCCATTGATATGCAATGAGCGAAGCAGCAAACAGCTCCACGCTCCTCTCTTCACTGAGAGAGTTTCAGCATCCATTGTCCAGTGTCCAACGTTGCCCATTGGCAAAGCTGGCCAGTTTCGTGGTCTTTTTGAGCAACTTTGCAGTGTGACTTTTTTTGAAGTGTATTGTTTTAGCTTTTTCCCTTTTTTTTTGAGTTTTCTGTGCGGTATGACATTTTTTTACTGTTATGCTCTTTATTTTTGGCGCCATGTTACTATAGTGTCTGTGTAGGTCTCTCTGTCAGTATCTATGTGTGTGTGTGTGTGTCTGTGCCCTACACAATTGGTTTCCATTTTAAATGGCATTGTTTATTTTTGCATGCCATGTGATGAGTGCCCGCAACGTTTCGAATATAAACATAAATGCTTTTCGATGTATGCACCTGCCCGATAGCAGTAAAAAAAAAAAACTAAGGGAACAACCACAATAACAAAGATCCCCCATATGCGTTTTAGATGAACACTTTATGTTTCGTACTTTTGGGTTTCATATTTGCTGGTTTTGCAGCTGCTCTCAACGATTATTCCAAATGGTTCAGCGCATAAATTAAAAAAAATGTTAGTACTACAACTTGTAAATATTTGAAAAATATGCATGTATAGAATACGAAATTGAGTGTGACCATTCGTCCTTCGACACTTTGAGCTTTAAATGACTTCTAAAGATTTTATCACTTAAACAACAGTATTTGATATTGACAGTACCTGCTAAACTATAAGTGAAATAGTCCAATGGGATAAGAAGGCGCATTAGATTTTGACCAGGGTCTATATATTCTCGTGTATAGGTATAAGGCGGTCAAAAGTCAGTCGGTCCAACCGTTGTGTGTATGTTTTACTTTTGAGTGGAAAGTACTCCGTAAGATCTTTGGCACTCTACGCGTTGGCAACGTCTAAAGACCCGATGGAACGATGAACTCTATGATTACATTAATATAGTCAAGCGAATTCAAATTCAGCGGCTATGCTGGCTAAGCATGTTGTGCGTATAGATAAAGAAGCCTCAGTTAAGAAGAAGAATTGAATAAAAAATTAACAAAAGTTTTTAATCGGTTCCTTTCTTCTTCTTCTTCTTAACTAACCATAACAACCCCTTATCGGGTTACTGACTGATGTAAATACATTCTTTTAAAGGAATTGGGGTTTTAGGTGGTGGGTTCCAAACCCTACGCAAAGCCCTTCTAAGGCCTGGATTTGCTCTACTGGTCTCGAAAGAACCCAGTGTTATTGTTAGTCGCCTCATACGGCAAGCTTTGACCTGCTGAGGTGGTTTACTCCAACCCGCTCATGGGTTCATTTAGAATTCGATAATTTGAGCAAAATCGATACTGAAATGACGAAGTTATCAAAAGTGAAATTTTTTTCGAATATCCTAAAAAATTAAAAAAATCAACTTAGGAGTAAAACATACCTTTTGTGGTAAATTTGGGTTCGCTGATTTTAAATCCGGAAGCGTTTTGAATTATCTATTTCAATTGATTGCCCTATAACTAGCAAGTAAATCAAAGTAAACGAAAACTTTCTGAAATATATTTAACCGATATTAAATTGCCTTTAATTTGGCGTACAATTCATGTCGATCGGTAATAAGGTTTACGAGCAACAAGAGATTTGCTGACTTCGCAATTCTCGAATTGTTTTAATTATCCATCACCAAATTAACGGTTAAAAGTTATGTTTCAGCTTTAGGCTTTTCATTGAGGTCAAATTTGTTGCATAGTGTAATTAGTACTAATGAGAAAGTTGCGTTAGCTACAATAACAATTCAAATTTTAACGAATGCATTGAAATGTCCTTTGTGGCTTGCGAAAACAGCATTCTTTTAAAATATTTTGCCTATCTCTAACGAATTCCTTTCCTCTAGCACTTTGCCTCTATAGTTTTATTGTCCTCTGTTTTCAATGCATAATTGCCACAATGCATAACATGACAAGGAACAAATGTCAAGCGAAAAATTGTTTGTACAGATTTTCATTTTACAGAATGCCAACAAAAATAAATAGAATGCATTTCAAAAATAAAAAAAGTATTCAATAAAATAAACCAAATGGCAAAACTTGATGCAAATGCAGAGAACAAAAACATTCTACAAGTTTTTATACCCTGTACACAAAGTGTAAAATGGTATTGTACTGTACACTTGTGTAAAAGGCTATTATAGAAGGAGGCGTGGCAGATCATATGTTCCAGGGGCAAAAATGGTCAGGAGCAATACTCGGTCGATATAGACATGTCCGTCTGTCTGTCCTTCCGTATGAACGTCAAAATATCAGACACTATAAAAGGTAGAGGCACAAAAATTTACCAAAAGATGTGCATTTACACCAAAAAGATGAAGTTTGTCGAATCACGTCGATATCTTGCCCCCTTGTCTGTGACATATTTTTGCGGTTCACAGCCGCTCCGTTCAATCTACCATCTCGAAACTCGACAGAGGCGTACGTCGTGTTTATTTGCATCCATCTTTCAAATACGATAAATAAATCAAAAGTTATAGTCAAAATAGTCAAAAGTTCCCTATAAACTAAGCCAAAATTGCACTGCATGTAGATATGGATACATGTGAGCTAGAGTTACATAAACCCCCTCATCCCACAAAATCGATTTACATTAATTACTGCCACACCCCACCAATATATTGATTTGAAAATTGTCACAGACATTTATAAATGCATTTTTAATCTACATGTTCAACGACAATCACGCAAGAATACTGGAGTAATGGGCACAGAAGTAATTTCTGCCGCAACTTCCCAATTACAGTCATATCGAACTTGTATAGAGAGACGTAAAAGAAAATAGTTCCGTTTCCATTTTACCGTGTGCTGGATATAGTGATTAAGGTGAAAAAAAGGGTACAGGGTATTCCACTGTCGGGCACCGTCCCGACTGTCTGTCAAATTTCTTGTTAATATTGTGGTGCCAGCTGATATAGTTGTTGTTGCTGTTGTTGTTTTTGTTGTGGCAGAAGCGGACGCCCTGATTCAATACAATAATAATAAAATTTGCATGCAAAATAGGCATTGAGTGTTAAATGCAATGCAAAAAACACACACCAATACACATGAGTTTCTACAGCAAACGATTTACATATACAAATTTTGCAGCGCATTGTATTTGTATTTGTACTCGTTGTACTTGTTGTACTTGTTGTACTTGTTGTACTCGTTGTACTTGTTGTACTCGTTGTACTTGTTGTTGTTGTTAAAAATCGTAATCAAAAATTGCGCAATAATTTGCATGTTTATTTAATAGCCCAGCAACACGCCCTGCAACTGGTTCACCACAGTGGATTCTCTTCTCAAAGAGCTTTTGGTCGCCCGCTGCCAGCCACCAATAAAGCGCCCCCAAGCGGCAGAAACAAAGCATAAGCTTCCTCTCTCTCTTGCACACGCACACACACATACTCTCAGTGTTGCATCGTGTGTGTGTGTCGCAATTTGGGCAAACATTTTGTATGCAGCGAACTGCATTTGTTGTATTAGTTTTGGTTTTTGCGTTTTTGGCTTATTTTCAGTTTTGCATATCAAAATAACTCCCTTTCGTACGGATTTCGACACTCTTACTCTCTCTTTTCACACGTTTAGGCTAATACAATACTCATTATTAGGCTTCCCAGCGGACCAAACGCTCGTATATGATATCGCATACGAGTGAATTGCGAGACTTAACCCGATAAAACGCTCGTTTTTAGATGCGAAAAAGATACGAATAAGATTCAAATGTCGTTCAGTTTTTGGCAGAAAAAGCTATTGGCTACGTGTGTCTCAAGAAATATTGTTATCTTGTATTTGGCGATATCACTTTTAACTCGTTAGAAATATCAGAAAAGTCTCGTAAAACATATCGCACAAGGTTTGGAAACACTGCGATACGATCCGCTGGTCGCATTTTTATCGCGAAACATTCGTTTGCGAGTGTTTAGCGAGGCAACACTGTAACACTCGTTTTTCACTCGTTTGCGAGCATTTTGCGAGATTTTCGCTAAAGGTATGTTGGTCCGCTGGGTTGGCACACATGTGTGTGTGTTTTTGTGTGTGTATGTGTGTGTGTGTGTGTGTGTGTGTGTTTTTGTGCCGTTAATGTTTTACTTTATGTTCTAATGAAATTGTCTGCGGGCACCTCGCACGCTTGTTTTCACTCCCGCTGTTTGCTCCAAAAAACTCTTTGTATTTCTTGTTGGCTTTATTTCTGCCGCTAATTTTATGACAGCCCAAAACTTTGTGGGCTGCGTGGGTGCCCATATTATTATGAAATATATTTTGTTTTACTATATCTGTTAATGTGTTTTATTTGATATTGTTGGTTGTAATGGCTGCGATTTCGACGGAGCCCCAATCTGCCCGGTAGTATGATGCGGCTGTCGGAGTGCGTTTCCACCCGCAGCGGCTTTGAGGTGATCGACGAAGGCGCGTTGGTCCAAATAGGCCAAATCAGCTCGTTTTGAGCAATATAAAATGTTTTTATGTTTTCTGTGCTTTATTTTAAGTTACGTTTAAGTTAGGTTAGTTACAAAGGTTAATTTAGATTTTAGATATGCGCGTGCACTTGCGCTGGCTGACGCTAACAGACTTCAAAAAAGTGGCGTGATTAACTTAATTTATTACATATGCATAAGCATAAGCATAAGCAAGTAACTGATTAACATAACTGCGCTTAAAGCTCGCCCGCTAACGGAGTTGGCAAAGCGCATGCTAAGAATAGCGCTTGAGCGTTTTAAGCGCAGCTTCGCTTATCGTAGACGGCAGCTTTGCTTCTCTTAAAAGCTGCTCTCTTCGCTTCAATCTTAGCTTAAACATTCTCCCCCCTTTGATGATTGTCAAGGGAATCATCAAACCGTCCATCGTCTTTAAGCTCGTTCTCGCTCCAGTTCTTGATGCCCACACACGGTGCTAACTGAAAAAACTCAAAAACGCTGAAAAGACAAAAGTGCAATTTAACTATTATCGTGTTATGTCGGTGTCGCTGTTGTGCAGATTGTCATTAATTGGTAGCGGGCACAACTTGGCGACAGGCCGTTTTACAATTCCATTCTGTGTTCTTAGCGTGGCCACTCGAACTAAACCATCCGCTCCTGCATGCGTGTCCGTGATGCGACCGAGTGCCCACCTATTAGAAGGTAGTTGTTCATCCTTTATCATAACAAGATCGCCAACACGTAGATTCTCCTTCGACTTTAACCACTTTGGTCGACGTTGTAAACGTGATAAATATTCGGAGCTCCAACGTTGCCAAAACTTTTGCGCAAAATATTGGCAGTTTCTCCAACGATTCGTAAGAGTGCAATTTGTTATCTCAGGTACAGGGGGCGCCAACAACGCGTCGCCTGTAAGAAAATGGCCTGGTGTCAATACTAACAAGTCATCTGGATCATTCGATAATGGACAGAGCGGCCTTGAATTGAGACACGCCTCAATTTGTGCTAATACTGTCGCAAGCTCCTCATAAGTGAATACGCGTTCTCCAAGCGTTCTCTTCAAATGATGTTTCATAGATTTAACTCCTGCCTCCCACAATCCGCCAAAATGTGGTGCAGATGGAGGATTGAAATGCCATGATATTCCTCTACATGACAACTTCGGTACTATTGATTTTGTGACATAAGATTGATAAGCTAACTTGTCGACTTGCAGCTTCTTATTAGCTCCAACAAAATTAGTGCCACAATCGCTATAAATGTCGCGACACAAGCCTCGCCTTCCAATAAACCTGTATAAGGCCCCGATGAATGCGTCCGACGTCAAATCTCCGACTGGTTCCAAATGTACAGCTTTCGTTACCAAACATACGAAAACTGCAATGTAGCCCTTTAATGATGTGCGCCCTCGGCCTTTGGACGGCGACACGTTGATTGGTCCAGCGTAGTCCACTCCAGTTGCTGCAAATACTTGACTTGGACGGACACGCACAGCCGGTAAATTTCCCATTTGTTGCTCGGTGCACCGAGGCTTCATTCTGTAACAAATTATACATTGATGAGTTATACGTCGCACAGCATTCCTACCATTTAATATCCAAAAACGCTTTCTTATATAGTTGAGCGTGAGCGCTGCTCCCCCATGCAATGTGTTGGCATGGCTGTGTTGAACCACTAGCGTTGTAAAATGGTGTCTATATGGCAGTATGTAGGGATGCTTTTCCCTCATCGGCAATAGGGCGTCGCGCAATCTCCCTCCAAGCCGTATAACTTTCTCTGTAGCGTCAAAGTATGGATTCAACGCCATCAATGTGCTCTCCTTGCATATAGTCTTGCCAGCAGACAGAACCTTCCACTCTGCTGCAAAAAAATCAGACTGCACCATTCTCACTATGCATGTGAGACTTGCGTCCAGCTCGCTGACTGTAAGCCAGCCTATATTGCGATCCGATTTAGCCACGCGACAGTTGTGTAAAAACCGCCGCACATAAGCTATAATTCGTAATAGCCGTGAATATGATGAGTATCGATCCAACAATGATGGTTCAGATATCTCCTTGATTGTAACTGCATTGACGCTGCTGCTACTCATTTCGCTGCTCACTGCATATGTCGTTTGTTGATCGATGTCCATGGCAGGCCACTCCTGCTCTGAACCATGCAACCAACGTGGCCCATGCCACCATAATTTATGCGATGATAACTTTCCTATGCTGATTCCACGACTAAGGCAATCGGCAGGATTATCCTCTGATGAAACATGCCGCCATTGATGCGCTGATGTCGCCTCCAAAATCGTCTTAATACGGTTTGCAACAAACGGCTTCCACTTGGCAGCACCACCACGTATCCAGCATAGCGTAATCATTGAATCTGACCAAAAAACAGTTTCAGAAAAGTTAACATGTATATTCAGATTATTTTTCAGATATGTAAACATTTTAGCTGCCACCAATGCAGCACATAATTCAGCTCTAGGTATTGTTAGTTGTGGCTTAATTGGCGATACTTTCGACTTTGCCAATAACAATTCTGTATGATAATTGTGCTTTTCAATAAGCACCCGTAGATATGCAGCCGCGCCATAGGCACGCGCTGATGCATCGCAAAATATGTGAAGCTGAGCCTGACTGTTGGGCTCCAGCCCCTTGATATAACGTGGAATTCGTACATCTCCTATTCCAGGTAGCTCGTCGATAAACCTTTTCCATTCCTTTTCAATTGACTTGGGTACATGCGAGTCCCAATCAGTTTTTGCCTTCCATAACTGCTGCATCAAACACTTGGCAGTTATTATTACAGGACTAAGCCAGCCCAATGGATCGAACAGCCGTGCAACTGTTGACAGTATTCCTCTTTTGGTTGGCGTACCTGAAGAAAGCTCAAAATTTATTTTATATCGAAACTCATCCTCACCTGGGCTCCAGTAAAGACCCAGCGTGCGTATAATTTCGCCAGTTTGAAACGACAGTAGATCTTTTGTTTCACGATGCTCCAAAGGTATATTTGCTAGTAATTGCGAGCAATTGCTGGCCCACTTGCGGAGTTCAAAGGTTCCGCTTTTCAGCATACCGATAACTTGCCTTTGAGTTTCCTCTGCTTCAGTTAAGCTATTGGCTCCTGCCAATATGTCATCCACATACATTTGCTGCCGCACAACATTGACAGCTAGTGGAAACCTTTCTGCTTCATCCATTGATAACTGTTGCATGACTCTTATTGCCAAGTATGGCGCTGAGCTTGTTCCGAACATAACCGTCGAGCACCGATATTCGTTGATATGCTCGTGTTGATCAGCTCTCCACAAAATTCGCTGATAATGTGAATCCTCCTCATGCACGTCAATGCATCGATACATCTTCTCCACGTCCGCTATAAATACAATTTTATGCGCACGCCAATTGAGAAGCACTCCAGGCAATTCCACATGTAGCTTCGGCCCTGTCGCCAAAATCTCATTCAGCGATTTTCCGTTGCTAGTTTTCATGGAGCCATCGAAAACCACTCGAACTTTCGTAGTTGATGACGTCTCCTTGATGACAGGATGATGTGGTAAATAGCAATGTGTAACTCCCCCCAATGCTCCTTGTTGTGCATGGACACAGGCATGTGGCAATACCCGCTGCATTTGGCCAAGTTCCAAATACTCAATGATAGTTTTGGAGTACACATCTCTCAGTTTTGCGTCAGCACGTAGACGCCGATCCAGATGGCATAAGCGTTTTAGCGCCGAACCGTACGACGCGCCAATCACCATTGTTGGATCCAGATACGATAAAAATGGTAGCCGTACCAAATATTTCCCTGAGGGCAAACGCTGGTGGGTGCGGGTAAAGAAATCTTCACACCAAACTTCCTCTTCTGTTCGGCATGGCATTCCTTCTTCCAGCTGCTCTATCTCCCAGAACTTGCGTAGCAAATTATCCAGCTCTTCAGCAGCATCATCCCTAGCTATCGTCACCTTGTGCGCCGATATGTTTGATGCTCTTTCCATTGTTTTGCCAGATACTATATAGCCCAACTGCGTATTTTGTGCGATAGGAGAGCCGGCTGGCCCTCGATAATTTTCACTCAGAATCAGTTCATCGTAGATGTCGCTGCCAAGTAAAATGTCAACCACCTGCGGCACAAAATAGTTAGGATCGGCTAGACTCAAATGTTGCAAATGCAGCCAATTATCAGCTGCCACACGCCGCTCTGGCATTCTCTGACTCACCTTTGGTAAAATATAAGCGTTTACATTAAACTTTACCTGTGGATCATACTTCGAGCCCACCTTGAGCTCCATTGCTGCCGACGTTTCCGTCAGTTTAGTGTTCGCTAAGCCATTCACCCTGATGTGCACTTTCTGCCGTGGGAGGCGTAGAAGCTGCGCTGCGCTCTCCGATATAAACGAAGCTTGCGAACCCTGATCCAAAAACGCTCGAAACTGCATCGCGCAACCATCCACTGAGTCTACAGTGACAATAGCTGTCGGCAGCAACACGTCGTACTTTGTCGTAGACAAAGCCATATGCGATCCATTGATCACATTTGAAGATAGATGCTGAGCGCGCTCATCCGGCCTTCCCGCGGCGATATTTGTAGACGCATCCGTAGGACTACATCTACGCTCCATGTGGATGAGGGTGTGATGTCGCTCAGTACAATGAACACAATGTCGGCGGCTGCTGCATTTTGAAGATAAGTGATTATAACCTAAACAGTTAAAACACAGCCGATGTTTCAGCACAGCCGCTTTCCGATCCGATACACACATATCGTTAAATAGTTTGCAGTCACGAACAGGATGATCATCTTTGCCACATACTGCACAAACACTCGACGCCCGAGTAACAAATGAGGATTTGACGTCACTGCTCCGCTGCCCGCGTGAGCCAGCTACGCCCTGCTGTGTAACTTTCCGTTGCTTTGTCGATGCCGATAAATCACCACTAGACAATGACGTAATCATTGTTCTATATAGGGCATCGAGATATTTACAGAGCTCCTCAAACGTTGGTAAATTTTGCATAGATGACAATGATCGCTCCCATTCTACTCGCAGCTCACCAGGCAACTTCTTTGTCATGTAGTAGACTAAGATCTGGTTCTGCTGTGTAAGATCAACTCCAACTTTCTCCAAGGAGTTCACACATGAGCGACAGGTTTGTATAAACCGCTTCAATGACCCAGGGTCGCCATGCTGAACTGATAATTGTTGATCGAACACATCCATATAATGATAAAACAACACTCGCTTGTTGTCGTACAAATTGATAAGCATCTTCCATGCCACTTGGTAATTAGACTCAATCAGAGTAAGGTGCTCTATATCTTTAGCCGCTTCATCTGAAAGAGAATCTTTGAGATAATGAAACCTGTGGAGATCTGTTAGCCGTGAACACTTATGCACGCGAGACTCGAAAACTTCCTTAAACGCAGGCCAATCAACAAACTTGCCAGTAAATATGGGCAGCTTTACCGTGGGAAGCTTCACTTCCTCTGCTACTGGCTGCATACTGCTGTTCAAATCGGGATTACCCAGTGCTGTAGACGTTGCAATGGTTTCTCGATGGCTGCTCAGCTCTGTCTTTAAATCAGCAACTGCATCGATGTAAGCTTCCTCAAAAAGCCCTTCAATATCCGCTTCAATGTAGTCTGCTTTGATGTTTTCGATGTCCCCGGCTCGCATAAGCGCCCTATGATTATTTCGAAATTCTGCGTGTATATTAGCCAACGAGCCAATCCTCGTTTCCAAATGCGCTTCAGAGCGCTGCGTTGCCTCGTTTTTAAATTTCGCCCAAGATTTGTGTACTGCCTCAAGCAGCGACTTTTGCTCAGAAATTAAATTAATCATAATCTCCGCCATTCTGTTATACACCTTGTAACACGACAATGTCAAATTGCACTCACCTTGCGTTTGAGGTTAGGTAGCACCGCCTGGCAATATGACTATGCCGAAAATCCAGATAAAGTACGTCCAACGAACTGCAATCGGCGATATATACAACGCAATCCAGTCGAAGAGTCAAATCCTCACAGGAGGCACCAAAAAATGTTGGTTGTAATGGCTGCGATTTCGACGGAGCCCCAATCTGCCCGGTAGTATGATGCGGCTGTCGGAGTGCGTTTCCACCCGCAGCGGCTTTGAGGTGATCGACGAAGGCGCGTTGGTCCAAATAGGCCAAATCAGCTCGTTTTGAGCAATATAAAATGTTTTTATGTTTTCTGTGCTTTATTTTAAGTTACGTTTAAGTTAGGTTAGTTACAAAGGTTAATTTAGATTTTAGATATGCGCGTGCACTTGCGCTGGCTGACGCTAACAGACTTCAAAAAAGTGGCGTGATTAACTTAATTTATTACATATGCATAAGCATAAGCATAAGCAAGTAACTGATTAACATAACTGCGCTTAAAGCTCGCCCGCTAACGGAGTTGGCAAAGCGCATGCTAAGAATAGCGCTTGAGCGTTTTAAGCGCAGCTTCGCTTATCGTAGACGGCAGCTTTGCTTCTCTTAAAAGCTGCTCTCTTCGCTTCAATCTTAGCTTAAACAGATATATATTTTGAGGTTTGCTGGAAACATTTTTCATGGTATGTGGCTAAAAGAGTTTTATCATTTAGAAAACTCACATTTTATGGAAAACTTTTTTTAGTTTTTCTCGAATACATAAAGATAACCTATTTAAATCCCTCGTGTGGTGTGCAGTTGTCAAATCGTTTGCAGATGCTGTCCGTAGTGAAGCAGCGGTTTTGGCAAGCGTGGTCTAAGAATTATTTCCACACAGTAGAGATGCGAAGGAAGTGGCAAACGCTCAAAGTCATCTGTCCCGTCGGTTCTGTGCTGTCAGATGAGAAGAACAACTTACCATCACAGCCCTTAGGGTCGTTTTTACGATTCAACGTATAGATGGTAAAGTGCACGTAGCAGAAATCAGAACCTCAACAGGCGTTTATAAACATCACAACAAACTCGTTGTATTGCAAGTTTATCTCAAACATAGTTCGCTACTTCAACGTAACAGGAAATTTTGTGCTAAACACCTGATTAAAGCTTTGAAGTCAAAATTTCACAAATTTTAAGTTTTTACCATGAAACCTTAGGCAAGCTTGTTATTAACAAACAAATAACAAAATGTATTATAACAGCGAAAAGCCCTATTTTAAACTTTAAGACGTCTAAATTTATAGTAAAATGAGCACATAAAATCGTTGAAAAACATAGAAAACTAAACACTTTAGTAGTAAACTTTACCAGAAACTTGTTTTTACCAAACAACCATCCATCGATGTTGCTTTGGAAATTCACTAAACAACTTGATCAGTCGTAGGCCGCGAGGCAAATGTAAAACAGTCAGCTGTGAATTCCCTGTAACTGAGCAACTGGCATATGCTAGCACCACCACGAAAAAAAACAACAACAACTTTCCTTTTCTTTTCGCGTGCATGCTACGCTTAAAGTAAATAAAAGCAAATTACCATATGAGAGTAATAATAGGTCTTTGAAATGAACTCTTAATACTCGCACAGCACACAAAAGTTCGTGCAACAGTCTTGTTCGCCGTGTGGACGCTGCTAACACAGCACACACAAGCGAACAGCATTTGAGCGTAACACTATCCGAGCGTAATATCGTCCGAGCGCAATAGCAGATTTTCGTGATTTTCGGCATACAAGTCGGTCTCACCATCAAAACGCGCCTTCACAAGTTTCACCCCAAAAAGCTATGACAGTTTGCCATATGATTTCTTGCATACCCTTGAGTTCTTCTGTTTCGGACTCAAACCTTTGTGTGACAGGTTGAATGATTTGTCCGAAATGCAGTTTCCACTTGGTTTTTGGTCTTCCTGTTCTTCAAAATTTCTCTCTTCCGGGGGTTTCAGCTTGATTTTCGTTTCAGTTTTTCGTAATTTCATTGGCATTCTAACTTTTTCCATTGCCCATTAAAGCCCATTCATATTGCAGCTTAGTTGAATGAAGCTTTAAGAATTTAAAAACAAAATTTTCATCTTTAAATTTTTTTGTTTATTTTTTAATTGGTATACTTTGTTATTTTAAGGTTGATTCATGACTTAAATTGAGGAGTTAAAAAGTTTACTTTTAAAATTTGCTGCCAATGTTAGAGATCGCTTAAATCGAATTGCGAATCACCAAAAAAATGTATTGGCTGATTGTCGCATATTTGACCAGTCACACACACACACACACACACACCGACATGCATAAACACATTTACAAGTCACAATATTTTGACTCTGTTGTAATTTATTTGACATATTTATGGGTTCATAAATACACAAACGATGCACACACACCATTATGTATAGAACGTACTGCATATAAGTATGTGTAGAAAAAAGCGTTCATATATCTATTTCCATTTTTTTTTTGTAGTTTTATGGCAAATAGTTGAAAATAACAAAAATTGTGCATCAAAATATATTTATGTATGGAGCATGGCTTTCAAAAGTTTGGACTACGTCCAACTCAAAAAGCGTATCCGTGTACAATAGCAACGACAAAAACACGGCATAAAAAGACACGTGCAGCGAGAGAAAGAGAGAGAGCTACATAGCCCAGCATAAAGTACATTGCTCATACGCCGCATGGTCCAAGTTGCAAAAAACCAAAATAAAACAAGTTTTTTATGTAATGATTTTGTGCCTTGCATTTTTTCTCTTCTTATTTCTCTCTTTGGCATGACGTATTGACAGCTGATGATAAAAAATTGTTTTGAAATAAAACCAAAGAGAAACATTGACAAAATAACGTTAGCTAACGAATGGCTCTTAAAAAGAGGAAGACATTTATTTTGCAATGCAATGCGAGCTATAAATGATAGATGTTAAAATAGCTTTAAAAAATATGGAAGAGAGAGCGATTTCACGATCTCTTAAATTTTGTATTGTAACTCTTAAACGCACAATTTCCACATTAAATATTTTAGCTGCTGTTACACTTTTAATTTATGTATTTTACTTATGGTCTGTAAGTGTATTCGAGTGTGAGTGTGTGTGTGTGTGTATATATGTGTGTGTGTGTATGTGTGTGTGTGTGGGTTTTGGGCCTCTCTTTTTGCGCTATTCGTCTGCCTACCACCTGCGGCATTTACTGTGTTCTGGCCTTATTGAAATTCCAAACTTGAAATGGCTGCAAGACAGGAGGCTGCGATGTTGACAGCAAATGCCAGACAGTTGGTTGGAAACCGCCGCAGGCGAAACCGTTTTTATCCTCTTTGACTGAAAAACATAAAAAGTAAAATAAACAGAGTAAAGAGTTTTTTAAGTTTACCAAGAAGTTTTACATGCTGGGCAGAAGACAGGGATTATAACACATTGTATAGTGCATATGTATATGTGTAGGTATGTTTATAAGCTATATTATTATTACAAGTTGGTTGCATACTAAATAAGTTTTAAGTAGACATACTTAGTTCCTAAATAGTGTGCTATCATTTTTCATTAAAACTAGAAAACAAAATGAAACTCAACATGTGTAGTTCGAGAAGGGTGTCACATTGGTCCTTTTGTAAGGGAACGTCGCCACGGGTGGCCTTAGGTTCTGGCATTTGAACAAAGGTCGAATTGCTTGAAAATATTAAATAACCCTATTAAAACATAAGTCTCATTTTAAGACTTAGAGCGCTTTTTGTTAAAACATGCAAAGAATATTTATGTAATTTTCAAATTGGAACAAAATAAGTGAAAAGTGACATGTCGAACATTTATTATTCCAAGCCCCAATCGTGTTTGAAATATATTCATTGCATTATTGAAAACTTGAGTATATAACCCACTTAGCCTACCTTCTAATCCCACTCTTAAAGCACAACCCTTTGCTTGTAGCACGCCAATTGGCTTGCCAACTAAGTATCGACTAAGTATCCATCAAGTCTGTTGGTAGTGAATTGGCTTTATCTCTTCTTCTTCCTTTTACCTCGCCATAACAACCCTTTTTCGGGTTACAGCCTGAAGAAGGGCATTGTTTTATTCGCCTCTGCCCTGAGACTTCTTCAAACGGTAATACCAAAGGTAGTTAGTGTACTCTCCATGTGGTCCTACCAATGAAGACATGGCCTGCCCATTCGTCGCCTTCCTTTAACACCCGCATTGAAGACAGTCCTTGCAGTAGCTTCTTCATCCATACGAACAACTTTGCCGCTGAGTGTAACTTTGCTTGGATTTGTCAATATCATCGCAGAGCTTATAGAGTTAGTCGTTCCATGGGTAGTTGTTGCCAATACGTAAAGGGCCAAAGATCTTACGAAGTACATAGCGCCCTCTTAAACACTCCAAGGGCATTTTCATCAGACTGCGTCATCACCCATGCTTCAGTGCCATAGAGAAAGACTAGAAGGATGGACGTCTTATAGAGTATTAGCTTCATCTGGCGAGAGTGGTCTCTACTACTCATATGCCTACTAAGAGCAAATTAACATCTATTGGCAAGAGTGAATCTCATCCTGCTCTCTCCAAGCTTACGTCATTGTTCATATGAGTGTTTAGCCCACATCGTGGGCTCACTCTTCTTGAGGGCAGAGAAAACGACACCAAGATTCAAATCATAGTGCATGCTCTCATCCAGCCATATTCTGCAAAAGAGCTGGTGCATGCCACCTTAGTGGCATTACCCTTATCTTTTATCGTTAATAATTCACTTCACAACCTGTGCCCCAGTTTTTGAAGAACTTTTTAACGACATTGCTGCACATCTAGAAGTTCTCTGACTCGCTTTTTTTGCATCGGAAAAGGCCCGTCTTCATCTTCTTCATATCCCGATAGTGGTCTCGCACAGACCGCGTACTTTTATAGAGGTCGTTTATCGCTACAATAACGTTATCAATCTAGTTACGTTTTTATTTTACAGAAGCTAACTAATCTGATCTACTAGGAAATCTAAAAACAAAACAGATAAATTTGTTACAAAAACCGTAAACCGTAACATTCTGCTGGTGAGAAACGAGCAGATATTAAATCAATTCAACAAACATCATCTTACCCGGGATTACGCGCATCTTTCTGTAAAATTTTGTGTTTCCGTCTGTTACATACATTGCACAAGTCTATAATACCTTTTAACAATTGTATCTTCTTCTTCTTAACTGGCCATAACAACCCATTATCAGGTTACGGCTTGATGTAAATACATTCTTTCATTGGAATTTTGGCTTTACGTGGTGGGTCCCAATCCCTTAAGGCCTACTGGTCTCGAAAGAAACCAGTGTCATTGTTAGTCAACTGCTGAGTTGGTATTCTCTAACCCGTTCACCACACGGGGGTGTGGTATAGGGTAGGGCATAAAAAACATAAGCAAGCGTCAAATTTCGCGTTTCTGAAGGAAATAGTATGGCATCAACGTAGAACTCACTTACCCTATGTTGTAGAATATCAACTAATTTTATTTAAACTGAGCCCTCTTAAGTCGAACTGCGATACACTTTCGCTCAAATCTAGTTCGGCAACTAGAAAAAGAAAGAGTATGCAACGGGCGAGTCAACCCCAGACATTTTCATGTTGTTTTTAGCTAGATTCCGTTGCGGCTGAAGAGCGTGTCAATGTCTGGTTCGTGTGGTTTGTCATTTTGGTCGCTCCTTAGTGGCTGTGTCCTACATAAGTTTCATGGCTACTCTTCTCTGCTCTTCTCTCAAGTGTGGAACTGCTTAGAAGTCAACTTAGTTGCGCCTGGCAAAACATCGGCCGCATTTTTGTTTTGCTCGTTTGTCTGTTTGCTTGTTTATTTGCTTGTTTGTTTTGTGTCTGCCTTCTTAAGCTGGCGAACAACACTTGAAGGTTGTTCGCCCTCTTTTGGTTTGTTTGCATAACTTTTGATCAGCTTTTAATTCAATCTAGAAGCCGAAATGCAGTTTTTTTTAATATTCTCTCGGCAGTCTGGAAAGTTTTGCTGATTGCATATGAAAATTACTTGATCAAGTTCATTAGCGCGTGAAAAATTTATTACAAGCAAAGTCTAAAAATTCTGCCAAATATATGTAGAGTAAAAATTATTAATGTGGCCATAAGTTTTATCGCGATGCCAAAAAAGTAAAGTCAATAAAACTGTATAAAAAACACGAAAAACCCATAAATCTAGTAACATATTTTGACCTATTCGCAAACACTCACACACATAAATAAGCTGCCAATTATTGTTGTGTAACTGCACTCTGCAGCTACCTTGAAAAGTCACACATACGATAGCCCATAGATATCACACACACACACGATTAAAATAAATGACCAAACAAACTGGCAACAATTTTCGACTAACAGAAAAAAAAAAAACATAAAACTAATCACAGTATTTATGTGCACAAAAATAAATTACGAAATAAAGTTTCTTGTTTTGGTTTTTTTCTTTTTATTTTGGTATTTTTACTGGTTGGTTTTCGAATTTTACCCAAATGTAACATTAATTTTCTGAAAACAAACAAAAAAAGCTGTAAACTTTTTGTGCTGAAAGTAAAAACTAAGCGGAACTGGTCAAAACTAAAACTGCCAAAAATGCACATAAACAACAACAACTATACAATAACAACAAAGTAGATTTTTCAATATAAATAAGTAACTAATTAAAATCCATTTAAAAGCTTAAAATGGAAAGCGGTGCAAAAAACAAGTGCAATAAAGTGAAAAACTTTGATAAATGTATATTAAAATGTTTATTTCGATACTTTTTTGGTGTTTTTCGTTGAAGCATGCTAATGTAATGCAGCAATATAACTCTAAAAGTTGGTATAAAAGTTGAATTGCTATTTCTCAAAAAAAAAGAAAGCTTAAGTTTTCTTGTAGGACTGAAGTAGCTCTACTGGTGTCAGAAGAACCCAGTGTCATTGTTAGAAGCTTTGACATGCTGAGGTGGTATTCTCTAACCCGCTCACGACACGGGGGAGCGTGGGCCCTGCTTTGACTTAATTAACTTGACATTCTGTCTGTAGCTATCAAATAAATCATTAAAAATAAAATAAAATATAATAATCTATGTTCTTATCTAAAGTATTGATTCTATGGAAGCTGTTGCATTTTAAGGTTATTAATGTTTGCACTTTATGTGCTTCACCACCAAATTTTGTGGGCCAAAAATCTATCTATAAAGTTTACTCTAAAGCTGCAAAATAATTGATGGGAGAGTATATCGATTAAGTTTTTGATTATCGACTAATGTATTCGATATTTTGTAATGTTTTGTATAATGTATCTAATGTAAACCAAAGAGCATGAAAGTAATAGAGTAGAATCCTGGAGCGTTAAAAAATTCAAAATTTTGCTTAAATGCTTCCATTCTAAAGACAGTGTATGTGTGCAGTTGTAATTTGTTGAAAGAGTTTTTCTGAACATTACAGAGTAAAGCATAACGTTATCTGCAACGAATTGTAATGATCGATAATATCGATAGTTTTCATTTGCAGAGCTTGGCGTATATTATCTACAGTTTCTAGCATCGATGATAAAATGCTTATGCTATGACTTTCAAAACTTGTAAAGCTTTTCTAAGTTAGTCCGACGTTTATAAGACTTTAGCCATTTGTGTCGTCAGTATCCCTAAAATAGATGTCATATGGAGACTTATAATTACATCATTATAAGTAGCTGCTCTACTTACGTTCATAATAAACCCACTTCTTCATAACTTTGAGCTGAATCTATATCATGAAAGGGCAGTTTCGATAGTTCAACTTCGACTTTGTGTTTCAATCATTATCAATATCGACAGTGCCGTTAAAATAGCGCTTCAAGGGCATTGGAATCAAATATGCTTGACCGAAAAATTAAAAGTACATGCATGCGATTATTGACTTTTTTATATATAACCAATCTATCGATAGTACTATGGAACTCAAAAAGTCAGACTACTATATATAAATTTTATGCATTGACATATGTTTAACTATAAATAACTCTTATGTGTGAATATAAAATTGACGTTCAAACATATTTTATCACTAAGTTTTTTTTCAATAATAGTATCAACATGGCACGATGTTTCTTACAACAATAAAGTCAATACAATAAAAGTGATACCTATTTCCACAAAAAAAGAGGTTTACTTTGAGGTTTTCATATAATATACACTGATAAGTTACTACTGTACCATTCAACTAACCAAATCCGCTCTAAGCACATCTGCGTTTTCCATAATCATCCCACAAAATGTTAGCTATGTCTATTTAACTACAATTTTTGTAGAAGCTTCCGCCAGAAATTCTAAATGCCAAATCATAAATAAGCACTTGCACTTTTCAACATGCTACATAAAAATAAATAAATAAAAATGAAAACAGCAAAGACGAAAATAAGAAAAACCCAGAGCCAAAGGACCTAATAGTAGGAGTCTCTGATGGGTGTACACAGATTGTAGGGGAAACGAAGTTACAATAGAAGTTTACAACATATGATAAAGCTTAAAATGTTTGGATGTTGCTCTGCGCTGCCAAGCAACAAAATGGCGGACCATTAAAACTGGA
The DNA here is from genome assembly GCA_035041775.1 of Chymomyza caudatula. Classification (NCBI taxonomy): domain Eukaryota; kingdom Metazoa; phylum Arthropoda; class Insecta; order Diptera; family Drosophilidae; genus Chymomyza; species Chymomyza caudatula. Next base: position 296,995 of record JAWNKW010000039.1, on the reverse strand, counting down.
CATTTGTAAACATAAACTGACAGATAAACACCCCACCCCCACACCCCCCCACACACATAGAGAAAGAGAGAGGTACAGTTGGAGAGTGGGACAGCGCAAGGACTTTACCTGCCACAACAAAATGAGAACAAACAAACTCAAAAACATAAAGCTGCTTCTGTTCTAGCTGTAAGTTAGCTGCCCTTACAATTTTCATTGGTTTATATCACACACACACACACACACACACACACACACACACACACACACACACACACACACACACACACACACACACACACACACACAAACTTACCTATAAAGAGCCGTTAAAATACTTAACAAACGTAGATTGTAAAAGTTTTTTATATATATATATGTATGTATAACAAAATAAAATAGATGCGGCTTCCAACAACAACAACAACAAGAAACAAACAAATTTAAGCTTACAATGTCCAACTGAAGGACAATTTTACGGGCTAGCTGGAAATGAGTCCGATAACTACACAAAATGGCGTAGAGACGCAATGCAATGCGATACATAAATGCATCACATCAGTGACGTAGATACTATTTTACAATAAGAAGGGGGAGCACAATATTAAACAACTTTTCCTTGGAACAAAAACGATTACAAAATTTATATTTATTATTTTTCATTTAGTAAAAGTTTTAGATAAATTAAAATTTACAGAAGTTTTTCATGCTAATGATATCATATAGCTTTCGGAGTACTTTGTTCCGTTCCATTCTGTAGCACTTTCAGTTCATTGATTCGACGAATCGTATATCTTATGTATGGTATGTTCAAGTGGTTCATATTGTAATAACTGATGAATAATGTATATATAAGTTACTAAAGTTAAGTATAATGCTTTCTTTGAACTGATCTTCGCTCGAAACTCACAATACCGACAGGGTTGCTTACACAATAATCCTTACCACCCAGGGGAATCATATATGTACATATATCCTTGGACACTCTGATGCGGCTGGAGCGGCGGAGAGTTGTTGGTGCTGAGCGAATTCGTTATTTAGCTCCAACAGCGTTGGAATTATAGCCGAATTGTCTCCAAACAGCTATGTCTGGCTGATCGGGCAATGATGACTCTGCCCGCAAATTGGCGGATGATTGAGTAACGTGTTTTGATACTGCTGACTCTGTCCATAGTTCAAAGATGAACCCATACGACAAAGCAGTTGGGTTAGATGACGCTGTACAGTCTATGCGTCAATTAAAAGCGCTATTAAGAAAACTGTATGCGCCAGTATCTGATATCGTCTTCTCTTCTTCTATTTCAGTAGCTTCATTTGGCAGCAACACTTCAACTCCTCCTGGAGCATAGGTCGACAACCAAGTCATTGCATTTATCTCTCTCTCTGTATGTTTGCGCCCCGATACCTCAGCTGTGACCATGATCATTTTGGCATTGAGCTTCCATCATTACAGTTGAGCTTCATGCTATGCTTGTCCTACAAATTCTTCTTACACTTTAAAGGTTCCACTGGAAGCACTACTTTGCTGTGCTGTCATCTTTTTTCCTCAGTGCAATTTTCTTTGCTTGATATCAACATCCACTTATGTTGGTCCATTCCTATGTCACAATTCATTGTGAAAATTCCTTATGGCTACACGATCTTTAGGATGCAACGCAGATGACGATTAGCAAATTCTTTTAGCCTGTTCGAGATACTGACGAGCATTTCTACGTCTTACACTAGAGAAGGGAAAACATAACATTTGCCCGAAATCTTCTTGATTTCTTTAAAATTAAAATCTATAAATTTTTTATGTCGACATCATGTAGCATTTTGGAATTCTCTCCCTCTCTCTCTATGATTTATATGAGTCACTGAGTTGTGAGTCACAAATAAATATAAAACAGTAATGTTCTTCTATAGCCGGCACGTGCAGCACATTTGTCGACTTTTAAGACACCTCAACATAAATTTTTTTTATATTAATTTTATCTCTCATTTGGCATTATACATGAATAAAACTTATACATCGCTTCTCTTATTAATATTCCCTATACAATGATGTATGTTTCACCCATATTTGTTTCACTTTAGTTGATGAAAAAGTGGTCCACAATTTTTCCCCTAGCCTATTTATATTATAGATATGTTTGAATAGATCCCACTCAAATGAACACTGGCATAGCACTCTTGAAGTTACGTAACACTCACCTTCTAGTGCTGCACAAAAGCTAAACATTCAATATCCTTGATCCTGAGAAACCAGGATCCAGGTTAATGAAACAAACTATTATATTATAGCATTGTCTTCAGTCCTTGAAAACTATGCACAAAGATTTCCAAAACTGGAATAAAATTCTTCTTTTTTTAGAGAAAAAAGATATTTACATGGATTCATGATGTCATTCATATTTCCTTTTAATGTTATCATACTTGTTGTATACTCAAAATAAAGATTCCTAACTACGCCACTGTTACACATACACTCACAACCACATACAGTCATAAACTCACACACACATTCGGGCAACCGCACCCACATTGAAAAAAAAACAAAAAGAATGCTCTCAATATGGGTCAATATAAAACAAAAGCACATTGTGCAAGACCTAGAAAAATACTAAAAAAAAAAGAAAGAAAAATACCAGAAAAAAGCACTAGCAAGTGTGCACGGAAAGGATAGTAAGTAGAATAAGCAACGGCAGATAGTTTGGTAGCTAGAGTTCGAAGAGAGAGTTTCAGTATTCACTTGTTAGTACCAAATTTTTGTTTGGCTTTGGTTGAACTTGGCCAGAAGTGTGGGAGTGTTGACCATTTTGTGTTGTCCATTTTGTAATTTGCGCATATGGCACAGATTGTGCGTTTTGTTTGGGCTTGGGTTTACTTTTTCCCATTTTTTTGTAGGACCATTGACTATTAGTCGTTGCTTCTTTTGTGTGGCATAACAGAAGAAGGTCAAAGTTGTTATTGTATAGGCTTTCACAAAATGCATGTGAAACTAATTGAAATAAGCCAAATGAAGTTTAGGCATTTCAATTAGTTAAATGTTCAATCTGTATTGTTACTTAGACAAATTGAAGTTTGAATTAGAAGTAAGTTGTGTGTTGTTATTAGAAGGTATTGACAAGAACACGGAGTTGAACAATGACTAGCAGCTGTGAATACACTGAAAACAATGCAATGATGACAAAAAGGTTGATATGAAAAAAGTGAGCATACTTTTCAGTGTGTCCGCTGCTTCTAGACCATGTTCAACTCTATTTTCTTTCAGTTTCTGGAAGAGAAGCTAATAGACCACCAAATCAGAAAAAGGCTACACAAGCGGGACTCGCTCCATTTCGCTAAAAAGGCATATAATGCGAGTCGGTCAACTGATACATTCCTATTTAAGGTTAAGAACGTACTATACTCCATTCAATGGTAGACGAAAGGGAAGTTGCGATTTGCTTCTTCCCAAATATCTAGGGCGCTTTTGATAACACAAGCACTCAAAAGAAAGGAGCTTAAGACAAGGCAAGCCACTAGAAAATCAGAAGACCGCCCCATTACCGTTGCATTACCGTTGACATTGTATGGCATAGCCATTTTTTTCTTCTTCAATTTTAAGATTATTTTTGCACCGTTGTAGATATGGTAGATATGGTAATATGCAATGCCGAAAATGTAGGGCAGTTCTTGCATGTATACGATAATTTAATATAAGCGATATTGGTAATATTCGAAAGCTATTAAGTAAAATGCACTCTTGAAAAATTTCAGTAGTTAAACATTGCTAGAAAGTTTGCATATATTATATGCTCCAGACATTGATCGATGAAACAGCTGTTCGACCAACGAGCGTGTTTCTTATAAACGACTATTTTTGTATAAAAATTACAAAAAAAATGCACTGGAACTAGCTTTCTTTGCTTAAAAGCAATAATTTCATATAAGCGATATTTAATAATCTAGTAAAAAGTGTTATCAGTCAGTATGAACACTGAGATTGCACAGACCTTTAACATCTTAAATTTTGTTAAAATTAATATCATATTTGTTTAAGCTAAGATTGAAGCGAAGAGAGCAGCTTTTAAGAGAAGCAAAGCTGCCGTCTACGATAAGCGAAGCTGCGCTTAAAACGCTCAAGCGCTATTCTTAGCATGCGCTTTGCCAACTCCGTTAGCGGGCGAGCTTTAAGCGCAGTTATGTTAATCAGTTACTTGCTTATGCTTATGCTTATGCATATGTAATAAATTAAGTTAATCACGCCACTTTTTTGAAGTCTGTTAGCGTCAGCCAGCGCAAGTGCACGCGCATATCTTAATTAACCTTTGTAACTAACCTAACTTAAACGTAACTTAAAATAAAACAAAACTTAAAACCTTAATATAAAAACATTTTATATTGCTCAAAACGAGCTGATTTGGCCGATTCGGACCAACGCGCCTTCGTCGATCACCTCAAAGCCGCTGCGGGTGGAAACGCACTCCGACAGCCGCATCATACTACCGGGCAGATTGGGGCTCCGTCGAAATCGCAGCCATTAAACCCAACATTTTTTGGTGCCTCCTGTGAGGATTGACTCTTCGACTGGATTGCGTTGTATATATCGCCGATTGCAGTTCGTTGGACGTACTTTATCTGGATTTTCGGCATAGTCATATTGCCAGGCGGTGCTACCTAACCTCAAACGCAAGGTGAGTGCAATTTGACATTGTCGTGTTACAAGGTGTATAACAGAATGGCGGAGATTATGATTAATTTAATTTCTGAGCAAAAGTCGCTGCTTGAGGCAGTACACAAATCTTGGGCGAAATTTAAAAACGAGGCAACGCAGCGCTCTGAAGCGCATTTGGAAACGAGGATTGGCTCGTTGGCTAATATACACGCAGAATTTCGAAATAATCATAGGGCGCTTATGCGAGCCGGGGACATCGAAAACATCAAAGCAGACTACATTGAAGCGGATATTGAAGGGCTTTTTGAGGAAGCTTACATCGATGCAGTTGCTGATTTAAAGACAGAGCTGAGCAGCCATCGAGAAACCATTGCAACGTCTACAGCACTGGGTAATCCCGATTTGAACAGCAGTATGCAGCCAGTAGCAGAGGAAGTGAAGCTTCCCACGGTAAAGCTGCCCATATTTACTGGCAAGTTTGTTGATTGGCCTGCGTTTAAGGAAGTTTTCGAGTCTCGCGTGCATAAGTGTTCACGGCTAACAGATCTCCACAGGTTTCATTATCTAAAAGATTCTCTTTCAGATGAAGCGGCTAAAGATATAGAGCACCTTACTCTGATTGAGTCTAATTACCAAGTGGCATGGAAGATGCTTATCAATTTGTACGACAACAAGCGAGTGTTGTTTTATCATTATATGGATGTGTTCGATCAACAATTATCAGTTCAGCATGGCGACCCTGGGTCATTGAAGCGGTTTATACAAACCTGTCGCTCATGTGTGAACTCCTTGGAGAAAGTTGGAGTTGATCTTACACAGCAGAACCAGATCTTAGTCTACTACATGACAAAGAAGTTGCCTGGTGAGCTGCGAGTAGAATGGGAGCGATCATTGTCATCTATGCAAAATTTACCAACGTTTGAGGAGCTCTGTAAATATCTCGATGCCCTATATAGAACAATGATTACGTCATTGTCTAGTGGTGATTTATCGGCATCGACAAAGCCACGGAAAGTTACACAGCAGGGCGTAGCTGGCTCACGCGGGCAGCGGAGCAGTGACGTCAAATCCTCATTTGTTACTCGGGCGTCGAGTGTTTGTGCAGTATGTGGCAAAGATGATCATCCTGTTCGTGACTGCAAACTATTTAACGATATGTGTGTATCGGATCGGAAAGCGGCTGTGCTGAAACATCGGCTGTGTTTTAACTGTTTAGGTTATAATCACTTATCTTCAAAATGCAGCAGCCGCCGACATTGTGATCATTGTACTGAGCGACATCACACCCTCATCCACATGGAGCGTAGATGTAGTCCTACGGATGCGTCTACAAATATCGCCGCGGGAAGGCCGGATGAGCGCGCTCAGCATCTATCTTCAAATGTGATCAATGGATCGCATATGGCTTTGTCTACGACAAAGTACGACGTATTGCTGCCGACAGCTATTGTCACTGTAGACTCAGTGGATGGTTGCGCGATGCAGTTTCGAGCGTTTTTGGATCAGGGTTCGCAAGCTTCGTTTATATCGGAGAGCGCAGCGCAGCTTCTACGCCTCCCACGGCAGAAAGTGCACATCAGGGTGAATGGCTTAGCGAACACTAAACTGACGGAAACGTCGGCAGCAATGGAGCTCAAGGTGGGCTCGAAGTATGATCCACAGGTAAAGTTTAATGTAAACGCTTATATTTTACCAAAGGTGAGTCAGAGAATGCCAGAGCGGCGTGTGGCAGCTGATAATTGGTTGCATTTGCAACATTTGAGTCTAGCCGATCCTAACTATTTTGTGCCGCAGGTGGTTGACATTTTACTTGGCAGCGACATCTACGATGAACTGATTCTGAGTGAAAATTATCGAGGGCCAGCCGGCTCTCCTATCGCACAAAATACGCAGTTGGGCTATATAGTATCTGGCAAAACAATGGAAAGAGCATCAAACATATCGGCGCACAAGGTGACGATAGCTAGGGATGATGCTGCTGAAGAGCTGGATAATTTGCTACGCAAGTTCTGGGAGATAGAGCAGCTGGAAGAAGGAATGCCATGCCGAACAGAAGAGGAAGTTTGGTGTGAAGATTTCTTTACCCGCACCCACCAGCGTTTGCCCTCAGGGAAATATTTGGTACGGCTACCATTTTTATCGTATCTGGATCCAACAATGGTGATTGGCGCGTCGTACGGTTCGGCGCTAAAACGCTTATGCCATCTGGATCGGCGTCTACGTGCTGACGCAAAACTGAGAGATGTGTACTCCAAAACTATCATTGAGTATTTGGAACTTGGCCAAATGCAGCGGGTATTGCCACATGCCTGTGTCCATGCACAACAAGGAGCATTGGGGGGAGTTACACATTGCTATTTACCACATCATCCTGTCATCAAGGAGACGTCATCAACTACGAAAGTTCGAGTGGTTTTCGATGGCTCCATGAAAACTAGCAACGGAAAATCGCTGAATGAGATTTTGGCGACAGGGCCGAAGCTACATGTGGAATTGCCTGGAGTGCTTCTCAATTGGCGTGCGCATAAAATTGTATTTATAGCGGACGTGGAGAAGATGTATCGATGCATTGACGTGCATGAGGAGGATTCACATTATCAGCGAATTTTGTGGAGAGCTGATCAACACGAGCGTATCAACGAATATCGGTGCTCGACGGTTATGTTCGGAACAAGCTCAGCGCCATACTTGGCAATAAGAGTCATGCAACAGTTATCAATGGATGAAGCAGAAAGGTTTCCACTAGCTGTCAATGTTGTGCGGCAGCAAATGTATGTGGATGACATACTGGCAGGAGCCAATAGCTTAACTGAAGCAGAGGAAACTCAAAGGCAAGTTATCGGTATGCTGAAAAGCGGAACCTTTGAACTCCGCAAGTGGGCCAGCAATTGCTCGCAATTACTAGCAAATATACCTTTGGAGCATCGTGAAACAAAAGATCTACTGTCGTTTCAAACTGGCAAAATTATACGCACGCTGGGTCTTTACTGGAGCCCAGGTGAGGATGAGTTTCGATATAAAATAAATTTTGAGCTTTCTTCAGGTACGCCAACCAAAAGAGGAATACTGTCAACAGTTGCACGGCTGTTCGATCCATTGGGCTGGCTTAGTCCTGTAATAATAACTGCCAAGTGTTTGATGCAGCAGTTATGGAAGGCAAAAACTGATTGGGACTCGCATGTACCCAAGTCAATTGAAAAGGAATGGAAAAGGTTTATCAACGAGCTACCTGGAATAGGAGATGTACGAATTCCACGTTATATCAAGGGGCTGGAGCCCAACAGTCAGGCTCAGCTTCACATATTTTGCGATGCATCAGCGCGTGCCTATGGCGCGGCTGCATATCTACGGGTGCTTATTGAAAAGCACAATTATCATACAGAATTGTTATTGGCAAAGTCGAAAGTATCGCCAATTAAGCCACAACTAACAATACCTAGAGCTGAATTATGTGCTGCATTGGTGGCAGCTAAAATGTTTACATATCTGAAAAATAATCTGAATATACATGTTAACTTTTCTGAAACTGTTTTTTGGTCAGATTCAATGATTACGCTATGCTGGATACGTGGTGGTGCTGCCAAGTGGAAGCCGTTTGTTGCAAACCGTATTAAGACGATTTTGGAGGCGACATCAGCGCATCAATGGCGGCATGTTTCATCAGAGGATAATCCTGCCGATTGCCTTAGTCGTGGAATCAGCATAGGAAAGTTATCATCGCATAAATTATGGTGGCATGGGCCACGTTGGTTGCATGGTTCAGAGCAGGAGTGGCCTGCCATGGACATCGATCAACAAACGACATATGCAGTGAGCAGCGAAATGAGTAGCAGCAGCGTCAATGCAGTTACAATCAAGGAGATATCTGAACCATCATTGTTGGATCGATACTCATCATATTCACGGCTATTACGAATTATAGCTTATGTGCGGCGGTTTTTACACAACTGTCGCGTGGCTAAATCGGATCGCAATATAGGCTGGCTTACAGTCAGCGAGCTGGACGCAAGTCTCACATGCATAGTGAGAATGGTGCAGTCTGATTTTTTTGCAGCAGAGTGGAAGGTTCTGTCTGCTGGCAAGACTATATGCAAGGAGAGCACATTGATGGCGTTGAATCCATACTTTGACGCTACAGAGAAAGTTATACGGCTTGGAGGGAGATTGCGCGACGCCCTATTGCCGATGAGGGAAAAGCATCCCTACATACTGCCATATAGACACCATTTTACAACGCTAGTGGTTCAACACAGCCATGCCAACACATTGCATGGGGGAGCAGCGCTCACGCTCAACTATATAAGAAAGCGTTTTTGGATATTAAATGGTAGGAATGCTGTGCGACGTATAACTCATCAATGTATAATTTGTTACAGAATGAAGCCTCGGTGCACCGAGCAACAAATGGGAAATTTACCGGCTGTGCGTGTCCGTCCAAGTCAAGTATTTGCAGCAACTGGAGTGGACTACGCTGGACCAATCAACGTGTCGCCGTCCAAAGGCCGAGGGCGCACATCATTAAAGGGCTACATTGCAGTTTTCGTATGTTTGGTAACGAAAGCTGTACATTTGGAACCAGTCGGAGATTTGACGTCGGACGCATTCATCGGGGCCTTATACAGGTTTATTGGAAGGCGAGGCTTGTGTCGCGACATTTATAGCGATTGTGGCACTAATTTTGTTGGAGCTAATAAGAAGCTGCAAGTCGACAAGTTAGCTTATCAATCTTATGTCACAAAATCAATAGTACCGAAGTTGTCATGTAGAGGAATATCATGGCATTTCAATCCTCCATCTGCACCACATTTTGGCGGATTGTGGGAGGCAGGAGTTAAATCTATGAAACATCATTTGAAGAGAACGCTTGGAGAACGCGTATTCACTTATGAGGAGCTTGCGACAGTATTAGCACAAATTGAGGCGTGTCTCAATTCAAGGCCGCTCTGTCCATTATCGAATGATCCAGATGACTTGTTAGTATTGACACCAGGTCATTTTCTTACAGGCGACGCGTTGTTGGCGCCCCCTGTACCTGAGATAACAAATTGCACTCTTACGAATCGTTGGAGAAACTGCCAATATTTTGCGCAAAAGTTTTGGCAACGTTGGAGCTCCGAATATTTATCACGTTTACAACGTCGACCAAAGTGGTTAAAGTCGAAGGAGAATCTACGTGTTGGCGATCTTGTTATGATAAAGGATGAACAACTACCTTCTAATAGGTGGGCACTCGGTCGCATCACGGACACGCATGCAGGAGCGGATGGTTTAGTTCGAGTGGCCACGCTAAGAACACAGAATGGAATTGTAAAACGGCCTGTCGCCAAGTTGTGCCCGCTACCAATTAATGACAATCTGCACAACAGCGACACCGACATAACACGATAATAGTTAAATTGCACTTTTGTCTTTTCAGCGTTTTTGAGTTTTTTCAGTTAGCACCGTGTGTGGGCATCAAGAACTGGAGCGAGAACGAGCTTAAAGACGATGGACGGTTTGATGATTCCCTTGACAATCATCAAAGGGGGGAGAATGTTTAAGCTAAGATTGAAGCGAAGAGAGCAGCTTTTAAGAGAAGCAAAGCTGCCGTCTACGATAAGCGAAGCTGCGCTTAAAACGCTCAAGCGCTATTCTTAGCATGCGCTTTGCCAACTCCGTTAGCGGGCGAGCTTTAAGCGCAGTTATGTTAATCAGTTACTTGCTTATGCTTATGCTTATGCATATGTAATAAATTAAGTTAATCACGCCACTTTTTTGAAGTCTGTTAGCGTCAGCCAGCGCAAGTGCACGCGCATATCTTAATTAACCTTTGTAACTAACCTAACTTAAACGTAACTTAAAATAAAACAAAACTTAAAACCTTAATATAAAAACATTTTATATTGCTCAAAACGAGCTGATTTGGCCGATTCGGACCAACGCGCCTTCGTCGATCACCTCAAAGCCGCTGCGGGTGGAAACGCACTCCGACAGCCGCATCATACTACCGGGCAGATTGGGGCTCCGTCGAAATCGCAGCCATTAAACCCAACAATATTAATTCTCTCAGTGTAGCTAGTTTGCGAAATTTTTACAGTACAAAATGTTTTTCTTGTCAAGATTATTTTTCTCATGCGCTCCTATAATAGCTTTTCTTGCGGCTGCAGGGGGTTTTTCTTCCTTCGTGTAGACATCTGTTTTAACTGCAAATAATATACAAATATATCCTGATGTATGTAGTTATTATAAAAACACGTACTGCGATTTATTTTGCCAATTGACAGGCACTCGTAAATCACCATATAGTCTTTAGCTTCAGCCAATATGGCTTTATATACACTTCGTTGTTCTGTGCCATCGTCTTTATAGACTGACTTTTCGCAAATACCCAGTTCTGTCGGAATCTCACTCCAACTTGCGAAAAGCCACAATTCTCCTTGTAGAGGTTCCTAGATATTTGATATGAAAATTGAACGAATGTCTACTTTGTATGAAGACTTTTAAAACTTACGCCTGAGTAAGTTTTTTTAAGTCGGGGACACTCACATCGAACAAATGCAAAGATTAAAATAAGTATATAAAGAAAAACCGATGCTACAAGAGCTCTAAGTATATATGTAAAGATTAGTGATAACATGATCTATGAGGCTTACTTGGATGCTCCTAACATTCTTTGATTGATAATATAAATGTTCGCCATATAGTTTGATTTTTCTTAGCGGCTATTTCCAACAGAGTTTTCAACTGACTTTAAAATTTTAATTACTAACGCCAAAGTGGCATAAATAATATAAATTAGTACACTATTAACTAAATTCAAGCGTAAAATCGTAAAATGTATTGATTTAGCGGAAAAATGTGAATCATAGTCGTCACGGTTACTTGGCTTGCTCCGAGAAATTATGAAAAAAATCGACGCATTGCGTGAATTCTTAAAATTGCATAACGGCTTGGGCGTCATTTATCCTGATCATAAGCTAGCGCCATCTCAATCTCACCGATGTGCTACAATCACGTAAAATACTAGACTGTTGTAGCGCCATTAGATGTTTCACATCAAAATTGTTGTGCCAACATGCAAAGCAAATTCGCTCTGAACGAACTTAATCGAACTTAACTTTTCGTTGAACTGTTTAAGTATATCTTCGATGCTTCTTCGTCTAGTTAGCTAGTTCGTTTATATGATTTATCCATCTTGGATTCCCGGGTGGGGTAAATGGTTGCGACATTTCGTTCTGCGGCCAGATATTTCAGCTGCGGTCGCGTTTGCGATGTGTGGCTGCTTCGGCCAAAACTGTCGATTTCCATGTAGTTCCTGGATTGCCTTCGAAGGACTGGTCTTCTCAACGAGTGGTCATTCCATCGTCAGTTTTGCTACCTAACTTTGGCATAGAACAAGTTTAGACATATAACGCCAAAATTCACAAAAAATATTTGTGGCTCGAAACAAATAGTGCAGACAGCGGTTTACGCAAACCTGCATGCTTGCCTTGATGCGTGTAGATACTTTTTACCTTTCACAGACATTCAGCATTACATTGGATCGAAGAGTCTTAACTTAGTGCTAAAGACTTTAACTTATTCTGCTTCTAACATCCAGATTTGTGACTTCATTGGAAGACATAAAACTGCCTAGATAGTCACCTTTTATGGCCCCCTCAATTAGCATCTATCTAAGAATAATCTGAGCCGGCTTTTTGCAAACGATCCTCAGTCTTGTCAACTTGCAGTTATTGACACAGCTTCCTCATCTCTTTTTCATTAGACATCATCGGCATAATCCAGATCTACCTACGATGGCAGTCAGTATATCGTTTATCGCCAGTCAAAAAAGGTTTAGCGACTTTGATACAGTCGGAAAAGTATTAATGATGTAGAACGGAAAAGCTACCGACGCTATAGGACTTCTCTACGACAGCAGCAACTTTCGGTGGAATAGCTCTCCTATCTTAAGATTTCCAGATCCATAGTGGTTCACTCGTTTAAAGGCCTTCTTAAAGGCTACGTACATAAGATACAGTTCTGATGTAAACTTAGTTAACTGTTCGAGAATTATACGCAGGCTGTTGATGTGATCAACACAAGCCCGACTACTACGAAAGTCAGCTTAATGCCTCTTGAGAGCATTTTCGATTCTGTCCTTTGTCCATTCAAAAATTATAGTTTCCATTACTTATGTGGAAACAGACAAACAACAGATCGTTTATAGATACGCTATCAATTTTTCCATGAGTCATTGAAGTTTTTACAAAAAAAACAATCTTAGTAAACGATCAGAAAGGTTTTTTTTTCGTGATATTCAACATCGAAAAAACGCGGGTATTCCGTAACTAGTCTTAAGCAATACTCCTGCTGGGATAACTTTTTTGATAAAAAAGCTGCTTGGCCGATTTGAATGTCCTTTAATGACTTTATTGCCAAGACCATTTAAAGAGTAAATAAACTTTTGGGTTTTTAAGAATTTTCAGTAGGTTTTTAGTGGCAATTAGGAGTATGCGAGTATAAATGTAACATTCAAGTACATACACAAGTAAATAAATGAAAAGCATAAATAAACGACAAAAATTCGAAATTTAAGGCATTAATATGGTCTTATCAACAGAAAACGCTATTGTGTAGTTACGTTTAGAAAGAAAGAATCTGTTCTCAACTTAATCATTTATTCACATTCAAGTGAGAGCACCCGAAAACATAGCTCTAATCAGTGTGGTATTTGTATATCTTATAAATAAAAAGCGTCAACAATTTGCCTAAATGTGCATTAAATATTCCCCAGCAGATGATTCTCAGCCACTTTTCCCGGAGCTTCTTTCCATAGATCCGGCCATTGTGCTTCATTTCCTTTTCTTATAAATGTATTTATGTGTGTATGTTTGTATGTACTTAACTTAACCTCTATATGTTTTTTATTTGTTGTGTTTTGCAGATTTTATTGTGGCACTCAAGGATGTTTCGGTAATGATTCCACAGGCCGTTAAACGTGGCAGCAATGCGTTGCTCACCTGTAATTACGATATGGAAAATGATACGCTTTATTCGGTGAAATGGTACAAAGGCAAACGTGAGTTTTATCGCTATACGCCGAAGGAGAATCCGGCAATGAAAGTTTTTGCCATGACAAGTGGCCTCAATGTAGCGGTAAGTTATAACAGCAAAAAACACAAAAACACACAGCAAGAAACAGAGTAAACAAAAAGCAAAGAAATTCGAAATGGAACTTTCAAACAAAGTATTTGCAAATGGGTCACACTTTTGCAAAGTGAACAATTATTATGACTTTAGAGTGTTTGAATTTTTTTAAATACTAGAAAATAAAATTTTAAAAAGTATTTATGGCGGTTCAAGAACCAGCACAAGAAGTTGTAGCTCTACAATTTTTATCAAATTTATTTTTTCCCAATATTTTTGACTCACTTCAAAGTTCGTCTTCTAGGAATAACGCATATAACATTATTTAAACAGTTAATTTGCTAATATCTTTATTTAATAAATGAAACACACATTTAATTTTAACAAACAAAGGAAAATAATGTGTCGATAAGTGCAATAATAATAATAATGTAAATGGGAAGTAGTGCACCGCGCACTCTTTGGATCTATTGTGACCCTTTCTAACTTAAAGCTCTCCCAATATTTTTATCTCCTATATGTATCTCATTATCTGGAAAACTTAGATTTGGGCTCAGTCAAGCGTCATTAACTTTCTATGTCTGCCTAGAATGTACATTCTTCTTTTCGCCAGTGCGTAGCACTCGTGATCAATCTTTCCTACTCTCTTAGTAGCTGTTTTCCCATATCTTCCAAAGACACATAATGACTCTGGTCCTATCAGGCGATTTGCAGCTTCTTTTCTAGCTAGTTTGTCCGCAAGTTCATTATGGTATGCCGTTTGTTTCTTAGCATGGCACTTAAGTTCCGGAATTGTCTTTCCCAGTCTGTCAGCTTCCCGAGCACTAACTATATGGCCATTGCCAATTCCTTCCACTCTTAGCTGTGATGCTTTCACGGCGAGTTATATGACAATATTGAGCTGTATCAAATCCATAATCACTTCCAGTGCCGCTGTAGGACACGTTCTTATTGCACCTATTTTATATACGCAGGCCAGCCTATGTATTTTTTGTGAGGTTTCTTTTGATGTTCCCCATGCTTTATCAGCTATTCTTCTGCACGTAAAGACTGCTCTGATGCATTTGTTAGCTACATTTTCAATGGGAAGAGACGAAGTTGCCAAAGTGGAAGTTTCCTTATAATAAATTTAGCTACACCGAAGATATTGCATTTTAGTTATAGTCGCTTTCGATAACCCGAGTCTAAAACCAGTCCTAAAGATGCCATTCCTTTGACGTCTGGACAGAAAAGTGATGCTGTACTGATTCATTTTAAAATAAAAACTACAGGCAGAAAGCTCTGACAGCACGTTCGGGGCCAAATGTGCACTTTACAGGTCAGCTAACTGTGAAGGGTTACCCTAAGATATTGTACACTTGACACCCCAGGAGTCTCCTGTATGGAGAAATCTACCAGATACAAGCACCCACGCATTATTTTGTAGGCTTCTTCAATCTTCTATATATCTCTAGCAGGAGCAGGGGAGTGTACAACCAAGCAACAGGGAAGAGGAGACAGAACTCCCTTTTGAAGGCATAATCGTTCTTTCTCCACTTTGGCCTTGCTTATGACTTAATTTCTAGCATTGAGAAATGTTTATGTTTCTCAGCTGCGTAGCACATCGATTAAAAAGTAGCATTGTGAAAGGCTCCCTAAAGGTCTACAAACACGCCCAATTGAAGTATCAACAGTTACAAGATGACATACTGAGAGTTTCTGATATCGATAATATATGTTGATCGAATGAACAGCTGACAACTATTCCGAGTGTCGTAGACTTTAATATTGAAGCGTATTGCTCATCAATTACTTTCAAATCATTGATAATTTTTCCCGCTTTTTCAGGAAGTCAAAGTATACATCTGAGAAAACAGTGTGACCATGACATTCACACCTTCTGCATTCCATTGTCAACAGAAAAATGCTGCCAATTCGTAAACCGTTGTCGGTTTTCAGCAATCTGTGCTAGAAAGATATCAACGTATGTCACGCGCTTTAGCTATATGTAATTGGATGAAGTTATTGATCAAATATAAGCTGTGCATTTTTTCGCATTTAAAACTTTGTCGACAAAATTGAGACACTTATTAAAAGAGTATTACAGTAACCAACAAAAAAAAACTTACTGTAAATTATGCCTATATTGTCAGCAGAACCGTGGCTTTATAACATTAAGCCACTCTCAATAGGCTTAAATCTCGCTCGATGTTTCATAACAACTTTTGGCTCTGTAATTACTGCCCGTTCACATTGACCAATCAGTTGCAACTTGCAATGCGATGCAATGGACTTGCAACTCATTAAAAAACAATATATGCAGATTGCATACAAAAAAACATAAAAATATGGAGTAAAAGTACCTCCATAAAGTCTATAGCCGCACGACAGGCGACTCTGTCACTTTTTAAAGTTCAATTATTACGATGAAATTCGCGCCGGGCAATTAGGCAACCGACAAATTGGGTTAAACTGGTGGCAAGAGTGTTCAGGATATGCAATCAAACTCGTTCAGAGCAACCGACAAGTGTCATATTTTTGCATATTAAAGTATGTTTTAATGCAATTTATTAAATTTTTATTAAGTGGATTTCGTTTTGGTATTAATTTTATTTTTTTAACTGTGTCAAAGTTTGAATATTGCATACATAAATTATGAACGCATTTGTTTACATTTGGTATGAAAAATATTTCCAGCTAATTGAAACAGAAAATGTTTTGAAATTGCTATTCAAGTGGCATAAATATGAATTTTATTTGATTGATATTGCCATTCAATTGGTTCTTATGAGTGTTTAACATACTCAAAGTATTTTCAAATCGGCACTTAAGCACAGCTAATAAAGGGGTTAGCACTTTTTGGCTTTGGCAATTAAATTCAAATTGCAACCACTTATGTTATATTGTTGTGGATAACATTTTTATTGCAAAAGAGAGACACTGACATATGGAAGGATTGGACTGAAAACCACTGTACTTCCAGGTGAAACTAAAAGGTGAAATATTAATTTAAAATTCCCTGGATTTTCAGATTGATAAATATTTTTATTCTGTAAGTTGGCCGTACTGTTATTTCACGTCAAAATGTTACACATTGTTTTGTGAGGTACTAAGTCAAAAAAAGTCAAAGCCACACCCCCTTGGATGATCGCTGAATGAAATTTTAAGCGGATTTCAATTCAGAGGGTACTTTTTACCATATGCACATATGATAAGAAAACATACAAATTTTTGTATATTGTTTTTTACGAGAACAAAAATAAAACAATTCTTTTTTTTACTTCTTTATGTGCTTTGATTTACCGTTAACGCGAACGAAATGATTGGCAAACGTTTCCACGAATCATTCGCCTTCAAACTGGTTCTTCAAGAGATGCAGACTACCACTGACGTCAAAGTTGCAGGTTACTTGCTGAGTTGCAACTTTTACGCAATGAGTGGTATTTGGTTGAATGCTAATTTGTTTACCAACGGGCAGGAAAAAGAGCGTGGTGGCACTTAAAATCTACGATGAAACCTGCACTTAAGAAGAGATAAACTTCAAGAGAAACTCTTTTTTCCCTAAATTCGGATCACTGAGGAGGTTGGAAGGTGAAGGAGCTGGAATGACGTAAGGAAGTTCTTCCAAAAAGTCAAGCGTCTTTCTCATTAATACCGGACCATCTCCTCGTAGAGATGCAGAGGGAAATCTGGTAGTGGGAAGGGAACACTTCTCCAGCTTTCAATCGGGCGATGGTATTTATAATGCCGCTCCCAGAGCTAATTTACCGATGTTCCCAATTTTAGACGTCGGCGGGGATATACCGCCGCCTAGCTAAAACGAAGGGTTGCAATCAAGCTGCTCAAGAACAGCAAAGTTGTTGCTAAGGTGCATGTACCATGCACAATCTCTTTGTCGATTATATGAAATCATTTGATAGCTCGTTAAGGGGTCGCCTATATGCCGCTCTATCTTATATTGACACCCCTGCAAAGTTGGTGCGTCTGTGAATAATGACGTTAAGCAAAACACGCAGCTCTGGCAGGAAAGAATTTCTACGAAGCTTTTGATACCAAGCAATGCTGTCTGAAACATGGCGACTCCCTCTTCTGCGCCCTCTTTAACTAGGAACGGAACTATGTTCTATAAGAGTGTCCAGTTGCTTGCATACGCAGATGATATCGATATTATTGGGCGTACTAAGAGATTAGTTACCGGAGCCTTTGCGGCTATTGAAAGAGAATCCGCCAGAGTGGGTCTGGGTGGTAAATGAGAGCAAGACGTAGTATATGCTTTGTTCAAGTCGAGTACTTTTGATATTGTCAAAAATTTTGTCTACTCCGCAAGATTTTTGATCCTTTACGCATTGGCAACGACTGGATGGAACAACGTACACTATGGGCTCTATGACGACGTTGATAAAGTCAAGCGAATCTAAAGGCTCCGCTAGCTAGATAAAGCTGCTGCGAGAAAGGTCTTTAATGCGGGTGCTGAAGGGAGGCGATTAAGGAAAGTCCAGGAAGTGAGCTCACTAGCTACCTTTGGCCACGATTTTCTGTCGACGGGCCTGCCAACAGGATTCAGCAATTTGACGGCCCGTGGTGTTCTTATCTTTTTGACTTTTGGGATTCCAATGGGGTCTTGTTGATCGATTACATGTTCCGTGGGACCACGAGGACAACTGATCGCTATTTTGAGGTGTTGCGATTTCTCGAAAAAGTTCCTTATAGCCAGGACGCGTTGAGAAAAAAAGGTCGTCAAACTCAAGATAAGTTTACATAGATTGTTTTCGGACATCCACTTAACTCCTCACATCGAAATGATAGGGAGTAGCAAACTTTTGAATATGCAAAAGTAGATCACAAGCGAAAGTCTAGGAGTAGTTTCTTTAAAAATTTTAATAGTATAATATGAACGATATTACTTACTGTTCGTTACCAGTGTTACATTTTTTCTTATAAACTTTGCTTATCTTAATTAAATAAAAAAATTATTTCACAAACCCAAAATTGCTGTAGTATCACTGTTTTTTCCGCCAAACTTATTCATGCCCGGCACAATGCAATCACTGCCGTAATAAACTTTTCGAGCGCTCAATTCCTTTTCGCACATAATAAAATATATCTAGAAAATATGTTGGCTCAATCCAAGCGCTTTTCGCTTTGGCAGGTCGAGCTCGCAATTCAACATTATATTCAATTTCTATGCACTTTATCCAAAAAAAAAAGGGAATTATACACAAAAAAAGCAAGCCCATTTTTCTAATTTTTATAACGCATTCCCCTTTACGACTCGCTCTTTCTTTCCATGTTATTCAACCATAAAAGCGCAACGCCTCGAATCAAAGTCATGTCGTGCTGCAGTCGGTGCCGCTGAATATTTCGGGCAAATTTACATGCGAAATATCCGTGGAAGCGCCCACGTTTCAAACAGCCATGGTGTCCGGCGAAATGGAGGTGGTAGGTAAGTAAAAAGGGAGCAATGCAACACCAAAAAATAACCAAAAGAAAACACAAATGCAATAAAAATGGAAAAGGGCAGCGGCCAAAAGCAAATTAATTAGACAAATGTGCCGACTACGGCGAACGGCCAAAGTGTGAGGTTAGGGACGCTGCCTTTGCCGTAACTCGCTGTTTTTTCTTTTTTCCTTTTGCGTTTGGCCGTTTGCTAATTTTACATTTCCATTATGCATGTGTACCTTCCAACCTCTCACTTTGTGTTCACTCTCTCTCTTTGTCACAGAGTTGCCGGAAGAGCATACAATGGTTACGGGCATACAGGCCCGTTATCGCATTGGCGATTTGGTCGACGGCAATTGCTCAATTAAATACTCGAAACCGGCTGCTAATTTGACATGGACTATTAATGGTATTGTGGTAAGTTTGGGGTTTCGTTACGGTTACAATACGGGGGCGGCTACGGGGTAAGTGGTGCGGCGCCACGTTTGCTGGGGCCAAACGTTTGGTTGAAAGTTTTGCGCCTTTTGCAATTCGTTACGGTTTTGGCTTGGTTCAATTGATTGCCCTGCCAATTTTTCAATTAGTGTGAATAAAGTTTTTTCTCTTGCCTTCTATTTTATTGCACTTGATGAATGTGTGTGTGTCTGTGTATGTGTGTGTGTGTGTGTGTGTGTGTGTGTGCAGGGGCTTTTAGATACAGCAAAAAAATCTTAGATATACTTTGTAAAAGAAATGTGCGTTATGTTAAGAGATGAAGTATGAGCCCAAATGAAATACGAAAGAGTGTTTTATTACTTTACGCTTTACTATGGACTGTTCGGTTACCTGTAGCGATAAAGCTCACTAGGTATGCAATAAATTAAACGAATTTATAGCCAAAAAAAGCACTTGCTTAAATAAACTCAGGTAGAAATGCAAAAAAAGTTTAAAAAATTAACTTCATTGCTAAAAAGCCTGCAAACCTTTCCAAGCCAGTTGCATGTTAAAGCATTAATTTATATATGGATGATTTTTAAGTTCCATATTGTCCAATTTCCATCACCTGCAGCTGTTCTGGTTTGTAAAGCGTTCTTATCAGGAGCTTCAATGTCCAGTACCCATAAGCTGCGAATCATCCGCTGGAGGTGCAGCACCAAGTGAAATATCAATAAATTATTCTGAAGATTCTACAGCTGTTTGCTTTTTTTCCCCACCTTTCCCCAGTTCCATAACAGAAGGTATCTTGCAAATCATTTGTATCTCTGCATTCTAAAGAGATAGGCTTATTCTTCTTTATCGCAATGAAATTAGACATAAATCCATTTTGGGTCACAGAGTCCAAATCCTGCAACCATTTTTATATGCTCTAAGACTGAATGCGAATAATTGAAACTATGTTTTAGCTATATTTCAAAAATGATAGAGTAAAATATGTGATTGAATTTAAGTTTGAATATATGCATGTATTCGATTCCAAATATTCGAAGGATTCCGACATTTCCTTACTGAATGTTTGCACAGAATCTATCAAATGAGTTTCTTAACATTGGATTTAATTACTTTAGCAAAAAAAAAAAAATTTTCTAATTTCGAAATAACTTTATTGTACACTCCTCCACGATTCTACAAGAAGACCTTAAATTTAAATTGCAAAGTGTTACCACAATCTAAAGGGCTTTCAGAAGCCCAAATGTCAGTTCTCAATTCAATTATCACTCATTTTTTCATGTGACTTTTGAGCAACAAATACTTTCTATTTTTGATTGATTTTAAAACATTAGAGTTCTACTTATAATTATGCTTGAGCAATGACAAACTGATAGCGGGCCTGGGTTCTAGTAGGCCAGGGTGAAGCTCCGTGATCTCTGTCTCTATCTTTACCCAGTTGACGCACAACCTCCACGTGGTGCTCCCTAGTGAGCTGGACTTATAACCACTGTGCTAGGGCAGTGGTGTGCGAAACGAAGTCTACCCAGGCAGGGTCCTCACAATGAAATTTATGTTGTATTTTATGAGACGCCTGGAGAAGTGCCCTACATTAGGCCGTAAACCTGTCGATGGTTGTTATGGCCATTCAAGAAGAAGGAAAAGAAGAAGCAGAAGAGACTACTGCTGATTAGAGTAGGCAGGTCTGTACGAAGTACCGATTCTTTGCCTACTGAAAAGTCTTATTTTATACGTTTTTGTACTGAAAATCAATAAGATGATTCTTAGCATGAAAATTCAGTACGAAAAAAGCCATGATTTTGGAATCAAAATGCAAAAAGGTTCAACTGGTCGCTCACATACGCGTATTGCTGCATGTGTGTGTGTGTGTTTTTTTTTTTTTTACTTAAGTAACCATGGAAAACGCCATGGAGGGATGAAAATCTTCAAAAGATACTGATGGTCCGTACCACCAGCATGCACGATTCATGTCGTAATCCAACGACAATGCCTACGTACTAACGACACCCCTTTACACCACCACTCCCCGCGGGAGGACCGCTAAGTATTACTTCGCAGGGGAGGGTTGCCTATTATAGGCACACACATATCAGCTCTCTTTTGCATCTCTCAGATCCTTCTGGATGCCTAGATGAGCTAAGTCACTTCCGTCCTTTTCCCTTCTCAATTATGACTCCATTATACGTTCCTCTTCACGGCGTTCTCTCTCGCAACGTCGCAAATCGCCTTGTATGTGGATGATCACCTGGCTGATCCTTAGCCAGTTATCCTCACTTTTTAACATGTACCAGGTTAGCTCCTCCGGGGGAGGAAGTATGCCCGCTAGATTCCTGTATCTTGGGCAGTGATACATGACATGCTCCGCATTCTCATTACAGTTGTGGCAGCTCGGGCATAGGGGGGTTCGCTCATGCTTGAACCTGAACAAATATTCCCTATATCCGCCGTGATTTGACATGAACTGGGTCAGGTGGTAGTTCATACGTCCTGCCCCTCTCTTTATCCACTCCGTTAGATTCGGGATAAGCCTGTGCGTCCAACTCCCTTTAGTTGGTTGTGTATGTGTGTGTGTGTGTGTGGGTGAGGAACAGCACACCAAAAACTATGCACAAACTGTTTGTATAAAGCGCAATCTTTTAGCGTTTAGTGTGTGATTTTTCATTTCTTTTCTGTTGCATACTTTTTGGCACCTGCGTTTTTTAGGACTCATATATTTTGTTACGTAGCGCGTTCCTCTTCAGTAATAATGTGTGTGTGCATGTGTATAGGTGTATGTGTGTGTATGTGTGTGTGTGTATGTATGTGTGTGTGGGTGTGTGTGTGACTGGTTGCATATAGGCGTATGTTGAATCATTTTTTATGCGTTTTCTTGTTGAGTTTTTGGCGTTTTTTTGTTCTTTTTTTATATGCCGGTTTTTATTCGTTTTTTGTTTTATGGCCACACAACCACAGCAATGCCCAACGCCATGTCATTTATGTGTCCATGAATTCACACAGGTGAGCGCAATTTCATAGGTATACAAGTGTGTATGAGTGTGTGTATGTATGTCTGTGTGTGTCTGTGTGTGTTTGTGTGTGTGTGTTTGACATGTTCAAGAATTTTAGTTTAGTGACGAATGCTATTTTATGATTTGTTTTATCTTTGCTTTTTCATTATGATACATTTATGTCGTTAGCCTGCATTTTGCGTATTAAAGTTGAATAACTAAAGAAATTCTTGTTAGTGTAGAAACATCTATAAGCGTTCATGTTCATAATCTGTTTTACTTGAATCTCGTACAAAAACTAATTGGTAAACTTATTTACAAGTGCCAGTTAAGCTTATCAAGGAGCCTGTGCTCGTAATTGAAGGATGTTAAAGAAGACAGTAATTTTACAATGAAAATTTTACACGTACTTATGTCGCAGAAGCACATTCAAAAACTAGAAGAAATATATTTAAAACTTAATTTAATAAATCTTTTTTTAATAACAATCAACAATCAATACAAAATTAATCAAGTAACCAACAACAATTATTATTATTATTTTCACAATTTGCATAGTTTCAACATACAAAACATGGGCCGTACCAGTGGTTGAAACGAACTGCACTCGAAATCGTAATGTTATGAAATGCCTTTAACTTATGACAATCGCATTTAGGATTTCATTGACTTTTTTGCATATAACTTTCAAAATGTTTGGACACATATCAATGTATCTTTTATAACTATAGTTTTTTAATATTCCCCAAATTTATAAATTTCACAAAAGAATATCTTAGGTATATTTGAAGTTTCGCAAATTTTATTCATTGTCTATTACTTCTTTTTAAATGACAGATACTCCGACAGATCACAGAGGCGTATTGAGTGTATCCATTAGACTTAAACACTTAATCATTTTTCCTAGGCTAAGGATGACAAGGAGGAGGAGGAGGAGTTAACTTCGTTCAATGAATTTTCACTAAATTACTGGCTCCTAAAATGCCTGATGTTTTTTAAAAATTTTGAAAAAAAGGATATCATTTGGCCAGAATCTGATATCTGAAAAAACAAAAACCTGTTTAAGAAATAACTGTCAAATTGTTGAGCAGTGTAATTAACACTACTAACGTCAATTGAGATATCCTATATAACAATGATATCAGGATTTAATCTAATTCGACTTGATCTATGATTTGATGGAAAAATTAAGTTCCGAAAAAACCGAGAAGTAGTATAAAATATGTCAGAGCTGGCCCTTGTAAGATAAGTCCTCCTAAAGTGTAGTCTTTACAAAATTCTGTATATTGTCGAGTTCTTTCAATCCGGCCGTAAGATTGAAAGCACTTCCCTTAAGTTTTATAGCTCTGGATCGATTGGTGGTTTTGTCTAAAGCAACTGTGATATATCCGTCGATCAGAAAATAGATGATCCACCATCACAATGCTATTTGTGGTTCATTAAAGAATCGTTTTTAAGCTGGAATTCGGGTTGATTAGATACATGACATGTTTGGTAGAAATCCTATTGAAAATATCTAGCACACCGGCGACTACTGCTTATACATAGAATGCAACTTAACTTATGTCGCCATTACGATCCTTTGGAGTAGTTACAGATTTACAGATTTACATTGATTTAACAGCAGAAAAAGCTTTATTACCATATAATAGGCCAAACTTAGGTACAAAGTTAGCTGAAATATGAGCTAAAACAGCGTTTTAAAATTTACTGTAGCATATTTTTAGGCAGGCACTTTTAAGTTTTTTCGCATGTGACAACAACTGCTACACACATACATATACAGTCAAACCTGCTTAAGTTGGCCACTCATGGTTCAAGCATTTTTTGCCAACTTGCAGGCTGCCAACTTATGGGGGTGCAAGTTTTATATTGATTTTATTATTTTTTTTAAATTTTATATTATGGATTAGGTTGTGTATGTATTATGTACTATGACCATTAACTCCACATATTAACAAAATAAACATATTAATATGTACATACATAATTTAAAGTTTAAGTTCATAGTTACAAAGCAGTCAAAGGTCCTTCTTTTAAATTCAAAATTGCACTTTAATTCTTATGTTCTAATTCTAACTTAAGAGAATCTTTAAAATTTGCTAATTTATACACTTTTGACATTCTTTCTTTTGATTTTCAACAAATGTAGTGTTTAATCTGGAAGGATTTCATTCAAATTTCTATAATCAACAAGTTTACTACAACCAATTTCGTTCAGTTGTAAATTTTGCCATTCATTTGCATTATTTTTATAATTCGAAAATGCAGCCTTCGTATTTTCATACATAAAATTGCTGTGGTTTTAAGGTAAAATTAAAAAATCCCTCAAATAGTGGCCAACTTACAAGATATGCAGGTGCAAGTTAAGTAGGTGAAAATTTGAGTTTTTCGCTGAAAAGTGTCCAACTTAAGGAGGTGGCCAACTTATGAGCTTGGCCAACTTTGCAGGTTTGACTGTATACGAATGCCTACACAAGAGAAAATGTGATAAAGTTTATACTAAATAATTTTATATTTTTAGCAGCCACTTGGCAGGTTATTTTATTATGTTTTTTTTTTAAACATTTTACAGTTAACTTGCGGATGAAGGAAAGAGCGAGGTGGTAAGAGCACGAATTAAAACTTATGTCTGTTCGCTCACTCACTCGCACGCGCTCTCTCGCTCTTGCTTACTGACTGACTAGCCGGCCTATTTTTTATCATTATCAAACAAGCAATTCAGCAAAACTAACACAAACAACACTTAAAGTGTGCACACACAAGTGTCGGCCTGCCGTATAAGTGTGTGTGGGTACACTGGCACTTGATCTTTTAGCTAACGAGCGCTTTTCAACAGTCAGAGGCTTGTCAGATAACATGTCAGTGAGGCAGTGTGTGTTGCTGTGAATGTGTGTGTGCCTCCGTTAGGCTGGTCTGCTCTGTGGTTATTTTGGTGTTGTTGTTGTTTTTGTTGTTGGGGGCACATGCAACGTATCTGTAGCCACTTCAAACTAAACTCACCGCAAGCAAAGTGGCCCTTTGGTTGGCTTGGCCCAAGCCCAAACCCAAGCCGAACCCAAGACTCAACCAGGCTGCTGCCTGCTGTTCCACTTAATCACTCAAGCGTAAATCTATTCATCATTCATAAGTTATAAATTTTCTCATGGTATGCGTGTGTGTGTGGTTTTTTTTTTGGGCAGTCGTCTCTAGCTACTGCCATTGAGCGCAATGATGGCGTAAGAAGTGCTCTTCCTCGCCTCAGCGCCACTTGTACATTGTGCATTGTGGCAGCTGTAGAGGCGGCAACGGCACATTTCGGGCAGGAATTGAGATCGGGCTAGCACTTCGTCTCTAGGGTTGTGGTTCAGCTTCTCTGTTCTGCTCGCTTAGTGCGCTTTGAGCTTGCAGTCAAGCGTGGCATGTTACTTCATTGCATGCTGTTTGTTTGCAACGCTATCTGAAGTTAGCACGCCCGACTTTGATGAATACAGTGTATCGAGTGTACAAATCGAGTGTATGCATAATAAAAATTATTGATTTTGGTTTTGTGAATCCATGTCAATAGCCACATATGCTAACAAGAGATTACAAATTGGAGCATAGTTTGTTAAAAAGTCAATAAATTAAATGGAACCAAACACTTGACAAGCCTGTATTCCAATTGCTTTCTTAGGTGCCGCCGCATCATATCAAAACCTACCAGATTGACAAGCATGAGAATAGCACGCTGGAATCGGTGATGAGCATCATACACTTTATGGTCACCACACAGCATTTTCTGAAGGGTCAGATGAGAGTAAGACCATGCAATAAATTAGTAAGCATTTTACTACATAAGTTAATATATTTCATTCTACGTTCGAATAGCTCAAGTGCACGGCCAACATATTTGACATATTTAAGGAGGAAATCGAAAGCATCATCGAAGAGGATCGTCCTCGCATTATGGCATCGGGCAGATCGTATGACATCAATAATTATCCATTGGATGAACATACGAACGGGGAGCGCGGCTTTGATGATCATAATGAATCATATTTGACATCCTATGCGGGTAAGTTATCAAAAGAAAACTTTAAATCGTTGTGGCAAAGGGTTAAAAGCGAGGCAAGATTATAGTACAAACATTTGGTGAAACCGTACCCAATATTGGGTCTGGTTAGTCTCACTTATAGCTTATTTTTAGCAAATCGTTGTGCTGCGTGCTTTAATATAATTCATAGTATCTGGTATTGATATCAGTATTGGTAGAAGTATTGCCAATCATGATAATGCTGTTACTTATGTCCTGCTATCCAATTCGATTTTGTATAGACCTTGTATGGGCCCCTATATTATCACAACACTGTGTCAGAAAATAAACTTTTAGAGTCGCCAAGCCATGGACGGTCATAAATTCAAACCAATCTTAGAACCTTACATTATGAGTCTATAGGAAAATATTTTTAAGACGAACGTAGCGCCGCCTATTGTTTTAACACTAAATGATTTGTCCACAGCGCCACCTATCGAATCCCAAGACATTAACCACTTAGGTCCTTCTGACAGTACTGTCACTGTCAGTATTATTTGCGATTTATACAAAGTGGTCGGCGTTCTTAGAATGCAGCGCGACATCGAAATGTCTCAGCACGTCGTACGGAAAACGAACTTGGAATTACTTCAATTTAAGTTTAAATATCCAATTTAACATGGTCCATATAGTCCAGAGTAGTAGCACAAATGCTCGACAAGACCAACAGCCAAGAATCGCTTTGGTGCCTTATAAACCCTTGATGAACAGCTCAAATTTAGAAGCGAAAATTTTATGATATGGTTAACAATATTTATGTGGACATGTCTATATCAGCTCGACTATTCGGCCTACTAGAAATTGACTAAAAATCTGTGCACGTGGGTTGGCGTTGCCCCCTACTTCAATTTAACTTTTTACAAATCAAAATCAATCGCGAATTTGTTGAAGAAAAAGAAAAGAAAGTACCACAATCTAACACACATCCTAAAAACTATCAATTTTTCCAATTCAAACTCTTTACCTGTTGATTTTTATTAGCGCTTAGAGTTTATTTATCTTACTACCAAATATGCGTGTGCTTCGCTTGCTTACACTTTTACAGGACGATTGTATTATCGTCAAACTTATCGATACAGATATTATGCTAATCGGTATACATCGATAACAACATACTGTTTGTTAGTTTCAACAGTTTTCCTTAACAAAAACGTCTTTCTATAACATTTTAAACTTTTCTTTTAAAAATTTGTTTCAACAAAGAACGAAATACGCTTTTTTTAAGACATAACATTATGAGATACCCTATAATCTAGCACATTTAGTTGCGTGTAGCATGTTTTTTCGGATTAGATTCCCCTTAAAATTTGCACATGGACTTATAAATTTAGAATGTCTTTTTCACTTGTATAAATGAATGTATGGCTATCGAAATATATGAAATAATAAGTTTAATCCCTAAGAGTAGTACAGTTTTCACTGCAAACTAGAAACGAACTTAGTAGTTTAGTAGTTCTTAGAAGTAGGTGTTCCATTCTTGGTAAAAATTTCAAAATGTTTGAACTCTTAAAAAAACATTTAATGGAGTCGTAAGGGACCAAATTTTGGACCATCATTTTATGTGCTTAACATTAAATTGGGGTTTCGTGCAAGAAATCTATGTGTTAAAGCTTTGTCATCTGAGGAATAGATTGAAAGAGAAATCAAATCGAAGTAAAAACTAACTTTTCTACCTGATGTACTGATAACTGTACGTTGGCTGGTTGATGTATATATCTGCAAATAGTCTCTTTGTCCCTAAAACGGCCTATTTTAAAAACGAAGAAAAGAAGAACACTAGGAAACGGCTGTGTATTTCTTCTGTTTAGAATAAGGCTCAAAGCTCCTGGATAAAAAATTACTTGGCAGCTTGTGCCAAACTGGCGTTTGACATATGGTGGGTTCCAGCGAGGATTACAGTATACTATCCTATCGTATCAAAAGGGCTGAATCTCATCCTTAGTGAGTCAGTAAAAGAACCTTATCTAATTTTATGGTTTCATTATCTGCCATGTTTCTGAATTTTGTGTCACTGACCGAAGGCAGTATTACGAATAGGTAATTGACCCATAAAACTTTTTATTTAATCTAGGTATTGTGACAAGTTTACGGTTCCATTTATAAGTCATATTGCATTTTATTTTCAAAAGTCCTAGTTTAAAAAACCTTTGCGATCATTTTCTATGCAAGACACAAGTTACTAAATTAGACGAGTCAAAACTTTGCTGACTTCTCAGATAGTGTAATTAAGGCTTAAAGGCCTATTCGCTTAAACATCTTGTGAGCTCTTACCGAATTATTTGTAGGTTATTTTGTAGCTTTTAATCTCTAAGTTTGTGTGTAAAAAGTTTTCTTATGAGATTAAACGGGCTATCTTATTATCCTTTTGGCTTATGGGAATAATTGGTACTGTCACTTTTATAATCACTATTGCGGCCCCCACGAAACCTCCAGTCCCGCGGCGGCTAAGCATCCCCCAACAGCAGTTCCGCAATGCCGCTAATTATCTCAGTCTTAATTCCATATAGATTTACTGTCATATTTTGTACTAAATGCTTGTCAAAATTCGACACAATTCGCAGGAATTGAATGTACTATACTGAAAATGCATTCATCATAGGTCATGATGAACTTTATGAACCCCTTTTTCAGCTTGCATCTTAATCTGAATAACATTATTTTTATTGCACACAAACATAATGTACTCCTTATCTACATAATGCAGGGTATAAAAATGTGTAGCTGCCATGTCTTATGGCTGCATTACTGCATAACGAACTTCAAACAAGATTGAAGCAAGCAAAAATCTATGTGCCAGTAGCGACACACACACTCACACACACACACTCACTCACACACACACACTCACACACACACGCAAACACACACTTGCACAGCGCTGAGAATGTCAACATTGCATTTGCATAAAGTTCACAAAAATCTACAACAGCAGTTTGTCCCCAAGAGCAGCCACACCCACGCAACCACACACACACACACACACACACACACTCACTCACACACACTCACTCACACACACACGTAAACACATATGTGTGCTTAAACCGTTAAGCAGTTGAGGCACTTTGGCTGCAGCAACAATAATGTTGCATACTTTTATGCGCACGTTGATTTTACTCACATTTTTGATTTTTTCCATTTTTTTTTTATTCAATTTTAAATACAATTTTCAGCTCAATGCATTTACATTCTTGTTGGTGTTAAGTAAATGTTGCCCCAAGTAAGTGGCAACACTTTAACGAAATAATATCGGGTATATGTATATATAAATATCCCTTCATACGCAAAAAAATGCAAATGAAAATATGCTCCGGGAGTAAGTAGTTCGGGTTGAGTGGGGGTGCTGTTTGGAAAAAAGGTAGCTTTATTTGCACTACTCGCATATGCTCCTTTTGAGCTGCTCGGTAGTCAGTCTGCATTCAATTCGTTGACAGTCTGTCGCCAATCTTTCATGTCTAAACTAAGTTCCATACCAATTTTAGATACTTAGACGCCGACTCAGCTTGCCAGCTTGATTCGATAAGCGTTTTGCTTCTTCCGCTTACAGTTGCTGCTCCTTGCTGGTCGTGTCTTCTTCTTTTTAGTACTTTCTGGTGGCAAAATGTTTATGTTGGAAAATTTTATTTACATAATTTATGTTGTTTGTGCGGAGCAGTATACGCGCTGCTGCAGCATGTTGACACTAGCTGGCGAGCGGAGCACGTGGAGGGAACTTAGCGTTGAGCAAGGGGTCAAATGAACACAGTTTGTAACGGCTTACATTGGTTGCATTCCTTGAACTGACAACAAATTGCTTTAGGGGTTAGCATTTTCTATAGGGAAGCATAGTTTAAGATCTTAAATGGATCACTTGAACAGATAGTTGAAAGCAAAGTGCAAGTGTACTGACTCAAGTCAAATGGAAGTACAGCTGAACAGGATAACTCTTTGTGTTTAAAGCTGTTTGCGACTATTCTTCTGCTATTGCATGCCATAATAGACACTTTTATCAGTGCAATTTTACCAACTGAGCCCCTATTGTGAATATATAATTTAGAATCACCTGACTAGAGTAGAAGTCCAATGCATATCATCGATGGTCAAACTAAGCGCCACAGTTAACCATTTAATAGTCATGATATGATGCAGGTATGAAATAGGACAAAAGTAAAGAAGTGGAATGCATCTACACTATTATTCCCAGGGTACCAAATCTTGCATAGAGTGCTATACAAAATCCTATCTTGGCTGACTATTATGACGTTGCTTATTCTGTTTAAAAGTGTCTAGGATGGAATGTCACAAAATGGACTTGTCCTTTCTCAAAACCTGATGGACTCCAAGCACCTCAGGCTGAACTGGTCATTGTATTAACTTTAGTTTATTTTGCAGAAAAAAAGCTATTTATCGTTTTTATATGAAAAACTAGCTAAACGCGGAAACTTCGTTTATCAAAGATTACGATAAATGCTTTAAATTAAACTTTTTTATTTCTTTAAATCTGTTTGGACATAGAATAAGTATTGCAGGAGTTTATTAACAGTAGATTTAGTTAAATACAAAGGAACCAGCTTTAAAATGATTGGGCAATAAAATAGAATCGTAACATTTAGATAATTAGCTAAACCGTCTTTTAGGCCATAAAATATAATCATAAAAAGTACACATTAAAAAACAAGAAAAACTGTTTTAGACAAGCGAAAAAGTTTGCGTGGGTTTTTTGTATGAGAATAAGAAGTATAAGGTATAAGTATATTGGTACACTGGGGACATACATATGACACACGCAGCTTAGAAGCTCGTGCTTCAAAAAGTGCTAAACAAATTTATGTTTCATTTAGGTTTTGTAAACTTGTACTCAGACACCCACATGTACTTTCTCATGATTCTGTTAGAATCATCACAGTAGAGCTGCAAATCTGTCGATAGTGGCGTCATTCGATATTTCCGATAGTTACAGGTAAAAGACTCGATAGTACCATCGGTTCGAAAAGATTCGATACTATCGATTGTACTCTCAGGTTTTTTTGCTTCCTACCTTCGTAACCTTAGCCGCTGAGTAATTATTTAAACTATCGAAAGTTAAACAAAATAGATTGTGAGATACAAAGGTAAACATTCGATGTATCGATAGTACTAACGATAGTTTTGTAGGTCTACATCACACATAAATAGATTTCCTTTGGAAAGAAGACGAGCAGAGCATCTTAAAACAACAACCACAAACTACTCTAAAGCAACTCAGTAAGATACAAGGATTGCGGAATTCTGCATTACAGGTGCAACTGAAACTGAAACTGAAACTGTCAATATTTCACCTTTCAATCTCGCAGGACAGGAAACCGCTTCACTGAAAGAGATTACACTTAAGACCCTAGCATCCTTTAATAACCTTATTCCTTATAGGGAAGACTCCTTCTTCACTGACAGATCAAAATTAGATGATCGGATTGGAGGTGATGGCTACTCAGAGCTCAACATAAGACAGAGTTTTAAACTTTCAGTGTTTTCCAGGCGAAAGTTCTTGCAAAAAATGTGGCAATAACGTACCTAAAGAACTAGAGAAATATTTCGAGCAATATAAATATCTAATGTGACAGCCAAGCGGCTATTAAATCAAGCAGCTCAATATCGTATAATTTGGTATACTTGACAAACTGTTGCCGATCTCTGTATGACTTCGGAAAATTGTCATATAGCCAAACAAAAATTACCTGAACTAAGCAAAAAGCGCTCTACTCTCTTATACGGAAGAGATGCTCATGCGCACCATACTGTCTGATTGGTGTTTACGCAGCTCAGCTTCTTGCACCTTTTTATTCCTTTGAGCTGTTTGTCATGAGCTGAGCGGACGAGGTATTGAATGAAACTGTTGGCTCAAGTGTCTAGGGAGTCACTTTTTAAATAACATCTCAAATATGTCCGAAATCAGGCATAAAAATATCGCAGACTTTATCTCTGCCTAACCTAACCTAATATACAACCATAACTAACGATTGCTTTTGCGATAATTTATCGACATAAGTGTTGATCTGTATCGAAACTGTGGAAAACTCATAGATCTCATCATTTAACCAAATATGTTTTTATTTAATGTAGTATTATAAAAATATAGGGTTTAACGAATCATATCCTTTTGAGAAGAAACTGCGTTTCTTTTTCGCAAGGCATTTGCAGTGAAAGTGTTTTGATGTTTAAAATCTACATCAAATATCATTGATATATTGATGTTTCACACTTACACACACATGTACATATTCAAGTGCCAAAAGTGCATTTCAAACTAAACTCCAATTCCATATCTTAACTCGCTTGCTTACAAAAAGTAAACAAAAAAAAATAGTAAGACATATTTGGGGAAAATACTTATAGGGGAAAATCCCATGCTAATGCACTTTACTCAATCCAATTCAAACTCTCTCCTCACTCTTTTACTCCCACCCTGCAGCATCGGGCGCCTCAACAGCTGCACATGAAATCTTCTGGCATGCCTGGATAGGCAAGCTCACACAGATGCTCAAACAAATAACAAAGCTACACAGACACATCAACAGGCAGCTCCAACAGGCAATGGCAATGGCAATGATGATGATGATGAAGATGAGGGGGGCAACGAGTTGGAGCCGCACGTCAAGTCATAGCCAAAGCATTGGCAACAAATTTGATGCATTTGAAGCGTGGCAGCAGCAGGAGCAGCTTAGCCTGGGCGTAATGGGCGTGGCACTGGCAATGGCAGCAGCAACAATAACAGCACTTTGGCTGGTGGCACATCAAATTATCCACTGTCAATACAGCAGCAAAAATGCAACCAAATTCGTAGAGGTAACGGCGGCGTCAAACGAAACTCTTAGTGTGACAATGTCAAAGGCGTTGCCAGCGACGTCGCAGTCGGCGTCGGCGTCAGGGAGCGCGTCGCTGTCAACGCCTGCCAAATGCTTTTATAATTGTCAAATGGCAACACTTTGCACATTGGAGCAATGCTATGTGGAGCAGCGCCAGGGCCAAACCAATCACAATGATCATGTTGAGAATGTCGACAATGGAGTTGGTGACGTCGATAATGATGATGGTGATGTTGCCATTGTTGATGATGACGTTCGAGATTATGATGATGGCAACGCTGATGGTGATGGCAATATTCAAAGTGCCAGCCATGATTTAACTGCAACGCATCAACAGCAACGACGACGACAACGACAACTACTGTCAGCGACACTTGCTCCTGGCTCGCTGCAGTTGCTGCGGCAGGAGGCAGTGAAGCAGGAGACGCCGCAGTCGCTGCTGGATCAACGATTATTGATGACTTTGCGCTGGAAAGTGGACGCCAATATTTCGTGCTGATGCTGAATTGATGATGAAATGCATTTCAAAAAGTAGCTTAAGGTGTTGCAGCCCAGCACACACACACACACACACATATAGACATTTTCCTTATCGTTTCCATTTTAAGCTCGTTTCGGTTTCGTTCAGTTTTCCTTTTGCTTGCTCCTTTCAATTTCCAGCAAAGTGAAATGCATGAAAAGCAGCGCATTAATTAAGTAATATATGAAAATTAATTGTATTGGACAACATACAAACATACGAGTACACAAATATATGGACAGCTGTTTCATATGAGCTACGTATAGTTCTTAAGTGTTAAAAGCCAAGAAAATTAAATGAGAAAATTAAAAATAGACTTTAAGAAGGGCTTTCAAAAATTATTAAAAAACAAACTATTATATAAAAAAAATAAAATTAACTTGTAGTTAATATACAACAAAAAAGAAAATAAGCCTTTAAGCAAGCATAAAATGTAAAAATAATAAAATTAAGATAAAATTATATAACACTAGGCTACAAAATATTTTAACCAGAGTTGCCCCTTTAGTCAAGCTAAACAAAAAATAAAAATGTGTATATGGCACTGAACAAAATTTTGGTTTAGACCGATTTTCAAAAGCTTATCCAAGATAATTGACTATATCTCCTAAATCAGATCAACCAAACTCGATTTAGTTTAACTGAAACAAACTAGTGAAAAATCGATAGTTTATCACTATCAAAAGAAAACAACTTTTGCCCAATGTCAAAATTATTATGGTTATTGAAAAGTTTATAGTTTAAAAAACTATCCCAAACTAGCACAAGTTTATGTCAGTTCATAATTTTAGTTAGTTAGTGTACACATTTTGGCCATAGTTTGGTGCACGGTGCACTATATCATACGTGATGCTTCAATATAATATGATCGGAAATCGCATGATCTCTTATAGTTAGATCATAACTTGTAAAAGCTGCGCATATGCTAGCGAGTTATTTTATTATTTGTAGTGCCATCATCACGGCATATACGCAAGTTGCGAAATGAACTACATGTCACTTATTTTCCATTTCTAAAATTTCTTCAGCAAAGTCTAGTGGAATCTCTGGCTCCTTTTCTTTGTATTTTGTAGCCTAGTGCAGAATTGTAGACAAAAAAGTAAGGGTATTATTAGATGCAAGTATTGTAAACACTCGTTAAAAACATATTACATTATTAAATATAAAAAAATATTAATTATCAGGACTGTCAATCTCACAAGATTCGACAGCCTATGGGAATCATGGGCTCATGTTCTACCATCGATTTGAGGAGCCCTATGAACCAAGGATTTGGTTCAAACCAAAATACAAAAAGTTGAAACGGTCCTTTTCTTAACTTCAGCCCTGATCTAACAGTACTACATAACTATGTTAAAGCATTTTTGTGGAAAGTTATAAATTAAACATTTGTTATGCGATAAACACTTTGTAATTAGAAGCAAATTAGTGAGTAATTTGCCAGATATTGCCACAATACCCCAACAGTAACATCCGACGACGTGCTAGATATGTACATCTTTCAATCGAATTTCCAACTGTCAAAATTCAGAAAAAAAATCTTTGTGATCTTTGTGTTGTGTGTTGAAAATCTATCAGAAAGTTTTTGGCTGCGCAGTTTCTTTGATAAGTTTGGAATCTAAACTCTAGAGTAGGGATCGGCAACGTCGGCAGATTTGAAGTCACAGCAATAATATTTGTGGTTCAGCAGAGAAGAGTCGTCAATGTGTTAAGTACGAATTGTCTCAGTTGTCATTGGCAACTTCTCTGCTGTCGCTGCCGATGGTCTACAGATTTCTAATACACTCTATGTAAATCAAAACGTTTTTTTTATTGTGTTTTTAACACGATGAAAACGATGAAAAGTGATGCATTCGAATTAATAATAACAGCCGTAAGCCGACATTATTGCAAAATGAGAACCGAAATGAAACCGTTTACCTGCTCAATAGCTCCGGTACTACCATAATCGGAGCCATATCCTCAATAAGTTTCGCTTTAAATCCCTCTTCTAAACATTTGTGAATTGAATTCCCGGGAAAAAGTGATTTATTCGCCCATTTAGTTAATGTTAAATATTAAATTATAAAAATATAATTCTTGTCGATAATGAGTATAATTTAATTTGTCTCAAAGTCAGGAAATAACTTTAGAGAGAGACACAAGTTATTGGTAAAATCGGAAAGATCTTTACTGTAACATTCCTGAAATGGTGCATTTACTGTTTATCGCAGTTCTTTGCCAAAGATATATCGAGCTCCAAATGATTATAAGAAAATGTATTTTTAAATGCAAATCGCGATTTCGTGGTTGTATTAGCCGCTGCTGCTTTTTGTTAGTTACAAAATTTGAAACTTCTATATGGGTTTGAGGAAAAGTTTATGAAGATTTTAAACTACCAGTTCTAAACGGCAGCATCCAAAGTACCATGGAATGATATAGCTCAGAGAAAACACATATTTGAATTAGAAAATCCTTAGCTTTGAGCTCATTAATGGAATCCGCTATATAGACTCACTTCTCGAATCGAGTTGTCATAAATGCTCTCGATCCGCTTCAAACGAGAGAATTTTTGTATTGAGACTCGTGAAATTTTATTTTTGCACAATTTGTGAGAACTAATTGTGAATTTTTGGGCTTGATTTTGCCTGAAATAATAAAAAAGTTTTTTTCATTATCAACTCGGGGAAAACAGCAAGTGGCCCATCTGAAATATAACACAATGCAACAAATTTGACCTCAATGAAGGTCGTATCTCTAAAATATACAGTTTTCGGTCAATTTGAGGTTCCTGAGATCGAATCTGGAAACCGTTTTGGATTTCCTAGCAACGTTTCAACATATTTTTATGACGTGCGTATAAATATTGTAGCTGCGAAAACGCGGACATTGGGGAGCTTTGCTTGTCAGCTACAGAACTTTAGGAAAGCAATTATTCTTCTTTAATTTCAATTTGGTTTCTAGAAAACAAGCATTTTAATAAACTTTATGTTTAAATTACTTCTGTTTTGGTTTACTGTCTAAAATTTATAGGAAATTCATTTAAAAATAAGTTAATTACCATTGTCATATTTCTATACAAGAGGAATATCAAATTGTGAAATTTAAATGAAAGCCGTCATCTGGTGTTGAAAAACTAGATATGTTTATAAAAAAAAAAGCAAACTAAGTTTGTAAATATAGTTATTAAAATTAAAAAATATAACATATAAGTGACTAAGTAAAACATCACATATAAATGTATGTAGCGCTTAAAAATTAATTAAACATTGTATAGAAAGGAACTTTTTACGGTTTTGGAAAAATGCAAAATTAATTAAAATTTTATTTGTAGACGAAACTATAAAATCAAATACAAAAATTTAGAAAACAACAAAATCAAAAGAAAAAAAAACTTTATTTTTATGTTGAATTTTGGCAATATTTAAAATCAAAACTAAAATTATTTAAAA
Source organism: Chymomyza caudatula (assembly GCA_035041775.1). Lineage (NCBI taxonomy): Eukaryota > Metazoa > Arthropoda > Insecta > Diptera > Drosophilidae > Chymomyza > Chymomyza caudatula. The sequence goes on along the minus strand of JAWNKW010000039.1, from coordinate 259,612 downwards.
TTTTTGGCAAACAAAAATCCAGCGGTAAATAGTTCCTTTGCCTTAAAAAAAATATATTGCACAACAAAAAAACATGTAATTAAAAGCGCAAAATGTAAATGAAATGGAATAAACTATTTTTAAGAATAATATTAAAAAAAAATAATAGTAAAAACAAAAAGTTATAAAATTAAAAACAAAAAACAGCTTCTTCAGTAAGCAAATACTTAAAAAAAAATGACTTAAAAAAAACAGAAAGGAGTTATATAACTTAAAAAGTAAAAAGCTTAAAAAATTGTAAATTATTATAAAATAAAAACGGCAAAATCAAAAGCGCAAGTAAATGTTAGGACTAGTAACTTTGTATGTATAAATGTTAAACTTAAAAAATATTTTAAAAAAATACATGCTAAGAATTAAAATGTTAAATGCATGCGCTCAGATTTGTGTAATAAAAAAGTGTTGTGAAAGTTGTCTTCCCTTAATTTTTTGCTAACTATTGTTAATGTTTAATTACATTTAATTTAAGTTGGATTTTCGTTAATTAATCAGATTAGAGACAATTTTGTTATATTTTTATGTACAAATAAGAAAAAGCTTTAAAGAAATATCGAAGCTACAAAACGAGTATCACATAAATCGGCAAAAAAAAGTTTTACAAAAGGTCTGAAAAAAAAAATTGAAAGTTTGTCTAATTTTAAACTGTGTATGTAGTGTAAATAGAGTGAATTTGTATGAATGTCTAAGTTTTTATGTTTTTAAAGAGTTTCGGTGTATCAATAAAAAAAAAAACAAAAACCGAGTTGAAATGTTTAAGCCAAATATATAAATGTTAGTAGCTGATAAGCTAAAAACTCAATAAATTTAAAATAAATAATATTAAGCCAAGGAAGCGCGTTAGCTTACATTGAATATAAAATATTCATATCCGTATAAAAAAGCTTAATCAAATCTAAGTTAAATTGTAAAAATTAAAACAGGAAGCAGTGAAATCGATTAAAAACAAGAGATCCGTTAAAAATAAACCTAGGCTATTGAAAACTTATCGACAAAGATGTAAAAAGAAAGCGATAGACATGTAAAATGAAATAATCAATAATGTTAATCGAAATAAAACATAAATACTATTAATGTAAAAAGTCATTTATATGCAAGCATTAGTATATACGATATTTGTTTAAATAATAAGCAAGCGATATATAAATAAACAATAATAAATATTTAATTATAAATTAACGAAAGACATTATTTTTCAATGCTTCTTCTAACTGGCTATATCAACCCGTTACCAGGCGCCTCTGCTTCTCGAGGGCCTTCCACAATCGGTGATACCAAAGGTAGCTAGAGGGCGTTTAGCCTGGTCCTTACAATGGGAATATAGGCTGCCCCTTAGTCGCCTCCCTTCAATAGCAGCATTTCTCGCCGTTGCTTCTTTATCCTTACGCACAACATGACCTAAATCGCTTGTTTGTGTCAACGTCGTCGTAGAGCTCATCGGATGCGGTAGTCGCTTCGCGTAAAGGACCAAGGATATTATGGATTACTTACCGCTCAAACCCTACAAAAATTTTCATCAGAGTGCGTCATCACCCATGGTTCAGCGCCATAGAGCAAAATGGGAAGGATGAGCATCTTATAGAGTGTTAGTTTCGCATAGTGAGCGTGGTTTCTACTACCATTTTGACTAATAAGACCAAAGTAACATCTATTGGTAAGAGTGATTCTCCGCTTGATGTCTCCATGCTAACATCATTCTTCAATGTTAAGATGCGCCTAATGTATACAAAATCTTGGACCATATCAATAGTGTAGTTTAAAACATCAAACTGAAAGTCCTACCAACGTGACTCTCTTCTCGAAAAAACATATACTTTGTCTTGCTCTCATTTATCACCAGACCCAAAATTCTCTTTCAATAGCCGCAAAGGTTCCGGTAACTGCTCGCTTATGTTAGAACGACCAACAATATCGACAGCATCTGCATATGCAAGCAACAGGACACCCTTATAGAATACAGTATTTTTCCAATGCATTTCGGCCTTCCACAATACATTCTCCATCACAAGTTTGAAGAGGTTGCAGGAGAGGGCAGTGCCTTGTGTGAAGCCTCGTTTGGTATCAAAAGGCTCGGAGAAGCTACCTCCTAAATTGACGGCGCTGCGTGTGCTGTTCAACGTCATTCCCCATAATCGCCACCAACTTTGCTGGGATACCAAACTTAGACAGTGAGGCATAAATGCAATCCGTCAACGAGCTGTCAAATCCTGGTTTATAAGAGATAAACAAATGAAGGGTGTGCATTTGGTATTCATGAATATTTTTCATGATTTGGCATAGTGTGAATATCTGGTCCATGGTGCACTTTTCGGCCATAAGCCCACACTGCTTGCATGAACCCCCACACTGATAGGATCCAATCAGTTCCTTCGCGAAAGGCTTTAGTCTTTCATACAGTAAGTGTGGTGGGGCTTTATATGCAATGAAATAAGGACTGATATCATACTAGTTAGCGCACTCTGTGGGGTCAACCTTCGTGAGGACAGGCCATAGTAAGCATATCCTCTAAAAGAGCTGGTGCAAGCTCCTTACCAACTCATTGCAATGATCCATTGGTTGCTCGACAGTGCGCGTTGGAAACCAATTAGGCTCTCCGCGGTAGTACGCTGGGTATATGCTTCCAAAGTCCCTAGGCTCGATCAGGTTCTGAGCGTTATGTTGTGATTGCAGCTTTGCACAGCCGAGAGCAGCCGCCAGCTAGGCAGAGGCAATTAAGGCCATTAAAGGGTACGGATATTCCAGGTGCATACCCACTTTGTCAAATTATAGTCCTTTAAACGTGTTGCGGGGTGGTCAACTTATGACGGAACCATATCCGGGACTGTGATTTAATTTTTCACTGGAATTTGGGTTTACCGTAATGTTTGGGGTGCGCACATTAGCTGACTTCTCTAAGACCGGGGACACAACGTGGAGATTATACGTCAACTTGGTTAAGGCAAAACAGGTATCATCCTGGATATTGACAGGTTAATAGGGATCAGTAGTTTTTGCAAATATATTGAAGAACTTACAACAATATTCTGCTTTGAGAACTTTAGCTACCACGGGACGCCTTGCAGATGGGTGACTTGACAAATTGCGGCACCTTCTAATGTGTGTAGAAACACCACGTGAAAATAACAACAACTTTCCATAAACATGCAAGGTCTTCTTTGGCATGCAACATTCTGTTTGTTTCACATCAAAAATATTGCCTGAAAATTTAAAATCCTTTGGACGTTCGACATAACTCACCTAGAAATATCACCCTGAATTTGAATCATTCCGCCCTTAGAGAATTGTTCCAGACCAATTGCATATTGTAATCGAACCAAGAACCATTTATGTTAGTTCTTGTTATTAGTTTAGATATATTTACACTAAGTATGCATTGACTTTACACTTACAAAATCGTACTACATATAGATGTACACATTATAAAATACGAGTCACAAAACACAATACACAATACAAAATAATATTTGGCCTTTATACTTATACCTATATAATAATAAGGATACAAGGACAAGAGCCTAATTGGGACTATGGCCGCAGCAGCTACTAAACGGCCACGAGATGGTGATGATATCAAACGAAAACATGAGATCAGACAAAAGTATAGAAAAATTGTACGCACTGTTGCTATGAATCGAAGTTGGTTAATGGAATCCGAAGATCAGGGAATGACCATGAATGTTAAAAAAAATGTGGCAATGATTAAAAAGAAAAAGAGCAAACCCGGTGTATTAAGTAGCTATGTAAGTACAACGATTTATACTATATATTTCAATTTGGGATGGCTTAAAGATCGATCATTATTGGGTTACCACTTATAAGGCAACAGTTATTTAGGAACGGCTTCTCCGCATGCTAAGTAGATCCGAACACATTTTGCGAGGCTTGCTTGAGAGTTAAGCACGCACTTCCCTCCAGGAAAATAGTCTACTAGTAACAGCTTCAACTTGTTGTCATTGCAGTTGTAGTCAAGTAGTAGCGGACTGGTTCAAAAAGGAGTTGTGGCGGGATAGGAAAAAAACGGTTATGGAGAGTGCACTATTTTCGGCGCTCTCACTGTTTATTTGTGTTCACTCAATTTCTCTGAAAGAGTCTTAGCACGTTGTGTTTTTCAGCTCTTTGCCTGTTATTGTTTATTTAAATTAAAGAAATTTGTTTATACACAAGGAAAAATAACAAAAAAAAATTCTGCTGCACAAAATATGCGTCATTAGGCGGCAGTACAAAGTGCAAAGTGGTGCGAAATTGGAAAGTGCTGGTTTTTTAATAATACACACTGTGCTGGTTTGCATCCATGACCCAATTACCAGTTATATACCACTCGCATCCAGTTCCTATGACAGCCATACTTCTTAGCTTCAAATAAAAACACCTGTATTGTACCATATATACCATATCTTTTTCTGGTTAAAAAGTATTTTCGTACTAGTATGGTTTTATAGCGCTAAACCGGTAGGCACCCATATCCCATCAGTTTCTATGACAGCTCCGAGTTAAATATACCACTTGAAGTCAAACAAAAATACTAACATAGTAATGAGCCATAAACTCATCCTTTGTTTTCTGGTTGAAAAGTATAAACTACTATACTTTCCTGCAGGGTTTATACACTCCTTGTATAACTAATCGAGCCTTTCTAGCGAATACATTTGGATTACTCAATTAGAAGCAACAGGTGTGAATAAAAAATTTATTTTTTTTAATTATTCTATTCATTCTATTAATTCTATTCATTCTATTCATTCTATTCATTCTATTCATTCTATTAATTCTATTCATTCTATTCATTCTATTCATTCTATTAATTCTATTAATTCTATTCATTCTATTCATTCTATTCATTCTATTCATTCTATTCATTCTATTCATTCTATTCATTCTATTCATTCTATTCATTCTATTCATTCTATTCATTCTATTCATTCTATTCATTCTATTCATTCTATTCATTCTATTCATTCTATTCATTCTATTCATTCTATTCATTCTATATTAATTTTAGGAAAAGGCGCTTATACGTTCAACGAAATGGTCACGTTCTATAAAGGATCGCAAAAAACTATGCAGTATCATGGCTAGACTACATTGTTTTCAAAAAATACCGCCGGTAAGTCGCAATAATTTTCATACAATTGGTTTCACAGCATTTACTTTTACAGGTGCTTCGTGCTCGACTGGTTCCGTGCATAAAGTTCATGGCTCTTGGTGACGATAAGATGGTTATAAAGCAAGGACATGATCCAATTACAATATACTTTATTGTTGTTGGAGAGGTGGTAATGGAAAGAGTATATTTGGATAAAGTAATTATAATTATCGTTTCTATAAAAGTTACTTATATCAATATGTTCTTGAGACTAGAAAACCGGAGAGTCAAAAATTGATACGAATTATGTTGTTTTAACTGAAGGCGATTGGTTTGGAGACGTGGAAATGCTGGAAGGCATACCACGGATGCACACATATACAACAAAGGGTAATGGATTATAGAAGGTTTAAAAAACTATTGGCTCATTTTTATGTCTTTCCAAGGAAATTCGGTTGAGCTGCTTTGTCTGTACGATTTTGATTACTATACCACATTGGAGCCGTATGTGAAAAAAAATTGGGAGGAAAAGAAAAGAGCTATAAGAGCTTTGGATTATTTTAAATTTTTTGATGAAGAACAGGTTGGCCTTTTCATTAACTAAAACAAAATCCACTCCAAATAATACATTTTTTCTCCAATTAGATGATATACGCTTGTAAATATTCAAGTCTGGTACAATACGATCCACTAGATACCGTTTATTTTCAAGACAAAGGACCATTAAGTGCTACCTACTTTATTTTAAGCGGAGAGTGTGCAATATTACAGTTGCTCAACATGAAGGTACGTGAGAAACTTAAAGGTGAATGTATCTTTAGATGTTAACCAAATTTTTGATAACTGCATAAGTGGGTACGGCATAAGGGCAAGAGAATTTTGGAGCTGACTTCAACAAAAACTACTGAGAGCAATACAACTATTGTAAGTCAGGCTGACATCATAGCTATTCCTAAGAAGCCATCACCATTCAATATAGCACGAATGTTGAACTATGACTCCTCAGCATCGCTGTTAGATGGAAAGGAAGAGGGCAGCATATCGAAGGAAAACGTAAAAAGAATGGTATGCCACGCAAATATATCTACACTCATTTCAGGGAGTAAGCAAAATATTTTAAAATGTTTAGAAACGCCAACAAGGGCTCACCGAAGTCGAGAAGTATTGCCAACAAATAAAATTGGAGGACGAAAGACTCGAAAGATTTTGGCGTTTAAAAACAAAGGAGAAGAAATATAAAAAAGTGCAAAAAGAACGCCGTATTTGTTTTGAAAATGAAGAAGAGGACTATCTTGATTATTATGACATTGACGTGACAGATACTGACGACAGTGAAGATGCAAAAGAAGAAGTAATCCCCGCAGCGGACCGGCGCTCAACCCAGCGTTCATTGCAAAAAAGACGCAGCACCACAGGCAAATCTATGAAATCTATGAAATCTATGAAATCTTTAAAATCTGGAGAACCCACGTATGCCAGCGCTATAACTACAGAGGGAACTGAAATATTTACCACTGCTTCCGCATCAAGTTCTTCAAGTGATACCTCCAATGAAGATAGTTCGTCAGCTACTTCATCTTTTAAAACGCCTGAGCCCAAAGTAAGTTAACAATTTTACAATGACAGTGTACAACAATAACAAAAACTACCTTGGCTCAAATATACAAACGACTTTATTTTCGTAACCAGTAACGTTTTCAAAATATCTTCCTTTTCTTCACTGTCCATAACAGACATCTATGCGAATCCGCTGGTTGTCAACTCGTAAAGTTCACCGTTCCAGCCAATATGGTAGTCGTTGGCAACACGTAAGGTGCTCCTAAATCATGCTTCATTTACTGAGACTACAAGCGAGAGTGGTCTCTACTGCTCATTTGCCTACTGAGACCAATGTAAAATCTATTGGCAAAAGTGGTTTTCCGCTTTATTTCCATGCTGATATCGTTCTTCATTGCGACGATGGTGCCCAGGTATACGAGAACCTTGACCACAAAATATAGATTTAAACTCCAATCTGGAAGTCCAAACATCGCTAAGACGGAGCTGTGTTCGTTGCTCAACGTCAATCAACAGAGTCGCACCAACTTTGCAGCGATACCTAATTCAGACAGCGCGGCATATGAGTGATCCCTCAACGGGCCATCAAATATTGCTTTATAATCAACAAAGAGCTGATGGGTGTCGACTTGGTGTTGGTCAATTGTTTCCTGAATTTTACGTTTAGTTTTTTCGCGAATGACGTTGGTCACTCCCATAATAAGCTTATTAGGGCCTTATATACCATAGAAGGAGACTGATGCCACTCTCGTTAGGGCACACAGTGGGTTAACCCTTATTGAAGACAGGGCAAAGTACACCAACCATCGGGCATGCTCTTATCTAGCCATACTTCCCAAGAGAGCTGGCCCAAGCACCTTAGCAGCCGACTGCAGGGTTTTTCTATAAGCAGCATTTTTCATTTGAGTGGCTTCGCGGCAACCCTGTTCATACCATTGATTCCGCGGCAGGGGCCGCTATAAACCAATTAAGTCTGGTCATTTGATTGATTTTTGGAAGAGCTTCCAAACGTTCTTCCTACATCAACACAATTCGATCTTCTCTCGCTTGCGATTTTTTTTTTCTTCACATTTCTCATCACCCCTTCTTGGCAGAAACCAAGGACGATCTCCGCGATAGTGGCAAGGAGTGGGATATATTTCAATATATAGCACTGTTTAAAAAAACAAAATGCGATAATTTCGCTCGTCGCCGACTGCCCGAACCACGTGTAGTTCGTATTCGATATCGAAAGTCTGATTACTTGCGAACAATTCAAAAAGTTATAAAGTTAGTATTAGCAATTAGAGTTACTTTTTCCGATCAAAAGTAAAGCACACGAATGACCCCAAATACATAGGTTGTATGTTAGTATGTATGTTTGGGCCATGAGCCTTAAACTCAGATCAAATTTGTTACCCAGTATAATTGTAATTGTATTTTGTGTTTGTAGCTGCCAGAAATTGAGAACCATTATATAGATGTGGGTTCGCTTGGATATGGAGGTATTTTTGGTTTGGGTGAAAGACAAAGAAATCGTGTTTACATGGCTCGCACCATAGTGCAATGTTTGTTAATTCCACGATATTGGCTTATGAAAGAAGAACAGAATCCCGGTCAAATCTGGCAGCGACGACGATTTTTCCTTGAATGCCGTATACCTTCACGTGAATTTCTGTTTAATAATTACTTAAAAACTCGGCATTGGGCACAATTTCAACATGACGTTGTAAAAAATGCTATTTATCCCATATCAAAATCGACTGCTACGAAACCGGAGGATATACCTGCAATGCTAAGCATTATAGAGTATAAAAAAGACGTTGATCCCAATACTGAGTGAGCATTAATCAATGCCTTTTAAAGCTTCAAAACAAAATTTGTACAAGTATGAGTTAAATTCAAGATTCGCAAAACCTTTGAATAACCAAACTAAATTGAAAATACAGCAACGGTAGATAATTCATTTTGATAGAGCTATTTCTAAACAAATACTTTGGAATATTTAGAGGGCAACTGTAAGTTTCTGCCTCTGTCGAGGTATAACGAAGAAACAATGCTTGGTTCTCAAATAATTTTCGAGATATGATGAGCTGCTAAATTCAAAGTGTTTACCCAAAACCCAGAAAACTTCGAGGTTGAAAAAAAGCAGAGATAACTTGAATGCAGCTGATTGCTTTGTTTTCTTGGTCGTCAACTTTCCATCAAACCACAAAATTCACTTATAAGTTTCGTATTTTTAAGAAAATATGCTGATTAAAATGTAAATAAACGGCTCAAAATACGTACTATATGTATGGGCTTTTTTTCGAAATAAAATTGTGGTGTTCATAGCTTTGTCATCCACAATCTGATGAATATTTAATTACATTAAAGTTACAATTTATCTCGATCGGAAGAATGGTTGCCGAACAATTCGCAATTCGCGAAATTTAAATTTTTTTAAGTTACAATAATTCGAAATCCATGCTAAAAAATGATATCAGAGTTCGAAATCATTGACGCCAAATTAACGGGCTATCAAGTGATGCGATTTGGGTTTCATTGGTTTTTTTTCCAGTATTTGGCACAGTGTGAATATCTGGTCAATGGTAGACTTACCAGGCCTAAAACCACACTGTAAGGGTCCAATAAGTCTTTCGCAAACGGCTTTAGTCGTTCACACAATACGTTAGATAGGACCTTATATACAAAAGAAAGAAGGTTCATACCACGCTAGTAAGCGCACACCTTTTTGAAGACAGGGCAGAGGACACCAAGGTTCCAATCCGCGGGCATGATATATGTTTCCAAAATCTCTTGGCGCTATCGGGCACAATTAAGCACAACCTTTTTAGAATCAAAGAGAAAAACTTGACTTAAATGTCAAGATCAAGTTCGAAATCTAACCTAATCAGTCAAATAACTTAAAAATACGTTTCAATTTAGTGTAAAATAAAGAGGAAACATTTTTGAAGTTACTCATCAATATGCTAGGGACTTATAAGATGATTACACATACAAAATTATTATTTTCACTGCTTTTGTTTATTTTTTTATCGAGCAAATGTTTTGGAATTGAAGAAAACTGTACTTTTATCGATAAACACGTACTCAAATACGCTTGTCGCGGCATTGTTGATCGTGAACTAATTTTAAAATATAAAGATCGCTATGTGGCTTTGGATACTCCTTATGCTATTTGGAAACGAACCGACAAAATGGACACCAGCATACTACTGATTATATTTTATGAATCACCCTTGTTCTCCTGTGCTGAGCTAGTCTGGTCATATGGCAAATTTTATTGCAATAGTGAAAATTATCCCATGGAATTGGAAAACACTATTTACTTCAATTGTTTACCATTTCGATACTCATATCCAGATGACTTGCATAGAAAGTGTAAGCGTGATCGAAAAAGTGCGCCGGCGGTAACTATTTCATCGGGAATTGTGTACCTTGATATAAACGTAATTGAGTACTCAGGCACAAATCGGTTGAAATGTGTGCAAAAGCAATGGATTAGTTTTGTAGTACTGATTGCGATTTCAAAAGTATTTGTTTTGTTTATTAAAAGCGATATGACATAATATAATTTATAGTTAAGTGTTATTAAAACTCAATAAAAAGGTATGTATTTAATAGGAGTTTAATAACTTATTTCCGGTTATAAATTGACCCTCACTCATAAGTGCATGAGGTCAAACTTGTATGCAAAATTTTAATACATGATCTGTTTGATAAGTCAGTGACTTATTGAATTGAATTACCCATATAACAAATTTAAATGCAACACTACTCCTGTCAACTACCATCTGCTAATATAGAATTGTCAAATTTTAGACAAGCTGCTCAGTTAGACTGGGTTCGACACCCATTAAAAGCAGAGAACATCGTGGACTTCGACCAAAATGGAAGAAAGTGACTTCTTCTTAACTGGCCATAAAAATTACGGCCTTATGAAGAGCACTCCTCCAGGCATCACTGCTTTGCGTGCGTCTTCTTCAGTCGGTGATACCTACATGCAGATATGGCTATATTTCAGCTAGAGTTACAAAATTGAGTCTGGAGACCTTTTTTCAATAGAAGCCCCCCAATGGATTTACCTTAATTTCTGCCACACTCCGCCATAAATTGTCACACATATTTATAAATCAAAAATACGTTTATAAATATCTGTGGCAATTATATTGATTATATTGATTTGAATATATTGGGGGCTGTTTCAGTAATTAAGGTAAATCAATAGCGGGTAAAAGGGTATTCTATTGAAAAAAGGTGGACATAGTTTTAACGATTAGTGCCACACGAGTCTCCGCACCAAATTGTGTAACTCTAGCTCACATGTATCCATATATACATGTAGTGAAATTTTGAATCAGTTTATATGCAAGAGGGTGTGAAATGAGCATATTTTTGACTATAACTTTTGATGTATTTATCCGATCCCGATCATTTTTTGAACATACATATATGCACATTAACACGACGAACATCTCTGAGGAGTGTCGAGTTCATCGACTCAATGGAGCGGTTGTAAACCGCGCAAATCTGTCACGCGGGAATGGGGTAAGATATCGACTGGATTCGACAAACTTCATCTTACATGGGATTATCTCTAGCTCTTATGGTCTCGTAGATCTATCCCTTCATACGGACAGATGGACATGGTCCAATCGCTACCCGAGTCAATGATAAGAGTTTTTGTCCATGGAACTTATGGTGTGCCACGCCTCCTTCTGCCAGTTACATATATTGCACAAATCTATAATACCCTTGTACACCATGTGTACAGGGAATAAAAACTAAATGTGAGCAAAACACACATGATGACAGCTTTGTACGAATAACTGTTGATTTTATTCAGCAACGATCCATAAAAGAAATTATCATAATATTGGAATATTAGTCAATTGCAATGGCTTATTGAGTGAGAATTTATTTGTGGTGGATGAGGCCCATCGAATTAAAATGGCCCATTGTGGTAAAAGTTCAAAATTATTCTTCGTGGAGGCTACGAAAGCAATATTTATCTTTTATATTTTGCAGTATTGATTTCATTAAATCAAAGTAAGTGAAAAACATTTTAAAACATATCTATTATTATAAATAATTATTGTAGGCAGAACAAAGCTTGCCGGTTCAGCAAGTAAGACTAGAAAAATACAGCACTTATTTTACCAACATATCACCATTTAACGAAGAGCTATAACATTAACCGCACAGCGTGATGGTATTATTTGCGCGATTTCGAGAACAGTTTCATTGCTTTATGATTTGGTCCATTTGCTTATACGTTTTTCCTCTTATTCTGCTTATTTTTTCATCAATGCTTCTAACCTATTTCTCTTTTAATACCCTACCATCGCAGCAAAAAGTTCAAAAATCTCATCGGGCAAGGGGGCAAGATATCGATATGATTCGACAAACTTCATCTATCATTTTTGCCTATGAAACATATGTTCTGCCACGCCTCCTTCTGCCTTTTACGTATATTATATCACTGTCATTCGAAAAGTTGCAGTATTTTGGCTGATGGAAATATTCCTGGCCCACTGTGCAACGGCAATGCGATTATATAGAGAGTGATTGAGTAAGTTATTGCATATTCTTTAGCACTACATACAACTGTTAAAATTAACTGTTATTGTTCATTTTGTCTTGCGCTCTAAACTTACAGTGGGTTGTTTTTATTGTTTTACTGTATTGTGGACTGAGAGCTGTAGTGCCCATAACTGTACATGTAAAAATTTTATGCAGACAATCGGGACGAAGCCCGACAGTAGAATACCCTGTACCTGATATGTGGAGCAGTTTATTGGCAAAGGAGGATGAAATCAGCACATTTTTCACTATAACTTTTGATGTATTTGTTCTATTTCGATAATTTTTAAAACAGAGATGCACATAAACACGACGCAAACCTCTGTCATGTTTCGAGTTGATGGATTAAACGGAGCGGCTATAAACCGCGAAAATATGTCACGGGGGAAGGGGGTAAGATATCGACTTGATTCGACAAACTCTCTCAGCCTTGACATAATGCACATCTTGATCATTTTTGTCCATGTGCATACCTTGCATATATCTATAATACCTTCTACCACTTTGTGTTTGTTTGGGCATAAAGACAACAAAAGCAGAAGTCACATACTCTTAAAGCAAGTGCTCCTGCTACTTTCCAAATAACATGACTATTTTATACCCTGTAATAACAACAAATAATTTCAGTTTTGTCCAATTTTGACATAGTTTGGAAATATTAATTAAATCGTTTATATCTAGTTTTAACTCACAACGTTCAATATACATATTGGGCTTAATTAGTGAAAATATATTGCGTGAAACTGAGGGATATTATCTCTCTGAAAAATTAATATGCCCACACTTGTTTGTATACTTATTGTGGAAAGCAAAACAATTTTTAAAATAGTTAGTTCCTAAAGAAGCATCTAGACGAAAGTGATTATTTTGACATTTTTCCACATAACTACTTTCCTCCGTTTTTAACAAAATTGAAATGGTCGATACTGAATTTCAAGATTGAGAGTTGAAGAACATGTTCGTGAACTCAATTAAATCGAAAAGTTGCAGTATTTTGGCTGATGGAAATATTCCTGGCCCACTGTGCAACGGCAATGCGATTATATAGAGAGTGATTGAGTAAGTTATTGCATATTCTTTAGCACTACATACAACTGTTAAAATTAACTGTTATTGTTCATTTTGTCTTGCGCTCTAAACTTACAGTGGGTTGTTTTTATTGTTTTACTGTATTGTGGACTGAGAGCTGTAGTGCCCATAACTGTACATGTAAAAATTTTATGCAGACAATCGGGACGAAGCCCGACAGTAGAATACCCTGTACCTGATATGTGGAGCAGTTTATTGGCAAAGGAGGATGAAATCAGCACATTTTTCACTATAACTTTTGATGTATTTGTTCTATTTCGATAATTTTTAAAACAGAGATGCACATAAACACGACGCAAACCTCTGTCATGTTTCGAGTTGATGGATTAAACGGAGCGGCTATAAACCGCGAAAATATGTCACGGGGGAAGGGGGTAAGATATCGACTTGATTCGACAAACTCTCTCAGCCTTGACATAATGCACATCTTGATCATTTTTGTCCATGTGCATACCTTGCATATATCTATAATACCTTCTACCACTTTGTGTTTGTTTGGGCATAAAGACAACAAAAGCAGAAGTCACATACTCTTAAAGCAAGTGCTCCTGCTACTTTCCAAATAACATGACTATTTTATACCCTGTAATAACAACAAATAATTTCAGTTTTGTCCAATTTTGACATAGTTTGGAAATATTAATTAAATCGTTTATATCTAGTTTTAACTCACAACGTTCAATATACATATTGGGCTTAATTAGTGAAAATATATTGCGTGAAACTGAGGGATATTATCTCTCTGAAAAATTAATATGCCCACACTTGTTTGTATACTTATTGTGGAAAGCAAAAACAATTTTTAAAATAGTTAGTTCCTAAAGAAGCATCTAGACGAAAGTGATTATTTTGACATTTTTTCACATAACTACTTTCCTCCGTTTTTAACAAAATTGAAATGGTCGATACTGAATTTCAAGATTGAGAGTTGAAGAACATGTTCGTGAACTCAATTAGGGAAAAGTGGTGGTAAATAAAAAAAATAAAAAATAATGACTGTGGAGTAATAGAACTTCTAACTCTTTTGTTTTTTGGGATCAGGTGGCCAAATGGTCTTCTTTGTCGTGCTGCTCATTTTGCTATATACTTTGTGGTGCCTTATTTTTATGGGATTTCCATAATATTTATAAATATTATACAATTATTTCATAGCTTCATAATTTTAGAATGCTAATGCATTACACAAGTCAACACGGTACAGTGGTTCGAAAGTTTAAGGTAATTTTTCAAGTTTTTTTGGTGCGCTAATCTGAATAAGGTGTTAGAATTAGCCCGCCACATCAAGATATCAGTAACAATAACCAAAATTTTTTGCTTTCAGCGCTATATTGTATATAGCCATTTTCAGTTTTAAGATACTCAAATTATATAATAATAATAAATAATAATAATAATAAATATAGAAAAAAATATTATTACCTTTTGCCAATTTTGATTCGGCATTGTGCATTGCATCGAATTTTACGTATATGCAAATTCTTACCCAGCGACGACAAAAACATTGGAGGATAGATGTTTAATAAGAATTACAAATTTGAAGGCAACTTCGAAAACATCAAACTCCTGAATTGAAAGTAACAGCATTACTTAATGATGTCAGAGTAAAAGATCACACCATACATAACATCAAAAGTAGATTGTTTGGGCACATATCCGCAAATGTCTTAAAATCCTGATATGATGAGTCAATTCTGACTGCGAATTCCCATTTTTCGACATGGATATTGCTATTGGTTTTCCTTACTTGATTACTTGATTTTTGAAAAACTTTTTAGCTGTAACACTTTGTTTTCCCAACAATTTGCTAAGCCAGTAAGTACATACATATATGCAATTTAAGGAAAATTTTCAAGAAAACTTTAAAGACATTTTCGTCAAACTAAGTGAATTCCAATGCGCTGAAGAGAAAATCTAAAACATTTCAGTTCAAAAATAATAAGCTTTTTAAATAATTTTGTTTCGCAAGCCTGCTTAACAGTATGTCATTAAAATTCTGCTAAGCTATTGTCTTTCTAAGCTATGTTAAAGTTACAAAGTTTTCGCGCCATCTATTGCAATATTTTTGCACTGCAAAAGTTAGCATAAAAGTAATGCATGTTAACATAGAGCTTGCGGAAGCGCTAAAGCTTACAACTTGCATGCAAAGCTTTTACTTATTATCAAAAACCGTTAGCAGAACAGGTAAACAACTTCTTGCTCTCAACTGTCGCACTCTTAAAAGCTGTTCTTGTTGCAGCTCGTTTGCTGCTCGCTTCACTCGTGTTGTTGGAGACGATCTGCTCAGAAGAAAGCTCTGCTGAAGGTCAGCGGGACGTGAAAAATGAGTGACTAGGCGACGCGCGAGCGCTGCAGCCGACAGTCTACGCGCCTCAATGACGAGAACTGCACACGTCGGCCAAATACTACGCGTCGCATTTGATATAAAAAAAATATTTAAAAAAACCAAAAAAATAAACTATTTAACAATTTAAGATATAACTTATAATATTCGTTCGCTGACTTGACGCCTGTTTAAAAATATATATAAATTAATAATACAACTTCGACAACAATTTATTTTTGCTACAAAATTTATTTTGCCTTTTGTGTTTCGACTCACGCACGTGTTTTGCTTTATTAATTGATTGTAAATCCTACGCACTCAACCCAAACTCCCCTTAATGAAACTTTGTCTTCGGTAGTGATTATTTTTTTTTGTTGCCTATTGAAAAATAAAACGACTGCCAAAAAACCTAACTAAGCCACATAGCATTAAAGCTTTAATTTGACCAATTGACCAAAATATTAATTGCGCCTTAAATTAAATATCTAAAATTTTATCCATAAAACAAAAAAGAGTGATATATATGTCTGAATTGACTTTTTGTGCATAATTTTATACTTTATTTGTCTTTAAAAAACGAATTCAAACAAATAGCTGCCTAAAACTGGCACATTTTGCGCGGTAAGTTGGCCAATAAAACAGTTTGTTTTGGCGCCAAAACAAAATAAAACTGTAATCAGGAATTTGAATTTGAGCGCGCTGTTAGTTAACAGCAAAGCTTAAATATTCGAAATATGTTAACTGTTTACAGACATCTGGCGCTGCGCGCTGTTTTTCATAGTGTTATAAACATGCTGCATTCAGTTAACAGCAAAGCTTTATTAAACAGAACACATAAACTGCTAGCAGACAGCTGCAACTGTGCGCTGTTAACATGTTGCGTTCAGTTGAGCTTTGCTGATAACTCAACGACACATGTTAAGTTCAGCTGTTTGCGCGCTTTTGAAATTGAATCTGTTAAAAAATGTTATCAACATGTAGCTAGCTACTGCACTGCTAGCTTTGTCTTGTTTCATATGTCAGCCGCTCTTTACTCGCTCCCTACAGCACAAAATATATAAATATGTTGCTTTCAGTTTTTATAACTTTTTTATAAAATGTTTTGGATCTTCACTAAGAAATTATCAAAGTTTTTAAAATTCAATCAAATGTGAAATGTTTTGGAATGTGCAACAACCAACGTTCGAAAGACTTTTTTTTTTGTTCATAAAAACTTTTTTCATTTCCACTGCAAGATATTAAAGTGCAGCAGATTTTATCGTCCATTTTTCGATTGCCATAAAACATTGTATTATTAGACTCATGGTTTCATAGCAATTATTGCGGTATCTTATTATATACCAATTATTTTATAAATTATTTTTACAGCTAGTTTCTGTAGTCCAAAATAAAAAAGTACACCTTAACAACCTAAACAATTTGTGGTCATTTCAAGATACTTTCTTTATGTTAACTGCTAACAGCAGCAGCTGTGTGCTGTTAAAAAAATCAACATGTTGCCGAACTTGTCAACATGTTGCCAACTCAAGCAACGTCTAATATGGAAACACCGAGATTTCAGTTATTTTTGACTTGAAAACAGTAGAACATCTTTTAGTATAATCAAAATGCATGTTAACTGCTAACAGACTGCTGCAGCTCTGTGCTGCTAAAATTAATCAACATGTTGCACAACTTGGCAACATGTTGCCAACGCAAGCAACAGGTGGAAATGAAACACTGAGCTAGCTTTGTTTTGTTTGTGTGTGAAAGCCGCTCTCTGCACGCACTCTCCACCTCTCTGGTACATTGACCCAACACAGAGGCCACAGAACATTTGAGCCTTTCTCTAGCCTCCACATACAAACACAACACTTTTCACCTATTGGCTGAATCCGTGCTGAGGACTTGTGTACAGTTTTACAAGATTTCCGCTGCTTTCTAAGAACTGGCAGCAATCGCTCGCCTTCAATTCAATTTTGGCAATCGTAATAACAAGTGGTAGCAGCAAAGTTTTTCGCTTAAAACGAATAATAATAAATTAGAAAAATTTATTTTGTCTGACTAAATAGTACAAAGACTTATAATTATTTCGCACTTGAAATATAAATGATACGATTTACGAAAACATTTTCAATTTTTACACAAATTGTAGCGTAGCTCATCATCATTATTATATCATAGTTAAATGCCGTTCATGGAAAGATTCGTACAAATACGCAATTTTGTTATGAACGTTTGTGTTGTCGAAGCAATACAATTTGTGCAGGAACTAACTCATGCCATTTGCTTGGACTTTCAAGGCATATTCAATTTGAAATAGAAGTGCGAGTGCCATCTTACTAACGGTAAGTAAAAGAGAAAGTTAATGTGAAAAAAAGAAATGAATTTTGTTACTGTAATTGGTATATGGCTAACTGTAAATGTCCAAGGTATGGGTATTTACTCGTTGCGAACTTTGTGCTTTCTTTGTACGTCATTCTTTTCCGTTTCGTCACTTTCATATTGGAATTAACCTCATGGCTGACTAGAACAAGTGAAATAAGGCAAAAGTGTTGAGAGGTTAGGTTTTCCAGGTTCAGGAGTAGGCAATACTTGCTGGATTTCATTTAAAATACCAAAAGAACCTTTAACTTTTTGGTTTAAGTCCAAGTCGTTAAGAACAAGGTGTTTTTGGCAAGTTTAAAAAATGTCGACTATTTTGTATTTGATTTAGTGGTAAAAACGAAAAACTTATAATATTGTACATAAATTGCTTATATTTTAGCATTTCACATTACAAAAAGGCTGAAGCATACAAATTTTTTCGGAATAAATTCAATTGTATTAAAGTGCAAGTAATAAAATTATAAAATAGAGACCAGTTTTTCATAATTAAAACAAAAATGTTATGTAAGGCTCATTAGTTCACTTCAAAGACTTGGCCTTGGGAACACTGCTTAATATTTATGCCAATATATAATCTGGATATAATGGAACTCTACCGGAACAACAAACAATGTTAAATTTACCATATCAAACCATAAACGCGAAAATATGGAATGCCAATTTTGAGGCCGAAAAATTTATACTAACTAATTCGGATTCACTTTTTCTTTGTATTCAAATACCTATGATACCTTTATGATAAACAAGTATAAGATTTGCGTCCTATTTGTGTCTAGATCAATATATGTAACTTGTAGATCTTTCTTATCACTTGAATGTAGTACTGTCCATCGTGCTTAATAAATTGCTCATACACCTACAGCATCTCATCATTTTATGCCAGCATTAATCCACGCATAAACACATTCATCACACTGCACTTACACCTACACAATCGCTGACAATCAAACACACACACACACACACACATAGCCCTACACGGACCTCAGTATAACGACATTAAGCTTGTTTTTAAAACACAATCGAACATTCGATAAACAATTGAACGATAAAAAAACCCCATCGCCAAGATGCTCTCCTGTGCCTCATTCAATAAATTGCTCTATCCCACGGTAGCAGATGTGTCTGCAGTTGCCGCTGATTCTCGCAAAAATGGTGGACGCCATGAATCGACAATCGGTTCTTCGCCTGCGCCCAGTCTCAGTACGCTGGCTGCGCTGCCCCTGCCAAATGGGAATGCCGGTAGTGGAGCACCAAGTGAGACCCAGAGCGAGATCTCGTCGGTGGACAGCGATTGGAGTGACATACGCGCCATTGCATTGAAATTGGGAGTACAAAATCCGGACGATTTGCATACGGAGCGTTTTAAAGTGGATCGACAGAAACTGGAGCAGCTGATAAAGGGTAAGTGACTGAGAATATAACAAATTTGTTTTCTCTAATCTTTATGTCTTTTGTACAGCGGACAGTTCCACTGAGGGCTTGAATGGCGCCGAATATTTCTTTGATAATGTAAGTTGATGAACTTGGGTTAAAACAGGTAACAAAATTTTTAGTGTCTTAAAACTTGCAAAACATTTATTGAATCGAAATCCACTTGGAATTTAAGTCGGTTTTATCGACAGAATAGAGATACAAAAGGCAACATATTTTCAGCAGTAAAATGAAAAACTTTAGAGAATGCTCCATTGTAAAAAAGGAAAGAAACGGAAGTACAATACACTTTTAATCAAAAATTTAAAAATGAATGAAAAAGTTATGAAAAACATAAAAAGGCACTGAGATTACTTTGAATTTTCTTCAATGTCAAAAACGACAACGCTTGTACTTAATTTTCAAAAAGGACGCAAACTTATGAATTTATGAATTTTCATCCAAATTTCTTTTGAAAATTTGAAGTTATCCACAAATGGTTGCTTTGTACATTCTTCTTCTTCTTCTTGACTTATAACAATCTTTAACAATCCTTCAGACGCCTCATGTTCGCGCACGGATGCTCCACTCCACTGCTTTGCGCACACCTTCTTCATTGCTCTACCTGGTTCTTTCTTCAGCATTTGCATTGAGGACCTTGGGGCTTCTCAGTCCATACGAACAAAATCGTTTGATGGTTTCAATGTAATCATTGCCAATGCGTAAAGTACCCAAGATACTCCAAAGATCTTGCGGAACACAAACACTCCAAGGGCATCTGCATCAGACTCAGCCACGTTTGTCTTTCTCATAAAAGAATAGAAGCTACAATTTAATTGTTTACTTGTCGCACTATTTAGATTGAAGAAGCAACTTCTTGCTCGTAATGCTTACCTGAAAGTTGTTGACTCGAGTTTTCAGAAACAAAAAACAAAGCTTATAAGAAGATAGAATTCATTTGTAATTTTATCAGATAATGAATTAATGGCTATACTAAAAAAAAATAGTTCTGATAGTTAAGTAGATTTTTTCTCAGTAACCTTTGACTTTATGCTCATATTTTTAGAGACTAAATAAATTTGTTGTATACCTAAAAATTTGATAGTTTTATACTTAACACAAAACGCGAAATTATACAAATATTTTTGTAGATTATGAGCACCACGGAGACCTATGTGAGCTGGCCTTGCAGACTCAAGATTGGTGCCAAGAGCAAGAAGGGTAAGCAAATCGATATATAAATTAAACTTACTGTAATTGCGACTTCTTAGATCCTCATGTGCGCATTGTGGGTAAAGTTGAGCAGGTGCAGCGCGCCAAGGAGCGCATATTAGGCAGTCTGGATTCAAGAGTAAGTTCCTTAAGACATTTTTGTTGTTTTAGCTAAGCACTTCTGTTGTACGGTTACAGGGCACTCGTGTTATTATGAAAATGGACGTGAGTTATACGGATCATTCCTATATTATTGGACGCGGCGGCAACAATATTAAACGCATTATGGATGACACACACACCCATATACATTTTCCTGACTCAAATCGTTCGAATCCTACAGAGAAATCCAATCAGGTGTCGCTGTGCGGCAGCCTGGAGGGCGTGGAACGTGCCCGCGCCTTGGTGCGTCTTTCGACGCCACTTTTAATATCCTTTGAGATGCCAGTTATGGGGCCGGGCAAACAGCAGCCGGATCATGATACGCCATATATAAAAATGATTGAGACAAAATTTAATGTGCAGGTAGTAGCAGCGGCTCCATGAGATTGGCCAGTTGCTGTATATGTTTGCTTTTCTATTTTTAGGTCATATTTTCAACGCGTCCCAAGCTGCATACTTCTTTGGTGCTGGTCAAGGGCTCGGAAAAAGAGTCCACTCAGGTGCGTGATGCCACACAGCTGTTGATAAATTTTGCCTGCGATAGCATAGCGGTAAGCGCACTTATCGATAAACACAATATTAACTATGACTCAGCACAGTTATTTTGAAATAGAGCCAAATTCTGGTGAATGTGCAAATGGAGATCTCACCGCAACATCATGAGATTGTCAAGGGAAAAAACAATGTCAATTTGCTGAGCATTATGGAGCGTACACAGACCAAGATCATCTTTCCCGATTTGAGCGATATGAACGTAAAGCCGTTGAAGAAATCTCAAGTAACCATAAGCGGACGCATCGACGATGTCTACAAGGCGCGACAACAATTGCTTGGCAATTTGCCCGTAGCATTGATATTTGACTTTCCGGACAATCAAAACGATGCCTCCGAGATAATGGGTCTGAATAACAAATATGGCGTTTATATAACGTTGCGCCAAAAACAACGTCAAAGCACGCTGGCCATTGTAATCAAGGGCGTGGAAAAATTCATAGGTAGGTGTATTCTTAAGGCGCCGAGCACACCTTTTTTCAGAGCGGGCTCAGCTCTTTAACATATACTAACTGTTTGTTCGTTTTCCAGACAAGATCTACGAGGCTCGCCAAGAGATATTGCGTCTGTGCACACCGCTCATACAAGCAGAAATACCCGAACATTATTTTATGCCCAAGGACAAGGAGCAAACACTGGCTTACCGCACACAGCTTACAGCCTTGCTGGCTGGCTATCCGGACAGTCCTAAGACTCCTTCACTGCTGCCTCCAGTGCTGGCTGGCCAGCTTACACCCTATGCCAATAACAATCATTTGCTGCTCAATGCCAGCAGCGCTCTAAATAGCCTAAATGCCACGCCTACTGGCATATGCGCGCCCACGCAGAAGTACATGCAGCTGCACAACAACAGTTTTCGTCAGCAGCAGCAGCATCCGGGTGCAGCCGCGGTGCCACCGCCCAATAACAACAATAACAACTACTTGCAAGTGCCTTCAATGTTGAAGCTACCAGCGCAATCTAATGTGAATGTCTCACCACGAAACAGCTGCAGTCACAACACCAGTGGCTATCAGAGCTTCAGCAGCAGCACAACTTCGTTGGAGCAATCCTATCCGCCGTATGCGCAGCTGCAGCCCACCGTCTCTTCTACCTCCTGTGCCAGCACGCGGGCACACTACTCGCCGGACTCTACCTATAGCAGCGAGGCGGGCAGCATTGGCATGAGCGCTCGCCTTGGCAGGCGGCTCAGCGATGGCGTGCTTCTGGGTCTGGGTGGCACAGCTGGCGGCGGCGGGGCGCACATGCTGCCCGGCAGCGCCGAGAGTCAGCGTAGCTTGCACTACGATGTGGCAGCCAATGCTAAGCAGCAGCAGGCGGCTAGTCAACGTGCCTTTGATTTTGACATGAAACGCGCGCTGGGCTTCAAGGCTATGGAACGCGCCGCTGTGGCGGGAGAACTGCGCACGCCAAATGCAAATTGGCTGGGCATGGGCTTGAGTCGCACCTCGCCGGCGCCCATTGAGACTGTGGATGATGGCGGCTGGCGAATGCCACCACCACCGCCGGGCCTGGGCTCGCCTTATAATTTGGGCGCCACCACGGGTTTGCTAGAAGCCACGCCTGTTAGTCGACGGCTGCAGCTGTCGCAGCACAAAGATATACACACGCTGCTCACCAGTCTGGGCCTGGAGCATTACATCAGTAAGTTTTCGTTATCGATATATTTAAAAAAAATACATGCTATATGCATACATTTTGCTTGCAGAAATTTTCGTACTTAACGAAATTGATTTGGAAATGTTTACCACTTTGACCGAGGAGAATCTCATGGAGCTGGGCATTACCGCCTTCGGTGCTCGCAAGAAGCTGCTTGGCGCCATACACACGCTCCTGGCTAATGAGGCAGCTTGTAGCAGCATGCCCAGCAGCTCTTCCCAGAACTCTTCGCCACGTTTCTCTGGCAGCGCTGCGCCCGGCGCTGAGCGTCGTCCATCGAATCAATGGTAACGGAATGCGGCTGCCTTTAACTATTTATTTATCATATTTTCAGCTTACACACACTTTACAACACTTTATTTTCTGCATGCTTTGGTTTAAGTTTAACTTATTGTGAGGTCACAGTACTCTGTGACACAGAGCCCCGCTCGCCATATTGTAAAAGTTTTACAAATATTTGCATTGGTTTGGGAAGCGGCAGCGGCGGCGTTGCCACCTGCTGGTATTTTTCATAAGGTTGGCTCGAGCTGACCCAATTAGTTTTTTTCCTTTAATAAGTAATTTATTTATTGTACAATACACACATTGAAATTAGTAGATGATGATAGATGAATGTGAATTATTTATGAAATTTAACTACACACAACGAAAATTATTTATAATATAACTGAATTTATGTAAATTAACTGAAGAAAAAACAAAATTGTATGAGCTTGTAATAACGATTGATATGAATAAAAATATATTTGAAAACTAATCAACTAAAACTTAGTTATTAAGATTAATACAAAATTTACATCTACTGAAGTAGGGATGAAGTTTGTCGTAGTGCAGCGTAGAGTAAAACTCGCTTGACTGATTAACCCTCAAACGCAAAACTTAAATTCTGGATCGAAAAGTTAAGGAATTGTTGTATAGGTCCATGATCCATGGAGCCCACAAAATTCAAACTTTTATAATATTTAAGTTCACCCTCAGTTCTTGATCATCTCGGGAATATAAAAAGAGAGGGAATTATTATTACAGAAGGAACAGTAATGTCAAGCTTTGGTAATGAAGTTAGGGCTCTTTTTGCTGGCTTGAAATATACTATTGCCAATAACCTGGCTGCGGGATTCACTGTGCTGATAATTTTATAGTAGAAACATCATCCATTGAACTCCTATTTGTGACGCATCGGCGGTTAGAACATATGGATCGGAGTCCTATGACCATTTCTGAAAACAAAAGAGTTCGTTTAAACAGGCAAGACCCTCCTGACGCTTTACAACTTTCAAGCTTTCTGCATTCCACTGCCGAAAAAAACAAAATGGCAAGATAAAGAACGTTTTCTTCTTGCTGACTTAATATCTTACGCCTTTTTAGACTCGTAGGTCACAAAATATTTAATTTTGCATGTATTTAATTCATTTTAATGAAGGCTTTACCGCTTAGAGGTAATTTACCCGATTTATGGACAAAATAACTCCAAGGCAACTTAATCAAGAGCTGCATACTAGAGTACGGAGGTAAAGGAATTCTAGGCTCTAAATAGAGTTCACGAAGCTCCAGAAGCAGGAAATGCTTCTGCGTAGATGAAATATAAGATTGGTGAGGGTTTAACACACCAACTTCAAATTGTGATGAACAAGAGTGGCAAAGAGGAGTTAGTTTATATTAAGATCATTGAAGGCTTTTATTATGATGAATTTGTTGCAATTTTTTTAATAATTGTTACTGTTCCTTAAAAATCAGTAAATTTGTGTTCTTTCATTTCATGCAAGTAGAGAAATCAATGCCAAACTTATGAAGTTAGCCTCCTTCTGACTTGCTTTGAGTTCAGTTGTCTGCATAATTTATTGTATTCCATTAAACCATTTAGGCCAGACTCTCAACACTTGCCAAAAAATAACTCAACAATGGCGGCAATAAACTTTATGTAAATATCTATATAATCATATACATCTATGCGTTGAGCCAGGCTAATGAACTGGAAATTGGTTACATTCTTACACCCTTTCTAAAAGTGTATTAATTTCATTTTTATATTCATTCAGTAAAAGAAGTGCAGGAGACTATTATTATTAAGAAAAGTGGTGCTGGCTCTGCAGTCAATCCAGAGAGAACTTGTTTACTCGAAAGTAAAATATTTGTTTGCTATCATCGGTTTTCGTCGACTTTATCAATAAAACTAGCGCAGGAACTGTTTATGTTATCCGTGCAATAAAACAACTTCTTTGACAGCATTTAACTTTCCTTTCGAATTGTTACTTAATGAGTACAATAATCATACGGTTTTTAGTCACATTTTGTATACTAAGTCACATAGGTTTGCAGACGAGACAACTTACGCCTGATATTACCTTACCATCAAACTTTGCGAGACACAAATAACATGGTCTTGCTTGAAAATCTCGTTTCGTGTGAAAAGCGCCTCAGCAATAGGCACGATTTGAAGGTGCAAGGAATAGTCTTATAGAATTTTGGAAGCCTCTATTCACAGCACAACTATCGCAGATTATAATCTGTTACATGCATTTTAAGTTTTGAAAATATCTTCACACTTTCAAAAACCATGATTATTGCCGATAAAACTCAAACGGCTCTACTGTGCGCCGTATCTGACTTAATCATATGCTTTTAGTTCTTTTTGAACAATTTTGCATGGTTTTGACTCGCAATGAGTCTATAGAGGAACCTATATGTTTGACACTATTCTGTATCCGATTTTATTGCCAATTGATGCAGATTCAAGCATTTCCGGCATTTCTGGCGAACTTTTTGATTCGTGGTCAAAGCGCTTTTGACCTTTACCCTTTCGGCTTTTTATTGCATTTAGCAGCAGTTTTTAGGAATTGTAACCAAAACCAAAAAAAATGATGTATAAAATTTTAATATGAATACATTAATATTCATGTACTTAATACAAAAAAAGTGATGTTTTAAATCCAGATGCCACTTTCACCTAAATATATCTTTCAATATACAATTTAAAAAAAATCTCTTACGAACTCTTTTTCTTTTTACAGCCTCATTCCAGGCCCTTACTGCAGTAGCTTCTTTTCAGATTGCGCTATAACATCTTCTTCAGCGCCATAAAGCTAAACCGGAAGGATTAGCTGCTTATAGAGTGTTAGTTGCGTCTTGCGTGAGTGGTCTTTACTGACACCAGGTGTTACATTCAACTACATTCTCTGCTTGATCTCCATGCTAACATTGTTTTTCATCGTGACGGTGATGCGAAGGTAGACGAGATCCTTGACAACATAAAAAGTATAGTTTTCAACAACAATCTGAGTGTCCAGCGGCGTCTCTCTACTCAAGTTTGTTTGTTGTTTGTTTTCTTTCTATTGTCTTGCTCATTGACAACAAGACCGACCCCAAAAGATTATTTTTCAAGAGACACAAAGGCTCTGGTAACTGCTCGCATAGGACGATCAATGATATGGATAATACCTGCTTATGCGAGCAACTACACACTGTTATAGTTCAATCCCGATCCGATATGATTCGGCATTGCGCAACACATTCTTCATCAAAAATAAAAGAAGGGTCTTTTATCGGTGTCAAAAGGTTTGGAGCAACTCTATTCTAAGTTGACGGGGCTGTGTGTGTTGGTCAACGTGTTTCTGTATTTTCTTGTCAGTGGTGCACTTACCAAGCCAAAAGCCAATCTGATAAGGTCTTTTCAGGTCTTTCGCGAAAATAGGGATAAGTTTAAGGGTGCCCAATCCTCCGGCTATTTTCTATTTGCTCATAACTGTTTTTTTTATTTAGAAAACGATAAAACTTTTTGCTTCAATGGTTTTGGCAACTCTACAACTGCCTATAATTAGTGCTCACTTACTCTTTTTTTTATGCCATCTCTCCTACTTTGTCATGCAATTAAACTTGTTTTACAATTATGTAGTATAAAATATAAATATACTTTTTTGTTGAATCGTAGTGGTGCTTCAGTCTCCAGTCGAAACTTATTTGTTGCCATATAAATACTATACATAGTAAGTATAACAAAGTTGGCCTGTTAATAAACACATATTTTTTTCCGTAAAATCTATTTTAAATTTTAACGTTTTCTTACTTAAGCCAACCATATCCACTATAAACATGGAACGATTGAAGAAGAGTGCACGCAGTACCAGTCAACCAGCACCAGATACCAATAAATCGTTAAAGTTCAACGTGGTGGAGAAACCAGCTAGTAAGTCGTAGCAATTTATAGCGAATGGAATAGTTTAACTATTTTTGCTATTTTGTATTATAGAGACCTTGAAAGAACTGCTTTCTTCTAACAGGGAGCTTACGTTGAACACATTGACAGAGGAGGAGCTGTTATTGATACCAGGTTTCCATCAAGACACAGCTTGTGATTTGCCTTGGACAGACAAGGGTGAGTGTTGTTAGGTTGAGAACCCAAAGATTTTAAGTAAATGCTTCGCAGACTTGCAGCCCAATAACAATATAGCCGATATAGAGCTAGCAGGCAGACATCTATACAATAAACTGTGGGCCGACGATGAGCAGCGAAAGCAGCAAAATCATCGACGATATCTCAAAGTAATAGACAGAAGCCGCACGCGCTCAATGCCGGCCAAAAAGAAATTCAGTACGGATGAAGAAGACATGGCTATAAGTGATCCCAAGCACATAAATGAGATTTCGCGGTACCCGTTTAAATGCCCTGAATGTTTTGATATAATCAGTCCCTCGACCATAATGACGCACTTTACGAGCTCTCACATAGACTTGGGCTCAATAAAATTCGTGGAGAGCTATGATAACCATCGCCAAATAGAGCTGCTCTCGCCTACAAGAATGCAATTTCATCACAACAAAGTGCTCTCCATCTATGCCTACGGCGGTCGCAAGGGAAAACCGGAATTTTCGTATATCGCTCGCAAGTTGGCGTTGGCAAATTCACCGTTACACGGCTATTATGCCCGTTTTCACAACCATATACCAGTTTTGATGATGGCCTGTCTTACCACATGGCCATATATTTTGGAAAAGGGCAAGATTACTTCGACCACGGCTTGCATTAAGCTGGAAACGGATGCAGTCTGGGTGCTGTGGATGGTTGCGGCTCAGCTAGTCAAGCCTCTTTATGTAGTTCTAACTGTATTTGATCGTAGCATGAATGAATCTCTGAGTCGTAGCATGCTCGTGCGCACCACTTCGCAGAGTCAAAACTGCTGCGATTTTGTTACTAAGGACACGAACTATTTGATGCTTCGTCATGATGAGGTCAGATCAATGACACAGAATTTCAAACATCATTTACGCATCGAAGTTGTAATAGACGAACTTCAAAATAAACCAACTGAAGATTTTGCGGGCCCAGCAGAGAAAGCCGTAATATAATCGTGGCAAACGGTAAAAATTTCGAAATTTAAGTAATACTTTGCGTTCCAATTATTTCTTTCGAATGCGAAATTGAACACTTTTTTGTATTCAATAAAAATTTTGCTAAATTTCAACACTGCTTGAACTGCAAGCAGTGCATAGAGTTGTGGTAAGTTTTTAAGAAGTGTTTCTCGGATAAGCAGTGCCAAAATGGCGAAATTTCCGATAATCAGTTCTTGAGAGTGTCGATAAAGCAGTTGGCGCTACATTGCTCCAAATCTCAGCAATTAAAAAGTGTTTCATTTTGCTAAGTTTTGTCAAGTAAAAGCTAGCTAATTGTTGGTTATATTGCGCTTTATGAAAACAGTAATAAAAATCAGCTATTGAGAAGAGCCTCAGTTTCAATCAATCTTCTCTGCGACTGGCAAAACATTTTCCAAAAACATTATAAAAGGACACATCAATTAGGGAACTATGTTTCTGATGCGAATAAATCTTTTTTCCTTGTTGCTCGATAATGTGGAAGTCAAAATAATAGCTGAACGTACAACTGGTTAAGCATTGAAAAAGATCAATCGGTCAATTTACTCTGTTAAATGCCTTGCTTATAGGAGCAGAAATCGAAGTTCCATATGATATCAAATTACTTAACCTACTTTACTGACGGTTTTTACTTTGAGCTACTTACGTATTCTTCTTACTTCCTTTCGGAGGCCAATCCATGCGATCAATCCCAATTGGACCAGCTACCCATTATACGGAATGAATGAGGGTAACCAAGGTTTCAAAAACTACCAAGCGACCCAACCATTATAGATCAGGATTGACTCCTTTCTTGTATAAATTTGTGACAATAAACTTGTCATGATTTGCGGAACGGAATGAAAACACACGTACAGTGATGATGCATAGTCATTAAGTTTAATATTATTATTTATTTATTTTGAATGTTCATGCAAGTTTACAACGAACACTCGGACAGATTTGACCCATTACATTGGTTCATAGGTTCTCTAAAATCGATACTTGAACTGGAACCAAAGGAACCGAACGTTCCCAATCAGAGAACCGAATTTTGAAGAAAATTTTTGAGTCATTCCCGGTTCTAAGCAAGTTGTGCAGCTTATCAATAACTTCATATGAATTTATATATTCAGCTCACTATTGAAACAAAGATGAGTGTTAACACTATGTAGTCGTAGAGCTCGTAGAGTTCCTCGTTCCATGGAACGAGGTAGCAGTTGCCAAAGTGTAAAAGCCAATGCCAATGATCTAATGGAGTATTTTCTGCTCAAACACTTTAAGGGTATCAGCATCAGCACCCATGCTTCTGCGTCATAAACTTAAACGGAAATGATAAGCTTTTGAAAAGCTAATTTGGATAATTTGTCTCTTAGCAGGCGTTTTTATGGGTTTAAAGCTTAGTTATTAAAACATTTTCAGTTTAATTTTACTTAACATAGCATTCTACTTTAACTTATCAAGTAAATTACAAATTTTAATGTTAAATGAATTTGAATTGCAAATATGTACTGCAAATTGCAAAAGCAGTACAAAGCAGCATCGCAAGTCAAGCAGTTTCACCTATTCACCACACGTTGAGGGGAAATTGCAGTTCAGTGAGTTGAATAGCCAATGCAGCATAAACTCTCCAGCTTTTACACCTCGCACGCAAAACTCAACACAGCACTCAGCAATTTTGACCCCAACACACACAGCTGACACAGTTAGTTGCAACACGGTCGCTCGCTCTCTTTCGCTCTCTGTAATTCTACTGCTTCGTTTCGGCATAACAGATTAGCCGAATGCAACTTCGTGTTTGGTGTTCGTGCCACTGACACGACTCGTGCCAACACAGGACATCGTGCACACATGCAGGGGACGAAGTCTGTGCCAAAAGAAATCTCTGCTCGAGCCAATATGAAGTTCGTTGTGGCCAAAAATCAGTTTACATTGCGTTTCCTTTGCGTAAGGACGTGCGATAATTCAGTCAGCGTCAGCGTCAATCCCAAAGGCTTAAAAGCGGTCAACGCGTTTCGTAGTCGGTTTTGAGAAGACCAAGCAAAACAATAAGAGATATAATCATAAATTGCAAAGTTCGTTTTGATTAAAGCTTTTGTTTAAACTGTACATGCGTGTGCGAATGAATGAGTGTTGCTGTGCACACACAAAGAACGGGGCTTTAACTGATCGCATCGACCTGACTAACGGCACACTTTGTTTTAGCCCATAATTTTTGCAGCTGCCAGTGTGTGTGTGTGTGTGCTGGCCTGTGTGTACGTTGCACGCTGTTGCATCTTCGTGTGTGTGTTCCGTGTGTGTGTGCGTGTGTCAACGTTTTCGTGCAGTCACGTGCTCTAAGGTGATTTTAACGAGTTCCGTGATACGCGAAATGAGATAAGCAAAAGAAAATTTTCGTAAAGCTCAGCAAAAAGTGAAAAAAGGCAACAACAACAACGACAACGGTTTACAACTACAACAAAAACCAGCACGGCAGACACGCTCGTGTGCATTTTAATGCATTGTCCGCCGGAGTCTCGCAAATAAATCAGCCGAAAATTGCATGGAAATTATTTTGAAAACTGTGCAGCGCATACAAAAGCTCAATGTTGTGAAATTTTATTGAATATCTAGTAAAACTTTTGCAGCATGGTTGACTTAACTGTGAAAATTTTGCAATTGAAATAACTAATCGATATAAAGGATTTTATTATCAGTAAAAACATATTGGAAATTTGGCATTTAACTACGAATCGTAAAGGTGAGTTAGCTATAGGCAAAGTCTACGAACGTTTTGATTCATGATACTGAATGATGATAACTTACAGTTTTCAAATTTACAAATGAAGTACTTAGGCGGAAAATTAGGTTGACTAAAGAACTTAAGAAAGTCACTTTGTAGCTTAAGCCTATGTTAATTGTGGTGTTTTTTTTGTCAGTTGACCGCACAGTTTTATGAGATTGTTAACAGACTAACTTTTTGTTTAGCAACAAAAAAGCAAAATGTCGTATAAGCTTTTGGGCCACTTTTCCATACATAATAGATGTTTAAAATGTCAATAAACAACATAATTAAAGAATTGTTATAGAGTGTTTTGCTTTTACTGAAGTAACAAAACGTGTTTACAATTCAATAAATGATTTGTATCAATTGTTGCTGCTTGGAAAATATCAATCATTTCCGTCATACAAAAGCAATTTTCACCCAAGAGACGCATATTGATTGAAGTCTATTGTATAGAGTAAAGTATTTGTATTTGTTGTTTATACAGCTTAGGAAATGGCATTATAAGGAGCATAAGCAATTTACCAACATTATAACAAATACAAGAGCTGTGAAGTTCAATGGAAATGAGTCGGACTGTTTAAGTTAAAGTTTCCGAGAGTAATTCGATACGAGCTCGAGCCTATTATACAACTTTGACATTAGACAAGCAATCCAAAGACCATTGAGCTCAAGAACAAAATTCGTTAAGTTGGTACTATATCGGGCGAGTTGCTCGCCAAACATATAGAAATTGCTGAAAAAAGAGGTCATTTTGTCATTATGAATAAAAGTTGCCACTTGGATTTTTTTTTAATTATTCAATATTTCGCTACAAAGCTGCTTATTTTCAATATCTTACAAAATAAAACGAATTATGTAATGTCGCACAAAGTTTCAGATATCTTCTTCAGTTTTACTATCTGAAGTTTAGTTTAAACTATTTTTGTAATCTGAAACACAGTGGTAATACGTTAAAATAGTAAAGTTACATTTAGAGCAGGGATTTACACCGAAACTTATTAAGAATACAGTAAACAGTTATTTCGTTTTTTTTTCAGTAATATCGGTTTCGATTCGATTCACCGATATTTGTTTCGGTTTACTGGTTATGTCGGTTACTAGAAAAAAACCAAAGAGCATGAAAGTAATAGAGTGGAAGTCTGGACAGAAAAAAAATAAAAATGTTTACTGAAAAGTGACCATTTGCAAGACAGTGTATGTGTGATGCTGCTTGTGTTGCTGTGTCTGTTAGACCGACTCGCTTGTACCCAAAATTTAGAATGAGAAAGAGCAAAAACTAGGCACAAGCACGCACTGACTTGGGAATGGTCGCTTTTCGGAAATTCGACTCAATGAAAGGCCAAAGATTCTAATGTATTACTTTCATGCCAGAAAAGTACAAAAAAAAAAGTGGGAGTGAGAAACAGATTATGTTATCTAGTGTTTCACTAGATCAGGAGTGTAATTATTATGCGGTCCATACACATAGCAGTCAGCAGTATAACGCGGAATCTTCAAGAATTCTCTGTCACATGTATTTAAAATTTTTAAAATATCTTTACTCCTTCGAAAGTTATTAATGTTGCCGATAAAAAGTCAGATGGCCCTACTGCGCGACGTAGCTGATAATGCAACACAGAATGAGGGAATGTTACGCACAATATGAAAAAATATGTATGCATGCAAAGAGAAAACACGAAACCGTACCGGTATAAATATATCGGTATAAGGATTAACGGTTATCAGTTTTTCTAATAAAAAAATTTCGTTTACGGTATGGTTACGGCTTCAAAATTCAATAGGTTTTTATCGGTTACGGTTACGATTTCGGTTTGAGTCCCTGATTTAGAGATAAAAAAATGTTGGCCAGTGTAAGAAAATGAAATATTTGTTTTATTATTATTTAATTTTTTTGCTACCTTTAGAGAAATTCCTGCTCTAAGAAATAAACCAGTGCTTCACATTCTAAAGAAACGCAAGCAGCTGTTGAAATTTTGCATTATCAGCTTAAGAATATCCATCTAGAAAATCCTCCCAAATTGTGTTTGTGGTTGATATTACGACAAACGAGTTTAGTGAAACCTAAATGAGGATGGTTTTTACCCAAAAAGATTGAAAAAAGTTGTTTTTTGGTGGACAAATGACACAAAATCTCAAAGCCTACTATAGTTATATAGTTGGAGAATTGGAGAACGGACCGAGCAGGGGCTGAGGTTTTCTGGTATTCTTGAACACTTTTGACTTCTAACGGAAGATAATAGTGATAAGAAATCCATCTTGGATAAATTGTTCCACATTAGCCAATGTTTTGATGAGTTGAGTGATTTGAGCAAGCAGAGAAAATTTAAGAGATAGAGTATACAAACAAAGTTAAGATTTACTGTAAATGCAAACTTGGAATATCGTATTTCTAATAACAGTTGTTTATCTGAGTTAGCTGTTAATATAACTATTTCCATACATCTAAGCAAAGGACTGTACATTCTATACTTATATTTATATTTACCATGCAAAGTGACGCCAATCCTAAATTTTTACATGTACGTTGCTATCTGCCAAAATTTATATACGGTTTTGGGGTAAAGAGTAGGGCTTTCATGTAAAAAAACTGAGACGATCAAAGGAAAACTTTGACTTTAAGAAACATTTTTAGTAGAATTCAATCGCTTGACGTTCAAGAATTCATCACTAGTTCTATGAAACTCACCAGATATTGTAAAACGAATGAAAACTAATAAATTCTATAAACTATACAATTTGATCAAAATTTTACGCGTTTTACAGTACTTCTATTCCCATTTAAGACACTAATAAGTATTAAACAAAAGTTATTATATGTGTGTGCTGAAAAAGACAGGCAAAAAACAAGAGAGAAGGAAGCAAAAGAGGCGCCAATGAAGTTCAGTGTAAACTGTTTACATTAGACACACTTGGTTCGAACACCAATGTATAGAAATTTAAATACTTTAGATTGATTTGAGATCGTTTGTTTGTTATATCTTTTCTAAGTGTTTTCAAAACAATTTGGTGCCACCTAAGAAAATGCCTGAAGCTACCCATTCCGTTTTACCTTTTTATTTGCATAGATCTTTTGGACTAAAAAAATACCAAAATAAGTGACTAATATGATAAGTCAGATATAGGGACCATTTTGTGTATTTCATTGTATGATATTTTGCTCAATATTAGAATGCAATTGAATATAAAGCAATATACATTCAGCCATAGTAAACATACATGCAAGAAGATTGTCACGTTGCTAATTTCGTATACTAAAAATAAAATTTCAGCTTGTGTTGCAAAGATATAAGTTAGACATTGTACAAAAGCTTCAGATTTGCAGTTGATAAATTTACATATTTTTCCCCGAAGTCATTCAAAATCTCGCACCAATGAACAATCTGCTCTTAATGGACAGCTTCCAGTGGAATGTATGTTGAAAGTGATGGAGAATGAGATAAAAGCCAAACTCAGCCACGAGATTGATTAGAAGGAATTTTACACAGCTTTTCAGCCACCTCAATAAGGAAGTCAAGTAGTTGGCAACATGTGTCTCCTTTGTGCAGCCTGAGGAAGTAAATATACACACTTGCCATGGACATACTTATAGGTTTTCAAGTGAGTGTTGAAAGCAATCAAATGCTGTTTTCAGCATTCTGTTCTTGGACAACGAGCTTTAATGCTATATGAGCATATCATATATCAATTGGATTCATTTATTGACTCTCCTCAATGTGCAGATCATTTAGAGGTTCTCGTCTACGTTTTTCGAGGCTGATCATTGACGAACAAAGCTACATTTTAGGTGAAACACTCTAAAGATTTCGCAAGTGTATCAGAAGCTGCCGGCGGATCAAAATCATTGAGAGTGCTCCAATTGATTGCTTTAAAGATAGCATCAGTCGAATTCTGATATTCATAAGAAAGTAAGCTAAAATCGGCTTTTTCATCTTCAGAGTTATCTTGTGCGGTACACACGCATACTCTACTCTCTAACTGAAATTATGTGATATTCCTTTTTGTGGAAATAATATTTTGATTAGATTTAGCCGTCTAAATGAGGCACTGGCCATTATAAGGTTAATAGCTATATCTATATTGTAGTAGCACACGCATGAAAATATTAGCCGGAAAGCATCTTGTTTTATTTCGGCTTTGTAAATTTTATAAAAGCATGTTATAAATGCGAAAGGAGGATATTTTGAAAAGTCGAAAATTTGAAATGAAAACAAAACATTGCACAAAAATATAACGATTTTTTCAGATTTTATGTACATTATAATTGTGACGTCACGTTTTTAGAATCCCCCCCTCCCCCTGATTAGGTCATTTATGAACAGCCCCTTACACCTTTGATCGAATGTCATTACTTAAATATAACTGCCATTCAATACATAGCTAAAGCAATTATTTTGAACTCAATTTGATAAAAATAATACTACGATACCTTTTGACAACGTTTGGGAGCGCTTCAGCACTAAGTGCTAGTTTTCTTTCAGTGTATAGCAACTTGTTTACTATGGTAAGTATTGTGTGAATATTTGCTATTCCGGTAGCAACAACTTTTGTATTCTGACAACATGATGTGTTTCTAACATAATTAAAATATAAGCTCACTCATAAGCAATCAATTGTATACCTCAATTCCCCAACTATTCGAGATTTACCAAATATATGTACTCTGCTTTTAATACTTTTATAGGCAACATTTAGCTAAACAGAACTTGTCAACTATACAAAACTTGCTCTATATAATTGTAAGTAACTACAGGACCTATTTACAACAAAGTCTTGAGGCAAGTTGCGCCTGACTGACAGAAAATGTCAAATGCATAGCATACTTTTTTGGGAAAATGCTTAGTCAGCTTAGGTTTGTTGTTGCTTTTGTTGTTGTGCCTCTTGTTATGAAGGGAAACAATCAATATAAGCTAAAAGGCAAAATTGTTTGATTGACTGACTGATTGATATGTGGCATGATTTATTTCTGGAGTTTTTCGCCTTCACTAAGCGTAAGATTGTATTTTCGATGAAGCCAAAGAGGAAGAATTATGAAAAGTTATACGCAATAAGAAGTTGACAATAAAACCAAAGCGTCATTCAATACAAACCAAAACGTAAAACTTTGCCTAAGGCCAAGTAAGTGAAATGAAAATCGCAACGAAAACAACATTAGCAACAGAAAGCAGCTATAAAAAATACAAATATTTTGCTCGCTGCATTCATAAAATAAAGAGCACGTTGAACAAACACGAAAAAAATAAATTGCATGCCGTGAAAATTTTGCACGGTCAAAATACTCGCGATTCGGTAGGAACATTTTTTTTATACTTTTTTTGTGCTCTCACTCTGCCAGACAACGAATAATGTCAAAAGTTTTTGTACCCTCGACTTGTTTTATGAGGTAGTTTAGGTTTGTGCCTCTGTATGCCACAAAATGGGGTTAAGCCAATGAGCAACAAGTTTCGCGGATTTTAAAACGACTTTTTCTAGTTTATGCTTTGAGAGACATTTATAATTTTTCGCTTTCTTTATGGATTGCAGTTAACCGTTTGCTCGACAACTTCCAGCTTTTGATTATCTAAAAACTCATTAGGGAAAAACAAAATATAATTTACCTATTGTGCTTCTTAACCCAAAAATAGTGCATGCCAATGGTTCAGGTGAAGAATAGAAGCCCTTCCAATTTCATTTGCGTGGCTTATTTATCGAATCTCAAAAAAAGGAAATTGTATTGAAGCTTGAAAAAACGGTTTGAAACTTACAGAGTAATGTAGAAACAGTTAAAACCACCTTTAAAAAAGAGGCACGGTGAAATCATTAGTAGTTCTTCATTTAGGCGTATGGCCATTGACTTTGGTTGAGTTAATAGGCTGTCCTCGTATCGGTATCCTCGTAAAAGTACACCCAGATCTTTTTACAAGTTTATATTTCTCAGGTACCAGTGTTCATCTGTTATGTTTCGAAATGTTTTGATTTTACAAAGTAGTTCCTCAAACTTAAATTGAATACGTCCGGGTTGATACTATTTTACTTTTATACAGAACAATTTTGTTTGATATTGACAATTGTCTTCGTCTGCGTAGCAGCCAGTCCATTTTCGCCAGTTTAATCCTGAGTCTCGTCGTAATTTTGGATATATGCTGACCCCAGCTCAGCTTTGCTTCAAGCTGGATATGGCTGTTGGGCATAGGTCTCTCCTCAACGCGATTATACGTGAATCTGTATTCGATTTTTCACCGTTCAGCTGTATGTTCGAACGATTACAAGCCCATTTTCCTAGTTTCTGCTATAAGATATCTACGGCTTCTTATACTAAGAATGTTAAGTACCATATGGCAGTATCATCAGCATATTTAGCCATTATTGTTAATGGGGAGTAGTGCACTGCGACCCTTAGGATTAACTGTACCCACTGTCTAGCTTAAACCTCTCCTTAAAGTTTTATCTCTGATATATATTTCATTATCTGGGTTAGTTCTCAAGGGGCTGTGTCTGACATCGAGTTCTTACCAGTGCGTCGCTTTCGGCGAACACAAACCCAGACGACTCCTCGGGATCACAAGATCTATAGGTGTTAGAGCTGTGTCAGTCTGCAATGTCTTGTAAGTAGGCCAGCCAGAATTCTGAAGTTTTTCTTGCTAATTCGTGTTTCAGTTTCGCCTGAGCCCTGATGTGTTTATCCAGTCTGTAGTCCTCAATAGTCTTTTTTCCTCTCTTAATAGCTAAGGCTCTGGACCTATCAGTGGATTTGTAGCACCATTTATTGCTAGTTCGTCCGCAAGGTCTTCTTCTTCAACGTTGGCGTAGCCGAGTATCCACCAAAGTGTCCCTTTGTTGCTTCTTGCTAGAAGATCGGGTTTATCTCGGGTTTCCTTAACTAGCTTACACGTTATCTGTTAGAATCCTATCGTTCCCTTCCCCGTGACAGATTTTCGCTGTTTACAGCAACGGAGTGTTGAATCTATCAGGGTACAGGGTATTCCACTGTCGGGCGACGTCCCGACTATCTGCATAAAATTTTTGTTTTTGTGCCATTATTAAGTCGTAACTCAATATAGGTAAGAAAAGTAGGTTCATAAAAGATTTCCTAATTCTCATACTTTTTGCACACGAAAGTGTATTCCATAGTCGAAGAGTCTTGCGTGACTTGCTTTGTCTCGGCTTCTTTGCCTTATGCAAAAAGTAAACTAAATAATGAATGCTATTTAGCACAGCCAAGGGGCACATTAAGTCGTCGCCAAGTCGCCTTAACCCGCTAACAAATGCGACAACAACTACAGTGGCAGCAAAAAGAAAAACAACAAAGCGAAAACTGTGGCACAAAAACTGTGACAAGTGGCAAACTGAGAGCCGGCGTTTAATGAGCTGTGTGCAGTGGTTCGGGTGGGTCAACTAACCAAGCTGTAGTAGCGATCCGTCTCTTGGCCTCTCTCCCTCTTCCTCTTCCTCTCCTCTTACTCTACTTTATCCTTTACTTTTCCTTCTACTGCTACTTGTTAATTTTTGTTTTTCTGCAAAGTCAAATTCAAGAATTTCAACAATTTTTTATTGCCAGCTTTCGCGCATTTTTCTTGTGCGCCTCGTTGGAGGTATTTGCTCGGGTTTTACGTACCTTTCCATTTTTTTCCGTGGAAGCTGCAGGAGCGTAACTGTAAGCAACTGTAGGTGTTAGTCATGGTAAGCACTTGGCGCATTTTTTATTAGTCTCCGCATCTCTCTCTTTCTCTCTCTCTCTCTCTCTCCCTCTCTCTTTTGTTCCTGCTGCTGTTGCTCTTGTTGCGGTTTGCGGGAAAAAAGGTTTTCAAAAATTCATATGAAAATTAAGTGCGCAAGTGAAAAGCCTGTCAAGCGGAAAAAAAAAATTAAATTAAATATATTAAAAGGCGTTAATTAGTTTGAGGCTCTTTTCGGTGTTTTGATTTGTGTTAAAAAAGTTGCACGTTTTTATAGATACACTGCCTTTTTTTGGATTGTGGCATGAAAAAAGAAGCGAATTAATTAGCATTTAATTAAAGTTGCAATTTAATTATGATAAAATGAAAATGAAATTAAAACAAAGTTGAAAAAATGTTGGGTCTGAATGGCGTTATTTATGTATGAATTGAGGTTGATTTCCTTCAATCTTAGAATTATATCAAACATGACAATTAACCTTAGTCTTTTGGTAGAAGTAGTGTGAGCTCAGATGTATTTTTTTTAATGGGTGCGATGGGATCTTTAAAAGGGTTAAGTCAACCCTAGCAATCAGGCAGCTTTGTCCATTGGGCTATAGATGAAGTGAGAAGAAAGACAGAAGAGTTGAAGAAAGCACAAGTGGGTACATGTCGACTAAAAGATACACTCTACCCTCGAAAACAGACTAAAACTAAATGCAAATATAGAATAGAATAACAGATAATAGAAGCTGAAAACCAATATTCATTTTTCTTGCGTCACTAGCGTAACCTTCTTATAGCCAGGGCATTACACTAAACCTACACGTACTGTTAGAATTCTAATAGAGTGACTAACTGTGAATGTTTTTTGAATCTATTTAGGATATAAGAGCCGAGCAACTGTTTAGCTTGTCTAATAGAGTGCTTATCCAGTTCGCGGCTCGCTTAGCCTTTCCTCTTCTCTTAGAAGTTGCTTGACGGCTTGTCTTTCAACGCCACAAAAGAGCTCTGGGCCTATCAGTGGGCTCGAAGTATCGTCTCTTGCCAGCTTGTCCGCAAATTCATTCCTAGGGTTTCTAGTGAGAGCAGTTTGTGTTTCGTTGTTCCAGAAAGTCCATCTTTAATCCGGTTTCCCGAACCAGCTCATTTAGGTTCCTGCAACCTCACTTATGGCTGCTTGAACGTCCGATAGTAGCGCTATTACCCTATTATCGAGGTCTTATACCAAACATTTTTTTTATGAACAATGGAACAAATAACATTCTTATTAATAGCGGGAAACTTTACCTCTTCTTTCAAAATAGAAAATATTAAGATATTTTTATTCGTTTTCCAGCTACGAGTTAATGGAAATAGTTCATTTTCATAAAAATCTATAGTCATTTTTTAATAACTAATCGGTATTTTGTACAAAAAATGTACCTGATGAAAATTGTCTATCGAATGGATAAAATCCTGAAAATCCGAAATATAGGAAAAGTGTCTCTTTTCCCTTATTTTGGCAAAGCGAAAACTAGTATGTATCAGTAAATGGCTCATTTTGTAAAGTGCACTCTTGCTTGTGTTCTGCCAATTTAGTGGTCGAAAAGTCAGAAATATCCTTTCAAGTCAAAAAGAAATTCAAAACTAAAAATTTATCATACATTGGACCTGTTCATCCAAGACGCTCGTTTTCTATAAGCCAGGATGGCTTAACGATTACAATAGTCATGAGTATATTTTTTCCCTTGAGCCATTCTCAACACATAGGTGGCGCTACAAGCTACGCAGATATGGTTCGACTCTAGAAACTTATTTGACGCACTGTGCATATACATAGCAATTGCGAAAGATGCAGCTTAAGAACAAACCAGAAAGAGCAAAGCGAAAAATGGACGAATTTGGCAAAGCAGAATGTTGAATCAAAGAGTTGCAAAGCTATTTAAGCTATTTCTTCACCGCTATAGTTTTTTCTTTATACGCACTATTACGCACTCTATCTTTACGACTCACTCACAAACCCACACATACACGCTCCTAAAACGGGGCCAAAATTGTGAAAATTGGTAAACAATTTATGTGGTCAAATAAAATTGTACGGAGCCAAAGCGAAGAAGAAGAAGCTGGTAGATTTATGACTGCTCCAAAAAAATGAGTGCACAGTGGGCCTCGGCCAAAAAGCATGCAATACAATAACTGCATACATAAAGCAAATGAGAGATTGTGTGCAAGTGAAATAGAGAGAGTAAGAGAGAGAGAGAGAGAGAGAGCGAGATTGAGGCAGCGAGCGAGAGACGCTGTTCAAACCCTCAAGGATATAAATTACATGCTTAGCTACTCATAGTTTTCATATGGAAAACTTTCTGCCAGAC
Source organism: Chymomyza caudatula (assembly GCA_035041775.1). Taxonomy (NCBI): domain Eukaryota; kingdom Metazoa; phylum Arthropoda; class Insecta; order Diptera; family Drosophilidae; genus Chymomyza; species Chymomyza caudatula. Next base: position 218,499 of record JAWNKW010000039.1, on the reverse strand, counting down.
AGCTCCGAAGGGGCAACAACAGCAGCGTGAGAGAGGGGCTACAATATTTTTGTTCCTGTTGTTGTAGAGATTATGAAATAAATTTCCACATGCCACAAAATTTGCAACTACAGCAACGCCGCTAACCGCAACCAACGGTAGGTAGACTTTGCCACTCAGCGTGGCAGCAAATTTATGTGCAGCAGTGTTGATGTTGTTGTAGCTGCACTTGCAGTTATCGACGTTGTTGCTGCTGTTGTTGTTGTTGTTGTTGCCTTTGTTGCTTTTGTTTCACTTGAGCTGCAGGGCGCCCAAGATGCGCCCTGTGAATAGGCCACAGAACACACATCGATGCCTTGACTGCGCTGCCCATATGAACCACAACCACAATAACCAAAGCAACAACAACAAGAGGAAGCACATGAAAAACAGCATTGCAAAATTTGCATATGAAAATATTTTTCAATCGCCCAAAGGTTTTTCCATGCGTGCTTTTTTCTCTTGCCAATATTTCTATTTGTTGTTCTATTTGGCTAGAAGTTCTGATATGGCCAAGCAGTTTGGCATACGAAAAAAAGTTGTAGCATCAAATTTGTAAAGTTTTTGAAGTTTCATATTTTTCAATATCTGTTTTTTTTTTTGATGGCAAGTAATGGAGATAAGAAGCCGTGCAAGTTGTGCAAAAGTCTTATAAAGTATTTTTCGTAAATGAAAATCTCAAGATGACAGTTTGCGAAAAAAATGAGCAAAAAAAATGGTTTTCCTTTTACAATAACAAAAATGTGTGTTTATTATTTAGAATATAGCAATATATTGACCTCATTTAAAGTAAGAGATATTATTTTGCAGCAACGCAATGACGCAAAGGCGAGATGAGTGTCAGTTTTCTATGGAGACTTTAAGGATTGTAGAAGTATGAACATCTCATGAGACACCCCAAATTTACAATTTAAGGTCATCAATGCCAAAAAATGAATCTGTCTTTTTCAGTAATTTCTTATCAGTAATTCTACAATGTTCTTATTTACTTTGCTATTTCGATAAAATAATCCCTGACTTAACCACTACGTGGCGTCACGATTAAGAAACAATTCTCCACTTTCGGAAAGTTCGGCCGATTTCTAATTTGAACACAATTGGACTTTTTTTCAACAAATTACAAGCGTTCGGGAAAAGTGTTTCGAAATTGCAGTCGGTTTTTTCGGTTCAATATATTTCAGTGTAGATGTTTATTCGAAAACGGCACACCTTCATTTGGTATACACATTTGTCCTTAACAAATATGTTAACTGGGCTTTACACTGTAGGACACAGAACATGTCTTGCTGAATCTGTAGAATAGTGTGTAAGAGTATCTTAAAAACTAAGCTCGTGGCTTAGAAACAAATCTAATCCAAAACTACAAGAACAAGGCATAAACGAAATCACTAAACGTCATCGTGCTTAAAATAAATTAACTCGAAATTGTTTTGCGAAACCCGGACCACAAGTCGATTTATCTGAAAACAAGGAAGACCTTTCGTTCAGATGAGCTCCTGATGAAAATAATATTACAAGGAATGAACTGACTGGCAAACTAGCTACTTATCTGCTAATAGAGTCAATCCGATTTCTTGTCATAGAGACACTTTAATGGAGAATGGATTTATCCACGTTAAATGCGTATCGGATGTGCACGTCACACCTTAGACAGGCCAAATAATAGGATTAAGAAAATCTGCCAAGTGAACCAGAATTTCCTCAAAGTACTAGATTTTTTGCGGTCTGGACTTCAATGACAATGTATTTTTGAAGATTAATTCAAACTCTGTGGTATTTTTGTTCAGTATAAATCACAGTTTCCCATGCAAATGCCTGCATTTTGGAAATGTTGTATTATGAAAGTACATAAAGGTCCAAGTTTTTGTTTTGTTTCTAGGCGCGACGCGGTCCATTTAAGTCGAGCCTTTCTTCGAATAAAACACGAACTTTCACTTGTCGTATGCTTCTCATACACTGTTTAACCCTAGAACGTCAAACTTCATCAAAATGACTACGCGCACCATAAAATGTTAGTGTACAGAAAAAAAGGATGACGTTCCAGGGTTAAAGGCCGCCAAGCAATAGAGTGCAGTACCCGCTATCATAGTATAAAAATTACAAGGTAAGATAGTGCGGTCGACGTCATATCTTACATTTTTATTTGAAAGACTAAGAGAGCAAGAGGCGCAAATCGAAATACATAAAGTTGGAAAGATCAAGCAATCTGTGTTCATACACATGCACACATGTTGATTGACAAAGAAATAACATGCGTGAACTCAACCTGCCTCATTGACGTTCGCAGCAGAATAAAAATTGATATACCATTTAGAGGGTATTCCGCATTGCCACTGGCGAATGCAGCCACAGTGCGAGTGCGAGCGAGACAAACACATACTTAGCTTAAACAATTACTGGAATGGGACTTACAAAATAGTCCAGTAGGAAATTTGGGAATGCTGGCGCCAACTGTTAGTTCGCCTAACAACACACAGAGTTAGTAATTCGTTCCCAAAAATATAACACACCAGCAGACATGTTTTTAAACGGAACATTTCCTAAAAAGCATTTCATCAAAAGAAATATCTTGGCAATGTGGGAAATATATCAGGAATTTTGTGATGGAAGGATTTTTTAAGAGATTCCGAATGAATGTTTAGGAAAAATCCGCCTAGAGGTTTCTGGCAAACAAATAATCACTTTTTTAAGATAAATCTGAGCTTTTTAACTTCATATCTAGACAAGATGAGATATTCATGCAAAGGCTATAAAATTGATTTTTTTTTTAATCATTTTTATTTGTAAATAAAATTGCAATTTGGCTGTGGAATTTTTCCCAATTCAAACATATTAATTATTTTAATATTATTAATATGAAATTTATTTGTGTTAAGTTTTTGTTCCTAAATAGAAATAAAATACAAAATGACACAATTGTCCTTCATGAACCAGTTTAGTGCCTTAAGTATTCGACTTATTCGACCAAGCTGACTTACCATGAAAGCAGTATATTGTTATGCGGCTGTCAACTTGTTTGCTCTATAAAAATAAGAAAAACGCCTAACGGAAAGCCAACTAGGTTTCGACCATTTAGTTTTTGTTGTTGATAAAGGTATATGTTTCGTTATTTTTCTGCTATAAAGTTTTTATAAACAACGGAACTTGCCTATTTTTAGCTTCAAATCGGCATTAAACTTTTATTTTGAAAAGCAAATCTGTTTTGAGCAGGCTAAACTTTAATTTGGCTGTTAAAATAAGAAAGAACTTTTATAGAGTTTTAATTTTCACGTTCTTTATTTTAATACACTTTCATTCTACATGAAATGTGAAGAGGTACGCTAACGTGGTGTGTGTGTGTTTTTATTGTAGTCCCAAAACTCGGAATGGAAAACATTTTTAATGCTCTTACTTTATTTGATTTTCTTTGTTCAGTGGCGTAGATAGCAAGGGGGACAACGGGGATCGTAAATAAAGGTAGTGTAGGCCTGGGATTTGGTAAGCTGAGTGAAGCACCCTGATCCTTAATCAAGTTGACGCAAAAACTTAACGTGGTCACTCAACGTAAGCTGCTCTAATCCTCATTTGGTAGGCAAGATGTTATGAACAACCCTGAAAGGTTCCAATATCTATTCCAAAAAAACCATTTCTAGAGCATTCCACAGTCACCATAAGCCGAAGTCACCGTTTCAAGGCTTTATTTTCCTTGTGCTGACTCACCAAAAACCAATTAAACGCCATTGACTTGACTGCTTCGAAATTTAGTTCGTTTTAAGCCATACTTTATGCCAACTTTCTTTGCCAATTTCTCTGTTGCATTTGCGGCTTATCTCACTGGGAACAGCAGTTTTTTTTTGTCATCGTTGTTCCTTGCTAAAAGTGGCAGGAGCCCCTGTGGACCAGCATAAAAACCTACACTAACGAATGCGTTTTCGCTTAAAGTTTGTCAATGCATAAATTAAAAAAGTTTGTAACATTTTTATATTCTTTTTAATTTATTTGTTTACGTTTTTTGTTGCACACTGTTAATGAAGCTCAAGCAATTAATTGCTTCAAGTTCTCTCTTAAAAAACAGTTAATGGTCATTGTAAGATTCTTGATGATATATTCACTGGAAAGTGCACAAAATTAAACTGCTAATCACTCACTTAGCTTGGGCAGAACCGAGTCTGCCTCTGACTTTAATACAATTTACTGCCATAAAAGATTACAGCTTGTTAAAGTCAGCTTTGAGAGGAAACACTAAAAGATGTTGCAGTCTTCCTGTTCTATCATCAGCCAGTTGGGGTTTTCTAGCTCCCTTGAAGCGTGTGCATTTCACATGCCAAAAGGATTATTATAATCCGATTTTCAACTTTAAATGTGCAATTGCAATGCAGCTTAACCGAAAAAAAGGAGAAGAATAAAGATATTTCATATAATGTTGGCTGCTATATGTTTTTGACGCAGCGACAACAATTTTCAAATATTTGATGTGCATTTTGTTGGCAACATTGTACTAGCTAGCTGTATGACGCTGTTGTTGGCACTTTCCAACTGGGGGATACTCTGCACTAGACATAGCCTGTGAATCACCGCACGCATATATTGCAGAACTTAACCCATTCCCTGCCAACGATGCCATATGGCATCAGCAACCGTGGTTGCCACACAGTGTGCATACATACTTGCTTTGTTATAAATCGATTGACCTATGCAATGTCGAGTGGCGCACTTCACAAGTGCTATAACTTTTGGAGTTATAACATGCTAAAGTGAGCAAAATAACATAAGGAAATCGATTAACTGAGCTGAGCTGAACATGTCAGCGCTGAAGAATCAAGCTTCAAGCACGCTAAATGTCGGCTTACTCACACAACCCAATGCGAATCTTTTTAATTCCATGTTTTTTTAATGAAAATTGTGTGATAAATCGATTATAGTCAGCTTAGGAACTTGCTATTTGGAATATGCTGATGGAAAAACTACTTACGTTGCTTAAGCAGGTGCCCATTGCGGATTGGTAGTTGAGTGTTGATTTGTTCCGCGTTCAATCAGCGCGTCTCACGCACTGATCCAAGCCGTCCAAAAAATAGACTGCATCCACTGTCTAAGCGCATTCAGTTCGTGTGCGAGCAAGACATACACACACTAAGCTAGAACAGTTACTGGAATGTGACATACAAAACAGCCCAGTAGGAAATTTGGGACTGCTGGCACGTGGCTCAACTCATTTACTTAGTTGGCCTCTCAATAGATATCTTTCCGCAGACATGAACAAATATTTTGTGGCCTCCTTTCTGAGCTTGTAAGTTAAGTTTTTATTGTCATTAAAAAAAGTTAAAACCATTTTAAATATTTGTCGATATATGCTTGTTCCTTAATAAGAAATTATCGGATCATAGTTAATCTAAAGCTTTAATTTGGAATATCTGAAAAAAATACATTTTCCGTACATTGCCAACAATTTAAAATACAACCTACAAGACAATGATCCTCCATACCCACATTCCGATAAGCAGGCAGTTACCGTCAATTGGTGTTAACAGAAATTTTTATAGTTACTAAAATAATCATTCGAATATGAACGATTCATTTATCGATTACTCGATAAAACTAACTAAATTTTTTCCGAGAATGCTCCTATAGTGACCAACAGATCGCATACTTTCAGGCATTTTCATTGCCAAACAGTATCATTTGATTTCTATTTTTATTGTGTTGACAAACACAACACTATAGAAGTTTCACTACAAAGAAAGAGAAAATTAGTTGCCAGAGTTTGCAAATGGTACTCCCAAATTGCAAAGTTTTTTGATTATTCCTTTAAGCACACAAAGGTAATACAGATCTTAATTTTTATAGTCCAAGTGTAGATCGTTTTATGTTTCTAGTTTTCGAAAAAGTGAGTCTTACAATAGACATACAGACAGACGTGCTCAGCAAATACGCCCAAAACTTGTGAAATTTTCACACATTCCTTTTAGACACTATGCATTTTATTATGTTTGGACAGTAAATTAATGTACCCCTTAGCCATAGAGTACAGTGTATAAAAATATTGCGCACGAATGCTGGCAACTCTGCCAACTACCATGCCATATTAATAGCAAACTTTGCTGCTCGTTCATGTATTTGCTTGTGTGTGTGTGTGGAAATCGCTGCAGTTTTCTTTATAGTTATTACTTTATACAGTTTGTATACTTCTTTACCTTTTTTTATTCCTTTTTTTGTTGATTACAAAATTGCTTTCAATATTTGGGACGTAGGTGCTGCGTTAAGAGGCATCAAAGAACAACAAACTGAAACTCACTTAAGAACACCTGCCAGGTGCTACCTTTAGCTCGTCTTAAGTTGAGTTACGTGTTGCAACAAAAGTTGAACGCATTAAGTACGGCTGTTGTCGTAGTTAGTCCGATGACGACAACACTGGCGATTGGTCTATGCATAAAGCTGCTCTTAAAGACCGAACATATTGTATACGTAAATAATGGCCAGTCTTTGGTGTAAATATATGTACTTTATAGCTGGTTGAGTTATGAAAAAGGGTAACATAAGTTCTCGAAACTGAGCTGCCACAGCTGTTAAGCGCAAATTTCTGGACAAAAAAATATTGCAAATTAAACTGTTATGCCGAGCGTAAAATCAGATGGACGAACCGAAAGATATACAGAATTGGAAGCCATTGTGTAATGCATGTAATGCAAGGAACTGCAAGGATGTTAGTATTAAATAAGGGTACTGGTTCGCATTTTATTCATAAAGGCGGAACTCGTTTTTTCAGGTAATAATATTTGAACTACTGAGACACTTTCTTCCATTTCTTAACGCGCTAAGAACAACAGAATAAACGCTGCTGCACATTGAAATACCTTTTATAATTTTATTACCATTAAAAGATACACTACGAGAAAAACGGAGAACATATGTCAGCTCGATCAATTGTCGAGTCAAGTTAATATTTTTTAAATTATTGCACTTAATTCGAGAACAAGCTGATCTCATTTTAATAACAATTGTTGCAATTGATAAAGAAAAACAGCTCAAAAATTATAAGAAATGAGAGCAACTTTTTCCTCTCTTTCACCGAGTAAAGTACAAATGTAAATTATTGTAAGTATCACTTTTCGATCAAGTACGCATTTTACTCATTATACCTAAAAAGCGTGCTTGGAAACTTAATTGAGTTAAGAAGAAGAAGAATGCAACTCTTGCATTTGGCCTTACTACCGTTATCCACTGCTAACCAATAGCGAGAATGTATATTTACTGCAGCGTTTTCTGCCTTTAAATATTGGCTATCGTATGCTTTTTTTAACCGCTAACTAAAAAGTTAAAAATTATTTTTAATATAAGAATAAATGTAATTAACTAAGAAATTAATAGCATTATAAAATGGAAGAAGACAGAGCAGCGGGAATAACGTAAAAAAACATTTGGCACAAATAGAATTTCCCAATAAATTTTAGATAATTCAATTATTTTTAAGTTTTTAGAAAATAAATATTTTTCCGAAGGGACCCAAAAATTTGTCGGAAAAGGTTTACGTTAGCTAAAGGCGATCCAATGAGATCAAATTTGTTACCGAATGAGCAATAAACAGAAAATTAAAAAAAGTTAATTTATACTTTGATTTTTAGAGCAACACTTTCCAAAATTCAGCTTGTCGTCAGGACCAATAAGTCCTGTAATTTTTGCAGAAGAACGTTTAAAAAAGTGAAATTTTAGAGTTCTGAGTAGCTGATGTTATTTAAATATAGCAAGAAGAGAACGAAGAGTTGCTAAAGTTGCGGGTACTCTGTTTAAATAGTTAAATAGCCCGATCATTAATTGTACTATCCTGCAGGGTAGTAAACCGAAAATGTCTTTCTTCTTAAGAATCGCTGTTAGATTTACTTTTTAAATATTTGAAAACTTTATGTTGATATTAATATAATTATTTGCTTTATTTGCAGACTAAATATTCACGATGCATTCTTCGTCAGTGTTGAACTACGGAAACATTTGGGCAATGTTACTGCTATTATTTTCGATTGGTAAGTTCGAGCCCAATATTCTGTGACTGTGAAAATTTTCTATGGCAGAAGGTTATAGTTATACTCTTAAAGTTATTCTCAGATCTTTTGTAGTCTTTCGCTGGAGGGTGGTTGTTACTCCGCGGATCCTAAGCCCTACGCACAACCTTTTTAGGGGCCATGGAGGGATTCCCTGAGCTCACTGCTCTAACACCGCTATTAGAACAGCTTTCCAGGGGGCACCAAGTGGAGATTGTGCGTCAATTTGGTTAAGGTAGAGACAGATATCATCCTCTCCATTCTCCAGTGAATGGCGATTAGAAGCTTTCACCATGTTCCACCTGAACCCAAACCCAAACCCAAAAAATCGACACCCGCCATCTCTTTGTCGATTGCAAAGTAGCATTTGATAGACCATTGAAGGATTGCATATATGCCATACTGTCTGAGTTTGGAATCCCTGCAAACTTGGTATGACTACGCAGAATTCAGTTGAGCAATACACGTAACTCCGCCAAGGTGAGAAAGAGCTTCTCCTAGCCTTTTGATACCGAGCGGGCTTCAAACAAGGCGATGGGCTCTCCTGCGAATTATTCATTCTTTTGTTAGAGAATTTGTTGATACATGCCAAATTACATCGAAAAGGGACTGTATTATGTAAGGGTGTCCAGATGCTTGCATATGGAGATGATATCGATATCGACGGTCGTACTAAGATATTCTTTTTCAATCTTGAATTTAAATTCGAGTCAGTAGACATAATATCTAAGAAGTGAAACCTAATATCTGAAATGAAGTAGATCATATAATAATTTTTGCACATATATTTGCAATCTCCCTTAAACACAATTTTGTTATCACTATGGATAACTCGATCCCACATTAACCTATTAGTTCCCGTTGGTAACTGAAGTTGTCAACCCTCTCGCACTATTTTGGGCTCTGAGTTTGAGATTGAACGTAAAATGATGGATTAAATCGAATCTATTTTGGCGCAATTGCTCTTTGTGAGTCCACGCACGTGCTTAATTTAAGTACATATTTGCATTTGAAGCAAATTGTAAAAACAAAGAAAGTTCCGGGGTTCCTGAATGGGTTTAGAAGAGTTTAAACGCGATTTTAAGGCTTCACTTTCCCTTTATTGAGAACCTTTGAAACTTAAGAGACAAAGTTAAACTCAATTTTAAACACTTACGTAGTCTTTTCGATTCCATCAATCTTGTACATAAATTTAAGGCGTAATGTTTTTCCGTTAAAACTAAATCCTAGAATGTAACACGCAATGAATTTCAATTTTATTTTCCACACACTTTCTACTTTTTATTGCCAATATTTTAAAATATCAAGCAGTTTGCATTGTGGTTGCTTCTAGCAAGAAACTGATTTCATGTACTAAAGCAGATAAATCTCAAGACCACACCTACACACACACACTCACTCTCAAAGACACATAAATATTTGAGCATCTAGGAAGTAACACCTACTGATTTATTCAATAAATCACATAAGTTGCTGGAAGTTGTTTTTGTGGGGAAATATGGCGACTAAGGGAAGAGAAGAGTAACACTTACTCCTATGTGCCTACCTGAGTAACCCTTAAATCTAAGTCAGGGATTTAAATTGTATCTGCAGCTTTGCCGAATATAACTCCAATATGGCCGCTGTTTATATTGTAGCATGTCGTTGCCGTTGTCAGAGTTGGGACATGTGTCAATAAAACGCGTAGCACCACGCCTACAAAACACAATGATGAGGCACAGTGGGTCTAACTTCCTTTTTGTGTTGCAAAAATTTATAATTTTTGAAGTGGAAATCATATTTTAAAGCTTAAGCTCTAAAATGAATACTCAGTAAGGGTGCTTAAGAAACGGTTAAAAAATAACATAATCGGCGGTGTGCCTGAAATATCTTTCAACCGTATTTCAACCCAAAGTAATTTTTCGATATTCTTATAACAAAAATTCAAAAGAAACATTAATTAAAAAAAAAAAAAAATGTTGATCATTAAAATAACTCAAGAAATAAAACGAAATATGAAATGAAATGATCGATGAAACTTGTTTTCCAAAAATCTCTATAAAGGTTTTCTATCTCTGGCATTATTCTTCTTCTTAACTGGCTATAACAACCCATTACCGGGTTACGGCCTGATGTATTTCTTTCAATGGAATTGGGGTTTAAGATGGTGGGCTCCAAACCATATGCAGAACCCTTTTAACGCCTGGGGCGGCTCTACTGGTTTCGAGAGAACTCAGTATCATTAAAAGTTGCCTCATACAAGTTTTGACCTGCTTTTTTGGCCACCGGCCCACTGTGCAACGTCAGCTGCCTTAAATGGAAAAAATGTCACTTGAATGCATTTAAGCTATACAACATGCCGGATTGTATCTGTTTGTGTGCTTGTGTGTAGGTGTGTGTGACAGTTATGTGTTGTAATTTCTTGAATCTGTTGTTGCTGTTGTTGTAGCCCAGTCGATTTTCTTCACTATATTTCTATCTATCACTCTATCAACAGAACTTAAATGACAAAAAATACATCAAATGACATTCAATCCCTTCGCGTGACTGAAATTTTCGACTCTTTGTCACTTGAATGGCGCTACAGTTGTACGTGATGGCATGTGTGTGTCTTTGTCCATGGCTATGTGTAGGTGTGCCACATGTTGTTGTTAGCAGTGTGTGTGTGTGGGTGTGAGTTTTCGTATCTTTCCCAGGATAGCTTGCTTCACACGCCTTCGGTTTTTGGTCTTTGATAAATGTTAGTAACGTGCATGGCATTTGTTTTATGCAGCAGCGGCAGCAGCAATAACGGACTGAGTCCTTTGACTTTAAAACTAAGCAAATCTACTTTCTGGGAATTTATTGAATTTTCCAACAACTGAACTTACTATAAGGCTTTAAAATACACTTTTAAAGTGCTTGTAGCTTAAAGGATGCCGAGCGTACTTTCAAATGCAATACTCTATAGCTTTGACCGATGGCAAAAAGTATGAGAAGTGATGTTTTTGAGGCATTCAAGTTATACTTGTCGGTTCTGTTCAATTAATTTGATTTTCAAAAAGTAGTTTTGTACTAGCATTAAAATCATAAAAAAATGCTTGAGCCTTCGCTCAGCATAACTAACCGGCGCTAGATTTGGTGAAATATATGGGAATTTTCTCCCATCATCCATCCAATAACATTGTGGAGGCATCTAGCGTGCGTTTATGATAGCGCCACCTCAAGCGCATTGATATATGTACTTATGTCACGGCATATTAGTAGACGTTACTGCCAAGCGGTGCCGAGACATGATTCATAAAAGTATGCTATAGCTTAAAGTACGTCTCGGGCCATTGGGTCCCAAAAAGTGGCCATATGTGTCTTTTATTTTATTTTTTTCAGTACGTTGGCTATGGTCATCGGGTACTCGCACAATGATTTAGTAACGATATTTGGTAACCATGACTAAGATTGTTGAGACGGATTAAGGCAGATAATAACTGGCAAACACCAGAATATATTTCTAATCTGACTTATGGTACATTAAAGGCACTATTAAGGTCAATACGGAATTGGAAGGAAAAGTGGCCATCGAGGCTCAAAGTTGGTATTACCAAAAGCTGTAATATTGCTTAATCCACAATATTGAGTCAAACGAATTATATTTGGAACCCAGTAACTAAAGCATATACATTATACGGCCACGTTCGATACCTTAGGTATACCCGCATAGAATAGAGACTTTCCAAATGGTGATTTCAGTGCTTACATCGCAACGGGTCTGTAATATTATACAGGGTGTCCAATTGCTTGCGTACGCAGATGATATCGATATCTTCGGCCGTGCTAATTAAGCTGGGTTACCGGAGCCTTTGCGGCTATTGAATGAGAATCTGCTAGGGTGGGTCTGGTTGTAAATTAGAGCAAGGCGAAGTATATGCTTTCTTCGAGTAGAGAGACTCTCAGATTGATGTTGAAAACTATAATTTTGATGTTGTGAATAATTTTGTCTGCATTGGCACCATCGTCTTGAAAAATGATGTCGGCTTATGAGCTTTAGGTAGAAAGTACCCTAACTATCTTTGGTATCACCAATTGAAAAAAAAACAGAGACGCCTGAAGGAGACTTTTACATTAGACCGTAACCTGGTGAGGCGTAGTTTTAGCCCGTTAAGAAGGAAGATTTCAATGTTTGCTGGTGTAAAATGTACCGTTTCATTGTTAACAAGGCGACGATACATTCATCCCTATACTTGGGCATAGATAAAAACTATAAAATGACCAGACGTCGGTACCCTTGGCCAGATCAAGGTGCCTTTACTGAATCAATCAGCAACGAAAGTGGTGTGAGTCCATTGGAACTTGATAAGGAGAATGGTGTTATGGGCAGTACATTTTGCTTCACTTTAGCCAAGTAGCTATAAGTGATTTCGAAGTATCCTAAAAGTAGCTGGGATAAGATAGACCTTTCGTGTCCTGGGATCTGGCGCTACCAGGCGTCCGCTGTGTTTGCCCTTCTCAGATATACTCACTATAGAGGGTCTCAAGGTTAACCTTCATTGAAAGAGGCAGGGTGCAATAACATTCGTTGCCTTTGATGTTTAACTTGATGTTCGTTTTACTTTTTTCCGATGATTACTGTGACTACGTCATCGCTCTTTTTTCAAGATATAAAGACGTTCTCACGATGCATGCTAGTTTGTTTTTCAGAAAAGATCGAAAAAGCTAATTAACTTAACTTGTTTCTTGATGTATTCTAGTTTCACACATTTTTCTATTATTTTTGTGAATATGTTCTGCTAAATTGACCTATTTATAAATAAAGGCTGCACAAGAGCAAATAAATGTGTATGTATTCTTTACCTTAACTAACTTATTCGCCCCCAAATAAACTATTGATTGACTGTGTTTACTCGCTTTCAATTGCAATAAACCGAAGTACAGCTGTCAAAAACAAAACATTAATAATTGGCGTCTTTGAAGGTCTCTTGGCCATAATGGCAAAACAAACGCAAAACGCTTTGATATCATTCAATGCACAAAAACACTCAACAACTCAACGATTTGACCTTGCTAAATTGTATTTTAATTGACATTTAATTTCAATACTAACTTTAATAAGCCCGTAGAAATCACAGCCATTATCAACACTTATGATAACCGCTAAATTCACTTGGTCTCCGTCCTTCTCCGAATCCGTCGGAACAATCAACTAACCAAGCAACAAACAAATTGTAATTAAATGTCAATTTCCACAAAAGGCATTAAGACATTGCCACAAATTTCTTTATATGAGAACAACGCACACAAAGTGAATGAAACGTATTCGAAATCATAAACAGAGTGAAACAAAATGAATGTGGGAGAAGGAAAAAAACCAAACTAACTTGACGTTGAATAGTCGAAGATTAGATGCTCTTTTTTGCATGCTTTATCTCGATGAATCCTAATTTTCTTTTCTCGCCAAAAAAGGGGTATAGGTAAGTAATATGTTAACTGTTTATAGCAACGTTTTTCATGCAAATAGCCTAACTAACTGTTTTTTGAGCAAATACTACAGTGTAACTATAGAAATATGTATCTAAATATATGTTTAGCATGGTGAAATCATTGATATCTAGACTTTTCACAGCAAGTTTGAATCATAAGACGCACGTATATAGGTTCAACTTACCCTATGAGTGCGTTACTTTAATGTAGAGCATGGATCGGCAGCGGCAACAGAATAATAACAGACATTTGCAGCTTGGCAACGTATCTGCTGCCGACGCCTGATGCAGAGGAATATGTTTTTGGACCTGACATTTTATAAGGTTCGCTTACTTCGCAATCTGTTTTCAAAAATTGTAATTGTAAATTTTTTTAAAAGAGTTGATAGCAAAGATCTTTCGATGATATGTGTATGTATAAAATTCAAAGATGCAACGCGAATAGAAAAATTACTCTTGGTTTTGCGAGCTGCATGACAAATTCAATAAAACTACCCATCGTAAGAGTATTAAAAAGTATTTTCCATTTGAAAGCAACCACAACGACAACGACAAATTGGCGACAGCGATAACAATGACTACGGCGACATGAAGGTTGCCAGAGTTTCCACGTGGTTATTAAAATTAAATCAAGTGCACGGCCGATTTCGCTTCACGGCATTGCCCAAAACAACAAAAGGCGTTGCTTGGCAAGCCGGACGTAAGGCAAATAAATGCAAAGTGTATCAGAGAGAGAGAGGGTGCGGGTAAGAGGAAGAACAAATAACAGCACAGAACCCAGACTAATTAGAGAATTGTAAGGGGCATTAGAAGCATTGTAAAGCATACGCAATGGTGGCACAGACAAGTTTAGGTGTGTGTGTGTGTGTGTGTGTGTGTGTTTGTGGCAACCCCAATACCCAATCTCCAATCTGAAAGCCCCACGCAATTCAAATACAAATAGGCTTTTGTGTGCGTGTTGGAGATTTTTATCGAGGCGTGTAAATTGTGCAGGCCTACAACACTGAATGGCCACCAGAGTGTCGAGCGTCGAGTGCTCTACATATGTACATATGTATTATATAGTAGACATGTATAGAGGGTAGTTGGGGCAACCGATTTGGAGGCGTGTGGCATTAGCTTTGCCCGATAATGGCGGGTTAATAAACGTTTTTCTGTGACATTGACACACACACGCACTCACACCTGCCCAGACAGCAACTTGGCATAGGTAGTATTTTTGTGTAGCTACTTGCCGTCACGTAGCATACTTTGAGTTAGTTGCCCCCGTTGGTGGCGTGTGTGGCAAATGGAAAATTGCATGACTTTGCATTTAATGCATTGTATAATTTTGAATGTAAATGGCTAATTGAGTTAGTTTAAAGAGTGTTGGCCATGTTTGCGTCATATATTTGGCTTTTTAAGCACACTTTAAGGCGTTTTTATAAAGTGACTACGCTCAAATTTATAATGAATTGCATTTTTTTCTTCTCTTAAGTATTAGATTAATAGCTCGAAATGTTAATAGAGACATTAAAGCAATTCAGCGTATTTTAGGGTTTGTTGAAAGCAACGAAATATATACGGCACTAAAAAATAACACGGCTTAATTTGAGGTTATTTTCATTGTGGTTGTGATTACAACAGTTGCTAGGTTATACTTTTAATCGTTTTATTATACAGATAGGTTGTACTTCACGGCTTGGCGGTCGGCTCTTTACTACTTTTATAGCAATATTAAGTAAGTAGTAAATAGTCGTAAGCGTTTTAACCGGCCATAACAAGCTGTTTCCGGATTACGGCCTGTTGTAGTGCACTCTTCCAGGCGCCTCTGCTTTGCTAGCGCCTTCTCTAATCGGTAATGCCAAAGGTAGTAAGCTACCTGGTCTTCCAAAGGAGACATGATCTGCCCCTTCGCCGCCTCCCTTCAAGATCTGCATTGAAGACTTTTCTCGCAGTAGGTCCTCTGGATGTTAATTCGCTTGACTATATCAATGTCGTCGTATAGCTCACATAGTGCGTCGTTCCATTGAATGCGATAGTCATTGCCAGGTCGAAAAAAAAGATCTAACGGTGCAATTTCCGCTCTGCAATTTCCACTCAAAGGGCGTTTTAATCACAAAGCGTCATGACCCATGCTTCAGAATCATAAAGTAAAACGGGAATGATTCTAGTTCCTGACTCCACAAATTACTTCTCTACATGAGATTACTCCACAATTGGGCGTTGGTCTGGTACTGGTTCCGGTTCAGCGTAGTAATGGAGGCAACTGTATAGCTGACGAGCTTGCCACACAAGGTGCTAACGACTATTATACCTTTGACTACTTATGATCATTATATCAAGAAGTTTTTCAATTACAGAGTCAATCGATAAAGACAAAATAACTTGTACCGGATTTGTTATTAAGTAATAAAAACTTAAAAAATTAAATTTTCACACGGTTTATTCATAAACCTTCATAAACTTTTCCATTCTAATACCACTTAATAGGACTGGCATTTATGAGGCTTTATTTTCTTTATCACAAGAATTATTTTTAAGAATTTAAGTATTCAATGAAACATCTAAATGTATGCGGTTGCCATACCAATTTATCTTTTCGTCCTTGGAATATAAATCTGCAAGTGAAACAGATGGAAGTGACTATTATTAGATGTTTTGCTGGAGGCTTCCAACAGTATTTCTTAGAACTTGATGAAAAATGTTGACTTTCGTTCACTTTTTGTTTTGAACGTAAATGAATGCAAGTGTATATAAAAGAATATGTAAATCTTTTGCACCTTTTAATGATTTTCAGCTTTAGTAAATTTAAATTTTCTTATACCATCAACAAAAGTTCAAAATTATATAATTATTTAAAACTCTGAAAGTGGTTGAAAATTAATTAAAAAAGGTGCCGTTGTATATGTAGGTTCCTTTCTTTAAAATATGTTTGCTTTGTGGATCTTAAAAGTAAAACTCAATTTAACAGTTTCATGTATGTAAAAGTTGACTGAATACTTTCAATTCGACGATTGGCAGAAATTTATAAAATTATTGTTCTTTACAAAATATTTAGTTTCTGCCGCAAGTTCATTTGTTTTACTTAATCCATCTTCATCTAATCATCATTACGGAAGTAAAATTCATCTTCATTTCAGTCCCACACCAATTTCGAAAAGAAAACTGCATATTTTTTTTTTTTTTTAATCTGGACGTAGCGAAAAATGTTTCGTCCATCGTATAAGAGGTAATCTTTCTGTTGAGTACTTTGTCCAAGAGTTTTGCATACAACCTTAGGTGACCTCTTTTAATTTCATAATCGCCAACTTCTTATGCAAATTAGTTGTGTGTCTCTTAGGGGACTTTGGTCAATTGGTTGCACTGCTGCTGTAATATTTGTTAACACAAAAACTGGTGAAACTGTAAATAAATTTCAGATAATTCTCTTTTGCTAATTATATAATAAAAAAAAAATAAAAAAATTACATATTTGACATGCCATCCATGGCGTTTCCAAGGGCTGGTAATGAAGCCGTTCAGCTTTTCCAATTATGGGCCGTTAACATAAGACGTCATCACATTTTTGTCGATTTTTGACTTGCTCTCTTGTTGTTAAGTTTCACCAACAGGTACAACCCCTCTCCACACTAAGATGACGTCATCATAAAATTTACCGAATGTATGTATATGAATATAAAGTCTTTCGCCTCTGCGTCTCAAAACCGACTATTTCGCCTGGGCCTCCGAGGGTGTTTCCCGCAAGAGCGGTATCGCCGATGCTGTCTATAACGCCTCAAACAACATATTGGTGCGCACCAAGATCTTGGTGAAGAGCATTGTTGTCATTGCTGCTACACCATTCCGCCAATGGTAAGAATCACACTGCGTGGTGCCTTTTGGGTCGAAAGCGTAACCACAAGCATGGTCAAAAGGAGGGTAAGAACGATGTGCTCACCAAGAAGCCCAGCGAAAAGGTCATGACGAAGTACTTGGAACATCAAAAGTACGGCAAAGAGTCCCAGCCACATGAAAGGTGTTTTGAGGCGCATGAAAATATGTCACATATTAGGCTAGTCAAAAAAGGCAGAATTTTCTATCAACAAGTGTTTCGGTAAACGGGTAGACCTGGTTTTTTACGTGTTCCTTCTTTATACCCTTAGTACAATGCTCTACTTGTAGAGGAGCTCTTCTCGTCTAAAGCTTCCTTTACGGAAGATTATATGCTTCCTTTACGTAAGAATATATGCTGTTACCTGTTACGAAAAATTACATCGTATAAATTCCAATCGGGTGCTTGGAATTTGGTTTTCGTTGGATTCAGTTTTTTAAGCCGACTTAATTCTAGGTCTTTGCTCAAACCTCTAACTATAATGAACTAAAATCGAAAATTTGTTGTTAGTTTTACATGACCGTAGCTTTACCTTTCGATTTATATTTAAGAAATCTTATATTTTCGATGTTTTTATGTTATTTTTCCAAATTTGAATGCCAAATGATAGTTATCGATAATTCAAGTATCAATTCGTGAGGAAATTTTAAAATCGGTCCTTCCAATCCAAAACAATAGACACAGAAATTTCGGTTTTGTTGTTAACGTATAACATAGTTTTACAAGCCGGTACCTGATCACATTTGGAAAATTGCATACTTTCGTCTTTTTGGTTAGTTTTTTGGTCTTACCATTAATAAGAAGAAGAAGGTCAGTAGTGAAAAAACTCGAAATTTACAGATTTTTTTTATCAACGTTACGATTCACGCATATTCGACACCTGTTATTATACATAAGTAATATTTTTGATTAGCTTCAAAAATGGCCACGCAATTTGAGGATGCAAATTGCGCCATTTTCCTTTGCACACAAACATTTTAGTCATGTCGCATTTTGTCAAACTAACACATCATTTTCCGGTGCATGCTTTTGGGGGTTTTCCCTCGTAGACTGCACGGCTTGGTCAAACAGGCATTTAGCCTGTGCAGATGCGCGCACCACAAAATGGCATAAACACACACACACACATACACAAATAGCAGCTCTCCAACACATGCATGGAAAATTGTTTCCTGTTATTATGTAAATTTGTGAGCATAGCACTAAAGTGCGACATTAGATGGTCGAACAGCCTTAAACTGTGCAATGCAGCTAAAAATTTGTGCAAAATGGCCAACAGTTATATATGTATATATGGTCATATATATATATATATATTTGTTTTTTTTAGCGCTGACTGCAGTTGACCTTACTAACAATTAAGCCGCTTAAGCTTTGGCTGCCACTTGAACACAAACAACATAAAGCCAGCAACAAAAATGGCCAACACTATGGCACTAACTGTCTCGCTCTGCCTTTCGCTTCCTATCTCGCTTGGTGACTTGACAAAAAATGGCCAAACTTCCGGCTGCTACAGCTGCAGTTTGTCAGCCAGGCTAAAGCTTCAATTTGTTTTCGTTTTTGGCTTTTAGTGTGCGCTTGTATGTGTGTGTGTGTGTGTGTGTGTACGGATTTGCCTGGCCGCCATTGCTATGCATTTTATGTAACAGCTACCACTATCAATGCAAGTGCAACACCCGTGCCCCTCACACACACACACACACACACACACACACACCACCACATGCCACTAACAAGCACCAACTGTTTGCCTCGAATTGCAAATTCAATAATAGTTTGGCATTTTCTGTTATGATTTTTCTTCTTGCTCTCTTCTATTTCCTTATTCAAAACGCTCTCGTCGCCATTTTATTCATATTTCTTTTGCTGTTTCCTGTTTGCTATTGATTCGCCCGTTAGTTTTAAGTATGCCAAGCGAAAACCGAGCTAAAGTGAAAACCCCACAACCCATAACCGGGGCCAATGTGGCGCGTTGTCCTCTGTAAACTGTCGCCCCTTGGTGCTGGGATTCTGGTTTTGGGTTATGCTTTTGCATTGCCAGCACAAGTACCTGCATCAGGATAGATGGGCGGTACATGGGGAACGATATTCAACCGAGGCTCCTGGCATGTCTCGAGTGCGCCTTGACGCAATGTGTGCAAATATTTTTTGCAGTTGCTTCAAAGCGCGCTTCAAGCTTCTGTAATTGGTTTGATAATATATACGATTGATTTTTTTAGCTTTAGTTGCTTACTTTTGCTGTTCGATTGAGCTTTAATTAAAAGTGTGTGTACGCTTGAAATGAGTGGCATATAAAGTGTTGCTGGGGGTGGCTGAAGACACGGTGTAAAGAGCAGACAACTGTGTGGTAAACGGCATTTGATTGCAACTGTTGCAAACTGCTAACTTGGTCGTTACCTTTGAGTTGTGCCCTGTGTGGAATAGTTTAACGGGTTGATGCCCCATTGATTGTATAAACAAAACCATTTGTATTTTCCAAGGGAATTAAGAAACTGCTGCAGATTTCGAATTGGAATTTTAATGGGGGTTCTCCACTCAAAGGCTTTAAATACATCCTTACGAAATAAACTAGATAATCAATGGAAACTAAATTTATTTTTACAGCTTGAATCGCCAAATCTCTGCTTTAGCTTAACTTGTCAGAAGTTTTGTAAGGATAATAAAGTTAAGTATCTTCTTTGAGATTTCGATTGAATTGGTAAGGCCTTAAGCAGGGATTACAATACGAAAAAAAAAAAGAAATTGATATTGAAATTTGAATAGTGAGGAAGTTTCATTACATCTGGAAGCTCCTGTTAAGATGCTCTCTACTTTCCCATTAAAGTGGCCATAATTACCATTTACCCGCTAGCGTACTGATGTAGAGCACTCCTCCAGGGTCTTCTGCTTTGCGCGCGCATCTTCCAATACCAAAGGTGCCTGGCCTGCCTCTTTGTCGCTTCCTCCTTCAACAGCCGCATTGAAGACCTTTCTCGCAGTAACTTCCTCATCCATACGCACAAGACACAAGGCCTAGGCAGTGGAGCCACTGGATGTTAATTCGCTTGACTTTGTCAATGTTTTCATAAACCATATAGAGTTCGTCGTTCCATTGAAAGCATTAGTCGTTGACAATTCCTAAAGGGCATTTTCATCAGACAGTTTCATCACCTATGTTTCAGCGCCATAGAGCAAAAAGGGAAGGATTACCGTCTTATATAGTTTGCTGACATCGTTATTCATTGTGACGGTGGTGCCAAAGTTGAAATCCTTGACAGCATCCAAAGTATACTTTTCGACATCAATAGCACAATAGGGGCTCGAAGAAAACATATACTTTATCTTACTCCTATTTAAATTCAGATTCTTTTTCAAGAGCCGCAAAGGCTCCGATAATTGCTCGCATTGCTCGCGAGTATGGATATGATGTGAGTATGCGAGTAACCTGACCATCTAATAGTTTAATATTATACCGTTCCGATGACTACGCGACTCAGTCAAACGCGTGACGCCCCTACTATACATAGGGCAGTGTGTGTCCCTAAGCATTAAAGAAGAGCAAATTCCAAGCTTCCGATAGACGAGTTTTACTGAATACAAATAAACTCAGCATTATTTTGTAGCATTTGTGTAGTACAAAAACGAAAAACACTTTCAACCAAACAGCACCAAACGAATCCGGCAATGTGCCAGAAATATCTGTGAATCTATCATGAAATATTGATAGAGAAGCTTTGTTTACAAATAAAGATACATGAATATTATAAATACTTACTATTCCGGCTCGCAACTTTAAATTTTGAAACAAACGTCATTTTTTGTTTTAGAAAAATATTTACAATTAGGCTTTCATAAATAGCCCATTTAATAAAAGCTAAAGGTGCTTTCATAAAGTCATTTTAAATTTAACATTACCTTAATTTTACATTAAAAAAATTATTTATTGCGCTGTTTTTTTTTTTAAGTGCTGCACTTGCTAACAGAGATCAAAATTCACAAAGAGAATTTCAATTTTATAAACTGCATTTTTTTCTTGCATTTTATAACTAAAATGCAGCCCAAAAGTAGACAGCACATAAAATGCAGTGTGTAGCCCTAGGTTTAGTTTGTGTGTGTGTGAGTGTGTGTGTCTGTGTGTGTGAGTGTGTGTTTGTGTGTGAAACTGTTTGTAAGTGTGAGTGTATCTGTGTGATTTAATAAGCTCAAATGAACTGTACTGCAGGTGAGGGTCACACTTGTGAGTATGTTTAAGCGTGTATGTGTGTTTTTTGCATGTGTGTGTATGACTCTCGTTTCCTTTTCCGCCTCACACACAAGTAGATTTTCTCTTACTTATCACAGCTCTTGTGAAGGCTGTTTATAATTTATATACTTCATATACAAAAAACTAAAGGTATGCTTATTTTTAGATTTGTTTTCAGCAAAAAATAATTATAATGTAAATACATGGTAACATTTAATTGATTATAGACAAGCCATTTAATGTTTATGCAGTTTTATATATTATGATTTGCAATTATTTTATTCCCATTAGGAATGTTTAAATTTACACGCTCGAGAAGATTAACTTCACTAGCAAAAAGCTTGAGATGGATGCAAACTTTAAAGTGATTCGTTTTTTCAACGGTATCGGCAGATCGATTAAGATCAAACGAATCTCATATGAATAAATGTTTGTTTAGAAATGAAACTGTTTTTGAGCCGACATGATTTTGTCAGTGTACACAGCATATTGAGGGTTCGAAATAGTTGTTCCATATTCTAAGTTTGGGCAAACAAGAGCTATGAACAGACTTTTAAGGAACCTCTGACCACATCTTTATGAATCCAAGAAGAGATTTCACTTTATTGATCACGAAGTCGATATGCTCGTTAGATGTTAGCTTAACATAAAGCAGGTTTTACACAGGTTTTATGACGGGAGCTACCAAAATTATGTGTGAAAGATTGGTAATCCTTAAATTCGTAAAGTTGAAAGTAAAGAAATTGACTCTATCGGCTTAAACTGCGCACATTCACGAGCGAAGGCAATGTTCTCGGCAGTGTTTGAAAGAAAACTGTAGGTTGAACAGACGACACGAAAACAAAATGACTACCATATGCAGCCAGGATCTACCCATAATAAAACCGAAAGTCTAATGCTTATAATATAAATAGTTACGATCGGCAAAACGCTTTCTAATATAATAGGATCGTCTCACTTCTCCAACCTAAAACCTTAATGATATCGTTATTGGGGAGCAGTGTAACACGACCCTTAGGATCTAGTCCCCTTGTGAACTTCTAGCTCTGGGATCGTTCCAACCGACATCCTTCTTTCTAAACCTACGTACATTGGAGCTGAGGATGCCCAGTTTACTGAAGTGTATGTGACACTTTTGCTTATGCGCTCTTCTGACGATTCATGTCCTGTCCAAACTATGGGTGCTCCTCATTTACTATTTTGGTCCACTCTAAAAACCGCCAAGATGACGTCTTTTCTAAAACGTTTTGACAGATGCGCGTTTTTTTATAAATCAGAAAAGGTCTTAACGTTAGATTCATTATCTACTCTTGTCATTGGCTTTCATATACTAACTGCATAAGGAGAAGGTCTGCTTCTTATTATTGTTCAATATTAGATTAAAATGAAGCATTCAAAAATCTATATATTGAAACAGAAGTAGTTTTTTTTGTTATACATACTGTGAGATTACTTCGGCACTCAGCCTAATATGTTAATGCCAATTAGAAAGGTATTTTGGCTTAGATAAAAAAAAAAAACGGTTTTCCGAGAAGAGCAGAAAAGAGCGGGAAAAAAAGGGAGAGTGAGGAGAGTAAAGGAAATGAGCTGAGAGGAGATGAGGTGCGATTAGATGAGACGAGATGAGATGAGCGACAGAAGATATGAGATACAATTAGGGGATATGTGGTTGAGAAAGCGGAGCGAGCAGGTTGCATAGCCCCATACTGGTTGTTTTAGGGGATGTTACCCCCTAGTTTTAATTAAAACGTGTCACAAATTTTAAGATAATCGTGATTACTCTCACTACACGAAATCCCATGCATAATCTCGATACAAACTGTGCCATTCGCATGAGTTTGTGTGCATGTATCGTGTGCTTTTTCATCGTTGTGTACTTATTTGCTTGGGATGGAGCGTGCTTGTAGTCTGGTTGTCCACTTTGTTGTAGTTGTTGTTGTTGTTGTCATTGTTGTGTTGTTATTTGTGCAATGTTGGCAAATAGTTAATAATCATTATTAATATTTACGTGCCAAACGGTTGCGCATAATAACAAAATGTTGCATATATACACAGCACAACACAGACATATTTATATCCAGTATATATGGCTGCGAACACACAGCAATTATGTGGCAGTGTTGTGTAACAACAATATACTTCAAACCCGTCTGCACTCGCTTTATCCGCTTGCATGCTGCCAACAAGTTTTGCATACATTTTTCTCCACTGGCATTCAATGGAAAATTGTTTTTCCAACAACTCAGTCAAGCAGCTTACATTTATTATGATTTATTATTAATTTTAATAAAATTATTATAAAGAGCTTTATTTTATTGCAATGCATTTTTCATATGGTAAACATTTGCATATTGGAAAATTGCAATTAAATATTAAAAATAATGGAAAATATTTTGCTTTATTTTAAAACATATACTAATTTAACAGCACTTACACTGCGTAATAAAAGCACTTTCGAAAAGATTTTCATTAAAATGACATGCATAGTTTTGTAAAAAATAAATCATAATAATTTTTGTAAGTAGTGGAAAATAAAAGCATAAGATAATGAAAACGTGAGCTGTTTGATAAGTCAGTGACTTTTTGCAGTTACAATCGACAATGGCGTCACTCATTCGATATTTACGCGATCGTACTATCGGTTCGAAAAGATTTGGTGCTATCGATAGTACTATCGTTCTTTTTTCTTTCCAACTTCTGAAAAAAATAGAGTACTCGACAATTGATAGCTTTGCAGCTCAAGTGTGCACCCCTGCACTGTCATAGTTAACTCAATGTCGAATCTGTCAAACAGCTCTAAAAAGTATTCCCTATCGTTGATCGTTTGACTGCTTTCAAAATAATCGATGAGAATGATCCCGTGCTCCTCCCAAAAAACTTTCGTCATAAACTTATTAGAGTTATGAACTCTATCCTTTGTCCTCGTTGTATTTTTATGAATCCATGCTTCGTTTACGGTTCGAAAACGGAGCAAAAACTCTCTCGGACTGCGTTTGCACATCGCCACAAACCCCTTTAAAATGGATGCGTTTTGGCTCAGTGTATGCCATCGTATAGATCTTTAGATACAGCCCAAGCGATCTCACGCACGTTCACCCTTCAAGAGTTAAATATCATTCCATGGATTATACCTCTTACGAACGATCTGAATGTTCGGCGTCACTTGTTATTTGGAAGACAACTAACCGTAAACTACTTTTTAACTATTGAAATTGAGACACCTTTTACTCTTTCATAGCGTTTATCCAGATTTTTCATCAGTTTTGGTAAACGGTTTCGCAAAAAATTAAGGAAATTCACTTTTTCCATTCTCGTAATTAATTTACAGCCCTCGTGTTATAGTTCAATTCCATAATGTGAGTCCAAATTCTATGTGCATACCTGTCCCATCATGATATCGTTCATCTCTTCATTAATTGTTATCTAAAATACTTTATGGATATTTGTTCATATTAATATCAGCGGGGTTCGAAAGCATTTTTTTCGTTGTTTAAAATATTTGCATAGTTGCTTTTACACATACTCACACATAAATATGCAAACACATACAATCGCATATATAAGTCATAATGGCAATAATTGAAAGCACTTAAAATGAAATGAAAATTGGTCGCGTGTGAAAATCAATTTCATTGAAAATGAAATGAAAATTGCGCATTTTCCAAATTCTGTTTAAAATTACAAATTATAATAAAACGCGGCAAAGGGACGTGCAGTTGTCAACTCAATTAACGACATTTAACAACTCGAAAAATAAAGAAAGATGTATTTTAATTTTTGAATATTAAATAATTGTTAATAGTTAAAAAATTTATTAACATAAATGAAAATATTTTAAAGCGTAAACATTGGTGACTGAACACTATAGTGTATTAAAACTCACATGCTATATTCTGAATGCTGAATGACTTATGCTTTTAATCCGTAATTGTTACTCGTAGTCAAAATATAGGATCGCTACAATTTCTTGTACCAAACACTGGACAGGATAAGTCTCATTCTGGCCATAGAAAGGTTCCTCAAAAGTTTTCAATTATGTTGCATGCACCAAGAATGAGTGTCTAGCAAAAAAAAAACAACGATCCCTTAATTTTAGATCTCGGCATTCACTAAAGATTTTGAATTCACTGTGTCAATTAGTTTCGAAACATGGATAGATTCTGGTTGAAAGAGATCTCTCAGACCGAGTGTGGTCTATAGGTAAGAGGTTTGGTATAGAGTCAACCTCTTTGAAGTGATGTTCATACAGTGGTGTATGTTGATATAAGATATACTCATCAATAAAGTATTTATACAAAATCCTTTGCTGAAATATTTGTATATGTGGTATTCCTTATTGGAATATAAGTGAAACAATGCGCTTTGTGGGAAAAACCATCGATATTTGGTAAATTTTTCGTCTATCGATACTAAATATATGAGCTATTCTTTTTTCAGTACAACATATAACCTTTAGCAAAGACCCAACATGATCATAAAGTTCTATGGCAGTGTAGAATCGATCTTAACGCAAACATATGATATAATATAGTTTCATATATATCTATGGTTTGAAGGAGAACTATAGTTTAATTTAGTAGTGGTGTTCTGACCAAAGCACAAAAACCGTGGGAAAGCCCTAGCTTATGAGCAATGCTTCAATGGTAGTTGCATTTCAATTTTCATTGAAATGCTAAGGTATTCTTTAGTTATGCAAAACCCAAAATAAGTGCAAATAGTTTGCTAAAATTGGTTTCCAACTGTAACTTGCTTAGTTTAATGTGCTGTTTGTGGCAAATAGTGTGCGCGTATTCCTGCATATTAGAAAACAATATCACCTTTTTACATATTGCGCTGACATTTGCCAGGACAGTCAAGACAGGTACAAAAAGCAGTTCCTTTGCGGCTAATAAAAACTTAATGAAAGCATTTTACATGCGTGCATATTTCGCTATTAAATATTTACAAGACACACTGCAACAAAGTGGCAACATGACGTCATGGCAACAACACAAAATACAATCATACAATAATAACAATAACAACAGCAACAACAACAACAATAAGAGCAACTCCCTATGACAGGAATAACAAGTCGACACAACAATCAAGGTGCAGCAAATGTAGTTGGATGTTGCTTTTGTTGTTGTTGTATTTTGTTGCTTTTGTTGTATGTTATGCAAAACAGGCAAGCGCCAAACAAGAAAATGGAGAAAAAAATTAATAAACTTGTTGAAATTTGTTTCGTTGTTGCCATTTGGGGACTGCTGGAAACAACAATAATCAAAGTTATTGATTAAATTTTCGTGTGTCTGGAAAATACTTTAAAAAGTTTTCTTTTCCACTTCTTTTTTTGTGTTGCTTAAAAGGAAAGCGAACACTTCGCTGTGACCTCAAACAAACAATGAAGCAATAACCAAGTTGCCAATAAACACGTACGTATCAAATAGAACTAATGGGTCACACACTGTGCCTTGACAGTTTGTAGGGAACCGTCAAAGTCAGTGGCGTAGTAGTAGTAGTGTAGAGGGGGCTCATTTTGGCAGTCTTTTCTGTGCCAAACAATGAAAATCATAAAAAAAAAAAACTACATTTTAGCCTTCCGCATTCAGCATTTCGCTATTTATTCATGGATTTCCATCAAGAGTCAACTGTTAACTTCACGTAAAAACTGCAAGAAAAACGTAGACTGGCGTTACTATTTAGCTTTCTCATGATATGAAAGCAACTCTCTTTTACCAGGAATCCCCGAGCTAGTTAAGATTGATGAGTGAGATAGCATATGGAATGAAGCCGTACTGTTCCTAACATTTAGGCAGCCTTATCTGATGTGTCATACCTTATAGATGGTCTTAGGAGAGCGAAAAATAAAGAAGATGGAAGTGACGGTTTCCTACAAAACAATCATTTCGACCCCCGTTACCACTCGCGTAAAGTGTACCAATTCTCAAACTGCGAATTAGCGAAAAGGCCGGACACAAAAAGTGTCTTCAAGACGGGCTGTCCAAGTAAGGACACAAATTGAGCAGATCCTGCTCAAGTGTATTATAAGCATATGTATCTTTTCTTTCCTTTACGAAAAAATTATTGGATTGGATGTTATGGCAAGGGGAGTACTTAGGTGGCATGCAGTGGAGTAATATCAGCGTTCATTACAGCAAAATTACCAATTTTGCCGAGCTCAAAAGGTTGGTTAACTGATGCTTTACTGGCCTTTGTCTCCAAGTTGATGTTTCATTGCATGACACTGGATACTAATGACCATGATCGACGTTATTGTCACTGCAGTTCCCTACATATACCCAAAACAGAGTTTTGGAGAAAAGCGTCTTTAATTTTCATCGAGATAATAACAAAAAGCGATTTTATATTTTGTTTTGGCACAGCACTCCCAAAAGGTGTGTAACCTTTCGAAATTAATTTGTGCGCAAGTCCAAGTTCGTTCCTCCCGACTCCTTTCTTACTGAGTATTTCAGGCGCTTTAATATGCTCTTAACGCACAAGCACGTCAATAGGTGCTAGATTTAACAGTACATTATACCGGCACACCGTCAAAAAAAAAACCACAACACACATAATAAAAGAATCACAGGGAGTGCATAAATAAAGCAATGTACCGCACGGGTTTTTCTCTTCTTTTTACCCGCTTTTCGCCTTTTACTGAACAGCATCACAATACTCGTGATTTTAAACTGGTAAACTATAGCGTGGCAACCTTCAAAGAACTAACAAACCAGCATATCAAACCACTTAAAACACTTTTTTTTGTTGGTCCCCCTTTAAAATCGAACCTGTCAAGTTACGCACCTGTGTAACGCTCTCGCACAGTTGCCATACATATACATTCCACCATGTGCTCCCAAAACACCCAAAGAAGAAGAGAAAAAAAGGTAGGGAAGTAAACCGCACAAATCAATGAATAAAACTTCACACAAAACTCAATTTTCAACAAGTTTTCCGCATTCTAAACACATTTTTCTTACGTTACCCAGCCACGTGGCAAAACGTGGCCAAAAGCCACTAACAACAACAACAACTAAAACAACAGCAACAACAACAACAACCAAAACAACAATAAAGTGTGTCAATATACATAGCTGTGGCGACACAATATGCTGACTTAAATCGAGCTTGGTTTTGGATTTGGGTTTGGGTTTGGGTTTAGTAGATTGGGTTGGATGTAGTACCGAAATTAAGGCAAGACGTCATGATAAAAACTTTTGGTTCTCCTTTACTTTTTTTTTTTTGGTTGGATGTAACTTGAACTTGATGCATGTTTGTTTGCAAACAAACATTGGGCACGCCCACACAGCTGCCGCCTCTAGCTAACAGTGACAGCTGGCTCATTAAAATGCGCCGCGTTAAGTCGCTGCCATCAACAAAAGTTAAAACCAACAAGGCACAAACCTGACCTACAGCACACACTAGGAGAAAGAGAGGGGAGTGAGAAGGGACAGAGTGTTTCCTCCCACAACTTCACAACATGAATAGAAGTAACAGCACTTCGGGGGGTTGCCACTACCTCCTTGCAATAGACGTGCTCGTTGGCATCATCATTGCCTTTAACGGCAGCCAAACAAATCTTATTTAATTTGGCTTTGGCACTTGCTCGCCATTTGGCGTGCCTCTTCTTCTTTTAATACCCTTAGCATAGTGAATAGCATTGCAAGTTAGTTAAGAAGGTTGTAACGCGTTAAAAGTGTCTCCTTGGAAAACGTTTATTATACAAGTGCAAATACCATGCAGCATAAGGAGTTTCAATTTGTGTGGCCTGCTCTTGCACAGTATTTACAATAGTTTAGATAAGTGTCGTATGATTTGAAGGTTTTCTGCCAGATGAAATAGACTACATTTTTTTCTTAGGCAAGTTTTTTACGGAGTGTGTCCCAATACTGAAAAACGTAGTATTGCGCTCTAACAAATTGCAGCTACGAGAGTGGTTTGATAAACTCTCCATTTGTCGCTCTTTGTTGCTCAGTAATGAAACTCCTATTCAGATAAGGAGTTTCTGCTCTCACACCGCACGGAAAGTAGAGTGTCTATTTGTGGGGCTCCAAGCTAATATTATGCGGCAACAATTGAATGAAGCAAGAAAGATTTCTCAGTATCCTTTTAACGAGCCTGTCAGGATCGAGAAGCAGGGATGATGTTGGACCTACTTCTAACGGATAAAGCTTGAAATCTGGTGATATTCAAGTTTTATATATGAGCCCGACCGGCTATTTTGGTGTTTTTGGCTAATAATATTTAGACTTCTCGAAGTGGAGGAGGCCTTACTGCTGCAAAACTATCGATAGTGGTGCTATTCGACATTTTCGGAAAAAAATATTCGATACTATCGATACTACTACTAATGGTTCGAAAAGATTCGATACTACCGATGGAACTATTGGTTAGAAAAGATTTGATACTATTAATAGTACTACCGGTTTTTTTATTTACTTGCTACTTTTTTAACCTTATCCGTAGCGTGTGTTTTAAGAATCGATAGTAAGACACAAATCCAAAACTTGCGGACCTGCTTTCGAAACGAAAATGTTTAGTTGTAAACTGAACATTGTAAAAAGTATAGAATTTGTATGAAAATTCTTAAAATTTTATATAAGTTCAAAAAAACTACTAAGTCCATCTTCTAAGAATCGGGCTATTTCAAATAACTAGAAACTTAAAGCAAGTTCAAAACAAGCATTTTACATTTCCAAAATTGTATATTTTTTTTAACCTTAAACACATTCAATTGTAAAAAGTTTGATATGCAATGGGATTAATGCCATCACTTGTAAGCGGAGAATCCGATTTGCGTTTGTCATTTTTGTAGCGTTCTCATCGACCATCCCAACCATTCGTTATGAAAACCGGAAAACCAACGACGATTCAAAACTTGTATCCGAATTTGAATCAACGTAGAATTTTATGTCAACGTTTCTAGCAATATTGTAAAATTTGAATCCTTTATAAATTTGCATGCAATGCGCGGTGATCTACTTCACTTGCGAATCGTATTGATGAACAGCATGCGAGGGGTAATGAATATTCAATATTCATAGTCAGAATTCCGTTGGATAAGAGCTGAATTAAGCAAAACAAGCGAATAGATTCAAAATGCAATGAGTCCCAGCACATCAAGAACAAAGTCAGCAAGCACGACACCATAAGCACGATCAATAGCACAGATAAGGTTTATTCCCTTCCAATTAGAAAATCGATTACGGTTGGGTCATCATTCATCTTTTGATAATTTGAGCGGGACTTGCACAAATATTAGGATTATCTGGAAAAATGTCGGTGGAAAACAACCCAAATGTGTTAAAAGAGAACCAACCAACTTTTATAAAGTGAAAAATTTCTAACTCTATGTTTTAAGAGCATTGAAAAGTTAGCGAGTATCTTTTCATTTTTTTGTCACTAATAGAGAGCTGGCTTTGGCACCCGCTCTTACTACCCCGCTCTAAAAAGCACTTGACTGTGTTATGTCACAGCTGTTGCTTCGAAATTTTCAAGTGCATTTGAATGGCTTTGTAGACACTTCGACTCGGGCGCATTCTGTTTGCCAAAGTGTTAAATGTCATGAAAAGGGCAAGAGGGCAGCGTGTGGGTTGAGAAGCCAGTGTTGGAGAGTGAAGGGTGCAAAAGGAATGGGAGCGGTGTTGAAAACAACACAGCTGTGACGCACCATTTGAATTTATGGAATTTATGCGCTGAATTTACATGCGCTATAAACACACACTACTACTGCACATCATCGGAATAGTATAAATACACATTTATTATTTAAATTTATGTATGTGTGTGTATGTAAGCCATGTTGACAGCCAATAAAAACAGTGAAGACGCATTTCCTGACTTGTAGTTTTTCCCTGGATACAATTTTATGCCATTTTGCTGAGTTTTTTTTCCATGGCGGAAGTGCGCCTTACGATTTCCGCTTTTTATTAGCCGTGAAAATGTTGCTCTCTTTTGTTCAATATTTTATGCGCACACAGACAGACATAGACGGAGAGACAGCGAGAGACAGACACACATATACATAATCCAAAAAGCAAGTTTTACAAAAAACGGCAATATAAATATGCAGAGGCAAACAAAAATTAATATGCAGCAGCTTCAGGATTTTTAATATTTTATTTGCATATCATAAGTTGCACGCTGCACGCTTTATGCTGCATGATGCATGCTTTATGCTGCATGATGCATGATGCATTCTATATGCGGCATGTTGAAAAGTCTAAATTGAATTTTCGCAAAAAATTATGCAGCACATTTTATTATGTGTGTGTGTGTGTGTGTGTGTGTGTGTGTGTGTGTGTGGTGTGTGTGTGTGTGTGTGTGTGTGTGTGTGTGTGTGTGTGTGTGTGAGTGGGTTGCATGCAGAGAAAACATATTCATTTCATTTAAACTTGTTTACAGAATGCGCCACGATGATTGGGTTTTGGTTGCCAAAGCAAACAGAACGTAATTACTTAAAGAGTTTCGCCAATTAAAGTTAAACAAATTTAATATTATTTGTGTTTTAAAACGTCATTGTATATAACTTATGTACTCAGAAAACGGATGTCATAGCCATTACTGTAATATAATTAGGAAATGCATTATATTTCAGATCATGATTCGTTAGATTACGAGGGTTGTTTTATACATTTCGGGAATGAAGGATAAGTACACAGATTGTTCGAAAAACGTTGATGCTAAATTGGGATTATACACCGTATTAATTCAACGTTTTGTGTGCTCAAAATCATCTTCCATCAGACGCAAACAGTCTATTGCTGTTTAGTTTTGGGCTCATGAGCATAGATATAAGAGCGAATTAGTTAATAAAACTTTATTGTATATAACTTGTATACTCCGAAAACAGATGTTATACCAGTACTGAAATATAATTAAGAAATGCATGATAACCGTATTTGAGTCAGACTACGATCTGCAGACTCTTGTTGGGATGCACTACGCCGAATGGTTCACCTACCTTTTTTGGACAAGGTAAACTCTTTAAGACACTTAAAGATCTCTCTACTCAAGCAACGCTAGAATTGCTCATTCCCGAAATAAGGATGCATATATTTTTCACTTTACGTCCGTGCGTCTTCTTGCCTGGCTATAAAAACCCGTTACCGGGTTATGGCAAAATTTAGAGGTCTCCTCCAGGCGTCTCTGCCTTAAGCGCGCCTTCTCCAATTAATAAAACCAAAGGTAGCTAGTGTACTCTATACCTGCTCTTTCCAACGAAGACATGGACTGTACCTTCGTCGCCTCCCTATCACATAGCTTTATATACCTTTTTCGCAGGAGCTTCTTTATCCATAAGTATAACATGACCTAGCCAGCATAGCTGCTGGATTTTAATTCGTTGCCAACGCATAGAGGGCCAATGATCTTAGGGAGTACTCTCCGCTCAAACACGCCAAGGGGAGCTGAAAAGGTACTTGTCATATTGAAACCTTTTTGGATAGGATTTGAAGTCCGACTTGTTAGAAGTCCATGTGTCCATATCGTTGCAATGGGCAGTGGTTTGATATGCGCCTCGCTGCATTTTGCCACCTTCCTTGCCAATGGCCGAGTGTGGAGACCACGAGCAACCTGCTGCTACTTTGCCTCTCCCCTTAGAAAAGATCAATAGGGATCATACTCGCCACGACCAGGACGGCATCTTGAAGCTTGCTACTCCGAAGGCACATCGCCTAAAGGCTGCTTTGCATCTTCTGACACCTCGGGATGTCACAACTATCGCGACAGGGCGTTACTCCGCTGTTTAGCGCTTCCATAGCCAGCTAATATTGTTCGTCGATTTTGCAGCTTTGTTTTTTACATTTTGGTTTTTAAGTTCACTATCTTTCTAATATATTTATTTTTCTTTCTTTTGCAGGTGAGTTATTATGCCAAATATTTGTTAGCTGTACACTGCATAGATTGTAAATCCACAGTAAGTTTATTATTTAAAGTACACACCAAATCCAAGCCAAAGTATTTCTGTTCGTTCCAATCAAGAAGATAAAACTATAATTGTTTTGTGCGACAAAAAGCTGAATGTAACATAATGGTGCGGAGCTCACATGATAAATGAAAAATGTAAACAGAAGTTTTTGTTATATTCAAAAAGTCAATAAAAGTGTGTATATCTTATACAACAAAGGTATTACCTGTGATTTATATATATATAAAACGCATTGTGGTTTGATCTTATGACTTGATAGCTCATTTGGAGAAGCCGGTTTTGGCGAGCCGCCGAGCCATGGTCGAGCCGCGTTTCCCTCAACCAATTCCCCAACCAATAAGGCTGAGAGCCAATATCAGAAAACATAATGGAAGTTAAGATCTAGAGTAGAGGCACCTTATTCCAAAGTTCCATGCTCCGAGCTGATTTGGAAATATGTTACGGACAGGGATAGACAGACGATTTCATTAGGCGCTCTAATTATTGTGGCACATACTTTGAAAGATCTAGAGATCATATATTTTGAAAATAAGGTACGAATAAGAGAATGAAAGTAGCAACAGCTAAAACTTAAAAGATTTTTAATCCGCATTTAAGAGGAAAAAGCGTTTAAACTTACGAATAACTTGCTTCAGTGAGACATATTATTATGGTCTTTGATTTATTCATTGCTCTTTAAATTAAAATAAGAAGTATAAACTTGCACAGTTCAACTTAAAAATGTTCCTCCATCAATTGTGGACGTTTCCATAGAAAAATCACTGATACTTAAGGCCCATGTGCCTCATCCGCTTAACAATGAAACTGAGCTCAGCTTCACAATACGGCCGGACTGTGCGCCATTAGCCTTTTGGCCGGCTGTGCACTGCGTGCGGCTAATGGCACAAATTTCAAGCACAATTGAAGCCATTTTAAATGTCCGCTGTAAGCTGCCCGGCAGCAACCCGGCCACAAGAAGAACAAAAAAAACTTGACACCGTTCATGGCTGACTGCCTCAACCTCCTAACCCGGTGCGGTAGTGTTGCCAAGTGGCCAGAGCAATGCCGACATTTTTCACGCCCGTCTTTGTCAAATGTGCGCCAGAACGAAAAGGATGCTGGCCAGGAGAGAGTATTACGGCAGATTGCTAAAAGGGGAGCTGTTGTAAATGGCGACGGTAAGTCAAGCCAAATTAAGTTGAAATTAGCAACGTTTAAAGCATAATGAGCGTTATAAATGATTAATTTGGTTTTTGAAAATTGATAAAAGTAAATCGGCTGTCAGGGAAATTCAGAGTCGGTACGCCTAGTTCTTGGTTTCGCTCAATTAACCTAACTTTATTGGCTGAAAATTAAGCTAATTGGTTTCAACCTGACGTGTCGCAGCTAACAGCTGCCAGAGAACTCAGGACCCAGGACACGACACTCTATAAAGTGGTTGCTTTTTATGCGCTCTAACACACTTGAGCCTAATGAATTCATTCGACTAGCCGACAGTCAGACAGACAGACTGCCACAGATTGCGGACTCCGTGCAGCCTCAAAGGACTTGTCTGTCAACGCTTTGTCACTAAATGGAATTATGTATTTTGTGTAGTCCCCAAAGCAGCCAGATAGACAGACAGACAGACGACAGTTTTAAATGTGCAGCAGTAGAAAATAGCCGGCATTAAAAAGATACATTCGAATGATTCTTCTTGCTTTTGATTTGTCTACTATAGTGAAATCCTTAAGGACCTATGCTATACATACAACTGTCTTCGACAGTCACAAAACTTTCAATTACTTAAACTAATTTGTTAATGTTGCTGGGGAATTGTTTTGTGTGAGAATTTGTGTCTGTAGCTATTGTTGTTTTGTTGCATACTTTTAAGATACTTTTCTGATGAAATGAACCTAAAATTTTATACAATGTCAATATATAAGCCACTTTCAGCCACTTTGTGTGCAGATAGTAGTAATTTTTGAAATTCTGTAAAAATATGTCACATTATTTTATTTGGGCCTTAAATAGTAAATTATTTGTATTTCTACTAATTTTATGCAGGGCAATATGAAAAAATTTAAAGCGGAAACTTGAACTTGAATTCATTGAAGCAGTAAATTTTAGGAATTCATTTGAACTGCTACTTTCTATTGATTGAAATAACTGCAGGTTTTCCGAGTCAATGAACAAAATATTGGAGTAGATTTCTGATTAGTTTTAACTTAACCTAAAACAATTTGAAGACATAGTGAATCGAAATTAAGTTAACTAGTATTCAACTTGTCTTCGACATTCGACGGCTTACTAAATGAATGTGATTGCAAATCGGAGTGAGTGAAACCAAATTATATGTAAACAGCTGTATTATACCCAAACTAGAATGTTACGGTTGTATTCATGCACTCATAACAGATGATTACGAAGAGGAGAAAATGAAAAATGAAATAACAACCCTTGTGTGTTCTATATATTTTGTTGTTGTTTTTTTTCCTAACGTATAGGGTACAATTTTTACTTTCAATCAATTTTAAACTGTCTGAAACATGGCGAAACTTATATTCTGAAAGCCGCAGAGTGGAACTTCTGATAGGGTGCACTGAGGGAACACGAAATCGACCCGGATAATCCTGCCATCAGAGTTAAGTTCCCGACATTCACAGAGATGATGTAGTGAATATACCGCCGCCTATCCATGTATATGTTATGCTTGATATTAAGCTGCTGATAGAACATCAAAGCTACCGGCGGACTGGTGGCAATGACGTGGTAGTGCACATGCTCCAACTCTTTTGCAGAATATGTAAGATTCTGCCTGATTAATTGAACTTTTGTATCTCATCGTATCACACTATGCCATATCCTGGAAATCCACGAATATCAAATCGACACAAATAGATAATGCTTGTTGATTCAAAAGCAGCAGATGATATCCCGTTGAGGGATCTCGTATGAACCTATATACTGCTTCTTATAAGTTCTGCATCCCTGCAACGTTTATGCAAATTTGAAAAGTGACGTAGTGCTATACATGCAGCTGCTTAAAGAACCTATCCGAACCTTTTGATCCCGATTTCAGACAAGGCGATGGTCTCTCGATCCCTTCAACTTTGTGATGGAACGGCACCATTTTGTACAAAAGTCTGTCAAAGCGGTGCTCTTGATTTTCTTTGAGAAAAAAATGTGGCGATTGGACTCTGTTAAAGGAAGGCGATGAAGAGGCAGGACATGCAGATGGCGCACGCAAAAAAGTAAGAGGAGTGCTCTACGTCAGGCCGTATTCCAGTAACAGGTTGTTGTGGCCAGTTAAGAAGAAGAAAAAGTTACATATAATATAGATATAAAGTCATGTCGATAACAAAAGAGTTCTTAACAGATACCATTGCACTTTCGTTTATGGATTTCAATTATAACAGTGAGATATGCTCTATTTTCTCATCGAAGTTTGGGCACAGAACGCCGCGCGGTTCACATATGAAACTTTTACTTTTAACACAAGTTTCGCTACGGTTATTTGTTGGAAAATTGGCTAAAAACATTATTAATTCGTTACATACACACACAGATCAAAGCCTTTTAAGCAAATGACTTCGGTAACAGCTGCAAGAGTCGTTAACAAGATATTAGTTTTGACGAATTGTCTACTAAAATACTTACAGACAAAATCGTTAAACTTTTTCCGGAAAAAAGCTTTTCTCTAAGCTTCTTCAACTAGAGAGTATCAACAAAAGCAATAGCTGGAGTCTTTTCTAGACAATTGGCTCGGCGTTAGCTAAATCGCATTACTTTTCATTGTTATAATAACCGTCCATTAACATTTATGGTTGACCTCAAAATTTTGCAAGACAGCCCGCAAGGAAATTAAGTAGAAAATTGCACAAAATTAACAAGAGCCAAAAACAAAAACACAGAACCCAACAAAAAAAAAGTGGCTGCATTCTTGTCGTTGCCGTATCCGTATTCGTGGTGAGCCGTGCTGAGCGGAGTTGCCTTGCCGTTGGCTTAGACCGCTTAAGGAAAATTAATTAAAAATAAACAAGGCACACGCTTGTACTTAGGAATTCCGAACCAAAATAGAGCAGCAGAGAACAAGCCAAGGCAAAAAAAAAACAGCAGGGCAGACAAATAGGAGGAAAAAAAAATAAAGAAGAAGAAGGCATGAAAGCCCGGCAAATTCCAACAAAAGCTCACGAACATTTTGCGGCCACAAATCCGAGACGATAAGAAAATAAGCAAGAACCGTAAAAAGCAAAGAAGAAAAAAATTACGTAAAACTCTCACAATACCCAAAGAAAAGAGAAGACAAAAGAACTGGCATGTCGACCAAGTGACGGACCAAACGAGCATCTCGGACCACACCAATCCAACACCGAAAGTATTTAGTAATTACGTCAAACCGTGCAGCCAGCCACACGAAGATCCGGCGGAGTACATGAACGGACGCGCTAGGTGAAAATTGCATTAAAAACATTATCCTTGGCCAATGCCGACGATGTCGCTTTGGGTCATGATACCGTAAGCATGCGAGGTTATAATAGAAAGCGCTACGGCTACAATACGAGTCGTTTTGGCACATTAACTTTGTGTGAGTGTTTATATATATGTGTGTGTGTGTGGTGTATTGGTATGTTCGACAAGTCCTATGAAAAGTTTAGCACTCAGGAAACAGGAAACTATTGTTTTGCGGTTTGGTATGCCTCAACGGTAATTGTTCTCATACAACGGCACTACGAATCGTTTCCTTCGTCTTTGAGCTTCAATCCAACCAAACCCAAGAACAACAACAACAGAAGTACACACATACATGTGCATATTTGATCAATCCAAATGTGATTGTGTGTGTGTTTGTGTGGGTGGGCCAGGTATTTCAGGCTTAATTCAGTTCGTTTTAGTTTGTGTTAAAGAGGGATACGGATTTTCTTTAACTCACTAATTCACTTTTGCATTTAACTCTAAGATCCAAAAAAAGGATTTAGATAATCATAAGAAATTAAATATTGCTAGATTTAGAGCTAAGATCAAGTCAAGTTCTATAAAAATTAATCAAATATTTACAATAGAATGTTTTAAAAGAAATATATACCTCAATTCGTGTCCTGAGATACACACTAATTAGTTAATGAGTCCTATAAACAAATGACGGTGGTTGATGGCAGAAGCACGTTTTTGAGGACCTTTTAATCTAATGCAAAACTAGCTCACTTTTGCGTGCACAAGCGTATTATTAATTTCTTTATTTTAAGAATCTTGATTTCCAAATTTGAGAAAAAAAAACAAACATAAAGTTCTTCCTTTGTTGTTGTTCGGCATAGAAAAATAGTTTTGCGCATGAAGCGAGGCAGGTTTATATATATGCAGACATACATATAGTATGCATAGTTTCTTTAAGAGTTATTTCAGATGCACGAACATGCGAAGAAGCACACAAATCATGCATGTATACAAACGACCTTTTGTCAGTGTTTTATCTTCAAAGTGGTCCTGAAAAAACAAAAGCAAATAGAAACCGAAAGAAAAAGTTTTTGGTTGAGCATTGACGTTTTGCACAGCAAACCGGGCAGCATTGGTTTAACCATCTCTCTGTTTATTGTGTCCTGCGATAAACGGTTTTTGCAGACACACTGAAAAGGTTGACGGTTTTTTGCGACCCAGGCATAGGAATGGCCATGTACCATATATGGGATGACTAACCTTGTCACAACGTTATTTTTCCCGCCTAAGTTTGATTTGTGTGGATGTTTGCTTTTATGCCATACAACTTAAGCATTGTCTGCGTTCGTTATCCCTGGAAAGATGGGACAGAGTTTAAACAGCACATGCTTTCTTTAGTTTTACTCTCTCAATCATTCTACTAACTATCGGCCCACTGTTCCCCAAAGCAACTATGTTTGTAATAATCCCTAAATGATGCATATGGGTTCCACAGCGTTTCGCTCTTCAATTTTAACTTTCTGCTGATACTTCTTCTTCTCTTTGACAAGCCAGAATAGGCAGTTAGTGGGTTAGAGTGCTGTAGAGCACTCCTCCAGGCGCCTCTACATTCCTATTCTTTTTTCTACTAAGATCAACGTAACATTTTTTGAAAGGAGTGCGTCTCTGCTTGTTCTCAATATTGACACTGTTCTTCACTGTGACGGTGGTGTCAAAAAAGACGAAGTCCTCGACAACATTAACAGTATAGTTTAAAACATAAATCTTAGAATCCAAGCAGTGCTGTCATATGCTATTTTTAAGCGACAAAGAGATTGCTTAATTTGTTGATTTAAACTTTGGCAAATAAATTTGCATTTTATTGGGAAAGAAAGTGAAAATATGTTTATATATGAACTGTATACAAAAAGCCAATAATAAAATGCTGCTCTTAATAAACAAAATTTATTTATATATTTATTTAGTTTTGACATATTTCTAAAGAATAGTCAATAAATCCCAATATAAATAGTTTTCTGTTTGTGCAAGTAAAACTGACAGAATCAAAATAATATACCAAAAATTATTTAAAGAAAAGTTTATTTTTATTTAATCTAATGCATATTAAAAATATCGAGAAATTCAGTCAAGCAAACACAATTTTTCATATGAGGGCCATAAAATTTATCAGAAAAATTGCTTTGTAATAATCAAAATGAAATGCACTTCATGTGAAAAGAATTGTCTAATAAAATATTGAAATAAAGCAAAAGCAAAGATGAGCAGAAAAAATAAAAATATAACTACGAAGCACTTCATGGTACATACTATGCAGATAAGCAAGATTATATTACACCGAGATGAAACATCTAACATATCTAACATGCAAACATACATTTGTAGCACACAAGTGTGTGTGGGTGTGTGTGGGTGTGTGTGGGTGTGTGTGTGTGTGTGTGTTTCTATTCTAAAAGCAGCAACATGAGCAGCTTATCAGTTTAGTGCTCTTGCTTTATTGTTTTAATAAAATTACTTTTCTGATACAAATGGAAAAGACCAGCAAAATACCAGATAACGCCGAGAGAGCGAGAGGGGGAGACTCAGAGAATGGGACAGCAGAAATGTGAATATTGGATTGCATACTTTTATGGAAAATCGTTAAATAAAAAGAAAGTCAATAAAGTCAGTCATTTTTGCATATAAATTGATTTGTAATTTACTTTTATTTGCTTGATTTATTCGAACAACTTATGTTTCTAGTTCATTTTTCTGCTTTTCAAATTTCGATTTTACACAAATTACGTATGCTCAACTTCAATGTATTTGTATCTTTTGAAATGTAACAAGTATTTTTCCATTAAGGAAACGAGAAATGCTTTTATTACTTAAGTAAGTAACAAAGTGAGTATATAGTTTATATACTGATCAATAACGGAATGGCTCAATGCACCGTATTGAAGAATTTACCGCTGGTAACTGCAAAAATGTTCGTATATATGTAAAGTTGGTTGGTGGCATTATGCAGCAGTTGGCAGCACCATTGCCGGCAGTAAGAGAAAGGAGACAACAGCAGCAGCGGAGAGATCGATCTTGGCAGTCAAGCTGCACAAGTTGAAGTAGTGAGTCGTTTATAAGCAGCAAAGTTAAGATTCTATACTAAAGTCGTAAAGTTGTTAAGTCGGTTCTTAAGTTGAGACTAAAATTGTAGTGTAACGTCGAAATGGACGTAGAAATTGTGAGATTGTCATGCCGTTGATACGCATAAAACTAGTTGCTGTTATATTCTTAAAACCATTGTATCTAAGCTAATCAATCTAAACTATTGTATAACTATGAATTACTCAATAATTCTACATACATGCATGCAACTCACAAATATTATTGCAGCAATTGAAATCTGACCAATGACAGTTGCCAATAGCACACACCTTTTCTCTGCTGACACTTAAATACCATTGCAATGACGACGTCTCTGCTCACTTTGCCGTCCGTTGTCTACACCATAGTATAAGATAAAAGGTAAGCTAATGCGATAGACGTCTCTCGCAATGGTATTTTGATTTTAATTTTGCTGCTAGTCAATGAGGAAGGTTGTGTCCGTAATTGTGTCATTCAAAACTTTTTCATATATGAGAGAGTGTATGTGTATTCGAACAATGCAATACTATATTTTCTATAGTTAAAGTTAGTTAACTGTTCGATACTAACGATAGTAAGATGGTATTGGTTCGAAAAGATTCTATGGTGAGAGACAAAGGCAAAAATTCGATATATCGATAGTTTTGCAACTCTAATATGTATACATTGCTTGATGCTTACAGCTTTATGTGAGTGTGTATAAAAACGTTTGTTTTGGTGTTTTGATTTTTGACGTTTTTCGACTTCCTTTACAGGAACCTGATGCGCTAACGATCATACATGTGTGGTGGTGGAGAAATTGGTTTTAGCTACAAATATCTACCGCAAATTTTATTCCCAAAGCCATTATAAAAGAACTAGTATAAAAACGAAAAAAAAACATCTACGACGTAAAAATCATGTGACCAAATCGTAGATACTTGTTCAAGAAATTTAAAAAAATTACAAAATTATGAAAATCAGTGCACATGTCTCATCACATATTTATATTATATAAATTATTATTTGCGTACAAGTTACTACGATATCGTCACATAATTTTTACATTGAAGACGTTTCTTTTTTGTTTTTATATAGTAAAAGCTAAAAAAGGAGAAATGTGTTTTGACTAGGTGGCACCATCTGCTCCTCTTCTCGTTCCTCCTCCTCTTCCTCATTCCCCATGCTGCTAAGACAGATCCTTTTTCTCCGCATTTTATTTATGTTCTTCAACTTCTTATTCGTATCCAATTCTGCATCTCCTGCTTTCGCTTTTTCGACTTCAGTTTGGACTCCACTTCCTCTACCTCTTCGTTATTCACTTCTTGCTCTTGTGCTAGCTCTCCTCCAACCTCTTTATCCTTCTCTTCCAGTCATTCATTTATCTTCCCTTTCGACGTCATTCAGGCCTATTATCGATTACCAGATCGTAACAGAATGGCGATCGTGAAAAGACCAAGCATGCGGGAGGCAACGGCTCGTGCATTTGAAAGAGCAGGAATTCATTGCATTCAGCAGCTATTCGCTTGTCGTGCATTTTCAGTTGTATTTTCATTTTTTCTCGCTCTCTATATTCATCAGTACAGTTTCCACGTGAAGTAGATCGTCGCACATGCTTCTTTAACGACTTTATCATAAAATATATACAGACTTAGGGGCAAAGTAAAAAGAAACATAAAATAGAAAATCAATTTGATTTCCTACGATTTTTGGAGTGTTCAAGATTTTCTTGACGTGCTTCTGATGAAGATTTGTTTTCACCTTGTTTTAAAGATGTAGATAAAAAGCAAAATAAAAAACAATTAAAAATTCCTCTAAAAAAATAAAAATTTGATTAAGTCAAGCAATTAACGCTTAAATTCATATATTATAGCGAGTAAGACAAATGAGTTGAAAAAAATGGAATTTATAATTTTAGAGCTATTGTATAACAATATTTTACACTCACAATTTAAAACGTGAGCAACTTAAAAAAAAATGTAAAATTTTTTTAGGATAAGATCAGAAAATAACGTACAATCACGGCGTAAAGATGAAACTTATTGAATTTCCAGTATATTGACATCTTTCTCTATTTCACATCAATTTTATTACCCCAAATTATATGCATTCCCTTTTTGTTTCTGATTAATGCGGTAATATTTTTGTTTCAGCGTGGTAAGTTTTTATAACTTTTTTGTATGTTTAATAAGCCAATAAATTGTCAATTTACAATCAATTGTAAACATTTATAATAGTCTTTTTAAAATATAATATATATATATGATCAAAAATGTATAAGCATTTCTATTAGCATTTTTCATTTACCAACACACAAATATGTATAAAGCATATCAAATGAACATTAATTTCAAAATTACGCACAACAATAATTAAAACAAATGCAAAACAATGTATGTTTGTATTTGACCCAAAAATAATTTCACTTTAAATTAGAAAAGCCTCAAAAATAAACGAAACTGGCAGAACATATATTAATAAGAATATTAAATATTTATGTTTAGCCAAAATTGTCACAGTTGGCAGTCAAATAAATAATATAAATAAATGAATTTCATGTTTGTTTTAGGCCGAAATCCAACTTAAATTTTTGGTTGCAAGGTGAAACATGAAAAACGGTGAACAAAGTGTGCGAAAATTTTTATAATGTTGCAGTTTAAGCAAAAGCGTCGAGAACCATCGTATTCGTATTGCTTCTTCTTAACTGGCCATAACTACCCTTTATCGGGTTACGGCCTCATGTAAATACAATCTTTCATTGTACCCTACATTCAACCCTTTTATGGCCTACTGGTCTCTAAAAAACCCAGTGTCATTGTTAGTCGCCTCATACGACAAGCTTTGACCTGCTGAGGTGGTATTCTCTAACTCAGCATACGGTTCGTATTTCCACAGAATAATTATCTTTTAAAGAACATTAAAAGAATAATTTACTTAATTTCTTCTTTGAGAGAAACGATACATGATGACATTTATCCAACAAATGAGAAGCCAAATGCAAATAGTCTTTTGTAAGGGTAAATTTTTGATTTGCTCTAGTTTATGTTTAAATGTCACGTTCACGATCGTAATTATTTTTGTGTTTTTACACCCTAAAACTTACATAAAACTGTTAAAACTTAGTTTTTCATTTCGATACTACATCATACAGCCATTTGAATGCTATACGAAAATTTTAATGTACTCCTTTGGGGAGCCTAAAACAGCAACATATACATTAGCTATATATAAATTTTAGACGACAAGCCTAACCAAATCATGTTTAGGCCACAAACGAGTGGGA
This sequence comes from Chymomyza caudatula, assembly GCA_035041775.1. Lineage (NCBI taxonomy): Eukaryota > Metazoa > Arthropoda > Insecta > Diptera > Drosophilidae > Chymomyza > Chymomyza caudatula. The sequence goes on along the minus strand of JAWNKW010000039.1, from coordinate 174,280 downwards.
AAAGCATACCGTACACACGTTGTCTGACAGACAGCCAAAGGTTGGAGACCACCACAGACAGACTTACTGGCTGAGTGACTAACTGACTGACATACTGATAACCCAATGACAGCCATTTGCAAATCAAACATGAAGATTTGTGTAAATCAATTGATTGGCAATGCGTTTCGATTGTGAAACAAAGCAGTGCACAGAACTCGGCAAAACTCTGTGTAGGCACGCGATGTCGGAGTCCGTGAAGAAGCCCCTGAGCATATCAGACAATCGATTGCGAGCGGTGGTTGGTGGAGCTGCTAACTTGCTTCATTTAATATATTAATGCTCGACATGCACTCAATGTGTTTTATTGTCTAGCAATCAGCGCCACAAGGGCTGCCCACACTCAGCAATTTCTATGTCTGGCTGTGTGTGTGTGTTTGCCCAAATCCAAATGAATTGAAATTGCGAATTAAAGCGACATGCGTTAATTTTAGTTTTAGCTACAAAAACGCAGTATGGCAGAATTCTACTCAAATAGAGAAAATGCTGAAATTAGTTTTTCTTGTGAATACTTATTGGATTTGTTTTGTTGTTGGCGGGGAGGAAATGCCAGATGTTTGTTGGGCCATAGAGTTAATGGCTTTGATTTGTTTGTCTATTTGCTTACGGCACATGCAGCGCAGGAACGACAAGAAAAATTGATAAAGTTTTGATGAAAGCCAATTGTGGGTGGCAAATATGCCTGAGATAACTAAGGTTAATAGCGGGCCTTGTACTCAATATTCCAGTCAAGGCTGTTTATGTAAATATGCGCTAGGGACTTAAGAAAAGTATAGTTTAGATACGATACAATGGTTAGTTTAACAACGTTAAGATAAAGATTGGAGACAAAATGATAAATTGAACAAATTTATCAGCTCTATGTTAGAGAGGAAAATATATAATTTCAGAAAAACAAGAGAATCAATAACATTTTTGGAGTAGTTATAGGGCTACATTTTGGCCACTTCAAAATAGGGCAGCAAAAACCACATCAGTTTCTGCAGTATCTCTAAATTTCAACCAACAATGAAGCTTAAAATAGCTTAAAAACGAATTGTAACAGGAAGATTAATAAATTTAACTTGAGACTTAAGAGGCATGAAGCAATTTAACATGGGATCCCAGATTCTTTTATAAAGTGGTCAATGCAAAACGACGGGCCTTTTACGCTCCAGCTAAAATGTGTTTTAATAATGAAACTCCTTCCAAAGTCTTAACAATTCTACTCCAAATGCAAGAGGTCGTTTATTTTCCCACTTTGCAGGAAAGGACCTATAGACGATGTCGCTAGCTAACGTGATATTGTGAAATTCAGTAGCACTAGAAATAATATCAACTGATATATTCAATTCGGTCATTAATCTCACATTTTTGTAATATAGATTCGTAAACGACAGATCTACGAATACTTATCTTTTAGAGTTTACGGCTAATATTATAGATGGACTTTTAAATGGCTGTCTTTTAGCGAAGCGACCAAATCTGTAAACCATGATTTATTTTTGCTAAAAAGCTAACGCTTTAGTACACTGCTTGGAATCGTACTCAAAATAAAAAACCCAAATATTTCATGCGTTAACGAAATCAATAAATGTCATCTCTGGATTTCTTTTAGGGTAGTCGCTTTGGACCAGAGGTCGCAAATAACCGACAAGCAATTCAGCGGGTCTGCAGTTTTGCCAGGACGACTTTGAAGATAAAAAACTGACAAACTCTTTACAGGCATGACCTGTGAGCTTGGTCCTTTAATAAAACTAAACATATTTGACATTTTTTGACACATTCATATGCATGTCTGTATGTATATAAACGTGCCTCGCCTCATGTGCAAAAATGTTCCTCTACACAACAACAACAACAACAAAGGAAGTACCTTTTCGACTAACAATTTATTCTTTTCATCACATCCAGTACAATCTTGGCAGTAAACGTATCAATACGATTGATTTCTTTAAATACCTGGCAATCCTGCTTGATGCAAAACTATCATTAAATGAGTATTCTGACGTTACTGTTAAGAAAGCAGAAATTATTTTAAAGCAAAACTTCTTTTGCAAAGCAGTAGTAAACTGAAACTAGCACTTCGGCTGTGTCTGATTCATAAAACTAATCCCGTAAAAACTAGGCTAAAACTCACTGACTTGTACTGGCTGAGGAACATTTTCCCTGTTAGCATTGGCAACTTCTGTGCTGCAGTTGGTGGACCCTAATCTACCTTGTAAAATTTGTAACTTGTAAGAAACGAAACCATCGCAGGAAGTCTCAAGTGTAGACTGCCTCAAATGCCATAGCTTTGCCTCAGTATACACTGTCGAGAGTAGTGATTCCGACTTTTTCTTTTGGGATAACTTAAATTTTATACAAAACAACGCTTCATTTCATTTTGTACAGGCTACAAACTACAAAGATGCAATTTCGCTTGCTGGAGTTGGAAAAAATTTACATGACTCTACTCATAAATAAAACTTTAAGTGGCACGACATAAGTTTAACTCAAAGGATTCTATTGCCACCATTTGCCTCAGACCACGTCTAGCCAATGAACTTAATATATCAATATACTACATACACATTGTTTATTTTGCCAATTCCTTATAGATTTTAGTACTTTGGCTAACTTCCATTACTAAGAAAATATATTATATTGTTTTATCAGCGACCCCCCATCAGCTATTTCCTCCCAAGGCGGCACGCGTAATTTTTAATTTACCATGACATAAATCGTATAAAACTGTCAAAGTCACTAAAAGCAAGCAACAGCCGGAATGTCGACTGCCTTCAGTTTGACTGTTCCTGCTACTCGTTTTTGGTCCCTGGTCGACACAAATTATGTCCCAGAACACAGAAGGGTGTCGAAAGTCAGCATAAGACAAAACAAAAACAAAACAAAAACAGAAAAAACCCCTCTCAGGAACTAAGCCAGGGCTGGCGATGGTGTCCTGAATGTCTGCTTGGTTGGCTGGCTGGCATTAATAAGTAAATCTTCAACATGTGACGGCTATCAGTGGTACTTCCACCCTGCCGCATCCGCTTCTTTGGCACACACAGCCATACAACCAACAACCGCCCCCGCAGCGGCAACCTCTGCCGCCGGGGACCACCCGGCGTCATGCCATTTATATTTTATCTTGTCGTTGTCGTCGTTCTCGTCGAGTTTGGAGTTCTAAAGTTCCGCTGTGACTGTAACTGTGACTTGTTCTGTGAAATGAAGTTGCCAAGGCATATAAGTTTCGGTCTTTCCATACATGCGTCTTGTCTCATGTTTGTAGAATGTTTCCTTGTGGCAAGAAGTGTGGCAAGCATTGTGGGAGTGTGTCTGTGTTGTCACTGCCGGAAGTTGCAATTCCTGGCTCAATGCTTATAAATTAAACTTTGTCTTTTGTGTTTGTTGTTGTTTATTGTTGTTGCATTTGCTGTTTGTCGGCTTCTTGCCATGAATTGATTTGGTTGAGCTTTAAGTCCTTCTCTACGACACCCAAAATACTTTGACTGCTGATTTCATAGGCTGCATTAACTTAATTAGATAAGTGTAGTTTCTCTTCGATCTTGTGTGCGAATGTGTGTGTGTGAGTGTGTGTGCGGTGAGTGTGGACGGTCCAACTTTCAATGTCTTTGATTCTATTCTAGTTGATTATTGACTGGAAGAAGAAATAGAATCACATAAAAGTTCCATTAGATGCTATTACAGAAATGATTAAGGATAATGGCTAAACAGAATAACATAAGATAACATATAAGAAAACACATACATATGTACATTGATTTGGCTGGATTACAGCGACTTTGTATCTTCACAATGAAACTTAAATACTGAATGTGTGCTTTTTCTAATCAGTAATTGTTGATTTAATTAAATTTGAAATTAACTCACACCAACTCTCGATTGTAAACAGAGAAAAGTGTCCCACTCACTTTTTCAGCGGTTCCTTATCATTTTTGCTACGTTTTCGGGGCACTTAACTCTGTTGTCGTAGAGACCTAAATGTTTTAAAATGGTAAATTTGATGTCTCCTGTAATGAAAAATGTACTATTGATGACTTATCTATCGACTTTTATAATAATCTTGCCTAACAACATCCAAAATTCCATGTTCTTCGAAGTTAACAATGATTGTGGTAGCAGTGGAGAACAGCCAGTCTCATGAAAGAAAATTTATTGTGGGTTTTGTCCTTTAGCTTAACTATAGTTATCTATGTTTATTGAAATTGAAGAATGGTCTCCACAAAAAAATATCAATATTCATTCAATTATGTCCTCAAAAGGATATAAACCAGCATACATCGTATAGAAGTAACATTATCTTTTGATTATAATAAAAAACGTTATCGTCCTTCGTAACATACTTAAGTTAAGAGTTAGGACTACAAAGTTTTACCAAAAGTAGTGTGTTATACAAATTGTCAAAATCGGATAAGTGCATCAAAAGTTGTAGTCAAAAAATCCCCTTCGCCAAAAAACTGCTTCACAATTCTACTATATATGAACGCTGAAGTCTCGTGTTAGCCTTATAATCAATACTGTGTTCACTTTTTGTTAATAGCAGAACCCGCTCTCGATTAACTTTAATTATTGCCACATCTCGCTGCAAATTTTAAATTGGCACGGATATTTCTGCAAGCTTTTGCGACCTGTGTTTCGATACATAAACGCTAAAAGAAGAACATGGAAAACATTTATTTAATATACAAGGTTTTACGATTAACTTTCACGAATCAGAACGATTTTGAAAAGAAAAACATTTCATGTCAACTATTTAAAATAGAGCACTACGCCAACTTCTATGCTTTGTGAACTACAGCTCTTTGAGGTTTCCCTAAAGACACGAGCTGAAGCTACGTGTTGACCTTAATCGAATGTTGTATTTTCAAGAAAGCGGAGATACTTTAATGTGGCCACACCTGACACAAGTAGTTAACTGTTGTAGTATTGCCGTTGACTGAAATAAAAGGCGTTAATTTAAGATCGACAAATTAGTAGCTCTCAAATTCTATTAAGCAAGACATCCCTAATGGTCCACCACAATCAAGAAAATAAAGCATCCTAAAGCTTTAAGCTGCCCTTCAAATTGTTTGCATTCCTCCAACTCTCGCATAAACAATCATTTTAATCTCTACATTAAACTTAACTTAAAAGTATTTACAGGCCAACAAGTCAACAGCCATAAGATAAACAAGCCAGCACCTGGGGCCAGCCTTAGCCACTTTTACTATTTGCTTTTCTACTCTCGACACCCGGCAATTCCAGGGCCCAGACCCTAACGGAGTCCGCGAAAACCGGCAAAAACATAAACGAACATTTAACAGACACTTTTGGCTGCCTTGTTGTGCTTTAAGGACGACAAATTGTTGAATTTATACCCATACATACATATATGGCATATATAGTGTATGTATATGTAATATTTCTGCATGGCATGTTAAGACACTAAGAGAGCGAGGGAGTGGAAAAATTGTGGGCAAAGAAAATTCAGCAAATCCGCAAATAATTTGGCGGCACATGGCGACGACGTCGGCTGTAAATGGTGCAAAGTACGGACAGAATGCCTTGTACCTTATACCTACACTGCCGTGCAAAAGTCTTTGGATATCGATGATTTTAGGTGTTCAATGTCAAATTCTTGTTGAAACTATGAAAAAAATTTTAAATTATATCACAGTTGCCAACTTGATTTCATTCATAGTCATTCTTTAAATAAGATTTGACATTTTCTTTTGTTTCAAGTTTATTCAATTCTTCTTACTCAACAACAAACAAGTTTTCTAAATAAAATGGTTTTTCTGAGGCAGGCAAATTTTATGTTTTAGAGTATCTTCTTGTTCTATGACGCTTGAAGTATATGTCGTTCGTTTATTATAAAACTGTCAGAACTTAGAATTATTGCTTATATTGGGTGCAAATTAAAATTAATTAACAAGGTTATCTTTGTTTTTGAAGTTCCCTTGACTCTGCACTGCTGACTCAGTTAAACCTAGATCCTACCCAAACCTTCAGAGAAGCTGTTCAAACATTTCACCCAAGTAAGTCTTTTGCCGCCGATTATCTAGAACTTTGATCCAACTATCTACAAAACATTTTGTCGGTGTCATAAGTTAAATTTTTGTGTTTTTTATCACACTGATGAAGCTTGTTTTTGTTGTATGACGCCAAAGTGGTTTTCGCACGGCAATCCTCTAGTAAAGATCTGCTCAACGCAAACTTCGTCTATAGAATTCACAGATTTTGCATCATTTGGAAACTATAAAAATCTCGTGTAATTTTTTGAAGCGAGGATATTCATCGGATTGCTATTTTTATGAAACATAATTCTGCCGCACTGCTGAGCTTAACGATACCGTTGACCTGTATGAACCTTTGTTATTTCAGTTTGGATCCTTAGACAAAGAGGCGGCTTGTGTTCTGATGCACATGTGTCCGTGCCGATACTCACCAAAATGGAAGAGAATAGATTCAGGATGAATGATTTCTGGCGTATCTTAAACAGTAGAACCAGATCATAAATGACTGCGTTGTGAGGTTGTAGCTTAAAATTAGTTTTGGAATTATGGTCTAACGTGGGTGTGCCTAGGCACAACCCTTTTAAGGCCTAGGGTAGCGCTACATACGATAAGCTTTGACCAGCTGAGATGGTATTCTCTAACCCGTGTTTCTATTACCAAAACCAAATATCTTCCCAACGTGCTTGCTCTTTGCGAAGCTTGGCAATAAACAAAAGTTGTAGGTATTTGCAAAAAGCACTTCAAGATTATTGTTGACGTATTGCAAAAAGTTGTAGGAACATCTGGTATTATATCAAATGCTACATGAAACAACGCTGATCTTAAATGTCTCTCTGATAGCGGAAAATTCTGCCTTTTTTGAGGCAATCGGAAATATCGAACAACTACAGAACTTGCACCTCCTTGCTTGCATATAAAACGTCCAGCAAATTGGCCGATCCAAATTTTAAGAACTTTTCTGTAATTCTTAATCAATTAATGAAGGTAACGGAGTTGTTTGCTAAAGCCCTAAAACAGTAAAAAAACATCGCTCTCATTAAGTATTTAAGTTCAATAAAGAAGATGAACGATGTGCGCACAAGCACGATGTATTTTATAAAAGTAAGTTATCGATAGCAAGCAAGAGTTCGTGCTCGTTCGAGATAGGAATTCGATTTACTGTTGAGAAAAGTGAATGACAAGAGTTAAAACTCTGTTTATCCTTTGTTCAATAATGTTTAACTTTGGAACAGATCGCTGTTAAATGAATATTCGAATTCATGGATTACGTAAACTCTCAAATTAAAACTTGAAAGATTATGCTTTATAGCATTATTCGTGATTTCATTAAAAACTTCGTTAATTTTACCTATAAAGTTTTAATGCAAATGCTGAACTAGGAAGAAAAGAAAAAGACCTACGATGACCTTTTAACCTGTGCGATCTAGTGCAAGAAGCGGAAGTTTTTCTTGCTCTCGCTCATTGTATTGCTCAGAACTAGATGGTTTGTACTACGAACTGGTTCGAAAAAACTTTCGCCAAGTTGTGAATAATAAAAACCTGTTTCCCTTTAATCACTGTGGAATTCTAGTAAATAGGAATATTCGAGTGATAAATTGATAATTCGACTCTTTTGTTCCAGAATTCTCAAGAATTAAAGCTTTTCGTCAAACAAATATTAGTTTCGTACTTATGATAAGCTTAAAATTAAGTGTGCGAAAACTTCTGCTAGACAGTGTACATATATATGAATTTTCACCTGTGCAAGCCTGCAACGATGTGGCACACACACACATATACATACACACACACACACAGATGCCAAAAACACGCTTGCATTGCAATTTTTATTTGGGGTAAGGCGCAAAAGGAATGTAAAACCAAAAAGTGCTGCATACACAAAGGCGTACAAGCCATGTCTTTGAGTGTGTGTGTGTGTGAGTGTGTGTGTGTGTACGTGTGTGCCCAATATGTATATATATGTTGGTGTGAGCGTATAACGCAAAAGGCGAAAAATGGATAATAAAAAGCTCATTGCTACAAATTCTTCTGCAATTTTCGGTGTTAGATTAGAGCGTTGTGTGTGTCTGTACAAAAATACTACCACACACACACACACACACATACACACACACACACACACACACACACACACACACACACATGTGACATATGCCCTGCCTTATAGTACACACTTCAAGCGTCGTTCACTTTCTAGTTTTGTATGCTCTATATCTTGCTTTCATTCATTTGATCCCTTGCACTTTTTCACAGCATTTTCCATTGCTCTTTTACTTATATATGTATGTACTATAGCTTTATGTGTATTTGTGAGTGAGTGTGTGCATTGGATGTTTCCCACATTACTTTACACGGATGGCACTTGTTTTGTTCATGGGATTTTCTGAGCTTAGTTGGCGATTTGGAGGTACACTTGTCTTATATTATTTGTATTTAAAAAAAATGGGGCTTGTCAGCTTGTTTGAAGATCTAGTTCAAGCAATCCATGTGAAAATACGCTGGGGTGGTTACAGACATATATGGAAAGTTTTCACGAGGATTAAAATCTCTTAAGTTAAAAGTTGTTACGCGATAAGTTTATCTATTAACGACTTAGCACAGCGCTTTTATACAATTCTTATATAAGTGTTCACGCAACGCACGACAATAAGTCTCATGTGTACTTTGTAAGAAAGGAATTTGAGCTAAACTTAAGCCATAACGCTTCTTGATGCTCTAGAAAATAGGATTTGAATATATATATATATATATATATATATATTTATATGGTTTTTATGCAGGGGAATAAGTTATGAGAGGCGCACTAATGAAAATTCTCATTGGCAACAAAATCGACAAAGAAGATTTTGACCATCCTTTGAAAAAGTCAAATGTTCAAAAGTCGTTTAGAAAAAAAATTGTTGGACCCCTTTTTCACCAACTATATGGAAGCAAATATGGGTAAAACTTATATCATCGAGAAGTGAATTTTCATAATAAGTGCAGAATATAGGTTTTATTCATATATTTTTCCAAATCATAGGTAAACTTAATAAAGAAATATTTACATTAACATGTCTTTACATGTTTTGTTAACGTGTTTCAAGTTGTACTCAATATTAATATGGCTTAAGGATATGTTTGCCACTGCATAAACATTAGCTGATATCTACTTTTTTTGGCTTTAATTTTTGGTTGCTGCTATTAAAGTTATAATTGTGTAACGGTTAATTACGGTTGCGTAAGTAGAATATCAGTTTTGCATAGAATAGCGCTCCATTTCAAGATATAGTTATTTAGTTCCATTATTGATTTACGAATAGTTCAGTTAGTTTAGAGCTATTTGATCTATCGAAACGAACGAGAATCGAAGATATGGATGAACAGTTCAATAAGAAGATAAGCTCTGAGTTCTGGTGGACTCAACTCTATTTATGGACTTATGCAATGTATTAACGGTCTAACGATTTCAGCAAATTTCAGTCATCCACTGAATTCAGTTAGTAAGTTTTAGCCCGTTTGTTTGAAATTCATATAACTTGCTAATGAACTACTTATAACTTTAAGTTGATGTTTTCAATTCAAATTTTCAATTTTATGAGACTTTTGATACTTGATTATGTAACCCATGTGAAACATTTGCTTGTATCTCTGTCTTAATTTATGTACGCATTTCGGTTTCTTTGGCACAAAATTCTCATTCCGAACTAAATGTTCAAGAGATGAATAGCATAATTAGAGTGCAACAATTAAATTACATTCCTGGAGCCATGCACTATATCCCCTATAAAGCCATAAGTAAATGTTATGAATCTATAAATTACAGCCGGGTGTCAAATAATTAAATATCAAAGGCCATAATTCAATTCCCATTGCACAATTTATGCAATTCTCTAGTTATAAATGCATTCCGAAATGCTCTTAAATATGTAAACCGATTGCGGAACAAATGAATGTCCAAACAGGCAACAGACACGCGTCGCTCGTCTGCTTGCCACTCCCCTAATAAACCTTAACACCATGCAACACTCACGCAAACGCACACAGAGACGACATACGCCGAGAGTGAGGCGTTGCCAGTGTAAATCCCATCAAATAACTGTAATTGCAAAGTTTTTACTGCTAGTAGATACAACAACACACACGCAGCGACAGAAAGACAACAGGCAACACGCCTACAACAACTAGCAGAGAACAAAAACTAGCAGCTGCAACAACAAATAAACATGCAACACGGGTGGGCGGGCGGACTGTTGGTTGGACGTAAGGAAGCTTGTTTGGTTGGTCGGCTTGGTAGGATGATTGCAACAAAGCCAGAGCCATTTGTCTGCAACTCCCAATTGCCAACTGTGGCGGCAGCAGTGGCAGCGGCAGTGGCAGTGGCAGTGGCAGCAACGTGTGCAATAAATATGAATAACGAGCACAACGTGAGTGGCACACAAAGTAAAGAATACCCATACACGCTCACATATGCCGAGCCAAAGAAGAAGAAGCAGAAGAAGCGGCAGTAAAATGGCGGCCCAACAGCAGACCATACAAAGCGACACCAAAGGAGCTACGGCCTTTGGGACCCATGCAACACGCGGCATGTCAAATATTTGTTAACGTTGTTTTCTTTATTCACAGCGCAGTGTGTGTGTGTGTGTGTGTGTGTGTGTGTGAGGGTGCACTTCCTTTTGTTCGAATCGTGTTTATGCAACATGCATGGCATATTTTAGTTATATGCCAGCGGCCACAAGTTGTAAGTTGTCAAGACAGACAGATTTGAGTGTCAACACCGCCCGACCAACAGTCAAGCCACACAAAATGACCAACAAAATCGGACAGTCTGAACACTCTGTGATTTACAAGCAAATACAACACAAAGCCGTTGATTTTGACATGTTGCAAATTGGGCAATGAATGACAAAGAGTTGCCGACTTCTTAAGTTTGGCTTATAAACAACAAGAAGACTTCAATTGGTTATTTACGTTAATACTAACAACAAATAATGCACAGCTGTACTAATTAGCCCTTCTGTATTGTTTCAAATCTCAGCACACCCAACCCCTAAGTTACGTATGTATATGTGTGAAAATAAATGAAGTTAGGAATTTTTTCATTCGATGTCTAGAGTCTCTAAGGTTTTTAATCAAAAAGCTTGAAACGGAAGATAATATGATAAAGCCTGTTTTTTTGTCATTATTTCTGTTTGAAACTTCTTCTTTCAAAACTTCTTTTGACTGCTGCATCTAAGTGCACGTGGATATTTATTTGAAATCCACTGCTTTTGTGTTTTGGGTAAGTTTAACATTTCACTAGTGCTAAATAAAAACACATCATATTTTTTGAAGGATGCACTTTGATTACATATGTTTATTTAACTCTTCAATTATGCTTAAACTCAAGAATACTCATTTTCGGATTACTTCGTTGGACCAAACAGCTGCGACCTAACGCTACCTGGGCTAGCGCCATCTAGCGTGTTGATATCGCCACCACGAGAAAAAACACCCTAGCATAAACATGCAAGCATGACTTACAAAACACTAGGAAACAAATTTTACCTCAATGAAAAAAACTTTGCTAAAAGTATTATATCCACTAAGCTCCTACAGAAGATTAGGGGCTAATCAGCTGGCACAAGTAGCGGCAGTACGCTGAATGCAGTCCACAGATGAGGCGTTAGTATACATAATTTTCTCACTTAATACCAAAGCACATAAACACAAACGAGCGGTGCAACTTTTTCGCCGCAGTGCTTTCTCCTGTGGAGAATTACTGCTACTACAGTGGCACAGTAATTGAACACAAATCTGGCCACCAGAAACGTTCAGCACAAATAAGGCCACACGAATCAGTCCAACTATATCAGGCCACGCCTGTCACACAACCCAATGACTGTTTTACCCCTCAAGGCGATGGTAGGTTTTAAAAATTCGCAAAAAAAATTACCAAATATGAAAGATTATCGAAAATTTGGGTGTGCACAAATACAACCTGGATATAAACGGTTGGGGAAAAACTTGTCAGCGACTGACTACATAAAGAAACACACATAAAGACAATCAGAATATTATTTAAAAAAAAAAACCAAAAAAATTTGAAAAAACTTTTGAAGTGAGCGAGTTTTGTATGTCTAGTCAATAACTAAGTAAACTATAAACCGATTCTCGACATCTTTGCGGGTTTTCGAAGAAGATAGACATTTTTTTTAAAATGAATTTTTCCCAAAACCAAACACTTTAACTTAAGTAAATAAGTTTTTGGTGGAAACCTACAAACAGAAAAATGTCACTTTAAAAGCTCAGAATCACTGTTAAAGCTATAGAACGTGCGGAATAAGGGTATTTCAGAGTGCGTTTAGTCATTAAGTGGGCACTGAAATCTTACCAATAATATTGACGTGCTGTTCTTCCAAAGGAGTGAATACCGGTATTAATAACGTATGCACAAAAGGAGAGAAGAAGAAGCGAGGAAATGGTATAAAGGCACATACAAATAGTGTTTAAAGATTGGTATCAAAATATAAAAGTAGCTCTTCTATTATTTAAGAAGCTCATCAACTCGCCAAAAGGTCATTATTCATGCAATTTGCAAAAAAGAGCATTATATAAAATTAATGGTCCAGCTGTATAAATACTCCACTGCTCCGCTCGAACTACTAGGAAGAAAACTGTAACAATTTTCACTTGCTTGCACATTTACTTAAGTTCTCAAATGTAAGACTTTTGCAAATTATGAAGAGTCGTTTTTTTCGCAATTCACAGTTTTTGGAGTAGTCAAGTAGCCACAGTTAATTGAAAGTTTAAATGCCAAAGAAACACACTGGAAAAAACTTCAACAAGTGCAACAGCAAACACAGACCACACTTGAACTTTATCCGTAGGGCCGCTCCCAAGAAGCGACGCGCCCCCGACACTGTCAACATCTTCTGCCTCCGAAAGACCGCTTGTGGCACTCAGCTTGGTGCTTGCTGCCCACAGATGCCACATAATTTTGTTCCACATGAACTCTTTTGCACAACATTTGCCTGACTGACCACACAGTTTACACGACAACAAAACTGTAAAACTGCAAACTGAAAACTATAACTTTGTTGAACCTTGTCGAGAACGAAGCCAGGCTCGAGCTCTAGATTGCTTAAACTTTGACTGGCGGCAACTTTATGAACTTGCCTTGTGCAAATGTTACATAACCTTAAGTTTTCACTTATGCAGCAGCAACAGGCCGACAGCGAGAGAAAGAGAGAGCAACAAAAGGGGGAGCCCCAGAGGAATTTAGGCGCCAAGCTGAGGTCTGCCCCAAGACACGCTGTCTACTATGTAGCATTTAAATTTTATATTAGCTTTGCAAGTTTTCAACTAAAATGATGAGTCTCCGAGTAGAAATCGTGCGAGCAGCTGATAAGCATAGTTACAGGAGCTGCATACTTTTAGGCTGCCAAAAGAGTAAAATGTGCAACGAAAAACTGGGTTAAGCTACGGAATTGCCCATATTCATACAAATAGGTTTTAAGTTTTGTACATTTTAAGCTTTCCGTAGACTCCTAATGCAAGTAAATGTAAATTTTTAAAGATAAGGGGTTTCGGCAGCGAGTTTGTACTTTCACAGGGTAGTCAATGTGATCCTTTGCCTTCCTCCTCTTATCTTTGCTTACCTCATTGATACTGTTTTGTGGGATTTGTGTGACGTTAGGTGTTCCGATCTTCTCAGTTTTAGTACAGCAGGTGTTGGTGCTTTCCAGAAGCAATTTCGTCTTTATACGCTTTATGGAGTCGTTCGAATCACCAACCGCACTGCTCAAAAATCCACCCTACTTACATTAAATAGATACTACCGCAATATTGCCTAATTTAGAATACCACCGGGTATTTTTAGAATACCAGTAGGTCAAAACTTGTCGTATGAGGCGACTTATAATGGATTCTTTCGAGACCAGTAGAGCCACCCCAGGCCTTAGAAGGTTGTGCGTAGTGTTTGGGACCCACCATGTAAAATCCCAATTGCATTGAAAGAAATACATCAGGCCGTAACCCAGTATCGGGTTGTTATGGCCAGTTAAGAAGAAGAAGATGAAACAAATTGACTTCGCTGATTTCAAATCCAAAAACCGTTTTAAAATATATGGAATGTTTTTCGAAATATCTTTTTTTTGAGTTTATTACCTTGTAACTCGCAATCGAATCAAGCTTGACCAAGATACACATAAAACTAGTATTTAATTAGTTTCAATTCAAATTAAAGCTCATCTTGATCGGTGCTAAGGTTTATGAGATGTTGTCTTCGCAACTCTTCAAATCCAAATTGATGAAAACGGCGATATTTCGAAAACCGCTCTAAATAAATCCATTCGGTTTCCGGCTGTAACCAGGCTTTTGGCTAAAGGGTCTAAGGTGCCAGCCTGTCTGGTGGCCCTTTTTAAAATTAGCTCAGGCGCCAACTGAGCATCCAAATACCAGGCGCCCTAGGTGTGTGGAACTGAAATCTGCATAGGCGGACCGCCATCCAAAGCCATGAATTTGCATATATATATAAAAAAAAATTGAGACCGACAGGTTCTTCAAAACAGATCCTTCCTTGAAAGAACACTGGGAAATAAAATACATAAAAGTAAATTATGAGTATGGAAGGATCCCAAGAACTGAATGGCGTTGGATAGAAGCAGCCGTAGCCAATAGGTTTTGACGGTAGGTTGCACTACGCTAGACATCCTCAATAACCGCGAAACCCTGCTGAAGGAGCGATAACGTCGCTAGACTAGCTCCTAAGAAAGAATAACATAATATGGACTATAGTTTTTAAAGATATAAGTCTCACGGTCCTGATAGGTTTATTCCAGCTAAATGTCAAGAGCCCTATTGCCGCCAATTGGCTTCAATCTATTTTAAAACGAATTGTTAAATATATAGTTTTACTCCAAAGGATTTTTTACCCTTGCATTCTTCCTCCCAGTTTTTCATCTTTCATTTTAAATATTTTGTGTGTAAGAGAAAGAGGCAAATGAAGAGGGAACAAGTAAGAGGAGGGGAAAGTAAAGTTGAACGATTAGGGAAGGGAGGGAAGTTGAAATGTTAGGATAACAGGAAGGCGAACGGGAAAAAGAAGAGGAAGATGAAGGAAAAAGGAATATGATCTACCACTAGAAGGGCATGGGAGTTGGCGAGCAGAGCGATCAGGCTGCGGAGCCCCCTACTACTTTTATTAAAACTAAAATTAGAAGCGTTATTTATTTCCCTTATTTTCTATATAAGAATATGAGTAAAAAGTGGTTTCAAAATAAATTGTTTTTAGTTTTTACGGAACTCTGTTTAAAAACGTCATTAGGTATTCAGCTAATGTGCTTCCGCTTAAAGTACTGTTTCACCCCGTGCTCCACCCATATAGACAAAGTGCTAGCTAGGCGCTAAAATTCATCATAATTTATTTTGACATGCGAAACGACAAAAGGCCATTAAAAAAATTTTAAAATCACATCCGTCTCTGTAACTTGATGCCGAATAACAGATTATAGCAGCTGGGTGTAAGTGGAGCTTGTGTGAGTTTGATGGTAAGGGTCATAGACAAACCCCTAGGAAATACTATCCGACTTCCGGCAGTCGACTTTGTCAACTCATTATTCAATCAGATTTGAAAGCAGACAAACCCCAGACAGTGCCCCTCGACTAGCTCGCTTTCTCTCTCCCACTGAGTGACTAACTGTTTCCACTAAGCAGACCTGATGCTGCCCCATTGGGGGTTGTTCTTCTAGTCAAGGGTGGCTGAAAAATTGTTGAAATGCTTTGTTTTTTTTTTTACTTTTCTAATGCATTTTTATGATATATATTTTTATTCCAGCGTTATTTTTAACAACTGCAGTCAATGTGCAGCACTCCTTGCTCAGTATTTCATACGTTTGCTTTTTGCAACTTGTTTGGATTGTGTTGCACAAACACTGTTGCAACACACACAAACACATGGTTTATATGCCTGCCATTCATTCATTTCATGCATTTTTAGCGCTGCCAACTTGAAATTGTGACAGAGTTGTTTCTGTTATTATCTTCGTTGCTTTTGTTGCTGTTGTTGTTTTGACTCATTTGCTGCTTGTTGCTGTTTTCCAGTTGGTTTTGTCTTTGTCGCCTGGTTGGGTTCCATTTCGCTTGCCACATGCCACAGCTGCCTCTCCGCTTTTGTGCTGATTATGAAATTTAAGCACAAAAACCTTCTGACTACATAGGCTGTTGCGCATTTTGTCCATATATTTGTGTATCTGAGTGTGTGTTTGTATCTTATTTGTGTGTTGCTTTAAGAGTGCAATGTCTGACATGCTTTGCAGTTTTGTCTCTTCTGGTGTTTGGCATTTAATGGCATATTTTCCGGCTTCCTACACTGGTTATGTCTCCTGCCACCGTATGCTCCCCTTATTCCTGACATACAACTGTCAGCATTGTAAGCTGTGTTCATTGCGGTTTTACTTATTTTTCCAATTTTCATTTTTCGTTTTTCATTAAATTTAATGCAACCAGCTAAAGAGAATTGGTTTGTGTTTGTTTAAGGCTTGAATAACTTATTGTTTATGGAACAAAGCTTGGTAAATACTCAGTTAGCGTAAGCCAATTAAAGTCTCATACGTTTTTTGGTTTTTCATTTAATTTTTGTATATCATATTAATTTACGTTTTCATGTTTATATGTCTTACTCTTTAAAGCAGAAAGTTCAACATAAATTTAATACAAATTCTGCTTGTAGTTTTTTTCTTTTTGGTAAGAAACAATTATGTGAACTATATATAAATATAGCCCGAGAATGGTGGTAATGCTCTCTTCAATGGCTACACCGAAGAATAGTAAGATTGATGCTCACTTATTAGATTCTTTTGCTCTATATTTAACAAAAAATAGGTAGACTTTCATGTTTTGTATTTAGATCACATGGCTACATATGTGTGTATATGCTAAAACTCTTAGCATTCGAGAGTCATATTGTATATGATAAGTCTTTTAACAAGGGACCACTAAGAGATCTAATCGATTCTACCAAGGACAACCTTTTTGGGGATATAAGAAGCATGAAGAGTACCATTATTTTATTTTATATTGTACCGAAAGTGGGGAATCATATGACGCACAACCTGGTTTAGAGAGAGAAAAGACTTCACTGGTCACATTGGCTTACTATCCTAAAACTGTCAGAAAGTTAGTTATTTTGCAAAGTTGGAGGTTGTGATAGCCGTGGCCCTTATTAAGTAGTACTCGGAAGACTTACACTATTCAACCAAACACGCAGCAATCCAAGGCATGTATTGTTTTACGGCTTTTTATCCGGTTGCCAACTTCTCATGGCCCATAAACGCTAGTCAATTTTATGACGTTATAGTTCCTTTTTAATACGAGGGCCCAACGATAATTTACTTGAAGACAGCATCTTTCCGCTGACAGCCAGCGTTATACGGATAACGAGCAGAACTTCCGTTAAGGTGCTGAAGAAGATGAGTTTTGTATACAACCCTAAGGCGTTTCTTACAAGAAGCGATATTTGTAAGTGAGTACGTGTGATCTGTATTTTCACGGTAATAGTGCCCGTAAGTTGCAACCCTATGCACATAAACTCATGTCTTCTATCAAGCAAAATTCATGTATAAACTGTTGTAAAGAAACTGTTTCTGTATACAGCGTTGTTTTGTACCTTATTGCTTAGTGCTATAAGTGGGACGTAACACAAGCTCCTGCTCATCTTTAGTGGCCAGAAAAACAGTTACATGATCACGGTTCGATGCAGAGCGCTGGAATTATCCAACACAGAATTTGAACTGGTCTGAAAAAGCTTTGCCGTTTGTTACATCTGCCATAAAACAGGACAAATTATATTTGATTGGATATTAAAGTCGTAATATTAAACGCTTTCATATGTAATTGTGGGCATCCTCTTAAATTATCAAAATGACCGGTTCAGATTTCGAATGCATAAAAAGAAAATATTTGCAAAACATTTAATCTCATTCGAACCTGTCATAAAAAGTCTATTAAGAGTAGGATATAAAAATCAAAGCTGATTAGATAAATCTCAGTTAAGAGCTCGCTAAAACATTTCAAAATCAATTTGTATGACACATAACATTTAACAGGCGACATTTAGCTGTGAATTACAAATAAACAAAGTCATGCAGGTGGCAATGGCAATAGATACGAGGGTTAAAAGTATCCGAGTTTTAAGCTTATTTTTAATACACTAACAGCAGTTACACATATTTATAGCCAAAACAAAATGGCGCTGATAATAAACAAGCGACAGCTAACATTTGTACGAATGTCAGCAGAGCTCAATGATTGCAGATTTGCGGCAGGAAATGCCCATTTCTAGCCTTCAACGCAACCCCTGTCCCAACCTCTGGAACGCGTGTCAATACGTGCACGGACTAGATGATATTAAAAAAAAATATATAAAAACGTATGAATAACATTTGATTGCCAACGGGAATTGGCGAGTCAATAAAAACATTGCCGGTTTTAATGTTAAATAAAATATAAAAAAAAAAAAATATTAATAAGCCAGTGTCATAAATTTGAAGTCAAGCTGTAAAAAGCGAAAATTAAATAATAAATTAAATTCAAGCAGTAAATTAAAAATAAAATATTTGCTGTACTCTTTAGCCGTAATAATTTTATCAGATAATACCCATTGGTATTTGTTTGCTTAGGTGCGGCTGCATTTTTTTTTTTTGTGATTGACACACTTGCGTTTTTTTTCTTCTTTTTTAATGGATATAAATAATTTTATAGTAATTGTTCATGTTTTTAATTTAATTTTTTTGCAGGATTTACAGAGGCTTTGAGGGATGTGCATGTTAGGGTGCCACATGCAGTGCGACGCGGCGAGAAAGCGATATTAAAATGTTTCTACGACATTGAGGATGATAGCTTATATTCGGTTAAATGGTACAAGGGACGTCGGGAGTTCTACAGATATACGCCCAAGGAGACGCCACCAATGAAGGTTTTCCATTTTCCTGGCGTAAAAGTGAGGGTAAGTCTAGAAATTCTATTAAAAGAAAGCATAAGAAACTATTATACAAAAAAAGTTGAAAAAGAATATTTGGCAACACTTAAAGTTATTGTATTGTGTTAGTCTTCAGAAGCAAACATGAGTTGCAACTCTTTGCACTATTATTTGAAATGTGTTAAAAGCTCATTTTAAGAGAAAATAGTTGAAATCACGGTAGCTAACGAAATCGATAATGTTTAAAGAGAAAATCGAACAGTAAGCAACTTTTAGACTGTTTTTTTTTTAATTATGTTTATAAATGGTTTTCATCAAGTTTCAAGTTTTATCAATATCCTGAATTGCTTGTATCATTGCTGCAGATGTCCCATACCACGCATCTGCACTACACCTGTGGGTGCTTATTGCTTATGCCTGATAAAATTCCCTTAACAAGCAAACGTGCTTCTTGATCAGTGACCTCAAGCTCCGAATTTACTTGTTGATTTGTTCGTTCAATAATGACCTCAACACCCAAGCCCCTGTATCGGCGACTTCGTCGGACTCCGGCTCCTAGATCAATAGTGAGCCGAGCAACCACACTTTTTTGCAGACGGCCATTTAAAAACGCTTTGAAGGAGTCTGTGAAACATAAAAGTAACTTAAATAATTGCTTAGGGTCAACAACGTTCCTTTGGACAACGACATGCCCGAATTGTCAAATATTGCGGTCTCGGCTGTTTTGTCATTGGAAAGCTATGTGAATACCTCGCAGTGTTGATATATGGTATACCAGTTGATTCATTACCAGGGTTGTGTGCATACAACTTACCATTTTCACACTGGGTTTTGTTCTTCGCTGATCCACCTACATGCAAGCCATGAGCTATTTCTAATCTTCTCGAGCACCACATGCTGCGGGACACTAAAAGTTGACCCAACGCCTTATGAGTTTTAGTCCGTTAAGAGACATCGTTACAATATACAGTTGATATAACTAAGAAGCAAGCGGGCGCTCTTCAATCTTAGGTCAATCCATATTAAAAGAAAATGTCTTGCAGTTCTTATACGATTTTAAAGAGCTCAGCAGCATGAGAAATTCCTGCCAAGTTTTTAGGTATGTGTAAGCCAAAATGGTCGAATGGTCCAAACTCTACTCCTTATAAGGTTATCATTAGTCAATTGAAAAATTCTACAAATGGATGGATGGATGGATTTTATAGCAACTGGTAGTTTTGGAGCTATTTGAAGATATGAAAATTTTGTTGGATAGATATTTGCCTTAATCTAAAAATGACTTTATGGTTTCTTTTATTAAATCAGGTGTCGGCAGCTGCTGTTAAAAAGTTACCATTGGCAAACAAATACATGTTAGTTCTGCTCGGTTACTGCCGACCATTCCCCTTTGGTGGAATGTGCTCAACACATTGACAACTCTACTCTGCTGACACAAAAATTCTATTGCAACTACTTAAATTCGAAAAAGGCTCTTTGGTCGAAACCATCTTTAGCGTCAACATAAAAAGTATCATTTCTGTTTTTGAATTAAACTTTAGCTTAAAGTTTGCTAAATCTTCAAAATAGCATAAGAGTTAATTGATGTTCCCATATTGACACTTTAAACTGCATTAAATTATAGTGACATTTGCTGCACATTTTTTCATCTTTCACTCTTTTATTTTACATACATACCCAACACTGAAAAAGATCATAGTATACTATAATAAAACTTTATACAAATTGCTGAAAAGTGCAACAAAATAAAAAATAAAAAAAAGTACAAACGCTTTGCCAAATTGTATGAGCTTAGTTAAAATATATGTATGTGTGCATACATTTATGTACTCGACTGTCTGTCTATGTGTGTGTTATAGTGTATCTAGTTTTCAAGCGTCGTGGCGTCAAGCGCCGTTGGTTTTGAATGGCAGCGCAAATTCTATTTGTAGCTGTAAAAAAACAACAAAACATTACATAAACACACGCACGTATGCAGACACAGACGCAAACACTCACACACACACACACACACACACACACACACACACACACACACACACACACACACACACACACACATTGAGTTGCACAT
This sequence comes from Chymomyza caudatula, assembly GCA_035041775.1. Lineage (NCBI taxonomy): Eukaryota > Metazoa > Arthropoda > Insecta > Diptera > Drosophilidae > Chymomyza > Chymomyza caudatula. The sequence goes on along the minus strand of JAWNKW010000039.1, from coordinate 153,255 downwards.
GGCGTATACGCTATGTTGCATTTCAATAGAAACAAAGTATGTAGTAGCGGCAAACGCGCTACATTCTATGCCCCCTTCGCGACCCATTGCTCTGCCGAACCCGTCATAGTTGAGTCCTAATTACAATTTCAAACCCGTTCAAAAAGTTAAAAAAAAAGTATGCAAAAAGTAAGAGCTTGCGATATTTCACATGGAAATGTGCTTTTTTCGCTGCTGTTATTGTTGTCAGTATGTATTTTTGTGGCATGTGGCACTCAGATGCACTCACACACACACACACACACACACACATTTTTTGTGCTTTTGTTGTTGTTGCTGTTGGTTGTACGTGGTTTAGCACTTGGCACATGTGATTTTTGTTATTTTCACTTAGATTCTTATGTTGCTTTGTTGTTGTATGTGCCGTCATAACCATGCCCCCGACTCACGCCCCCAGCTGCTTAAAAAAAAGCTAGTGCAAAAATGCATATGCTTCAAATTTAGTTGTCAGCTTATGTACGTCTCCTTTAAAATCGAAAGGACGCACAGCTGGCAGAGGCTTTTTGTATTGTACATCAAATGTCAAGACCTTTTATAATGAAATCCTACACATTTGATAATTTTGGAGAATTGGAAAATTTAAGATCTAGAAATTTTAAATGCGTAGCTAACAGCCAATTTATTGGATATTCACATATTTTTTAAAACTAACAATTTTGGCATCAGTTTCATGTATAAAATAAAATTATACGTATATGAATTTTTTATTTCTCATTGCGAAAATTCATTATTCAAGCTTTTTCTTAATAAAACTTCATATTTTTATTGGTCTTTCGGCGGAGAGAATCATCTAATAGACCACCTGCTGACCAATCCGTCTTTCCGTTTTCGATGCTGACTTGAAGAAACCGACTCCACGGAGCCTTTTCTGTGTTACCTTGCCCTTACTACGGGAGTGGCAAAAATTGTGTCTAAAGAGAACCTCTATGAAAGCCTACTTTGTTTTCGTTCTCTTTATCTTATTTCAAACGTCCGTTCTCTCCCTTAATTTCTTCTATTCTGTAAAGGAGCGAATACGCTTTCTTGCAGTATTTTAGAACCAGGTAGTGTGGGCCAGGAAAAGCCATTTTGAGCTTCTGAAGATGCCTTCCATGGCAGAAACACATGCGTTTGCAATATGTTGCATTTCACGATGCACTTGCTCTGGTGTTTTGTACCTTGGACAAAAACCAAATTGGAACGGACCTGGATATCAGAAATAGATAGAATGAATCCCTTCTCCGGTGTGGAACTATAACAAAATATCTGTTGAAATTCAATGGGAAATCTGCATTGCTTTACGCAAGTGAAACATGGAAATGCTCCGCAAACATTTCGTCAATTTTTTGTTAAAGATTCGTTAGCCAAAAGCAATTTCCAACATCATTGCGGCTTAGGACTGAAAAAACAAAAGTGGATGTGGACATAAAGCAGAAAAACTGGCGCAGGAATGGAAACCCAACGAGGAAACCAGACAATGGAACCCTCAAGGTGTAAGGCTGGTTGGTAGGCCAAGGACAAATGGGGTAGCGACACAAGGACCTGGAGGAGTTAAAGTTTTGCAGTCAAAGGCAGCTTCCAGAATAGAAGAAGAAAATGATTATGTTCTACGGTTGGTTTGGTATTTTTTTTAAATTTTGAAAGTTTTTCTTTTTTGTTTATAAATAGGTTAGAACTTAAATAAACTACGGTTACCAAAATAAAACGCTTAACGATAAAATTTCGATAACCAGATTTGATGGCATGAAAATGTTTTCATTTTATTGAGAAACAAAAAATGAATATTTAAAAAAAATCGCATCAATTTAGACAAATGTTTGTGTGTTTTTACGATTGTATTTTAGTTTCAAATCAAAAGAAAACAATTTTTGATATGAAAAGAATTTTTAGCAACAAAGAATAGTAAAAAATAGTTTAGAAAAAGGTTTATATAGTTTTTATGCTGCAAATAAAAGTATTTTTTATTGCTTCAGGAAATCAATAAAAAATACCAAATAAATTAAAGTAAACTTGTTAGGAAGGCTGAACAATGTTTTCATGCTGTTTTCCATTTTCCATGTGCACAACCGAATTTGTCGCCCATTGCACAATGTGCAGCTAGAAAATATGTTGGGGGCGGGAGTGCGTGGGGGCGTGTCTATGTACATAGAACAACGTTTTGGCATAGAATCACACACACACGCAAAATTTGAATGCGCAATCAAATCAAAACACGGTTTTTAACTTCCGCTTGATGGCTGTTATGCGCGCCATTTTCCGGAAAAACCTTTTCCTTGCTTTTGCTTTCTTTTGTTTTTGTTCCGTTTTAATGCCTGCGTCAGTTTGCTGTGACAAAAAGACAAAGTATTGTGGCTGGAATTGTGGGGCTCGCAATATTTTTCAATAAATATTGGCATTTTTAACTTGTTTCACAATTTTCGAAATTATTCAGGCATATAAAGAAATTCGTTGGCATTTTGTTTTTGCCTTTTACAGTTGGTTTCGTTTGGTATTGAGCGCTCATGTGACAATAGCGAAAAAATTGCTAAACAAAAACAAACAGAAAAGTGCACCAAAATCAACACACACACACACACACACACACCTATATGCATATAAAACATTGTAAACATTGACGCACACATACTAAGGCACATGTTAATAGAAATGTTTATTTTAAAAATGCAAAAAAAATATAAATTTGCATTCCTAGCACAATACATATAAAGGAAACTTTGTGTGTGAAATATAAAACTTGTTTTTGCATTTCGTTGAAAACTTTCGACACGCTTTAATTTTTTAGTAAGGGGCTCGCCCCCTCCCGTGTCTCCTCTCGAGGTACAGAATATTCCTTTCCCGTTTCCCTTCCTTTTCTTCTTCTTCTGCATCTTCAACTTCTTCCTCCAAAAGCTATGAGATGAAACTATCCGACTTACGTTTCACTCGCCTAATTCTCTCTTCACGCACAACCCCCTTTCTCCTCTGTAGGTAGATTATATTCCTATTCCTCTTCATCTTCCCCTTCCCGTTGGATTTATTGTGCGTCGCCTGACTCTGTGACAGTAGGTTTTAAGATTTTGTGTAATTTTTTATAGTTTAACGTTTTTTTCTCCACCAAAATAAGGCTTTTTCCAAAATTTTCTTTAGTAACAATATGCCTCATATCAAAAGCTCTTGATGTAGTGATTTGACCCGATTAACGTGGCACTAAACCTTTTGTCGTAACATCGGCTACATAAGAATTTAGGATTCGTTTTTATATAGCTTTTTGCCGTTAATTTGAGTTCTCATTTGCGAAATTTGCAGTTTTCTTGCATTCCAGCGAATGTTTTCTGAATCCTCAGTCATCAGGTAAGGTTACAATGGCTGTGTTATGCTACCCTAGTGCTACCGTAGGATCTCGAGCTCACACTCCCCCGTTAACCAAAAGATCCTAAATCAAAGATGAGATCATCCAGAAGCAGCGATAAACTATGCAATTTTTTTGGCTGTTATTTCGGACAGGTTTGCAATACTGCCTAGATGTTTATGTCTTCGCTTACAGAGAGCAGGAAATTTGCATAATATCTTATACTCTACCGTGTTATCCTGCTACTCGTCCCAACAGCTCCTGCAGAAATCATTGGAAGGGGCCCGACGGAGGTTGCATGAGCGCTAATCTGCCAATGTCTTGTGATGGCGCGTATGACAATAGAAAATCTCTCCGTGTCCAGAGAGCAAAGCTCAGCTGTACCTTTTGTTTATTTTAGGCCAAGGTTGATATGTCTGTGGCCTTGTAATCCAAGCGATTCTTAATATGAAGTTTACAAGTGGCCCTAGGTATACTTTGATGATAATGTGAGCGGTAATACCTTGTCTAGCAAGCTCGTCAGCTATGCGATTACGGTAAGGGTATTACAATACAATCTTTTTGCTAGCAAATTATCTTTTCTGATGAACAGAAATTGAAACTAGACGAATCTGTGCTTAATGCTGAAAACTACAAGCTATTTGAAAAATTTGAGAAACTTTCTAAGAAAGAGTTCGTTTGATGTAACGAACTGGGCGCTGGGCGATCTTACTTAGAAGTATTGTGCAGTTATTGGTTATTTTTAAGATATTTAAAAAAAAACATTATGTCTTTTACTTATGTCAGGGTTTAAAAATATATGTGAATTCATCGCGATCAGAATTAATTTTGTCAAGTTATGCGAGATTTGCTGACTTCGAAAGTTGAATTTTTGAAAAATCGATAAATCGAAAACCGTACTGGAAATCATAGCGTTTTGAATGTGCTTGTGAGTGGAAAGTGGGTTTAATTTTTTGCTCGCTACTTTAAAACTAAGTTATCGCTCAATAGTTGAAACGTTATATACAAAGATAATAGAATAGCTGACCCGACCTAGACCTTTGACAAGTCAAAGAAAAACGTGTTCTTTTTTTTTTTAACTAAGATTGCTCATTTATGAATGCATATTTCATTGTGGGATTTGGTTTCTGAAAAATGTCTATAAACTCTTTTTTCTCATAAAAAAGAAAAAATGATTGCAACCAACCATATTTTATATGATAGTCTTAAATATTTGATTATACATAAACCGTATTGATATAGTTTTTTTTAAGTTTAAAAAAGCTTTGCTATAAATAAAAATTAAAAAGCAGTTTCGCCAATGCTTAAAAAGTGAGCGTTTTTATTATTTAAGACTACGATGATTTAGCATGAGTTGTATGCAAGCTCACACACACATAGACCCAAAGCTATGGATATAATAAATATGCCACATGGTTCAGCTTTTACTTGGCAACTCTTAAAAAAGCAAAAAATATATAAAAATATGATTGAAAAAAATAAAATACGCATAAAGTCGACCAATTTAAACATTTCACAATGGATATTTATTCCGATGTTTTTGTGCTTGAAGCGATTGTTCAATTATTTAACACAGACCCCAAAAGCAGCGATGTATCCAAGAGATACATTTGTTGGCCAATTTTTCATTGGCTGAACACAAATGTGTGTGTGTGTGTGTGTGTGTGTGTGTGTGTGTGTGTGTGTGTGTGTGTGTGTGTGTGTGTAAGCACTTCTGCGTAAGTGTGTGTATTTGCATTGTTTGTGTACTTTGAAGCAAGTGCATTTTATTTATTGTCAATACATACATACATTTATGCCCGCACATTTTCCGTGCTAGCTGATTCAACTGTACCGCTATATTTTATTTCACTTTTGTACTCTCATTTTTTCAGCGGATCGCATCGAATGAAAGTCAAGTGGTTCTCGATGCCGTTACAATGGCAACATCCGGTAAATACAGTTGCGAAGTATCTGCGGATGCGCCCTCATTTCATACATTAATAGCGGCGGCCGAATTGGAAGTTATTGGTAAGTTTAAAACCATACACACAATCAAACACATTTACAAATAACACACTCACACACATAGATATACGCACATCGGCATAAAAAACTGATAAAATTGCATATTGAGGAAAAGGAAAAAATCGGTTTTTTATGTGTGTTTCGCCGTTGCTCCATTTTCGGCTTATATTAATTGATATATTATACAATAAAAAAAAGATGCATAAATGAATGAAAAAAATAAATATAATAAACATAAACAATCTTTGTGTGACAATTCCATATTTAAGAGTTGTGCTCCTATAAGCATAAGCTATTGAAAAAAATTATACAATATATAATTTATTTTGGTGGTATTTACATAAGTTGGCTTAACTAGGCAACTCTACTCATTTCAAGGCAGCATCCATTTCCTTTGCTAAAAGGCTTTTGCCCTATAGAATTGAAATATAACTTTAAAAATTATTTTTTCTTATTCCTGACAACCATTTTGTCAACAGGAACGAAATCAAATTCAGAAATCTCAATTATCTAGAAACACAAAAATTTGTAAATAGATAGAGAAATTTATTCAGAAAAATATTTATGGTGCCAAGTACATAAACTTGCAAACATCAAGCAATACATACAACTGCACACACAAATGTTTCATATGTTGCTTCACAAGGCAAAAACATGCGCGAACACAACCTTCTTTATTGAGATCAGTTTCATGGGCTTGATGTGCTATGAACTTTTCCTCGGGATTTCTCGCATCGAGTCGAATGCGAATAACTAATAATAACGAATCTCTGTAATTAGTAACTGTTATGTCATCAACCACTCAAAGCATATAACCGAATTCGAAAATACTTCGCAATGAGATCTAATTACATGTTGTGGTGTAAGAAAATATCGTCAATTCACTCTTCAATCAAGGTTTCGATTATTGGAGTATTGTGATAGAATATATTTTTGTGCTATAAATTATTACTTCCACTTCCAGTAACAGCTAGTATAAATAGATCGTTTTCTACTAAATAGTATATAAAAATAATACTATAAATATAGTAAGCAAAAGAATTCTTCCTTAATGAAATAATGAGAATAAACGCTCTTACTATAAGTTGCTGTCGATCGCACAACTTCATAAACTTCTTTGTTCCTGGGGCTATATACATATATAGAATCGTGAATGCTAGCACTTATAAATGTTAACACTTTTGAATCTACAAATGCTTGAGGACCATTCAGATGCTGATATGAAATCCGGTATTAGTTGGGGTCTAATTTTGGACAGTTTTGACTTGCTGTTAAGGAAGCACCCAACGCGGTACTTATCGAATTTTGCAGTGAGCAAAAGAAATGGTCTGCCGATTTCTCCTCCTCTTCATCAGCTTCTGACCATATACACCAAAGACCATATACATTAAACACAAAAAAACTATCAACATGACACATCAACAAGCTCTATGGGCATGATGATTCTATTATTCTTTTCTTTGGAAAACAAGTAGAACTCATTGAATGGTCTTTCTCTTATATCTATGCATTACCATTTACTCTATAATACAATACGGAAAACACTTTGCTGACAGTTCAATTCTGTTCCGAATATACCAATATATTTATGTGCAAACAAAAGTGAATGAATAGACTTGAAAGACTTGCTAATATTCAAAAATTGATAAAAAACAAAAGCATATTTTACATTCTTCTGTTTCAGGCATAAAGTAAAGTGTCATGTAGACTACTAATAAATTAAATGAATTTAAACTCAAACAAAATATCTGTAGATGTTTTGCTTCATATTCCTGCCGAAAGAGTCGAATATAAATAGAATAAGTATAAAAAAAAGTTGCCAAGTGCCGAAAATTTTAGTAGACAGTGTGACAGAAGGAACCACAAGCAAAGTATAGTCAAGATGCGAGTTGTGTCTGTGGATTTCAGTTGAAAACCCAATGGTAAAGCACACAAACATATTAGCAGGATAAACACAAGAACATATAGAACGGCACACCGATACTTACTCACACACACACACACACACACACACACACACACACACAGCCATTTAGCGCACATTCATTCATTCATATAAACATGAAATAGACACGCTGCTGGGACCAAGTTTTAGGCAGACAGAAGGACAGGCAGCCAGACAGAAGAGCAGACAGGCTAGTCTAAGCGACAGCCAATTTGAGTTTCGCACACAACAGTCACACACATACTCACTCCCACCCACTCACACACACACCCACACACACACACACTCACACACACACACACTCACACACACACACACACACACACACTCACACACACTTTGGCAGTTTATTGACCGTCTCAAGCTTAAACGTTGGCAATAAGTTCGCTGCGACTTCCTTATTTCTCTTCTTTTTTTTTTGGTATTTTGGCTTAAATATCTTCATCTGGTCTCGTTTACCCGCAAAGATTGTTTGTTTGTTTGTGTTGTTCCTCAACTTGACTGCCGCATTCAAGCCATAAGTTTATATTAAAGTGTGTCTGTGAGTGTTTGTATCTTTGAGTGTCTGAGTGCATATGACTAGCAAGCCTGGCGCCATTTGTTGCTAATAGCTTGTGAGCTGCTTTGACTCCTGACGTCATCCTGTCATGAATGCAGACAACATTCGCCAGCAATTGAACTTTTGCTCCTGCCAAAATTTGATAGATTTTGGTTTTGTTGTGCAACACGCTATTTAAATTAGCTTCAAATTAAAAATAAAGGAATCTTTCAACCAGTGTTGCGATTTTGTTAGTGAATTATTTTTCTTATGAACCCAAGAGCTTGCTTGTCACGCCTTTAATATTACACAAAAAGTATTTATATTCATTTTCGTAGGTGTATATAATAAAAACTTTATTTCGTAGTTGTTTCCTGAAGTTGCTTTCTGAGTTGAACAGATTTCTTATATTGTTTGGTTACCATTCTGCAAGAAGAATATGAAGGGCTTTCAGCTGACTGTAATCTCAAATATGATGATATACGAGAAAATATTTTTAATGAATAGCATTCGGTGTTTAATAATTACAAATAAAGAACTCTAAGATAAAGTGAACTACTTCTTCTCTATGTTTGGCGTGACAACTGTGCGTTTTGCGAATTTTTCGAAAAATCTGTCAGTTAAAACTTTTATGATGGTATTTCTACGCTTTCAAAGATACTCTTTTCACTTTGAAAGATTTCATTTGGATGGAATCACATATAAGGCACACCGAATGATTGTTGTTGGGCGATTTTATAATTACAAACATTGAACACTACATCACCGCAGAAATATGCAAGATAAAAGATTTTTTGGCCAAGCATGCAGAGCTTTCTACAAAATGAGCGTGATGAGTGTCTTATTTAAGGAGCAATTGACGGCTGCTCAATCGTAAGGAGTTCATTTGGAGAGCAGCTCATATGAGCCATTTTATGAACCACACGCTAAAAGCTGACTGTGACAAAGACTGAATTTCTGTTTCACTTTCTGTCTGTTTATATATTTTGAGGGTGTGCAACCATAAGTTCCAAGAACAAAGATGAGCAATAGTCAAGTCGAGTAGGGAAAATGAGCTTTTTTTGGTAACATTTTTATGTCCTTAGTCTTATGGTGTTCAAGTTCTAGAAGTTCATGCGGATGGACGGACAGACATACAGATGGACATGGGTATATGGACTTTACTATTGCTACTGATCATGTTGGCCCATGAAACTTATGGTCTGACATGTCTCCTTCTGGCTGTTTTATACATTTCACAAGTCTATAATACCCTTTTACACTTTGTGCATATAGACACAATAATCGAAGCAAGGCATTTCGGATCCGCAACCAAGCTACGGATGCCAGAATCAAACGATGCCTAGAATTTCGTCTTATTGCCGGCTAGTAGATTTCCAATTTTTCTAAGATGGGTTAAAACAGCTTTCATCAGAAGGCAGGCAAGAGTCATTGGAGTATATGACTAAGATCATTACAAATGGAACATAATACGCTAAAGGCGTAGTTAGTATTTATTTAGAGCTAGGGCTACAAAATTTCTTTGCTGGGCGATTAAGAACATTGAACCAAAGTTGACAAAGCAAGTGGGTATAATCGACACATCCATAAATCGACTCAGCAGAAAAATAACACTTAGGGCAATATCTAAAGTAAAGGCAAAAAAATCTGATCCGAGACCGACAAAAACTTTGGAAGATCGACTCGGCGAATTATACGTACTTGTCATGATTGGCACGGCGTTGATGCAAGCGAAATGGCGCCACAATATGACAAGTCATAGTCCAAGAATAAAAAGAACTGAGTTAGTACGACGATATTAATTCACATTTTCCTATAGTTTGTATAGCAGCTATATGATGTAGTATACCGATTTTAGAAAAAATTGACATATATTGAAAAATAGATAAATTTGCTGTACAGCATTTAAAAAAAAAGGGTTTTCTCACACTATACTACTAGGTAGTCTTTAGGTTCGCTGAAACCAAGACTGTAGTCAATTTACACGGGCACAAAATAAAAAAAATTTTTTTGTCAGAATTCGAATCAATGCAGGTATTTTTTTCGTGTAATTTTTTTAAAAATACAAAGTATTCGCATTCGCAAAGTCGTGCAATCAAAAAGTATTTATTTTTTTGTAGCTATCGGCAGAGATATTTTTTGGCATGACAAGTAAGGCTGATTTAAATGTGAAGCGAGAAAAAAATACCTGTCATTTGTTTTCCCGTTTAAGAGCTTAACCAAAAGCAAATACACACACTCACAAATGCAAATGAATTGGACACCCGCATGTACTCAAAAATGCTGCCTTTTTGGAAAACAGTTCAATTATTAAGGCTTGGATCATTCAGCATACCCTCGTGTTTTTCGTGTCGCATTGCATTACACAAAATAGCTGCACATATATGTACTACATTCATACACACCCAAAGCACAGCAGTATATTTAAACATGTAAAGAGAGGATTCAATAACCCGAATCTGACTCTGACTCTGACTCAGAAACCGAACACGCTTACACACACACAACAATTTTCGCCTCATTGAAATGGACTATTTTTTAACGCATGTCTTTCTCTTTCTCTCCGCTTTTGTGTTTTTCCCCGCTCTTCAATTTACAGAAACGCCACACAATGCACCATTCATAACGGGTATACGACTGAAGTACCGCATCGGCGACATATTACGTGGCAACTGTACGTCCCGACATTCACGCCCGGCAGCGAATCTCACATGGACGGTGAATAATGAAGAGGTGAGTGAGTGAGCGAGTGCCTAAAATTATGCAAACACAATTTTCTTGTTTTTAAGCGTGCACGGAATTTATGCGCGTACTTCACTATGCCGTTGTAATTACCAACAAAAACATTTGCACAGTTAGTTTACGCAAGTGTCACGCCCCCAAACCAGCATACACACACACACATACAGTATTCCGCCCATGCATGCAACAGACGCAGCAGTTATCATTGCAATTAGTATGTGCCACGCCCCCACAACCGCAAGCCTTGCACATGTCAATTTCAAAATCTAAACGCAAAAAACAATAACCAGTGGAAAATCTAAAAATAACAGTGTGCAAATCTCCCATGGGCTCGGCCATCGAATTTCTGTGAAAAAACACACAATGTTCACTATGCGGCTGGTCCAACTAATTTGGTACGGACACGGACGAACCAACACGGACCCAAACGAGGACCCATATGCAGTCAACGGTACTCTGGCCCTCATTCTGCTCTATCGATGCACTATTCTTATGTTACTTTTATGCTGATGCAGCGGGAGCAGTGGCAGTATTTGCATAGCGAATGAAGCATCCTTTGTTATTTGCACTGAAAGTATTTGTTATGCAGCGGAGAATAATGAGATTTGAATGGGGTCTGACAAATAGGGAGACCCATTTACCGAGGGTGTATGAATCGTTTTTCACATTATTTCATTGAAGTGGAAAAACTTAATCTAAACATGGCTTATACCATGAATTCGCTAAACGCTAGCATCAGTTACTTAGTTTTGGCACCTGAAGACTTCCCTGCTTTACGCACGTCTTCTCCATTTCATAATATCACAGGTAACTAGAGCGTCGTGAACCCGATTCTAACTGAGACACGGCGTACCACTTCATCGGCTTCCTTCAACAACCCCATTAAAGATCCCTATCCCAGATGCTGCTTCTTCCACTGGATTTTACTTCACTAGTCGGCGCAGAGCTTAAAGCCTAGATGCTATAGTCGCTGCCCACATCTAAAGTAGCCAAACACTTACGGTGGCCTTTCTGCATAAACAGCCCAAGAGCATCTGTATCAGATTTTAAGAGGAAGCATGAGCATCTTGTATAATGCTAGCTTCGTTTGGCTAGAGTGGTCCATACTACTCATTTGCCTACTGAGACCAAAGTAACGTCTATTGGCAATAATGACTGATCTCCTTGGGAACATCGCTTTTCAAAGTGACGGTAGTGCCAAGGTAAACGAAATCCTTGACAACATCAAAAGTATAGTTTCATATATCAATGTTAGAGTCCAACACAGATTTTCTTTCAATAGCTCCGGTTCGCTTATTGCAACCCACGATATTTCTATCATATGTGTAGGCGAGATATATAATATATTCCCTTTCCGATGTCTTTCGGCCTTTCGCGACACTGACTCCATCACCAAGTGAAAGAGGTCACAGGAGATGGTTTTGCCCTGTGGAACGGCTGACTCGGTATCACACGGGGAGCCAAAGACAATAGAAACACTAAGAGGAGTGACGCCATGCAAAAAATTTTCGCAAAATTGAGATCAAACACGAAATCGTAACTGTCGCAGTTCTAACAACAAAATGCTCTCTTTGCTCGGCGCGTTGAGATCCGTAATGCATATTTGTATGTATGTGAGCAAAAGTAATTCTGCGTATGAATATCGAAAAGCCACATGAAAAGCCACGCTAGAAACCGTGTGCTGCGTACATTTGTATGATCGTTACTAATATTAGTGTTTGCCTTTGGTGGAGCGGTGTGTATTGCTTAATGTCGTGCTGCAAAGCCTCAGTTATAGTGAACTTAGACTCTGCATATACGTGATCGAATGTTGCTTTGTAAAAGATGCCCAAGTATACGTGGGTGTTGATTTGGTATTAATGGTTCTTTTTCAGAATTTGACATAGTTCGAGTATTATGTCATTGGTGGACATAACAGGCCTAAATCCACACTTATTACATGCCCTCAGCCTCTTAACCTTTAGTCGCACACACAATACGCATCTCTAACACGAAGATAAGAAGCAAGTTTTAACAAATAACATGAGCAGTAATAATGCAAACAAGTAGAAATTTAGATGTTCAGGGAGCTTATGAATCGAGTACCGAGGCGTCTTCCTATAGGATCCCAATGTGAAATCTGATAGTTGGATATAGTCAAAAACTATTCCTTTTGGAGACAGTCGAGAGATTGTTGATGGAACAATGGTATGACGGCGATTTGAAATGACTGAAACTGAATCTTTGCTAGATCATTGCCATGTTTAATACGTGAGATCACAGCATTGGCTGTGTATAGTAAGCGCGGTAGTTACGCAACCTGAATCCCAGACTAATTCGTTTTACCGAAGTCTAAGAAGCCTGCAGAAACTTAACCTAAATACGAGCACCAACAAAGTGTTTGTTTGGCATTTGAATTCACTTTTTTCAATTATTAATTAATGCTAAATTTGGTAAGAGCTTGCTTTATAATTGAAATGGAAAATTAAATAATAATAAGCGCAGTGAGCTAAATAATTAGCTTAAAAAATAAACATACTACAAATACAACATACATGCTAACAAACACTGACACACAACACACACACACACATGCAAGTATAGACAGCTGCGATATAGTATTTCAAACAATGCTCATTGATGCTTTATATGTCGGCGAACACGACAAAAACAACAAACACAAAAACAACAAACACAAAAACAACAAGTGCTTAAAAGGCACAACAAACACTGACACACACTGCTGGGAACCACAATTCCGCGAACCAGGATCATAGAAAGCATTGGCGTCGCACAGTGGATCCAACTGACTTCTTTTTCGGCAAAAATCATAAATTTTGAGGGAGCAAAGATATTTAAAAAATTTAAAATGCATATAACACAGAATTCCCTAAGCTTCTGCAATAAACTGTGTTTAATATGCTGCGAAGAGCTTCAAAAAACGGTAGTAAAGTTCGATATTATATACACCAAACGTCTTTTAAGCTTTTTGCTTAATAAATAGCTAAAATTTTGATTTCTGTTGGCAAGATGTTTGTAGTCTATTTTGATCCTAGCGTACACACTTTCGCCAGATAGACAAACTTTCGACAAGGGCGATTTATTGAAAAATAATCACAATTAAAACATTGCATTTTTTCATGACATGCAAGGATAAGACATTTGCAGTATTATTATCAAACTTTACCTCAGTTTTTTGAAGCTCCCTCTATACACAGCTTATTTATTGCAGTGTATCACAGAATTAAGGAAGCTTCATCCATTCTATGCATTTTACATTTTAAAGCTATGATTTTTGCCGCAAAAGAAGTGAGTTGGATCCACTGTGCGTCGGTCGCTGCGTTGGTTCAGCGCGGTTTGGTTCGGTTTCGATTGCTGCCTGGCCGTTTGATTGGAAATGTGAAGTTGTGTGCCCACAAAATGCGCTTAAACAATAAGCCAATAAGAAGAACAACAACAACAACAATAAACAAAACAACAACCAACAAACAATCAGCAATTGAGTGGGCAACCACTACAAGCAAAGTAAACCATAAAAAATGTCGGAAAATAAGAAAAACAGACTGCAAACATGAGAAATAGTTGAGGAAAATTAATATTCAGCCATAGGAAGTCGATCAAAATGGGTATTGCTCGGGAGTTAGAGTGGGAGAGTGGGGCAGTCAGGGTATGCCTTGGCTTTGACTTCTTTCTCTGGGAAATTCAAATATATTTTAAACGTCAGAGAGGCAAAAACACTTGTCCAAGTAGCCAGACTGCTCCACATTGGCAGCAAAATATGCAAAGCTCGAATTTTTCATGGCGCCACAAAATGCGTTTTCAAATTTGAATCGGTTGGTTGATAGGGGTAGGCAGTGGTGTGCATTCGGTTTGGAAAGACCTCTTCTTTTATTCACATGGCGTATACGCATGGTATTGGCAATTTCATTTCATTTCAGTTTTTACTCTAAGCTTCCTGTTTGGGTGTCTTTTGTTGGCCCAGCAATATTTAGTTTCGTTTTTGTTATTGGCTATAGATGCAGATACACTTTTCAATGCAGTTTTGTGTGCCCCGTATTATGGGCTTTTATGGATCTGGAACGTAGTCAACATTTCATGTTTGTCAGACTGTGTACAAAAATATTAAGTTTGGTTGGTTGCTCGTAGCATGCCAAATAAAAAGTGGATACTTTTAATGAGCTTAAAGCTCACTAATCCCTGCCAAATCAAAACTGTAATGAAAAAAAATTTGATGCTGACAGTCGGGACGGCTCCCGACAGTGGAATACCCTGTACCATTTTTCTATATAAACACTAAATACGGTAAAATAGGAACGAAGTATCCACTTTTATGTCTCTTTTCATAAGATTGATATGCCTGTAAACGTTTTCTTATTGGGAAGTTCCAATTCACATGTTTTTTATTATATTATGGGGCAAAAATTACTTTTATGCTTGTAACTCCAGTATTCTTTGGCAAATGTCATTGAATTTTCTAACATTTCAAAGACTTTTCTTAATATATGTGACAATTTCACACCAATATGTTGCGGGATGCGGCAGTAATTAAAATAAATCGATTGCGGGGGATGGGGGGCTTCTATTGAAAAAATGTAACTATAGTTTAAATGAGTGGGCTCATACCAGTGGAATTTTGGAGCAGTTTATTGGCCAAGCGGTGTGAAATCAGCATATTTTTGACTATAACTTTGAATGTTTTTAATCTATTTCGGTCATTTTTAAAACGCCTACACTCTCATAAAAGCCTTTTGGAGCTATGTTTTGAGCCACAATAAAATTGTTGAAAAATTTGAGTCTTATAACTGATTCCTAAGCTGCATTTACTTAAGTTCCATATATTCATATATCGAACTTCTCTTGGTGAAATCGGAGTATTGTGTCACATTTCAAAATGCCTGCGTTTCGTTAAATTTGAAATTTTAACGATGGCACTACAATTTCGTAAAGCAATTTCTTTAGTTTCAGTTTATAGTCTTGATAGAACTTGCATTGTTTCAAAAAAAAGATGAATTTATTGCGCTCACTAAATCAAGTAAATGGCCATATTCAGGCTACCAAACATGAGACAAAGCACTTAACGGCACTTGTTTGCTTTTTTGGTTGTCTTTTTTCAGGCTATTTCCTCACATGTACGCCATCATAAAATCATACGAGATGTGCGCAATGACATGGAGACGGCCATTGTGGGCATACACTTTGTTGTGACCGATCAGCATTTTGTCCAAGGCAAACTAAAGGTAAGTGACAGTACAAACAATTTGGATTTGACCCAAAAAGCTGACCCAACTATGTACAGTTACGCTGCAGTGCCCAGCTGCATGATGTGTATTGGAAGACTACCGAAAAAACTATACTCGAAGCGGATCCTTTTGGCAAGTACGGCACCGGAGTCAGCGGGAACCGAGTCAGTCCGGACGAGCTCTATGACCAGTATACGCTGCATGAGGACGAACAGTTTCCCAACAACAAAAAGAACAGTTATCTAACGCAGCTGCAGGGTAAGTATTCACTAGCCAATTAGCTGCACCAACACACCTGCCCAACTTACGCACACAGACACAGTTATACACACATACACAGCGTCAGGCGCACACAAAGAACTACATGACATGCATCTTGTCTCTCTATTTCTCGCTAGACCTTCTCTTTCCTTCTCTACCCTCAGGCGAAGAAGAAGATGGCGCTGGCGCGGAAGATGGCGGCGCCGCCTGGCTTGGGGCACGAAATGTCAGCACTTGCAGCGCTTTGGCAGCGGGTGCGCCGCTGCTGACGCTGCTGGCGCTACTCAGCTGGACACTGGCCAGGCAATTAGTGCAGTTGCAATTGCAGTTGCCGTTGGCCAAAGCGCCAACAAAGGTTTGTGCAACAGCAGCCAGGACGACGAACGCGACACAACGGGCGTGTACAAGGCCAGCCGGCATGCGGGCTATGGGCAGGGGTCGAGGGTCCAACGAGGACGAGGGTTGCAGCAGTAGCAGCAGCAGCAGCTGGCAATTAACATGATTCAATTGTCACGCAACTCATGTGCCACACTTCAGGGAGGTAGAGCAATGCAAAGGGGTTGCCAAGGGGGCAGCAAAGGGGGCACCTGTCAGATGTTGAAGTAGCTTTGGTCTGTCGTCTTTGTATGTTTTTCTATGTGAATGAAAGGAAACAGAAATACAGCTGAATTACAAATGAACAGCTATAAAGACAACAACAAATGTAACTAAAACTCTCACAGATCCACACACACACACACATATGTATACATAAACACACATGCAACACTCAAATGTTTCAGCCAGCTCAAGTAACTGGAAAATGCATTTAGAAAATAGCAGCGGAGACGTGAAAAATTCAGCTGAAGAGCAGTTACAAAATATAGAACAAAACAAACAAAAGAAAAACCAAAAAAAAACAACAAGCAAAACAAAAGCGCATTCTATGCTTAAGGTGTAAAAGTTTAAATTATTTATGAAGCTAAAGTTATTTATGATTTCATTCCGTAAAGTTCAGTTCTAATGAAAGGATAAGTAAGTTGTGCTAAGCTTTTCACTTTAGTTCGTAACTTGATAAACAAAAATACTAAAATTTATATATGTATATCAGAAAGTAAATAAAGTTAAAGCTAAAACCAAAAACAAAAGTGTATTTATATATACTATCAATAAATATATATGATTGATATAAAAATGTATATGTACTATAAAAAGAAAATCTGCCTAAATGTAAAACAGAAATTCCCAAAAAGAGCAGCTAGCTTTTAAGTCTAATTGTATTGCCTATATATAAATTAACGTATATATGTATTGTATATGTATATATGAAATAAGAAAACAAATTGTAAATGATAAGTATTTACGGTAGATAATCAGAAATAAAAAAGAAAAACCAGCAAAAAGAAAAATAAAGTTGTGTAATGTTTTGATGATGTGGGGCTTACAAACATTCCTAAGAACAACGATAAAATAATTGTTTGCGAAACTTTCATCACTGATTTGCGCAAAATCGGATGGGAAATGGCATGTTATTACGGATCGTCGAAAAAACCATATGGTCAAAGCATTTGAAATTGAAAAATCATTAAAATCAACATTCACGGGTGTGTGCCAGAAATCTCTAAACGGTTTTGCGAAAAGTTTCAAGAGAATTTAAAAAAAACCATCAATATGATGCTTCTGGCCACAGAAACCGTTTACCGTGTTACGTCTCTGCTTTGCGCTCGCCTCCTCCATTCATTAGGGTGCTCACTACCTGATCCTTCCAGCGGAGACGCGTCGCCCCCATCAACAAACGCCGCAGCAGATTCTTCATCCAATCGCACAACATGACCTAGCCGCTGGATGTGAATTGCCTTGACTATGTCAATATCATCGTACAGTTCATAGAGTTCGTCGTTCCATCGGTTGCGGTAGTCGTTGACAACCTCGGCCTTTCACAACACACTTTCTATCACAAAGTTGAGCGGCTGCAGTAGAATTCATCGCCTTGTCTTAAGCCACGATTGATATTAAAAGGCTCCGAGAAGCTTTTTCCTACCTTAACAGAGCTACCTGTGTTGCTCAACCTCATTTTGCATAGTCGTACCAACTTTGTCGGGATCCAAACTCCGATAGCATTAAATGCAGCTTCATAATCGACAAAGAAATTATGGGTGTCGATTTGGTGTTTGTTGGTCTTCTCCGGGATTTGGTGCAGTGTGAACATCTGGTCAATTGTGGACTTAACAGGCCTAAAACCATAAAGTTCAATTAAATCTTTCAAGAATGGCTTCAGTCTTCGCATATTTTTGCCTTATATGCAATAGAATAAAGACTGATACCGCGGTACTTAGCGCATACCTTAAAGTCATCCTTCTTGATGATAGGGATATAGGGCACCAAGGTTCCAAATATAGGGCATACTCTCGTCTAGCCCTATTTTGCAAAAGAGCTCATGGCCGAAAGTCTTGAACATCTCTGCTGGCAGGTCATTTGCTCCAGCAGCTTCATTGCGACCCTAACTTCGTTCTAGCAATTAGGGACATCGGGAAGTTAAATCCGAGAGTCGTACTGTTAGCATCATTGCCCGTTAGAAAGAGGAAGAATTGTTCCTTTCACCAGCTCAGTGTACCTTTTGCATCCATTATTAGATTTCGCTCAGCATCTTAACAAGGAGACACACTTTTTGGAAGAACTTCCTAACGTCATTCCTGCTCCTGCACATGTTGATTTTCTCTCACTCACTTTTGCTGTTCGCTTTTGTTACGTTTAAAAAAGCGCCTTCGATCGTCCTCATTTGCCGATAGTGATCTTGTACAAATAGCGTAGCGGCTGACTTTGGAGTCCTTCTCTAGGCAGCATTTTTCGCTGCAGTGCTTTCGTGGCACACTTGATTATGCCATTGGTTTTGGCAGTAGCTGTTGGAAAGCAATTACACTATCCGCAGTAGTACGCAAGGAGTGGGATACATTCTTTCAAAGTTCCTCGGACCTTTTCGCATTGGGTCTGTGTTAGTAATCCTATTACAGTTCAAGCTTTAAAAGACATTATTACTCGCGCCATTTGCCAGTTACCGTTTGAAATGCTTTGACTCTCCGAAGAGACCATCTTATCGCACTAATAAATGCGAAGAACTGCACTTCTATATTAATTTTTCTTTTATTTCAATTTTTTTAACAAACAAGCAAATCTTGCGAGAGTAAGCAAACGGTTTCCAATGAGATGCTCAAAATTAGTCAACATACATCTATAAATAAACACGTTAAGGGAAAAATTCAGAGTGGTAATGCAATAACGCAAGGTTTTTGGGTGAAACCCATACAATTTGAAAGATATATAATATCTATATAATATTATAAATCCAACCCCTCCCCTCCCCCGAGAATAGTTACCGTTATAACGCACATACCCCTCAACACGACGATACAAAAATTTACAAAAAAATTTTATTTGCATGGAAAAAATAGGTACAGGGTATTCCACTGTCGGGTAGTTGATATTAGACAGCAGTGAGAAGCAGTCAGCCGTAATTGCGTTCCCTACAATATTAAAGCCGTGTTAAGTAGAACGCTTTGTAAATTGTACTAATGCTATGTGAGCTATATTCCGATCACTATTTTCATTATATAATTAAAACTATCTTATTTTTATATTACATATACTTATAATAAACAATAATTATATCACATTATTACCTTTTTGTTCTGTTTACCATTCAAGCGTGTTTTTTAGTTTTTTAAACTATAATTTTTTTCCTAACTTTGCACGGAACTTAATCGTCTGTGAAGACTTTTAAGAGAGAAGTAAGCGTAAATGGTACCTGAAATTCATTAAATACACTGAAATGCATGTGTGTCACCGATGATTAATTGTTAACTAGAAACATAAAAAATATGCTAATATTCTTCAACCCAAATATTCTTATCATATACACCTTTCGAATCTTCTTCTTCTCAACTGGCTATAACAACCCGCCATCGGATTACGGCCTGATGTAAATACATTCTTTTATTGGAATTGTGTGACTACAGGTATCAAAAGAACCCAATGTCACTGTTAGTCGCCCCATACGACATGCTTTGAACTGCTGAAGTGGTACTCTCTAACCCGAACACCTTTCGAATCTTGTTCCCATAAAGGTCTCATAAAACAAATGCCCGCAGACCACATGAAAACATAATTAATTGACTGCATTTGGCAAATTTCTCAGACCAAATGAAATTAACCGCATTAACACTCGTCTGACCCAAAGACGGCCAGCTGGTCAATGCTCATGGAGCAAGTTCCGTGGGCCCCCAAAATGCGCAGCTTCTATGACAAATGGCAACAATAAATGCGACGGGCCAGAAGCGCCAATGAGCAATTAGACGGTGGGAGCTCTGCTTATGGCGCCTGCAATTAGCATAACTAAAACGCTCAATTAAGCGCCTAAAATGCTGCAGCACAAAACGTTGCTAAGTAGCAAAGTGAGAGAGCCGCTGAGATAGGTAGCTGGCAAGAGAGGGAGAGCGAAAGTGAGCGCTGCCACTCAGTGGCCATTTGTGTTTGGCGCTCTTGAGCTAATGCAATTTTGCACCTGCCTCGTTTTTGTTGTTGCTGCTTTTGTTTTATTACATATTTTTTGTGTTTCGCTCTTCTTTTTCGCTTTTTCGTTGCTTTTGCTTCGCTAACTGTAAAGGAAAAAAATGCCATTGTCTTGCTGCGTAATGTTTATTTTTAATTATATTTTTTTTCTTGCTTTGTCTATTCTTTTTTTGGGTTTGTTTTTTTGTTTTGTTTTGTTTTGTTTTGTTTTTCGTTTCTTTGCTCTTTGCTTTTTGAACTGTGTGTGTGTGTGTGTGTGTGTGTATGTGTGTGTGTGTGTGTGTGTGTGTGTGTGTGTGTGTGTGTGTGTGTGTGCGGTTTCATTGTTTGCGATTTGTGGGTGTAATAAACGTTAATGGCGGTTGACCACCAAAGAGAAATTACGGCACTTCGTTTCGGCCACATTGTGCGCGCTTGTTGTTGTAATGTCTTCTTGTTGTTGTTGCTTTTCTTCTTTGGCACATTTTCTTGATTAGCGCCGTTTGTTTGTTGTCCGCCCTGGCATTAAATTTAATTGGGTTTATTTAATTGAAGATTTGTTATCAGCTGTTTACTGCTTAATTATTTCTTTTTGTTTTCCGTTTTTTTACATTTTTTTTATTTTTTTTTTTTTTAGAAAATTTGCCTTTTTTGTCTGCTCCTATCTTCAATAGCTTAGCAAACAATTTTTGGCATTTCAAGCGTAACTTCTTAAGCACTGCCAAAAGCGGCTAACAGCATTTAACAAATGTTCCTGGTACGTCGAACAGAACCAAAAACTGCACGCCAAAAGTTTCGACTCTTTAGACTTAAAAAAAAACTTCGTCTTCCCAAGAAAGTTGTCTGTTCCTGCTTACAACAACAGCGGCAGCAAGTAAAGCGGCTTTTAAATATTTAAAAATATATATATGCATGTAAAGAAAATAAAAGAAAAGCGGCTAAAACTACTGCAGAAGCGAAAAGCAGCACAAAATGTTGGAGCAAGTTGGCTTGGCTTTTCACTTAGCGACAAACGGCAGCAGACAACAGACAACAAATTTTGTTGCTTTAATATGAACTTTCGAATACCCTTTTTATAGCTGACTACATGCCAAAGCCAAATAAAAGCACAAAAAGTACAAAATAGTTTAGTTGTGTGCGTGTAACTTTTTAATTCAATTTTACACAATTTTCGCTCTTAACTTTGCATTTTCGGCTAAAAGAATAGCAAATTTAAGTGTAAATGTGCTCTTGTGCTTTGCACAAAGTTCTTTGAGAAACCCGTTCTCTTTAGCGGGAGACTTGAACACGACCCACAAGTAACTTTAATGTGTACGTTCTTTAAAAAGAACGAAATAGTTAAAAGATTTACTCACGAGCTGAATTTTGTTAGATCAAAGCTGGGTTCCATGTCTCAAAAACGATCGGTTCACAAGTTAAAAACTATGTTGGCGCTTGAATTTAGGTTCCAAAGACTCTCTCTCCCTCTGGAGCTCAGAATGTTTTAAGGTAAATTTCCAAATTATAAAAAATTGTTATAAAAAAAGGGATTTTCAATTGGCTTTGTTAGCAAAATTATGAATGCTGGGAAAATTGTTTATTTGTGATTTTTTGACATCTAAAGGCAAGGAAATATTCCACGTTTGTTTTATGTGCTGCTTAGGTTATGTTGTTACTGCTCTGATGTTTTCACATTATGCCAAGTTCACATAAGCTGGGCGTCCTCCAGTAAGTGCTCAAGTTTCTCTTACTTCTTTTTTATCACCTAATAAAATATGCAGTATCGGCAAGTTTTGTTTTTTTTCTTTTTTCAGCGATCGCTTTTTTTGCTACTTGGTAGTATTGCTTTTTTCCAGATTTGTGCCTCGCTATGAATTCCTATATATACATATATGTCTGCACTCCGTAATCTACCGAATACTTCAGAACGAAAAACGCATATGTATTCTGACAATGTGTACGCGGTACTACAACTCCGAAGCCGGTGCCTTGGACCAGATGCGAAAATTAGGCCTTGTCCCAAATGTCATAACCTCTTAAAAAGAGCTTGAGCCCTTCTGGTTTTCTTTTACTAGCTATTCACGGAGGTAGGGTTTTTTTAGAAAAACTTCTTTAGTTGTATTCACGTAATTTGTATATGTTTAAAATGCCAACGGTAACTAGCGAAGGGAATGTGTTGCACAGATCCTTTCACTTTTCTATGAAGCAAGATTGCCAGGAAGTATACGATATAAGCTGCTCTTCAAATTTATATTGAATTATGAGATAAATCAAAGACGTTAACGGGCTACGAAAAAAGAAACAGATTGAAAAACATTAACGAGAAAGTACTTGTAGGTTATAAAGACCCCCTATGGATCCTCTGTTAATCTTAACACCGTAATATGCCCTTATGTCTCCTTAAGTAATTAAGTGAATTGATGATTCCACTTCATACTGGTGGCGCCTCATAGATGTTCTATCAGTCCACAGCATCGTCAGCATACTTTAAGAATTCGCAGCTTGTTTTCTAGCGCAAGAGTTTTAAGCTAACGGAACTCCTAACATAAACGTGTTGTTTGTAGTTACCTAGCTTATTACATATTTAATGTGCTCTCTTAGCCATTTGTTGGCTACAGTGAAACACAGCACATACAAATAGCTAGTCACAAACAAAGTCACACACTCTTCAGCATAATAGTACATATTCATAATGCTGATTGTCCTTGTCATCATCGTCGTCATCCTCATCGTCATCGTCATCGTCATCATCAACATCATCTCAGTTGTCAACGTCGTCGTCCCACTAGCTGAGATTGGAAATTTATTCAAAAGTCTGCGGCCCGAGCCCAGTCAAGCCATAATACTCATAACTTAAGTTTAAAAAGTAGCTGACAAGCGGCTTTGTGTTGTAGTTTATTTTTTATTTTTTATATTTTATACTTTTTGTGTGTGTTGGCAGCATTACAATACATATTTACATAGGCTTCATTTAAGTAGCCGTCGTCAGCGTCTTCGTACTCTTAGTTCTCATCCTTGAGCAGCAACAAAATAAAGTTAGTATAAAAATGTAAATTTATAATACTAAAGGACAAAAAATGAGAGTAAATGTTACTATGCCAAAAGTGAGGCATAATTGAAATTATGACAAAAACGAGAAGCAAGAGTAAATGTTATGAATTTTATACTATATGATTATGCGCAGGACTATCGCCTACAAAGGGACTACTGAAATACGGACGTGCGAATTTAATTATGAGCACGTGAAAGGCATTTTAAATGCAATTATTTCGTTGGTTCGTACAAAAAAGCCGAGAGATCCTGAGATTGCTCATAAATAAGTATGAGCTAAGTAGCTGGAGATGCATATATTTTTCTCTTATGAAAAGCGATAATGTATTTTAAATTCTTTTTATCAAGAATTAAGAAAGTTTTTGTAAACAAATAGGTTAATCAAAGGCATATAAAATAAATTGGTAAGGTGCTTGCACCAGCTCATTTTTAGAATACGTCTAGATGCGTCTATCGTGTCCTTAAAAAGGGTGTCCCCAAGCTGTCCGCTAACTACCATCAGTCGTCTTTCTATTGCATATAAGAGCTCTATCGAGTGTAGTGTGCTGAAGACTGCTAAGTCCACCATCGAGTCCACCCTAAACGCAAAACCCTGGAAAAGAATCCTAATTAAGCACCAACCAACTATATGAGAAACTGGTCTCTATCAGGTAGTCTTTACGAGATAGTTAGAATACAGAGTACCGCTTTTACTAGATGCTAGTTTTAGATAGATAATAGCGGTAAGTTTGGGCATGAAATTGGTGCATCAGTGCCAACATTGACTATATAAGCCGTGCGCTACTCTAAGTAAGGGTTCAGTCGCTTTTTGGAGGCTAGAGAGTCGTCATGGGCAGTCGGTCATGTCATGGTCGCAAACGGTTATGATTTTTGAGCCCAAGATCCTGGCTATCAGTAAAAGAACCTCATCCACGGCACAAAAGGTGCGGGTGTTTAGCAACTATGGCCGGAGGCTTTAACAATATTGTTATATGTAAACTTTAGAGAGCAAACTTTTAGGGAAAAGACCTATATAGGTATAAATCTATATATTTAAAATTAAACAATTGATGTATTTATTAGTCAGAAGTAAATATAAATTTGTTATGAGCGGACACTGGACAACCGTCTGAGTTACTCCAGTAACCACCGAAGAGTTAGGTATCACTGCAAAGTTGGTACGACTATGCAGTATGACGTTGAGCTTCATCAACAAAGGAACAAACTCCCCAGATAATGTTGATACCAAGCAATGCGATTACCTCCCCAGCAACCTCTTTATCTTTGTAATGGAGATTGTGGTGATATTAAATATTAAATTCTAAGAGTGTCCAGTTGCTCGCATTCGCAGATGATATTGAATCATTGTTCGTACTAAATGAGCAGTTACCGGAGCCTTAGCGGGTATTAAGAGAGCATCTGCCAGGCGGAGTCTGTTTGTAAATAAGACGAAGACAAAGTATATCTTTTCTTCGAGCAGAGAGCCTGCTGTCTGACTCTCAGATTAATGTTATCAAGGATTGTGTCTACATTGGCATCACTGTCAACAATGTAAACAGATGTCATAGTGGAATCAAGGCAAAAATAACTTTTGCCTGGCTGCAATAATATAATGGTCGGAGTTGATGTTGACCCCTATAAACGTACAGACATCCAACTCACTGTTTATTTGGTTTCCATTGATTACAACAAGGGGACGTGGTTCTACAGACAATTTCGTGCTGCAGCGAAATCAAATTGCCTTAGGCCGTTGTTCGAGATGGTCTAGTATAGGCTGAATTGTTCGACTGTAGGACCGCAGACATGCTCTCTTTAACCCTACCATCAAAATTGCCTAAAAGCGAAATTCATCTTTGGGCGCATCATCCTTGACCTGATTTTAAAGAATTTCCTACTTTTCAGCATCCCCGCCGGCTCGAACGCATCTCTTGGTTGGCGGCTATATCTGCATTGCACATCTTGAGAGCTTCTGTTAATTGGGAGGCGGCACTATCCCATTTGTTAAGAAGTCGCGCGTTGTTGGATCCTGACGATCCTGCATGGATCTATACGAAAGCCATCTTAAGCTTATTTTTGTTGTACAATCTTTTTGTATGCCCTGCAAGCATATACAGCTCTCAACTAGTTTGATCCAACTATATCTTTAATTCTTTGAAAAAAACAACAAGATAATATATTGCACACAAATACATTGTTATGTCGTGTTTTCTCTTCTCTTCTTGGAATCAGCTGTTATGATAGCATCTATTAACTCGTCGAATGTCGACGACAAGGCGTTCGCCAGTTAATGTAAAGCCATGTGAGCGTAACAACATCCGAGCACCACACCACAATAGCATGACGGCATACTAGTCGGTCTTAGCTCTATATCTAAGCGTTCGGTCGAATGCGCTTGTCGGGTCGTCTCCGCAAGCGCTTCGCCTAAGGCTTATTTAAATGGACGCATTTCACTCCGGTGTGCCTAGCATTTGTAAGTGTGTGCTATCGATGTGCCTACTTTGTGTATATGTGTGCTATCGGCCTAGTTGTTTTTTTTTTTGATTTGTTTATTTTATTGGTTAAATCTTCGGCTAATTTACAAAAAATGAACAAAATTTTAATTGGACAATATCTCTGATCGAGCAGTCTAGTCCTTTAATTTAAGGATACATTCTTTCTTTTTTAGAATTCTTTTATTGTGTTGACTACATATATTATTTAGTATTATATAAACATAAGGTTGCAGAGAAAAATGAAGAAAAAAAACAATGCATCAATAATTGGTGTGCCTAGTTGTTTCGTTGTGTGCGAGTTTGCTTTTTGTATTTTTATAATTTCCAGTCTCAGATTTTCAAATTTTCGATAATTATCAATATTATTGCGAACGGAACTGAAAGACGTGGCTCTAATCCATTGTAACTAGCACAGAATCCATGTACAGGGTGTGTATAGAACCCTTGTACAGGGTGTCAACATTCAAGTACCGACCCTTACCTGATAAAGTAATGAAAAAAATAGCGGATTGAACAGGAAGACATGGTTTTAATGATCGGTCGTTGAAGTATCCATGATATCAAATGTTTATCTTATATTCATTTAATTACGTTTTTCTGAAATTCGAAACAAAAGTTATACAGAAGATGGTTGGCTTGTATAAAAATAAGGAATGTTGAAGCTGAAATCATTTAACATTTAGGACCTATTTGCTTATGATGAATTACTAATAATGATGAGACAAAAAGGAGGTACATCTTATCGCGACATGTTGGGCAGAATTCGTAAGGATGTTATTACCAATATGATGCTCTACAAAACCATGCCATTTGGGACAACTATTTTTACAAAAAATGTCAAACAAAAACCACATCCATTTTGTATAAAAGTATTAGTCGGGATCATAGAACTAAACGTGTCGATAAAGCCATGCCTGTCTGTTCAAGTTGTCGCACAGCAACCCCACCACCCGCAGTACAGGTACCTTGATTTTGTTCACATCCATTTTGAATACAAGCTCTAGAGGGGATCATAGAACTGAACGTGTATGAGGTGGGTTGTCGGGTTTTTGGGAAATCGGAAATAGGAGTCCTATAGCGCATCAGGTTTTGCTTTCGTTTTACGTTTTTGTAGCAAAACTTGGGATCCGACAACGTTTTTAACGTGTTTTTAATGTCATAATTATTACAATAAGGCAAAATGTATGTAAATATAGAAAATCATGCTTATTTCAAATATAAAATAAGCTTTCCGCTTTCCTTGTACTGTGTATTTTTGCTTTCCCCCTTTAGTATATGGAATTAAAATGAACTATTTTGGGAATTATTATTACTATAAAGGTAATCATAAGCATTTTACATAAATTATTTCCAACTTTGTATAAATCTAAGCATTAGCATTAGAAGTTGCACCAAATGCAACTCTGGCATACAGAAAAGTCAAATGCATTGCAAAGCGCAAAAACTTTATTTTCGCACTAAGTCCTAATGCAATGGAATTTAATAAAACGCACATATTCCGAATAAACAAAACTAACTATTCCATTTGAAACTCTAAAAAAAGTGGTTAATGGCACACGCAGGTAAGCACAGCTTGAAGTACACACACAGATGAATGATATTGAATGGTGTTCCGAGTTCCGAGTTTTCCTAGGGTGTTTCCAAAGAGTTGGAGGTGGCTTCTGGCAAGTGAAAAGCCACAACATCAACTGACTGACAAACCTCAACATGCCACTAAAAGCATAATCATGCACTTAACTAAAGCCAACGTGAAGTTTATGTGTGTGAGTGTGTCTCTCTTGCCTTCTCTCTCTCTGTCTTTCTCTCTCTGTCTCTCTCTCTCTCTCGCTGTCTTTATAACTCTCTATGTGTTTGGGAGCAGATGTTGTTTGATTGTGTTGGTGAGTGTAATATCTATGTATTCAGGTGTAAAAGTAACGCACGTAGAACTTAAGTCATCATCATACAAATAAAAATTTATGACTTTAAATGTGTGTGCGTGCTTGTGGTTCCACGTATACACACACTTACACACACACACACACACACACACATGTACATCCACAAATGTAATACCTTTTCAGTTTGTAAGAACATGAGAATGTTTGTAAAAATATCACACTATTTAAAGTTCGTCTGAAAGTCGAGACATTTTTATAACTTCAACTCGGACCACAAGCTGAGCTTCAGGTGATAAATTGCTTTAATAGAGATTTCAAAAGAGTGTGCTAAGTGAGCTCTAGCAATAAGTAAATCATTGGTTTGTTGATTCTTTTTCGATTAACTTAAAATATGACCAAAAATATGTTTATAAGTGTTAAAGTGTTTTTTAAAGAGCTCTTTGCAGTAGGGCGAGAAAATTTGAGCAACAAATCCCAGTATAGTGTAGAAAACTTTTATGAAGAGTTGCTGAGGATTTTAGCATATAGGTTGGCTCATAATAAGGTTTTATGAGCATGACTTTGGACAACTCACGATCCAGATTAGCTCAAAAGGATAATAACAACTGACGAAACATGTACGTTTATGATAACGACTTAAAGCTCAATTTGAAGCATTTGCTCACTCTTTTCTTTTTTTTCGGAGTCTTTCGCTGTTTACGTGAAGCAAAACGGATTCAGGGAATTCGCAAAGTATTGAAAAGAATCATCCAAAGAATATGTTATGCCACAATTTAGTTCAAAAAACTAATACTTAAGCTAAGGTCAAACGGGCCGATAATCAGCATGCCGACACACAAAAATCATGCAAATTAGTCTGCAACTTATCTAACCCGAATAACTTCTGCCGAAATGAACCAGGTAAGTCGATTAAACTATTGTCGGCACCCCTTATTCAGAACTTTTAACCACCAAAGACATTAATCGCTGTTTGTCTTTGTATTCATTCAACGTCAACTTTTTATATCGACTGTAATATCAATTACTAGCTGGTCAACTGGTCCCATATACATATTTCACAGTTGGGACCGTCTTTTGAGAAGAAAAGTAGATTGCCGACCGTTCAACCACGATCTGGTGAAGGGAGCGATCAGGGGCTGAGCACCCAAGTACCCATATGATTCTTAATGCTACGTCTACTTCCGTTTCGTTGAGTTTTGTACGCGCTTTCCAATCGAGTTCAATAAGGAGCGAAACAATTACTATTTTGCCTAGAAAAATAAAAAATTTGTTCGCTTAAAATAATCAAAGTACATCGGCAAGTTTATTTCAAAGGACGATTTCTTCAGCAGGAAACCCTTGAGGAGCTGTTGAAACAGATTCAATAGTTTCATACTCTGGATGGTACTTTTCGAGCACGTGATCAACTTTCAAACCACGTTGTTCCAAGTTGCAATAGTGCATTTAATGAAACCATTGACACATTACAAAACGTCTTACTATGCCAAATTTTATCGGCATTTCCTTAATAGTCCAATAGATTTAACCTCGAAGCAAATGTTGGTTGAAGTCATCGGTTTCTCATTCTTAAGTTATGTGTGTGTTTTGAGATATACAATGGATTTAGTCACGATCTCTTCCTCAGGATCCTTTGCTCATAAACTGGCCGTAAAATAAGGAGCAGCCGTTCTTTTCTGCATCCAAAACTCGCAACATCAATGGGTGGTCCCTAGCAGTAGTAATTTCAATGAGTCTCTGTAATAGTTAAATTTGCCGGGATAATTGGCCTTCATGGCCAACACGCTTAACAACCTGGCTCGGCCCTATTTTGCACTCTACATTTCCGGCCATATAAAGTTTCATTTCACTTAACCGCTTAGCGGCATGCTAACTTAAAGCCATAAAAGCAGCGGCAACAAAGCCAACTCAGCTGCAACAAGCAAACACAGATACAAACACGTGAATACATACTAGCGCACATTTTCAGTTGCCATAAAGTGCATATTATCCAGACTTACGCACTGCCATATAATACCTGCTCCGGCTCTGGTCTCCGACGCGCTGCTCCGCTTTGCTCTGCTTGATAAACTGTAAGCCACAAATTTGCATACGCGCCGACGGCGACAACTCTGAGGGCTAAGGAAAACAATTGCAGCGACGCGGGGCGTTTCGGGAAGCAGCTACAAATCGCTATTAAACGCACTCTGAGCCAAATGGCTGGCTACATAAAAGTGGGCGTGTCAAAAGCTACCCAGTCGGACTTGGCGGAAGTTGCGCTTTATGGTGGGTTGTAGTCTGTAGTCTGAAATAATAAGGTTTTCAAAGACCATAGCAGATTTTAAGTCCTATATTGGCAGTATCTCAAAACAGAACTCAAAAACTATTCACTTTGGCCCACTCTAGATACCGCCAAATTGAAATTTTTTCATCACTTCGGTATATGATGTTCCATTTGTATGAAAGATATATTGTGGTAAAGTGTTTGACGTGGGCTACATTTCCGTCTGAGATTAGATCTTCAAATCCTATAGATTTATTTTAAAATGTAAGTTAAGTTTCTCAGTAGCTAAGAAATTTTCATAAATGATTCATTTTCAATTCACTTTCGAAATTGGTATGTCAGCGAAACCTTTTTTTTTTTTGAAAATGGCTAAAAACTATATAAAATTTTAAAAATTCCGGAAAAAAATCAATCTTACTATATACATATGTACATATTCGGAAAGGATTAAAATGGTAAAGAAATTAAAAAAACGGTTCAAAATCTACTGTCTTACTTCAGATACTTTACGCGCAGTAAGTTAAAACCGGCTTTTTAACGATGACCTACAATTGTTGTGGTAAAGTTTGAGTTTTGATTCTAAGTTCCACCAGACTTTATAATCAAGGATAGTTCGCTTGCCAATTTCATAGTGACTGTAGCACTGTTTTTCTCATTTCTTTTTCGATCCCACCTTCATTTCGCTTCGTTTCGCATATTTGAATACTGGGCTTACCAAAACGGCAGCAGTGCCTATTTGGTCCTGTCAAAGTCCGACTGGGTACAGCATCCATCTTTGTATATAAGTGCAAGTACTTTGTACAATAACTGACACCAGTTGCACCACCAAAGGCAGCTCACTTTGTTGCAACAATTTGCGCGCTCAAGGCGGCAAAGACAAGAAGGACAACGAGAGATCGGGACAACGGGGCACCAGGACATCTCTGCTTCATTGCATTTAATTCATTTTTATTGCAAAAGCTTACAGACAGATAACGCACCAAGGGCAACGGAGAAGCACTGCACCACTTTCTGCACCACTCCAGGACCGCACAGCAGCTCTTTAAAATTATATTGGCGAAATTTTATGCAGTTGCAACTCCTGCTGCCTGCCCCTAACACGGCCAGCTGCCACTATCGTCTTCAGCGTTTTATACAAAACTTTTAACAAAGTATGTAGCTAAGGCGCCCTGATAGTAGCTAGGAGCCAGGAGACGGCTGCTCCTTTATAGCAGAGCAACCCAAGCAGCTGCTGCTGCAAGTTTTGAGCAAGACAGGTTGAGTTCACAAATGCAGACAGGCATTTTGATGAAGCTGCTTTATATGGGCTTGAGGTTGGGGTTATCACACTGGGTCGGAGTCTGGGACTGTGACTGCTACTGGGTAAAGTAGCAGCTGAAGTACATAGAGCACACGCTGGCTGGCTGGCTTGTAACATAATTTAAATAGCATGTAAATTAGACGGAAGTCTAAAATGAGTGCATAATGTCTGCTAAAAGTGTTCTAAGTGATTGTAATTTAGGAAAAGTTGCCCGGCATCGTTTTCGTTGTTAGCTCTTCCATATTCCGGCTCAAGTATATGGCGCAATTTGTATGTACTCTGCGCATGGCTGTGAGTGTGAATGGTTAACTCTTTTGGTTGTCTAAAAGTCTGGAAGTGGTTTAAGAAGTTTATCATAGTCAATTGCAATGTTGAATTGGGCGAAGGCAGGCCAAATTGTTGCTTAGATTAACTGCTCAAGTTTTTGGTTAAGGTAATTTAATTTAACTAATTTGGGAAAGAAGAAGGTATAAGCTATAATGCTGATTTTAGAACAATCAGAAACGAAGCTGCAAAATTAGTCATGTCCATCTGTATATAGCTTTTGACATCAGGTTTTCAGGCAGATTCAAAGAGTCCGTTTACATTCCTCGAAAGGTTTGAAGAAAAATCAATATCATCAAAGATAAGTTGCTTACACTATGTCTCAGCACTTTCTAGGGTATGAGGTTAACTCAGCATACCTTTTTTGAAAGATGATAGCTTAGTGTGTTGTAGTAGAGCACAACTTATAGGTAACCCGGGATTCAGGCTCAGCGACAAAATCCGCAATATACACGGTCGCAGTTTGGTATCACTGAAAAGTTGGTGGGACCTTAAAAAGAACCCCTCTGAACCAAAGACGCCGTTGCCCCCTTCTGTGACCTTATCAACATTGCGACGGAGAATCTGTTGCGAAAGTTAGAAATGCATTGGAATGGAACACAGGTGATATCGATATTATTGGTCGTACTAAACGAGCAGTTAGCGGAGCTAACCTTGTGGGTGGTGAAAGAGAACCTTCCAGGGTGGGTCTGGTTGTAAACGAAAGGAAGACAAACTATATTTTTTCTTCGAGCAGAGAGACGCAGCGGTCGGCTACCTTTTCACCAACACCATAATGAAATTCGATGTCAGCATTGGGAGCGGAGAACCACTATTGTACATAGGTATTTTTTTGGTGTTAGTAAGGCAAATATGTAGTAGGCACCAATCTCGCAAGATGAAAAACTTTATAAGATGCTCGTCTTTTAGGTTTGGCTTTATGCGCTGAAGTATGAGTGATGACGCAGTCTACTATTGTTTTAGCGGTAAAGCTGACCGATCTCATCAACCCATAGTATCGACACATTTAGATGTACATGAGATCTCTTTCAATTATAAGCCTATCTCTTGCATCTGGAACACCTCCAACGATTATACTTACATAAAAAGCTTGAATCTCGATGCGGTTTTCTTGTGCGAACACACTCTAAAGCCACGCACATAAATAATAATAATCACCCTCGTATTCATTTATTATAATACATTCAATCGCATTCATGCTTCTGGGCATTTTAAGGCTTCAAAAGAATCCACTTGAACAGCCAATCACTCATTAACACCTGTGCAAAAACCTGTTCAGAAAACGCTTCAGGTTATACTCAATATTGCAACCAACTACTCTTGAGTCAAGTTGCAAAAACTTTGGCAAAACATTCACCGTTGTTTAGCTCACTCTCTCATAATACCTTAAACCCTTAACCCCTTAACCAACGAAACTTTAGCTAAATGCCAACTTTACTTTACAAGTAATTTAAAAAAAGAAAGAGAGCAACTCAACTTTAATCTATCAATAATATTATTACTTGTGCTCTTCTGGCTGCTGCTGCTGCAGCTTCTTCGTCTTCTTTGGAGAACTTGCTCTCGGTACATTCAGTGTATCCGAACGCTTAACTGTCAGAACTTTGTACTTTGGCACTCAGCAAGTAGCTGCTTGTGTAATTCCTTAGGTAAATTTATAATTACTGTAAGCAACTTGAACTAGTTACGGCTGCAATTGAAGTACTACACATTCCCTTGTTACCCCGTTTCCGAACCCACACCCCACCACAGTTTACGGCAGTCCATGCTAAAAAAGTTGTATCCACTTTGGTTCGTTACCGTCGTGTCCAGGCAATCTAATTTCCATTTGCCAGCAGAGTGAACCAACATCCAGCCAACACCCGTGGTTCATTCCGGAAAGGTGCTCCTCTTTGGGCCCTGCCCTCCGCACACTTTACTACTGCTTTGCTTTTTCATTAGTTTTCATTTTAAGCACCTGAACGAACCACTACAGAGGCAAATGAAAGTTGTGCAAATGAAGTGGCGGCAGTTTTGGGCGCCAAGTCGTGAGGGCGCTGCATTTGTTTAGAGCGTTCGAGTATGTACTCATAGTTGCAGCTGCAGTTTCAGTAACTTTGTTTTTTTTTTGTATTTTTTTTTATTGATATTGCCGATGTGCTGGCTGGCCTTTGCCTTAATGCAATTTAATGGAAATTTAATTAAAAATTTAGCATACATTCGGGAGCAGTGCATTAACCAAATAATTTATGTCACGTCTGACATTTTAATTATGATTTGCTGCCTGAAACAATAAATATGCAATAAAAAATAGCATATAATTTTTGTTGCAACAATCGTGGCAAAGAATTTCATTATGCTCTTTATAAATTTTTTAAATTATTTATTACCATTTGTTTTATTTTCTCTTTCATGTGATTTTTAATATTTAATGGCATATTAATGGCATTAAATTATATGTTAACACATTCTGTGTGAAAAAATAAAGCAAATAATCTGTTGTAAAAAAAAACAATTGCACTTAAAATGAGCTTAATTTAAAGGCATTAAGACTCAGATACTCTACGAAACACGGAGTTGTAAAAGAACTATAAAATCGTTTCGTTTTTTTTTGTAGATGCTATATAAGACACAAGGAGTTCTTTCTAATGCCTCATTTTGCCCAGCATCAATATCGATTTGAATCTGAGCAGAAACAATTTCTTCACTTTTCCTTATAGATCATTCTTCTCGTATCCTGTTTTTGGACTGTCTTTAGCGATACTTTTCTGCATAAGCTAAGTTATAGATGCAAACTCCCATTCAATGCTCCTAAAGAAGGTTTGTACCCTTAGTTCTGAATAGTAGAAGCACAACAAACTAAGCCTTGCATGTCGCTTGTACTTTTAGAGGATTTAGTTAACGGGCCTTTCAGGCCCGAAGCACCACTGATACGAACCAGTCAGTTATTTTGCGAATGGCTTTTGTTTTCATACAATTCGCTCTTTAGGGTATTATATGCGAAAAAAAAACCAGATATCCCGGTAGGACAGAGGACCCTAAGGTTCCAACCATCGGCCATTCTCTTATCTAGCCACATTCTACAAAAGGACTGGTGTTTGGAATTGCCAACTCAATGCAGCTAGTTTTTAACAACTTATCAGGCAGGTCATCTGCCACGGGTGAGTTGTTCTCTCAACAACCTAAATGAACACTGTGCATCCACTATCAGGTTTTCCTCCGCGTCTCTACAGAAAGGCGCAGCGGTACAAAATCTAAAGACGACTGGCATTTTTTGAGAAAAGCGTCTAACATAATTTCTGCTCCTGCGCATCTCGATCTTCTCAAGCTCGCCTGCGTTTTTTACACCTCATCCCCCGATAGTGGTTTCGCACAGATCGCGTAGCAGCCGACTACAGGGTCCTTCCATAGGCGGCATTCTCTTGGTTACTCGGCTGTGATCTTTGCCAACAAATTAGATTGGTAGTAGTATGCAAGGAGTGGTACATACGCGTCAGGGTCGGATGCAAGTTGAGCGGGCAAGGCGTCGGCAGTCTGTATGTATGGAAGTATGGGAACCCTGGCAGCAAAAAGATTGTGGTGAGAGTGGTCATTATGAAGATCCAGCGCAAATTATGCATGCCCTCGACTAATCACAATGTGATTAATTTGGTTGCGTATATATTAAACAAAAAACAGTCAGTTTACAACAGTAGTCGTGTGGATAACAGATTCCTAAAATTTGGTACGACGGACTACAAAGTTTTACGTTGTGGCTAAGTTAATTAGCCCTGGACCGTTGTTCGAGGTGATCTTGGGAAGGCAGAATTGTCCGACAGTAGGACCAAAGATACGGTCTCTTCCAGCTTTCAAAGCGATTAAAATAGACGATTTTAATATAATGGGCTGGGCAGCGTTCATAGACAGACTCAACTCTTTAGTAGAACGAATCTTTGGTCGCACCGTCCTTGTGTCTGTCGGGTTAATTGGGTAGCGGCACTATGCCTATGCGGGTTTGAAACCTTACCTACAACCCATTTACTTCTCTGCTTATAACTCCAGTATTCTTGCCCCGTGTGGTGAGCGGGTTAGAGAATACCACCTCAGCAGGTCAAAGCTTGTCGTATGTGGTTCCTTTCGAGACCAGTAGAACAACCCCAGACCTTAAATATATATAGGGATTATAGATTTCTGTATTTGTATATAACAGGCGGGTGAGTGGTGAGCGGGTTAGAGAATACCACCTCAGCAGGTAAAACCTTGTCGTATGAGGCGACTAACAATGACATTTGGTTCTTTTGAAACCAGTAGAGCCAACACAGGCCTTAAAAGGGTCGTGCGCAGGGTTTGGGACTCACCATGTAAAACCCCAATTCCAATGAAAGAGTGTATTTACATCAGGCCGTAGCCCGACAACGGGTTTAACAAACTAAGCTCAAACAACTGTCTAACCTGCTTAGCTACCTTATCTACTTAAATTTTAAGGATTAGAGATTCCATTTGAAGTTTTGCTCTGCTTCACAGTCAGTCAACGCATGAAAATCCAATTAATTTTTCTATCAACCTTATGTCCGAGTTTTTGTAATAACCTCCACAGACTACACCCAAAACAACAACTACAGTTGGGCTACAACAACAACAACAACAACGGCAAAACATGCAATTAGTCAGAAATTTAACACAGTTCATTGAGCAAAATTCAACATCCAGCCTAATGACATAATTTGCCAAGGACCGAATTTAGATAATTCTACTATGTGCTAGAGCCAGAGGCAGGCCCATGTCTTGCTTACGGTCAATTCAACTAATTGTTATAGGTTTTGGCTACAAGCATGAACAAACACACAAACAAACAAGAGCAGATAAATGCACACAGATACGCACAAACACAAACACAAGCACACACACACACACTCAAATTCATATACAGTCAAACCTGCAAAAAAAACCTCCTTAAGTTGGACACTTTTCAGCGAAACCAAAATATGTTAGTACAAAAACTAAAATTTTTCCCTGCCTAACTTGCACCTGCATATCTTGTAAGTTGGCCAAGGTTAGTTTTTGAGCGTATTTTGAATTTTGGCAATGGATTTGAACCTGGAAAAGTTGGCCACCTTAAAGCCAAGGCAATTGTATGTATGAAAATACAATGACTGCATTTTCGCATCATAAATATAAGCCAAATCAATGGCAACTGAACGAAATTGGTTGGAAATGGAAATTTGAATGAAATCTTTCCAGATGGAAGAAATCTTTTGTTGAAAATCAGAAGACAGAAAGGCAAAAGCTAGAATTAGAATTTGAAAGCAATTTTGAATTTAAAAGAATGTACAGTAATCTTAAAACAAACTTCGACTGCTTTGCAACTATGTATTAAAAGTTTCATTAGTTTCATTAGTCGTTTAAAAACACTCATAGTCCATAATATAAAGTTAAAAAATTTAAAGAAACAACATAAAATTACTATAAAACTTATTCTTCTTAACTGGCCATAACAACTCGTGTTATCGGGTTACGGCCTGATGTAAATTTCTTTTTAAATTTTAAATCTTTCATTGGAATTTTGGTTTTACGTGGTGGGTCCCTCATAAGTTGGCTACCTGCATAAGTTGTCCAAAGATTCTTGAGCCGTAAGTGGCCAACTTATGCAGGTTTGACTGTACTTATAAGAAGTGCTTGGTAATAGGGCAATGGCTCTACAAGATGCGCCTGCGGTGAACAGAACGGCAAAAGATTAATGATAAGAAATACACTAATGAAGTTTATTGGATTGTTTGTATGTATTGTATGAGCATGTATGTGTGTGTGAGTGTGTGTGAGTGAGTGTGAGTGTGAGTGAGTGTGTGTGAGTGAATGTGAGTGTGTGTGTGTGCTTGATGATGCGCAAACGCTTAAGCTTAGTCAGCTTGTTGCCCAGCTTTGAAATGTTTTATTTATGAGCAAAGCTGCCACTTAACATTTCTTTCACTAGCTCGCACTCTCGGTCTCTCTCACTCTTTCACTCTTCATCGCTCTGTTTCGCTTTTTTGCATAAAGTGTGAATATTTACCTTGTTATTTTATTACGTGACGGAAATGAACACAACCAAATAAAAATAATAAAAATGGAGAAAGAGAGAGAGAGAGAAAGAGGCGGACAGAGAGGAAACGCGAGTAAAACACTTGCACATAAACAGCGCGAAAACATTGTCACAGCATGAAGTCGAATGTTTTTTATATGCAAAAATATTTCATTTCCTACACGCAGCAAATGAAATGAAATGTTAAATAAAAAAAAAATACAAATGCAACAAAAACAAAAACAACAACAAACAGAGGAAAGAACAAGGAAAATGAGCTACAAAGTATATTTCATATACAACCCAACAACAACAACAAAAACTACAAAGGAAAACCCATGAAGAGCGTGAAAAGCCAGCGAGAAAATATAAATGCAAATAAAAAATCTGCAATAAAAATCTGTTTAACATGAAGTGAGTCGCAGCTCGCCCAAAAGTATGCTACACAATTGCAAGCGCAGTCTTCGGGTTCGTCTCACTGACAGTCAGCTCTCTATCTATGTGTATGTGTGTGTGTGTGTGTGCGAGTGTGTGTGTAACTGTTTCACGGTCGTTCTTTTGGTCCGTTGCTTGGTCGCTTACTGCCGCCATACACTTTACAACTTATGAGTGCTAATAAAATTCACTTGGCATATCCTTGACAATTCACTTCTTATACTACTTTACTCCCTATTTTTATACCCTTTAAGCCTAGGGTCGAGCATATTATAGGTTTGCTGAGCAACAATGCTGCTACAATCGAAGTTTTTGTGAGAGCATCGTATGACATCGACATACTATTTGGACTTACTTTATACAGGTGCGACAACTGCTTTTGGGATTTTCTTAGAATCCTTGTTTTTTAGTGGATGAAAAGTGCCAAAATTCTTGTAGTTTCTGTTTTACTTGCAAGAAATGTGTAGCTGATGTTCCTGTAATGCTCCTGTAATTGATGCATCATGTAGAAACATTTCAAGGCTGATGTTTCCAGCGTTGAATACAAGACTTGCTATGTACAGCCAAATAAGTGAAGAAAAAAGATTAGATTCGATTGCAGGTGGGGCTTTCACAACATTAGGGAGTGATTCAATAAGCTATTTTCATACTATTGAAAATTGGAAAATGATTGTGTTCCCAAAAACAGGAAACTTTTAAAGGCAATTATTTAGTTTTTAGCCGCCTCTTTCAAGGCTGCAAGAAAAGGGTTCATTGCATTAGCTAGTTATTGGAGATAAGAAGTTAATCGCCTACGACAACCCCAGGAAGAATAATTATTATGCTAGTCGGTAATAGTTTATATCAATCATAATTCGAAGCTAAAACTATGCATACATGATAAAGTTAATCAACAATAGAGCTTATTTAAAAATTATTTGGAAAACCTTAAATGGTAAGTCTTATCACACCCGCTATATTCTTCGAATTGGTTCAGCTGATTACGCTATGCAGCAACTTGAATCTCAATGCAAGTACTATCGCTAGATCCAAACTCGCAATCAAATAAAGGTAGACTAAAACAATCTGAGAATCATTGAACTGAAATTTAGAAAGACCCTGATGGTTTCTGGATGCTTAATCGTGACAAATCATTGTCGTTCATAAAGTAAGATAGAGGAGAACCTATCTATAGAAACTTGTCAAACATATATAACTTTTTCTAGGGTATCCCACTGTTGGTTATATCGCCCAGTGTCCGTATTATATATTTTTTTTTTTGTGCGTCAAGGTGTGTGTGCTTCGATAAAAAAAAAATGAGAGAATGAAGTATGAGTGGGGCGTGGCAGCTTATGACCAGGATAAGACGACGCCGAGGACGCCGCCTTCTGGACATAAGCATAAAACGAGTAGCGCTTTCATTTTAAAATTTACAATTTATTGCAAACTCAGTGGGTAGTTTGTTGCTACCTGGCAGTGTTGCCACCCAGCTGCGTTGACTTTTATGCAATTTCTGTGATAATTCTTTTGACAAAAGCTTCAAGATTTGCATTGTCAATGAGCATTGGGTTATTGCATAATAGCATTAGATTAGATTTTGGCTACGTTATGCAGATTGGCTAAGCTGCTGGCTTAGGGAAATTAAAGTAAGATATTCCTAGGCATTTCTTTGAGTGTAATAATCGTTAAATTAAAATATGAGTTTATTTTGTCCAATATGCTAGCATTATGAAAAATAAATATTAATTTTGGAATGTGTTGAACAAAAAGACGACAACTCAAAGGAGTATAGCCCGTTAAGCAACTATAGAATGCTCCAGAGGTTTCTAAAACTTTTAGTGCCAAAAATTTCTCATCACTACGCAGAATAACGTTGAGCAACACATACAGTGCCGTAAGAGTAGGAAAGTACCTCTCCGAACCTTTTCATACAGAGCGAGGCGGTGCCATCTAATGCAACTTCTTGAACTTTGCCATGGAGAATTTTTTGCGAAAGGTCGAAGTACATCGGAATGGAACAACATTGAAATATAAGAGTGGAGACGCATACACGATATCACTGGTCGTAGCTTTTACGGTTATTGAAAGAGACTGTACCTCAGATTGATGTCTAAAACGATACTTTTTATGTTAAGGATTTAGTCTATCTTGGCACCAGCGTCATATTAAATAGTGTCACTTTGGTCTAGGTAGCGATATGAGTTGCAGAGACCACCACTCCTGCCAGACGAAACTAACAATCTATAAGACGCTTATACTACTCGTAAACTGGTTTGAGGTGTACTAGACTTGCGTCTCCACAGAATCTGAATAAGACAGTAACAATGGTACCTTGCGTTGTTGATGCACTGCATCGACATGAAGCTTCAGAATGCCTGGAATCTCCACCCTGACGATGGCTGAGAGCTTGATTAGTTGAGATTTAGGCGCAACATTTATACAACGTTGCTGAGCGCCAATAGAAAACCAGCGGCTTATCAACAGGGCCACAGAAACACGCCAGTGATGCCACAGCAAAAACACATCCTGTGTGCCTTTTGCCATCACAAAACTATCACCAATTGCTTCAAATTCAACGTAAGTGCACACCAAAGGTTTTATTTCTTATCATACTAAAACAAAGCTCGTTTATGCCATGAACATTTGGCCGTCAGGAATATTTGGTTGATTTTTTGACAACGTAAACGGTGTCACACATATATGCTTATGAACTCGCACCTAACAAAAGTTGTTTGCGACGGCAGCATAAGGCAAATTATCGCTTGATTCGACGGAAAATTTAGCCATATGTCTGGAGCAATGTAGGCTGGTGTTTTCTTATTGCTATACAAGCAATTGTTTGCCAAAACTTTCTACAGAATTGAGGAAAATCAATTGCTGTAGAAGCATCGTCCTTCAAAACAACAATTCTGCGTTTCACAAATCAAGACAATTACTTAGTGAGTAATCCGTGTTACATCTTTGACTTGCTATCTAATGACTTGACAATCAAATGTAAATTGCAAGTTCAACGTTTTTCGACTTTAAAAGATGCTGTTTAAGCATTCAAAAAGGTAACTTTAGAGGTAATTCGTAGTAACAAAAGTTCCTCAAAACTTAAACATATTTTAATGATGCATTATCGTTCTTTCACTATTTGTAGAAAAATATAAAAAGCAATCCTCGAAAAACTTAAAACACTATTCTTAAAATCGAACAACTATTGAACTTAGCATTTACATTTTCTTTTTTGTGAATATCTAGGAATGTTATGCCTTTATCCTAAAAACACAAAACACTACCAAATAAAAAAATATTCACTGATTGTAGAAATAGTTGTTATCTCTTGTATTAGGTATTAAATGTAGTTATAAGATATGAATAAGAAATATAATGTTTAGTTATACTTAATACTAAAGGTATTGTACAAAATGTTGAGAGGTCCAGAACTGATACGTGATGTACAGCGGTAATCAAAATATTCGATAAGAGTGAGGGAAGCATTGCGGAACGAGTTTAAAAATATGCTGTATTCCTAAAAAATCGAGTTATATTTATACGAACCTGCATATTTTTAAACTGAATCACTTAAAGTAAAAAAAAACGTCGAAATTAGTGAAATTCCGTCCGTCTTTACAATTATATGCATCCCATGAGCACTTAATGCCCAAAGGATATCTTAAAGCAAAGGGAACACCAGAAAGCCTTTAAACTATGAAAGAGTGGAAACGAGTAAAGTATGTTAGTCCCTATCGAAAGCCGCGCGCTGAGCGTTTGTGGCCTTACAAAGAGAAAGTCCCCGAAAAGGCAAGCGGAAGTGAAAGGTGTTAATACCACAGCAAATCCTCAGGCAGCAACAGCGCCAACTCTGAGCTGGGCTTAGTTTGGGGTCACGCCGTTTTTGTGCGACGCTGGGAGTGCGGGGCGTGGCTGGCAAAGGCTTTTCCCCTATCTCAAATGGACAGTTTTTCCGAGGCTGAGAGTAGGGCATAAAGTAAGACAGGAAAAAAGAAGCGATTCAATTGCAAAGACAATGAGAGGAAACAAAAACAGTTTGTGTGCTTGTAAGATTTACTTTCACTTGTTTGTGTTTTTATATCTGTGTGTGTTTGGGTGTTTGTGAGTGAGTGAGTTAA
Source organism: Chymomyza caudatula (assembly GCA_035041775.1). Lineage (NCBI taxonomy): Eukaryota > Metazoa > Arthropoda > Insecta > Diptera > Drosophilidae > Chymomyza > Chymomyza caudatula. The sequence continues at coordinate 110,866 of JAWNKW010000039.1, read as the reverse complement.
AGTCTTGTATTGGCAAATGAAATTTCATAGAAGACATGCTAATTGAATTGCATGAAAAGAGATAGTTTTTTCTGTTTTAGCAATTAACAGTTGATGTGTATCGTTTTTGTGAAGGGTTGTTTATGGTTTTGTTGCAAGGATTAGGGTGAGATTGCAAAAAAATAACACAGACAACTTCAGTTAAGCTTCTATGATTTCATTCTTAGATTTCAACACTTTAACTAGAATTGATAAAATTAAACATCTAAAGTTTGAATTTAACAAATTTAAACATATTCTTCAAGTTTTTAGCCAGACAATTTGGAAGTGTAACCTATTCTTCTGTTCTTTCTTCTAGATATGTTTGTGCTCAACTGTAATTCTTTATTAAAATAAAAAGCTGTCTAGTTTCTTGTAAATTCAAATTGTCCATAATTTCCTACCTATTGTTTGTCCATATAACAATTAATAACCACATGAATTTATTTTTTTGATATTTTTTCCATTGAATAGCATCAAATGCAGGCAAAATGAACTCTTTGTTTACTGCTGAAATGTTTGTTTTGTGTTCTGATGTCATTGACTGTATTGACTTTTGAAATACATAATGTAACATATATAGGGCATTCGTTTGCAGAGTTTTGTCACAAAATATTAATTTTTAATAACTTGTCATAGACAAAGATAAATTTTAATAAATTCAATTAATGAATTCAAAAGAATTTCAATTTGAATCATAGTCATAATGCACTTGTATAAATTTATTAGTTTTTTTAATTTTATAAAAAAATTTCAAGGAATTCGTAAATAACTTATTTTAATTAATATTAATGCAACAGTAGCTGCCAACGCTTAAAGGGACAAATAACTCCGGAGCATTCGACTGTCTCATCAGCCATCATCCAACACATGAAGAATGAGCTTCGTGAAGAGTGTTAGTTCAGTCTGTTCTAGATGCTTGTGAATGTTGTTCCTCTACTAGCTACAACAATAACCAACATTAAGATAGGGCAAAACATACAAACGTTGGACCACATTGAGAGCGCAAACAGCAATTCCGTAATAGAAGAGCGGCCAGCACCTTAAAAGGCAGACTGGTTGCTGCTAACATGTATCACCGGTAAGTGCCCAAAAGAGCTAGTAATGGTAGAATCTCCCAGAACGTAGTAGTATCCCATATTCCCTTCCAATCTTGATAGCTGGCCGTTTGGGTCTAATCGAGATCGGGTGTTCCTCCTAATTCGCTTCCACATAATTTGGCTAGAGGGCCCTTCACCTCATTTTGGTCGTCAGCTCTTTGTGTCACATAGAGATTGAGTGCTCTACCTAATACACTTCCACAGGTCGTCGGCTCATAAGAATGCATGGGGACCATGGTCTTCCTTCAACTATCTCGCAGTAGAAGCATGAGAAAGCAGAGTTCAGATCAGGCACTCGACCAGTAGAGATCTGTGTGTGGCTTACCATGAAGGTCATGCACTCTTATTCTAAGTGTGGTTTTAAAATTACCATGTTTAATAAAGATTGCCTTTATGATAGTCTACAATGCACCAATGCAAAACCAATAAATTTTTGTAGCAGATATAAATTGACCCATTTTGAGAAAATGTATATCAATTGGCTACCGGACTGGTGTCTAAGATTAGCATCAATCGCAGTGCCCTTGATCTGAAGCAAAAAACGGAACTAAAACTTTGCACAATTACGTAAGAATTATATTGGCGATATCAAGGAGGACCGCATGGGAAGCGCTTGGCATGAATGCATGCAGTATGGGGGATAATTCCACGCCCGATCTGCCGCCAAAACATTCCGTAACTATATGTATTAGAAGCTTTTTCAATGCATGCCGACTTTTGTAGAAATTGCTTAGAAATAAAACCATTTCGCCTGCCACTTGTGTATATTTGCGTGCTAGCAAACTTTCATTATTATCAAAAACCACTTAAGCTAGCGTCTTTTAACGTAGTAACTTTTAAAGTTTGATTTTTGTTTAACTGTATAAAAATACTGAATGCAATTAATTGGATTGCTACAATTCGTTATTCATTTGAAAATTTTAATTATATGCAATAAATTTTCTAGCAGGAATTTGTTATTTTCGAATGCAAAAATTCAGTTCAATTTCCTTTTGGCGCTAAGGGGCATGCCCCCAAAGCAGAGAACTTAACAAATATTTGCTATGCAAATCAAATGACAGTAAAAGCTGCACTTTCTTTGGCACAATACACTCATAGACACACACACAGACACACACACACAGACACACACACACGGACACACACACACACACACACACACACACACACACAGACACACACACACGGACACACATAACTGTTTGCCGGCTTAGCAAACAACACCCAAAAGCATTAATTAATATTCAAGTGTATGCCAATGCGCTCTCTGCCGTGCTCCTTGTCTCTCGCTCTCTGTCTCCATGCGTCACTTGCTTGCCGTTATTTAATTTCGCCGCTGAACACTTTGAGTGTGCGGAGTCTGTGCTCTGTTCTGGGCCAACATTGAGAGAGCATCCCCTGGGAAACTTATCAGTGTCAACGTTGTGCCAATAAAAACTATATGCAAATATTTCTACAATCAAACAAATAGCTGCAAACAGCAAACACCCAAGCGGTCGACGTTGGCGTCGGCGTCGGCTTTGGCAGCGACAGCGACGCTGGCGTCATTGTCGGCGCCAAAGCAAACAAGACCAAACACAAAACAAACAAGCACATGGCAAAACAAACAATGAGTAAGGATGCGGAGAAAGGGAGAGGGGCAAGAAAGCCCCCGAGAACGAAAGAAACAAAAAAAACATAAATAAAAAATACCACGAGCATGCAGAAATAATGGGCAAAGGAAGAGAACAAAATAAAAAAATTTGATGCAGACAGTCGGGACGGTGCCCGACAGTGGGATACCCTGTAACCATTTTTTCCATGAAAATCAAATTTCATGCCAAATTTCTGTATAGATGCTTTGAAGGGCTTGGGCGTACTAACAGTAAAGGTAGTACGGGGATAAGAGGCATGGTGCGAAAAAAGGTCAACACTGTTTGGTTTATAAGCCTAACGTAACAGATTTGGTTAACATAAATGTTTACTCTAACATTTCTGTAAAAAGTGAAATTCTGTTACAGTTCACGATATGAATCATTTTTACACTACACATGCACAGTAATAATGTTAATAGCTGTGCCAAGTTTCAATTGGGTGGCTTTTATGGTGTGGGTTAAAACCGCGAAAATCTGTCACGGAGGAAGGGGATGAGATATCGACATAATTCGACAAATTGGTATTTGTTCCCGGTATATGCGCATCTTTTGGTAAACAAATTTTTGCTCTAGCTCTTATAGTCTCCGAGAACGCTGCGACAACACGGACAGACAGACGGACATGTCTATATCGACTCGATTAATGCTCCTGACGATATGGTCTGCCACGCCTCTTTCTGCCAGTTACATGCATTTCACTAACCTATAATACCCTCTTACACTTTGTGTACAGGGTATACATACGCAGAAAAGGCGCAAAAAAAAGCAAGTGAAATGGCGGCAATCGTTGGCAGCTTGAAGTAGTAGAAATAGTAGCAGGAATAGCAGCAGCTGCTATTGCCAAAGCGTTGTCCTTGCCACAAGGCGCAACAGTGGCGAAAACAACAACTGCGAGTGTTGGTAAACGGAAAGAGGACCGGGGTTTGCTGAGTGAGAGTTTGTCTCTTAGCTGGTTGCACCCACTTTTCTACTTAAGTTTAACATTGGCTTTGATTTGCCGTCTTAAAAAAAGTAACCACGCATACATATACAAAGTACATGGAAAATAAAATGAAAATGTAAGGAAAACAACGAGAAAATTTGCATAGCTTACTGCAATTTTCCTTTGTGTTGCTTGTTGTTTGCGTATTTGTTTTCTGCGTGCTCATCTATGTCTATTCCCTTGTCTGGTGTCTACAATGTGCGTTTTGCATACAACAAAGAAACAAACCAAAAACAACAAATGCTTTGAGTAGAAGAAAACACTGCAAGTTTCAACTTTCTTTCATACGCCATGTGGGACGCAATTTTTATTCTAGCTTAGATCTAAAAGCAAAGAAAACTTGTTTTAGGAAACGAATGGAACTTAGTTCCTAAAGCTAAAGCCCTCGCTCTGTGTCGCTTTCTCTATCTCTCTGGCTCTCAAAAGTTTCTATTTGTTCTAATGCTCAATGTAAATGTTGCAACTTTCAATTTTTATTGCATACCACAGGGCGCCATTTGCATAATTTTTAATGCCAGTTTGATATCGTTTTTATTTCTTAACAAAATTCGCTGCAGCAAGTGCTATTTATTTAACTCCCCGAGGACACATTGAATGAAAATATTGCATTAATTTTATAATAATAAGTGAGAAATTGAAATGTGATTTTTAAATTTAGAGTTTTGGTTAGGTTAGGTTAAAATGTCTGCCACGCACTTTTCCTGTGACATTGTAAGATCTACGAACCGCACTCCTTACTTTTGCTCTTCCTTGTCTCAGCGGATCCTGAACGTTTTATGGGTAATGGCGCACATGGCACTAGAGCAACTTTTTTTTTTCTTTTAAGCTCCACTTGGCGTTTGTGATTGTATACAACCTTACATCTTTGGTTGATTTTATATCCATAATATTTCTTGATATGGATCCTTCAAGTGGCCAAAGGTATGCGACTTCTTCATCAAGAAGAAGGAGAGCGACAGTACCCTGTCAGGCAAGCTCTTCGGCTATGCAATTACCCTCAATGCCATGGTGTCGCTACACCCATATCTGGCTAATAATGAACTGAGCTATTTTCGGCAAAGATCTGCGGCAGTTTGTTACCTGTATCGAATAAGACGTAAATGATTTACTTGGCTATCACTGTAAATGTTGATATTGCTCGATATGGTTGTTGTGTTGCGAGGACCTCAGCTTGGAATCCACTACAGTAATTCGGAAGCCTGTATCCCTGCCTAATATGCATTAAGAAATTACTTTTATAAAAAAAAATTGTATTCTACTTTTTTTTAGCATATTTCCATAAATGATTCCTTAAATACCAATTTTGAATTATTATTTTGCATTGTAGGGTATGGACAGTGGACGTCCTCTTGGAAATCTAACTAAGATATGCCGCTTGTCATGCAAATGCGGAGTGAGAACTGCATCGAATGGTATGAAGATACAGTCGGTCTCTAGGTCTCTAATTAGCTCTATCATCAGACCAAAAAACAGTCAAATCGACATCATAGACGTAAATAACTTGGACAGCTCGGCACTTAGACTAGCTATGAACTTGGGAAGCAACGCACGTTGCAACTACTTATTGAGGGCAAACATCGCCAGATGAGTACTTTTCTTTATACCTGAGCATACGATAAAGAAGCTACTGTGAGAAAGGTCTTCAATGTTGCTAAAGGGAAGAGACCAGGTCTCCGTTGGAATGCAGACTAAATACCTTTGGTACTAAGGCGCACGCAAGCCAGAGTCGCCTGGAGGAGAGCAAAACATCGGGTTGCCATTGGTGTCGTTCTTCTTCAGATGAAGCATCCTCACAATGAAACAAATCATATTGAGAAAACTCTTGAACTCCTTCGTCATGATAGACTCGTGAGGCATAGTAGAGGTTTTTTAAGTTGGTTGCCTACATATTGCAAGCGGATTTGCGCAATTTTACTCCCTAAACTACATATATTCTTCAATCGGATTTGTTATTGGGGCACCCATTATGGACTCTCTGTTTTATTGATGGCTATTATTTATACCTTTTATTTATTTATGAAAAGCGCCATAAAGCACATGGCATATAACTGGAAATTAAAGCAGCAATAAGAAAAATAGTTGATAGTTCAAAAAATACACAAAAATATGTCTAAGGACCTGCTCGACATATACTAGAGCAAACACCCCAAAAAGTATGCAGCATATTTTTTATATGTGCACAGTTTTATCCATAATAAAATTAGACCCAAATGTGCATTATATATTGCTGGCAGTCGGGTTTCTTATGTGCTATAAATAAGAGAACTGCTCTTAATGAATCACAAATAAAGAAAATATGGAAAAAAAAGATGGCAAATATGTTGTCTATGTCCATAAATTTATACAAGTGAAGCGCATAAAAGCAGACTACATAAAATATTCATGTTTATATGTATTTTTGTATGGAGTCGGAGACATAATTACCAGGGCATGCAACAAACAGCAGGATCTCTTTAGGACTTCAGGCCAGCAAGTTGTCAGCATTGTGTAAATTGTTCTATGGCGCAAGCATAAAAACAAAATGGTGGCAAGAAATTAAAACATTTTATGTGTAACTATTTTTCGAACACTAAGTACGAAAAAGAAGACATTCGGACTGACAGATTGGCAGACAGGCAGACTAGCCCAACAGACGAGACATAGTACATTGAGCACAGGGCACAATGAAGTAACATCAGCATAAATTTAAGTCAAACAAAGCGTGACACTTGTGTTTGTTGTTGTTGTTGTTTTTGCTGTTTTGGCTGTTACTTTGGCTAAAAGAAACTGCAACTTGTCCCATTGCCAAATGTAAAGTGCCTGACGTCGAGTTTGTATCTAGAGTTTTTGCCAGCCAGATTCTAATGTCGTCGCCGGCTAAAAATGTTGCGTTCTATAAGGCGTAAACACTCACAAACACTCAGACATTCACACACACACACACTCACACATATACCGCAATTATGTGAGCAATGCACACACACACACACACACACACATACACACACAGTGGAATTTTGGCTTGGCTTTTTGGTTTTGGCTGCGCAAAGAGGAAAGCAAGTGAGCGACGACAAAAAAATCACAACCCAAACTGAGAAAAAAGTAACTCTACTCTATGCGTTGGCATGTGGTACATCGTCTTGGTTTGTCTTTGGGGTTTCCCCTTTTACGGAGTTTGAGATCCTTGCAAGCAGGTTGGCAATCTCGGTCTGTGGTGAAATGATGCGACAAAGTAGCAAATGAGGTTGCCGCTGTCGCTGCTACTGCTGTTTACTGCAACATAAATCAAAATCAAAGGCAAACGCAAAAAAACTACACACTGGGGGTTTTGCTTTCCTGATAACATTGTAGATATCGGTAGGGAAGTATGTGTGGAGTGTGTAGGGGGAATGCGGCAGTCAAAGTGTACTCAACGTAACTAAAATGTAGCATGTAAATAACACAGTTAGATATGTTGGAATAAACAAATTTGAGCGTTTTTTTTGTCGAAGTTGCATGCTTGTTTTGTATAGGACATTTGCGAGACAGCTGGTAAATAGCTCTTAAGTAAAATGAAATCTCTTAAAAATATGCGATTTCAGTCAACGTCGTGAAGTAACGTCTTAACAAGAGAAATGGTTTGCGTAAAGCATTTTTTTTTGTTGATTTCTCAATACAATGCACTTTTACTATTTGGGTCGAAATTTCTAAGTTATCTGCTTGTTTCGATTAAATATAGATAGTACAATATTTGACTACAGTTTCGATTAGCATTCAAACTTTTAGTTGCTTAAAGAGCAGAAACTCTAAGTTCTTAAAGTAATAAACCGATGCCCAAAAAAATTGACAGTTCTTAAGAAATTGATGAATTATGAAGTAGAATTATTAGAGAAAAAACTAGGGAGGATTCAATTACCTTTCATTTTAGTTATATCTGATACCGTTGTCCTTCATGTCAATTTGTTCACTTGTTTAGGGCTATTTAATAAATTGTTTATAAATAATTGATACTTATTGTGTCGAGAACAATACTTAACACTATAACATTATTAACGTCAGTCAAAAGATATGCTAAAAAGCACAAAAAACAACTTTCTCGAGAGCGTGACGGTTCCATTTTTAAAATAATGTGTTTCGCTTTCACACTATACACTAATACTAATAGCTTTATGAATCTAGCTTGCAAATAAATTATGATACGACTTTACTCTCTTAACAGGAGATGAGATAGATAGATCGAACATGAACACTACACAAACAAGTACAAATTAATCAACCAATCGATACCTTTCAATAAAAGTGTGGCGGTTAATCAAGAACAAAAGCAGCTAAGCCGAAATCAAAATGATAAGAAGATACTTAACAAAAGTACCACAGATCTTAGGGGTTGTTCATAAATTTCGTGACATCCGAGGTGTGGGGAGTGGTTCAACACATTGTTACTTTTTGTGAAAATGGGTGAGGTTAAAAATATTACAAATTTTGGTGAAGTCATAGATCCGACAAAGCTCTTCATCAGATCGCCGCATTGTTCTGCTACACTCTCATTTTCAAGGTATTGCAGAAATTACTTTTAATAAGAATGTGTTTGGTTTTGGAGGACCTAATCATCATACCCGAAAATGCCAAATCATCGTTAAAACGATTGCAAATTGTAAAAGATTGTGCATACTATACGGTGCAGCTATAATCCTGGATGTCAAGCAAGCATTTGACAAAGAGTGGCTCTCGGGCAAACTCTATAAATGTAAAACAAAGCCTACCACTATCTTATAAAGTCAGATCTATAGCTGGCAAATGCTCGGAGCAACAACAAACAACCTACGCAGATGACAACACGATAGTTTCAAGTAAAAACTATTTCGTAGACCAGCATTTACATGAGCAACTTGGATTGATTGAAGCAGTTCTGCGAAAACGAGAATAGATGTAAACGCCCAGAGATCAGTTCAAATTTTACATTGAGACGTGGGGTATGTCCCAAGTAACTCTGAATAGTCTAGCCATACCGAAAGAAGAGAGTGTTAAATATATATATTGAAGAGCATTGTGGAATAAAATAAGGTATGACTGCATTTTCTCTGCTAGGCACCACAATTTTTTTGAGAGAAATTTACTGTTGCTTACTGTACACATTACTTTGCGTTGGCTGCAACGAGGCAACTACTCTTAGTAGTCATACCTCATATTATTCTATCATGGATCGTAGGCTCACCTGGAAAGACTATATAAAGTCTAAGTAAATGCAAGTAATGATAATTTTAGCTTACAAAACGAAGAAAAGCTGGAATTCGAAGATATTTTCGCAAGAAAATGCTTAAAAGTAGTTTTGAAATCAGGGAAAGTAGCAAATGGAAACTGAGGAAATTGTCGTGCTCTATTCAGATTTCAGCATATGACTTTTCAAAGCAAACTAACTGAGTATATCACTAGGGCCAAATAATACAGCTCACCTTGGAGCTTTCAACCAAATCAGAACATTCTAAAGGTATGACGACGCATAATAAGTCTTACACCATTTTCTTTTGCAGGTTTGCAGCCTGGTTGAAAATATTCATATTCTTATGCATGTGATTTCAGGTATTTTTTGGTACTTTTAGGAAAAAATGGATGATCTTTCTCTAAGCTTTGCATTTTCACAGCACATTAGTCTCTCTATCTCGGTGTACCTAACTTTACGCTTTAATGTATTCTATAGGAAAGAATGAACTTTTCTTGGTGGTGCTGGTGCTCAAAATGCGTTTTTCTGCTTTTCGTGCTATATTTCTGTTGCAGTTGGAAGTATCGATTGAAGGCTGTTTGCTTTCTGTGCTTTGAGCTCACATAATTCTCTCAAAAGTCTAATATAGCATATGGCAGCTCCGAAAAACACAATATTACGATTCCGAAACACCTTTCCATACACGATAGCAAGCATCTAATTGAAATGCCACTTTTATGATCTACCATTCGACACAATACTAAATAAAAAAGTCTCAAGATACGCCCAGCTGGCATTGAAAAAGTGTAGAAAAAGGCAAAACTACTAGGGAATGCGAGTCACTCGTTGCCGCCCTGATAATAGACAATCATCAATGCACGTGCCACAAACACAAGTGAGAAAAAAGAAGTACTCAAGAGAGAAAAAATGGAATTGTTGCCTAAATAGAGGCGCAGCTTGTTGTGCATTCGAATTGAAATTGAAAACAACGAAAACAAAGCACCACAAACAAAGCTCAAATAGCAAAGTCACAATGTGTGTGAATGAGTGTGAGTGAATGAGTGTGTGTGTCTGTGTGTGTGTGTGTGTGTGCGTGTATGACCATTTGCTGCGTCCATTCATTAGACGACATTCCGTCGAGCCTCGGGTTTCGGCAACAGAAGCTATGCACAACGCATGACAACGTCCTAAAAATTCACATCCAGATCAACATCAATGTCACTGCATATTTTGTGTCGCCACAAGAGCAAAAATCCCGTCAAAGTAAAGAAGGTACACCACCAGGAGGCACATCAACCCGTAAATGTGTGTATGTGTGTGTCTTTAGTTACCTTTGTGTACGTGCTTGCTTACACTTTGGAATATTCACCAAGCCAACTGCAAAGGAAAAATGTAATCGAAAATACAGTTTTCGTAAAAATAATGCAAAAAAGTAGCAGGTGCAAATTTGAAATTTACTTCTTTTATTTTTTTTTTGGGTTTGCTTCGTTTAGCAGCTGGAAAATTACCACAAAATATTAAATTTTTGGGGTTTTACTTGGCTTATTGGTTTTGCTTGCATAATGTGATAAGTGCGCAATGATTTTATAAATCGTGGAACAACATTGCTGCCATTTTATTTAAATTCTTGTTAAAGTCTATTTCTATCATTTTTTTCGAAAATACCTTAATTTATATATATTTCAGGTACACTCCGGGCGCTGAAAGCGAACAATCTTTTTTTAGTTTCCATTGCAGCTTTTCAAAACATTCCAAGTTTTCAAATGCATGCGCTTTAAAAATATAGAAAATATTAAGGAATACGTAGGATGCAGCTAACTTGAATGGCTCATATACAATTTATGAAGCTAACTTAACAACTAAAGCACAATAAACGCATGTGCAATTCTTAAAAAAAAGTAATTTATCGCCTTATACCAGAATCTTTTACAAAATTGTCAACGTAAGAAATTTTGATAATCCATTTGGAATGCATTTAAACGATGAACCTGCATGGGGTCCATATTACAATTCTATTTGCCAACCTTCAGCCTACCAAGAGCTGTTTACGATGCCACCATTGTTTTACCTCTGTAAACTTAAGCCGTCATACTAATTTGTATCCGATTTGATTTCCGAATTCCTACTGAAGTAGCGAAGTATATAGTACTGATGCTATGGCACTACAAATTATTTACAAAATCGATTAACTTAGACATAGTCGCTAGCGAGTGAAAGCATTCATTAATCCGCTTCAATAAAAAGATTCGACATAGTATATGCAGGGGTGTCCTAGAAATCTGTTGAGGACCGTTGTGGCAGAAAATCATTTAAATTCAATGGACAAAAGGCCAAAAAAGGCCAGAGCGTTGGAAAAAAGTCATCAGGAGTTTTTAATCAATGTCATTGATTGCTTTGATTCTGGCCGCCAGATTGACGCCATATTTATGGATTTCAGCCAAGCGATCGAACGCTTACAACATGTTTGCAATTTGCAACTCTTTACTACACTGGATCAAGTTTTATTTGGAAGACTGAATTCAATAGGTTTCTTTTGATGGTGCATTATCTAATGTGATTATTGTAACTTCGGGTGATTTATGACCATTGCTAATGTTCATGTTAATATATTTATTAACAACTCGAAAGTCACAATCATTTGTTGCGAGAGCAGCTCGCCCAGAAGTAGGCACAATTTCTCTCAGAGCAAGGCAGAGTAGTTAGTAGGAGTACTCACTGCAAGTCTGGTAGCACATAGCTAGGTATCGATACTCACAATTTGAAGAGGACAGAGCAATTCGTTCACAGCATATGAGGCAATAAATATTAACTCTATTGAGGTACATTTATATATCAGATCAAACCTAGGCAATAATGTACCGATTACAGGTACGTCCTATAAAATGAAACAAAACACCACTGTTTTTTTTTTGGTGAATATGTTAAAATATATTTTGGTAAGAATTAAGTCTAATTTGATATTTTCGATAGTTTCACGAACAGGATTCGTTCGACAAGAATCGATACATCTATCTTTCTAACCTTTAAACCCATCAATAATGATACACAAAAGACAAAATTCGGAACCTCTATAGTATTATAGATTTTTCTTTGCAGCTCTACCATGCACCTCAACGTATCTATCTTTTCGCTTTTGGAAAATGGAATAAAATTCATCAAAATTAAGAGATCAATAAAGTAGTATTCTCTAACCCGGTCGCCACACGGGGGTTTAAAATTATTATTAATTATTCAAAAAGTAAAATAAAATATAATTATTAAAATTGATGAGAGTTATGGGCTTACTTTATGAAACTCTATAAAAGGCAATAACTCGTGTTCAGTACTATATACAGTCTTTGGGATAGTTCAGAGAGTCAAGGTGTTTCCAGCACGCAAGTGTGTGGGTAACCACTGGCTAAGATTCGAAGTTTGGCAAAATATAGCGTTAGAATAGTAAGCGACTTCAAAAGACGTCACTCAATCATATTGTTTAACAAAAATAGAAACGAATTACAATAAATACGGAACTGAAAAAATGAATACGAATATATTTTCAGTTTGCACATTGATATTTCTTTTGAATGGCGTTCAAATGGCGGCTTGCATTTGGTTTCCCTGGTATTTCCATCGTTATGGCTTGGAACCGCACAGTGCGCGACATAAAGGCGCTCCGCTGCATTATCCTGCTGGAGCTGGAGGCGGCAAGGCTGGCAACACCACATCCAAACCAGGCACAGCTACTGTCTGTCCACCGGGCTACAAAATAAAGGGCAATAATGCCACCCAACGCCTATGTGACGACAATCCTCTGCTGCTGCAACTGGCTCGTCTGTATGTGATCAGCCCAGAGCGCATAATGCTGCTCTTAGCACAACCCTCGCTGGATGACTCCTGCGTTGAGATTAACGACGTACTGAAGCACATCGAGAGCAGCACACGCAACTGCCGCCTGGCCGACGACAACATTTACGGCAAGCTCGCGAATGCTTTGGGCTACTTCAAGGCGGAGGTCTGCGATGGCGGCGACAGCAACACTCGCAAGCGCTGCGTGGGGCTCAGCGACTCGCACAAATGCATACGAGAGCTGCACATCGACATGATTGAGTGTGAGGCTCCGGCTGATTGGTACGAGCGACGGAATGCCACCAAAGTGTGCCAGATCTTCAATGATGTATTGGATTGCTATTATACAAGAGCAGCGCTGCTCTGTGGCCTGGAGTCGGCACGTCATTTGCGCTCTTTGTCGGGGGATGTCATGGGTCGAGCTTTGATACATCATTGCCAGGTGTCGAAACGATTGCCAAAGGTTGACAGTCCCATGCCGGCAAGAGCTTCAAGCAGAGAGGTAAATTTGTGGGTGGACATGTGCATAATTTGTAGCTTGATTTGGTGCTGGGCGCGCAGCATTTGAAATTTAATATATTTTTTTGTTATTATTTATTTTCTATATTTATATATACTTTTTTCTATTTTGGTGTCTTTAGGATGAACGTTCTGCTATCATTTATCAAATGTCAAAGCATGCCTAAAAGTCTGCTATATATATTTATATACGATACATTTTCTAAGTGTTTTGCTATTACGAGTAAATTTCAATAAATACCCAAAGGACTTGAACTGTCAACGATGTAAGCCAATTTACTGAGGGCAGCTACACACATACACACACACACACACAAACGCAACAAATCAGAAGGTGTCCATCTGTAGCTTTCAATACACTACTAACAACAACAACAAGGGGTGTAAAGGGAACTACCTTCAGCTAGCTTTGTGGCATACGCTTCCAGCCAAACACATCAATTATGTTGACGCGTCTTCTGAATTTGAGTGTGTATATATATATATATATATATGTATATATGCCTGTGTGAGAACCCCTACAGCTCGGCTTTTATTATTGCCCATTGAGAAGCGTCAAGTATTGCCTGTGGGATTCCGATAGGCTAAATTTGGAGCGTTTTGTTGATGTGCCAATTCAATGAAAAGCACATCATCAGACATGAACAGTAAATGCTTTCATCAATATGTTCACAGTTGTGATCGTAGACAGTAAATAGAGCTATGCAAATAAGTATTTAAGCTAATACTTATTTAAGTTAAATAAGCGCGAGTTTATTCTAAAAGATTGACATAATTGGAAAGACTGTAGGGCTATGACATAAGGTTTTTGTTAACAGCAAGCAATAAATCTGGGTGCAAAAAGTGATATACCTTTGCATCTATTATGATTAAGACTGCTTGACTTACGATGACAGCCCGTTACGTCATAGCCTGGATCAACCATCGTTGCTTAGCTTAAACTCTGTGTTGCCAAGCATAAAAAGTACACCCTGCACCTAGTCTTCCATTAGATATAATATATATAATCTAGTAAAGCAATGTCTACCCTTATCATATTTTTTCGTGACTAGTCCTGACAAAACGCCACCAAGTTACGTCCTTATGTGGAGTTTTCTTTAGGATGGAGGCACAGATTAACCCTTCACCATATGCCTTTCTTCAAAAACATCTCCAATGGCGTAATCGAAGCAGCTGTTATGCCAGGTGAAAAACAATGAGTTATAGTTAATAAGTATACGTAGTTTGTAGTTTAACTTATTATTAATACTCTTCCTAATATAATAAAATGAACTAGGAAATGTGATTGTGATGGAGTTTAGAATGCAACTTAATTCTCAAAAAATCGAGTAATAAAGAAGTGAATGCCGATACTAACTGCTTCAGTACTTCACGGTGTTTGTTGTACAGCCGTTGAAGTTTTCAAAAAGGCAAGTACATCCTGCCTTTTTTTACTTGAAGCACCCAAAGTATCTTCGTACGTCCGAACCTGGGATGGTTAGATGGATCTAGAGCTGCAAAACTATCGATAGTACCATCGATAATTATTTTTTTTTTTTTTTGTCTCTTACTATAGATCGTTCAAAAACATGCTTAGCAGCTAAGGAAATGGAGGAAGGAAGGAAGGAAAAAACCAATAGTACTATCAATATAATGGAATCTTTTCGAACATTACTCTCGAAGGTTTTTCCTAAAACTATCGCTAATATCCAATGACACCTTTATCAATAGTTTTGCAGATCTGGCAGATAGTAGAGCTAGGAGATACGTAGCATAAACTTAGGGATGATCCTTGATTGCAAGCTGATCTGCAAAATGCAGGTCTTAACGTGCTCTAAGAATATTGTTCCTGTTCATGTGGAGATGGTCTAGTAAGCTCCATCATCTCATATGCATCAGTGGCTTATGATATAAAACACATATTTGGGGTTATCACAGCATTCATGAGCGTTACATCAATCGACGACATATGTGTAATACGGCGCTCTTACAGCAGTTAGCAGACTTATTATACATGGGCAAAAAACTAGGATTTCATCACTTTTTTTTCAGCGGACTTTGTATACCTTGTAGGGTCAGCAACTACCCGCGTCAAACCAACCTTTTCCAAATTTTATAACAAATTGTAACTTGCCCTGCGCGGCAAGAATATCGCCTATCTATCTTTATTACATAATGTTATATTAAAACGTCTATCTCTCTAATTGAGAGAAACTATAGCCGTCTGAACCAACCTTCCTAGAAAGGTCCGCAGGATTGAATCTTGAAAGTCCTTAGTTCGCTTGCAAATAACAAATATCTGCTTTAGAAGATCTTACAAATCAATGACTACGTTTTTTTAAGTAAAAGCTTACAAAATTTATAAATTATACTTTATTTCGTCAGATAATGATCAATGATTGATCCCGCATTCACATATGCATAAATTCACGAGTAATGAGTCTAGTCCGGACAATAACGCTGATCAACTAGCTCAAGTTCTTTCATTTGGATCTGCACATTATTTAAGGCTTTTTCTATATAAGATAAAGTAAAATTATCGGGTTTCTTCAAACGAGTAAACACATAAACATGACCTTAAAAATAAAACGGTAAAGTATCGATAAATATTTGAAAAATAGTTGGGTAACAATACCTTTGTATTTTGGATCTATAAGAAAGCGCTTTTGACATGAATAGTGCAGTGCGTAAGTAATATAGTCGGAATCGACAAAGTCGTCGATAATAAACGTATCTAGTGGGTAGAAATAACAGTTATTCATGGCCTTTATCTAAGCATAAAAGCAGATGATATTTACACAGACTCGCATTAAGATTAAGAACACACCAGTCATTCGCCATGGCATATAAATGTCCATATAAATGCCAATTGTCGAAGAACTGAAAAATGTTTTGATAAAAATTCAATATTTGCTTTTGAATAAAGCAAAACTGAAATTTCTTACTTTGGATCTATCCAAGTTTTTTGGAGGTACGGATTCAGCACATTTCCCTTTTGGTTTGGCTTGCATAAAAATTGCATTTATTAAGAGCAAATAAAACACATATAATTTAAACATAAAGTTACGTGGTCAATATAAATCTATTACAATTATAAAATAAGAGAAACTTTAGAATAAGTGATGTGAATATTGATATTTGCATTCAAAGTTCCACTTGATTTTTTAAGCATTTTAATATTAAGCGTAACAAATTAACAAATTAAAGCATAGCTTAATGCAAACTTAAAGAATTCCACACTGGAAATATAAGATACTTAATTTATAAAGTATAAAGTGCGGAATCGATGGTATAATAAAGAAAGCGTTTACAATATTGTAATAAAATTGAATTATTTCCGCAAATGCTTCAATAAAACGAAAGGTGGCAAATATAACTGGCCAAAGTTTTGTGATTGTCGCTAAAATTTAATTGCATAATTAAACACAAACACACACATACTTGCACACAGACGAACTCTTGTAACACGAGAGGTGACAAAACAGAGCTACAAAACGATTTGTTGAAGACTTAAACTAGAGATGGCATAAAATATATCAATCACAAGAAATGAAATCAGTCAATACCAAATTACAGAATGTATTAAAAAGGAAACATAAACTCTCCTTAAAACGATCTACACTGAACTACAGAAACAGTTTGTGAATAACAAATATAATTTTTCGGTTCGCGTTAACACGTTAATTCCTTAAAAGTTTTAGCAAGTTACCAAATTGTCTAAAAAACGGAGACATAAAAAAACCCAAAATCACATCTAAGAGCCGATATTAATGTTTTTTTTTTTAAATATCAAGGAACTTTGGAGGGAGATGAGGAGAAAATGCGTCAGCAATAAAAGACCAAAATGTGCAAATGCTCGATTTATATAAAGAGGTTCTTGTCAAGCGATAGGATCAAAGTTCTACTACTCAAATGTAAGTTGAAAATTATGTTTTCGTCTACAAGCGGAGAATCACTATTACCAAAATATTTTGCTTTGGTCTTAGTAGACAAATAGTAAAAACCACTTTCTCCAGACGAAGCTAAAATTCTAAAGCACTCATCCTTATCGTTTTGTAAAATGTTGCTGAGGCATGAACATTAACGCAGTCCAATTTAGATGCCCTTGGAGTGTTTGAGCAAAAGTAGTCCGTAAGATCTTTGGTCCCTTACGCGGTAGTAACGAGTACCGCAATCGATGAAGCGAAGAATTCAACAAGCTCTACGACGACATAGACATAGTTAATTGAATTAAAAGATAGCGGCACCGCTGGTTTCTTCATGTTGAGCATATAGATGCAGAAGCTCATGACGTAGTGCGCTACATAACGGATTTTTTTTTGTCTAATTAAAAAGAAGATTATTTATAGAACTAAATTTTATTACAACGTGATATTTGATTACAATGCCAACATATTGGCATGTATTACATACATGGGTTTAAGAAACAGAATCCATACATAAGAAAAGATTGTTTTTTAATGTAGAGAAGTTAGTGGTCATACACCTCACGTCCTAAACACGACTATCTAGCTTTAAGTACCAAGTTGTGCCTACTTCCATTAGTTCTCGTGATTCGTTTTCCACTTAACTCTGCTTATCAAACTCTAGTCACGCGCTCATCTCTTATGCTCATAAACTCACCCACGCATCGTTGACAGCAACAAGAAGAAGAGGAAGAACAGCAACAACAAAAATGGCGCCCATTCTGAGTTTTTGTTGTTGTCTACTCCATTAAAATGAAACTGTACCCAGGTCGCTAGCTGACTTGGATAACTGGTTGGTTGGCTGACTGACTGGCTAACTGGCTAACTGGCTGCCGGTTGGCTTGGAGGAGAGTGGCGCCAACAAGACTTTCAAAACAAAAAGCAGATTGTTCGCAAACAAAACACGCGCACATTTCAATGCTTTTTACCTGTTAACTGTAAATACGCTAGACAACAATGCCAACAACAGCAAAAGCGACATCGGCAACAATAGCAACAACAACAGTAAAACGACCAGCAAATAGACTAGAGCTGTTCTGAAGCAGATAAAGTATCTTTTTGTTTTTGCAGCTAAATAAAAATAAGTGCTCGAAAACAGTCAGTGAAATAAGTCGCTTTGGCACAACTCATTTTACTTTGTTTAAACTGAAGACCCCAAGCTCTAGATCCTGCACTACTCGTAGGTTTTATTTTATTTTTATTCCTGTTTCCTACCTTCAATTGATAATAAACACATGACAAGCCAGTGAACGACCATAAATGGACGCCATTGTTCTAGATGAATGTCATTTGCCATGGTAATATGTGTATGTGCATGTGAGTTTGTGACTTTTGTAAATGCCTTGGGTGTGTTTGCTAACTGGGCGTATGCGTAATGTACTTTTAAAGCACTTTGCCATGTTTTGCCATTTTACAAACAAACTCTCGTCATGGCATTATTCATTTTACATTATAAACAAATTAAATTGAAATTAAGGCCAATTAAATTATTAACCGTGTGTAAAATTGAAAATACGCACGAACGCGTTGTCTATTAATAAGACAACAATGCGTATACGCAATAGATTATAATTTGCATATAATGAACTTGATTTTGCTGAGGCTTAAGCTTTTACAGCATGTGCGTATTATGGATGAGTGCACGATTACAGGACAGGTAGAAGACAATTTAGCAGCAAACTCCCGAAGCTTTTGATTTAATTTGTATGTTAAATTAAATCTACAGATGGTCCTTGCAATGGATTATATCTTTATTCAATTAAAATAAGCTCTGTGATTTATGAGCAAAGCAAATGCAGACAAGCTTGTTTAAGTTTCAAAAGGCAACAATAATTTTAAATTGATGTTTGAAACTGCTGAAGTAATATATTTTCTTTGAAAAACAGCTCCATAAGCCCTTGAGTCATGAGCGAAGAAAAACAAATGTAAAAATGTTTATTATTGAACTGTTCAATGGCATAAGCGGTCTAGCTTCAAGTTTTGCAATAATATGTGTAGACCAGTTAAACTTCTGACATCTTCTATGTACATTAGAGAGCACCGAATTTTCCATTTGATTTAACTTCTAAGCAACTTAAACTGGACCACAGTCTATTGTAGCAATAATAGGTTCATACAGCAAGGTAAATCAGTAATTGTTTAGTTAAGCATTATTATTTAAGCTATAAATTGTTATACAACTCAAAAACAAAAAACTACATAAAAAATGGAATAATTTCTTAATCAGACAAGGCTAACTTTTTAAAATGTAAATCTCACGACTTTCCAAAGTCTACCAAGTCTCTTTACTAATATTGCTTAATCTTCAGCTCACCTCATAATGTAGCTACCACACGAACACACACTCACGCACACTCAGACAGTGTTGTGTAAGACTCAAACTTTTTATATGCCGCAGCACGTAGTTGGTTTGGTAGGCTCAGGATTGAACCCAAAGTGAGCATATTTAATAAGTTGACAAAACATATTTCACACGCACAAATGCGACAGCTTTTTGGTTTCCATTTTGTTTGCTCGTGCTTTTCGCTTACAACATATGTCAGCCATCATTATTAACAGATTTTTGGGTGCGACACGCACACAACGAACAAGCAACACGGCCCGGAACCCAATCACCCAAACCTATACGGAAGCAGCCAAGCGTAGTCACTCGGCAGCCTGGAGCGTTGGCAACGGCAACGGCTACAGCGAGGACAACGGTAAAGGGATAACGGAAAAACGGAAAATGGAAAATGGGAAATGGCAGTGGCATAAACAAACGAAAAACACACAGCGTGTGAAAATATTATTGACGTCTATTTCAATATTTATAAACGCAAAAAGTATTATGTATGTAAAATAAAATAAAAGCACTGCCAGGTGGTTGCCCAACCACCCGTACCCGGAGAGCTGGCAGCAGGGCTACAAACCCAAGATTTTGCGTTGTTGATATAGTTCAGATTGTAGAACTGAAACCATATTTGGGTTCGAATCAGGGCTTATTTTTCTTGCGCCGAAATCAGTCTTAGCAAGGAAAATAACCAATCTGGAACTCTAATCCATTCCTAAATGCACGAACTCAGAAAGTCAAAAGATTAACAGTATAGCAAAGAAAAAAAAAGAAATTTATACAGCAAGATGATCCTTTGGGTCTACTTTTCAAAGAAGTGAATATATGCATATCAAAGACGTAGCACAAAATGGTGCTTTAGTTTGAGGATAGAAGCTATAGCCACCTTTTATGAAATTACTAATTTTCATGCAATAGGACTTTAACCGCAGATGCACAGTGTCTTGGGGAAATGCAAAAACACAGATACAACGTTTTACTTTATCGTAAAACCGCATGACAAATGGTCATAGATGACTAGTCTTCCGAACTCTATTATAATTCTGACAGGTGCGAATCTCCAGCTCAAAAGCCTGTAGTGTCTAAAAACTTGAAGAGGAATTCTCGCATCTCATACTATCTGAGTGAGATGCCGTGGCGAGAAGAAGGATGTCGCCCCTATGTGTCTACAGGATTTCGTTGTCCAACACGGCCCGGTTGAAACCGGCTGTAAGCTCAGTAGGGGCCGCGATAGATCTCAGTAGTAACGACCAGAGTAGTGTTTGAAAATAATGTATAGTCTAATAAGCGATACCCATTTCGTTGGGGAACATTCGATTCGTTGTTTGGCGCACAACTCTAAAATGTACGCAAATTCGTTTTTGATCTGGTTCGTTTCAAACCTGTCTTGCAGCCCTGGTTGACAGTGACACAGCATTTCGATTTCATTAAATATGCTGAATAAATAACAAATAAAAGAACTAAGAGCGCAAAAGAGTAAAATCGAAAACCAATGCAACTTACCAACAAACCCTACAAACAATCAGAGAGACAACTGCAGGTGGAACTCTCAATGACTAAATGCTTGACTTTAAAACCACTGCAACCCAAACTATTACAAAGGAATAAAAAAATACCAGAGCTGATCACAGACAGATAAACTCAACTCAGGCTCGGACACTGGCTATGGAGACGTCAGTGTTAGTCAAGCGCCAACGCAAAGTCCATCAAAATCAATTTATCATCAATTGGGGTTCAACAGAGGGCGAGCATATAAAAGGAAAAACACCACGCCCACACGTGCGGCACGTCACTGCAGTTTGTCAAGTGGCAGCTTCTATAAGTATGTGTGTGTGTGTGTGTGTGGGTGAGTGTGTATATGTGTGTGTGTTTGTGCTGCTTTGAGTGATTTTCTTCATTGCAATTTTTCCCACTAAAGCATGTAAGTCTCATGAAATATGCATCATTTAACATTTACGAGCGGCAGCGGCGAGCTTGGGAGCACGCAAGCCGGAAGGAAGCATTGAAACCGGCACCGAGTAGCCCAAGAGCTGGGACACCCACTCCGACTACGCTTTTCAACTGACCCTCAATATAAATGCCACAACATTGAGGCTGACACTAATACGCTCAGCTTGGTTGGGCAACTAATAAGCGTGGCAAGGTGCAAGGGCGTCAGCACAACTGAAATGAGACGCAACTCGAAGCTTTGACTTGGACTTGGGGTAGCTCTTATGGCTTTACACAGCTTACCAAGCTGAATGGTTCCATTATGTACAAGGACTGTCATGGTCAAGCGAGCTTCAGGCATACTTTAAGCAAAACAATTTGCACAATGCAATGCATTGCGAGCAATTTAGACCAATATCAGCCCAAAGGCAATGAACTGTAAGAAGTCAGTCCAGACATGGCCAATGCCAACCACAAGCATCTGTATAGTACTATGGTCAAGAGGCGAAAATTAAAACAATGGACGAAATATTGTCGGAAACTAAGAAAATGGTTGTTGCTCAAGAAAATATGGAAAAATAAACGAGAATGTTGAAGCTTAATACAAATATAGTAGGTGTATTGTTGAGTAGCAAATAACACTTTTACGTATGGATTCCAATACGAATTAAAAGAAGAAGAGGAGGTTGACGTGAAGAAGAACCTGCGTATATCAAAGCATGCATGTGGCAGATACTTCTAACTTTTAAGTAGATTAAATTGAACTTAAATTAATAATTTACATGAAAATTGGTTATTTCAAATACTTGTCTAATGAGAGAAGTCTTTATTTCGCCTGGCTTGAAAATATTTGAAAGTATTTTCGACATATTATAGTGTTTTTTTGTAACAATTTCTTGCCTCAATCTACTTTTTTCTCTTTGCTTTCTTCTGTTTTCAAACGAAACGCTATGGTAGAACTGTGGATCAGGATTAATTACATGAAGTAGAGAATGGAATAACTCCACGTAATAGATTACATTTTTAATATAAGAAGATTTTTTCCATTACAGAACGCTTGGTGTTGTAAAACAACGAAATCGTGCGTTACTGAAAGAATTCAAAGCTTGAAAAAATGCAGTTTCATTCAAATACCTAACTCCAAGTGATTTTGCAAATCGGTACAGTATATCATAATGCTGTCATGAAAATCATCGGAAAATCCCTGTCGTGAGGTTCATTCATTTCTTAACCCGTTCAGCTAACTGAGCATTGCGTGATCTCCATCATTATTTGGCATTATGTGGCGTCATCTAGCGGGCGCATATGCTAGCGTGATCTGGCATGCGTCTATGGCATATCTATCTCAAGCTCATTGCTGCACTACAATCATGGCATGTATGCGGCATACGAGTCGAATGTTTCACATCTAATCTGCAAAGAACTAACAGCTTTGAGCTAGAATAATCAAACTAATCTGTTCATTGAAATACCCGAGTCGGTCTGCCTTGATCAGGCTCAAAAGTTATCACAGCTAATTCCAACTTTTTTCCACAGTGTTTTTGCACACTTGTGTGCAAAAATTTAAATTAAGTGACCACAAAAGGCACGTCTCAGACATGCAAAAATGTAGTCCCCATCATCGTATTATTGGCATATTCATGGAGCTACTCACAAATTCGATTCGAGTTCAATGCATTGATTATGTTTACTTGTAATTCGAATACGCATACGCCACGTGGTGCGCGGCTCAGACGCTGTAAATAAACAAGTTAATGTGCAAGTAAAGTGCGTAGCTGCTATGACGCGGCTCTCTTCATTCTACTACTCTTCTTCTACTACTTTGAGTACTTAATATTCTCTTTTTGAACTTTGCACTTTAAATGAAATGAAAATTGTCTGCCCACAAAGCTTGCCACATTCAATAATTTATTGATTGCCGCCGCAGTAAAAGCAGCAGCAGCGGCAGCAGCAAAACTTTAATCAAATGCAAAAATTTCATTGAGTCCCTTAGCTCTTTGCTCGGTCGAACAACCTTCAAAATGTGCGCCTTGTCATGGCACTTATTTAATTTATAATCAAATCAAAAGGCGGCCAGGCAAGTCAATAAAAGTCAAGGCAAAGTGCGAGCTGCAAAACTTGTGGCATTTGGCTTATTGGACATTCAAATTGCTTGAAGCATGAATTATGTGCGGCAAGAACAATCTCGAAATTCAGTTTGAGCTATTCATTGATGTTGCATGTTGTGGTTGCTGTTATTGTTGTTTTTGTTGGTGAAGAGCCAGAAATGAATGTAAATAAGCGTGAAGATTCGCTTAGCAAGTTTGATTCTAAATACGAGAGAATTGTTAAATGATAAGTAAATTGAACTTTTGTTTAGTTGTTAGGCTTTGTTTGCAGTTAGCTTTGCCTTGAGAGTAAGAGCGAGCTCTAAGTTTAAAGTTTTGTGTAAATAAAAGCTGAAATAAACTTTTGGCTAATACTATTACGGTTATATCATGAAATGCCGTGGTGCAAGACATTTGATTGCCCGGAAATCTTATTTATATTTGCTTTGATGGTGAGTTTGGACTAAGCAATCGCAAGTTCGTCCTTATGCAAGAGTGAGCCTATCATTCGTATAACATTACATATATAACGTACAAAAGTACTGAATTGTGAAACTTTGAGTAATTGTGAACAAAACGTTCGAGTAAGGAATATGCTACATGTACCATAAGACTTAATATAACAGAAGTAAATGAAATAGAGATAGTAAACATGCCTCATCAATGATCAACTGTTTGAAGCTATCAAAGAGAGCGTTCCCCAGAACCCAAAAGCGTTGAATCATTTCTGCGCTTAGCATTTTGGCGCTAGAAACAATTTTGCATTTGTTTCCGTATAAAGCGCCATTAGCACAACGAATTTTGCCGACATACCGTCCATGTTTTGTGGAATAGGGCTAATTAGCCGCTTGAATGGTTGACACTGAAGCTGATTTTTGTAATTTTTCGGATTTTGATGACCGTCGAGACGCATTTCATATTCTTTGGCGCCGTTAATAACCAATATTGCCGCATGGGTGAAACGGAGAATCCACACGAGATTCAAAAAGTGTTTTGCCGGCATTTTCGCGAAAAGTATCATTTGGTCATATTTTTTTCACAGAAAACGAAGGAGTCGATGGAAATCGATTTCGGTGGATGTTGGCTTATTATGTCTGGCGGTAAATACGTGTAAAAGGTCTGGTCCGTTAGTGTGGCGAACTAAGGCAAACCGACATGTTAACTGAATATGAATGAATGAATTTAAGTGCAAAAGGACCAGGAAACTCGATATAACTTGAGTACCTGCATAAGGTCGAATCCGCGAATCGAACTACAATAAACATTTTGAAATTGACAATCTTATTTGTATTAAACTTTTTATACTCTCACTGCAGCTGGACGTTGTTCCACCTCCGTACAGAATGAATAATCGGTATAGTTGAGCAGACGCATAGGAAATTTGAAATGCCGCTTCAAGAAATACGTTATGCTTTCGACAACTTCGGGCGAAGCTTGAGGCTCTGGAGCGTATATGGTAATAGATCCTTGTGGAAATTGTTAAAAAAATTATAAATGGGAAATTAATAATCACTTGAGACAACATACGTATATGTTGACGACCTTCCTTGCGACTTCTGTACTCATAACAATAATATTGGACAATGAAATTTTCAAAATCGGTATGTGCAAACTGTACCCAATATCGATTACCATTAAATTCACGCTTAATGCATTTATCTTGCAAATAGTCGGGATATACGGCATATTGATACCAAGTACCCATGAACTGTAAAAGTGCAACGAAATCAACTTGAAAAGTACGTATTATACGTTAGTAGCATTTTGGTACATACCGCATATTCATTTGTCATATCAAAAGGAAGTCGTACCATCTTGGGGCATTGTCCTTGAAAAGTGTTAATCTGCTTTCTCGACAAGGTCATAGGCAAGAAAATTGGACAAATCAAAAGAAAACTGAACAAAAGTTGGTGCATTTTTGTATTACTGGTATTTTCAGAGCTTGTTCTACGCACCTGAGTAATTTCAACATGTTGCCGGTTCTAGAGCAAAAAGCTTTTTGTCATTGGGTAGTTTTCTTCATTAGGTATGCTCTATTTCGTTAATCACGTTAGTCATGCTTTATGAAATTAGTTAGGCCAGTTAGGGATGCCTAAATAAAAAAAGGTAGTAGTCTAGATTCTTTAGAGTTTTCTTCATTAGGTATGCTCTATTTCGTTAATCACGTTAGTCATGCTTTATGAAATCAGTTAGGCCAGTTAAGGATGCCTAAATAAAAAAAGGTAGTAGTCTAGATTCTACTTTTAATTCAATTGGGGTTTTCAAAAGTAAAAGACGATTGGATACACTCTCCAGATGTAGTTTTGGCAAAATAAGTGAAGTCAAGTGACGACTCGTTTTGATACTGTAAGACCTCTTACTTCTTTTTCCGCTTTAAAGAGTCCATGGTCTATTTCGGGAAATTTTGGAAACATTTGTTAGAAAAAAGTTTTACCCAGATTTTTGAGAGCCGCGGGCCGGACTTCAGCAGAAGTGTGGCTAATAACCTCTTCTTGAGGCAACTTTTTGTAACCTAGCCACATAATCTATACTAGCTAGTTTAGCAGCGGGATCCACCTACAAAGCTTGGAACATCATATGTCATCAGTCATGGTTATGTGCTTATTGCTTTTAAGACGTTAGACCTGGTGCAAATCTCACACAACCCCTCTGTGTTATGATCGTGTAATGGTAGCTAACATTCGAACACTCATCAAGCAACCCAACTCTATATTGCTTAGCAGTGTAGAATTTGGCATCGAAAAGCTAACTTTTACCTTCATGAAGAAAAACATTATCACGCACAAAATCTATTATATAAATGGGCTAAGGAAAAATTTGTGCACCCTATTTTTCCAACTACATAGCAACAAGTATGGCTGGAACTTATATCATTGTGTAGGGCATTTTCATAAGCTGTGCTGAATATCAGTTTCATTTATATATTTTGCCAAATCAGAGATAAAATTAATAAAAAACTAATTTCCTGTATTTAATATGGAGGTGCTCTTACATGTAATTGTTACTTTTCACGAACGTTTTCTCTTTTGCCATTGGCATCTGCAACAGTATTTGTGTTTCGGAAGAGAAAAGTTATCAATGTGTTGACAGCTCAGTGACTCATATAAATCATTGAGAGCGAAAGGGAGAATATAGAAATGCAAAATGATTTTGAATTAAAAAAACTATGGATTGTAATTTGCAGTTGGGATCCGATTGCGGTATAACCCCTAGCTTAGCTAAATGAGCTAAGAGAACTGAGCCAGCTGTGCATTTCATCTACAAATGCCTTCGCTATCTTATACTGCAAAAACAGCTGTTATTCGCATATTTCCTGGAAATTCATGATAAAACTGCCGCATATTAGGAGGGGTAGCTTGCAAAGATTCAAAGGAATTTTCTTTGCTTTGGCTACCTTAAGTATGCGAAGGAGCAGTAGTGACAAACTCTGGTTACATCAGTTAAAACATTGTAATACCCTTTAATAGAAGGATGAACGGATCCCATAACTTATTTCAAATTTTTCAAATTCCAAGCTCTACTTCTCCTTCTTAACTGGCCTGATGTAAAGCTATACTCCAAACTGTTTTGCCCGTGCCTTCTCCAATCGATGATACCAAAGATAGTAAGTGCACTCTCTACTTGGTCCTTTCAACGGAGACATAGTCTGGTAGTTTGTCGCCTCCATTCCACAACTGCTTTGAAGACCTTTCTCTGAAGAACTTCTTCATCCGTACGCACAACGTGACGATGACAACATATTCCAAGCTCTTGGCTCACGAGTAATATGCGCAATAGTTTTCGAATAGCGAAAACTCGACTACTGTTCTATCAATTGAATGCATTTGCAGCGACTTACCAAGGGTATAGTGTATCCTATAGTCGGGCTGTCTCGTCTGTAGCCAACCCACTTGTTATTTGTACAAACATTGTGAAGAACATGATTTGCTAGATTGCTTTGCATCTAGGTCATTTGTACATAAAAATCAAAAAAAATCAATAAATTCAGAACATATCTTAGAAGCAGCCAGCCAGCCATTCATTAAAATAAAGATGCACCAAAAAACCTCAAACGCAAATTCTAAGCCAGACTTAGTCAGTCAGTTAGTCAGTGAGACATTCAACTAGTCTGCAGGCAGGTGTTGCACACACACTCGAACAATCTCTCACAGATACAAACATAAACGCTGCTCGCTAACACACACACACACACACACACACACACACACACACACACACACACACACACACACACACACACACACACACACACACACACACACACACAGACAGCAGCTGAAGTGCGTCTCTCATACATATTATTTTGAAATGCAGCGAACTGACTCTCTAAGTTTGTAAGACGCATGTTGTGCGAGTGCTCAATAAGAAGGACAAGTGACAGAGCAAGATGAAGGCGACTCACTGACTGACTGACTGAGTGACTGACTTAACTCGAGCCAAACCTCAAGTTGAGTCAAGTTAGTGAGCCAGCCGACAACTTGAGCTGCATTCAAGTGCATGTCGGGTCTTATCTAAGAGCTTTGCCTTGGATTTTTTTTTTTTACTAATGACGTCTTTTTTCCTAAGTAATTTCTTAACAATTTAAGACATTAACACTGTATTCATTTAATATTAAAATGAGGATTGAATGCTGTATCCAAGCAGCCAAATTCAGGGCGAAGGTGCTCCAGTGGGCAGGAACTAAGCTTCTCTTACACAGCAAAACAGGCAACTAAATAAGCAGTCTAGCGCTTCGAAAACTTTATGACGAAATTCTGAAGTTTGACAGTATGAAGCACAATAACCAGAGCGTAAGGAAGGCCACCTCAAATGAACTGCGGCAGACCAGCACTTTCCGGCAAAGCTAAAATACCCTGCAGGAGTCCGTGCAAATAGAAGTGGATGATATTGACGAATTAATCACCGTTATCGATATATTCCAAGTAGTGTTTGCATCAGTACCGGGCGAAACTCTGTCGTAAGGGCTACAGGAATACGCTTTAAGCTAAAGCAAGATTTTCTCGTGTGGGCCACTGAATGGCAAAGCCGTATCTGCAATAAAGGGAAAGGTTAAATCTGTTTGACATATTGGCCACACACATATTATTATTACATATTACATATTACATATAGCAATGTCCATGTGGGCACACTCTCTCTTCAAATAAGGGAACACAGAGCATGTTGGTTCTGTGGTCCAGCACACGAGGCTAAGTGCAGTGTTAGTTGGTACAGCTTAAGGAGCTACAGCTGCCTAGATACGCGAGGCCCATTCTAGCCCAGCTACGTTCGGGGTATTTACAAATCATGAATTGGCCAGCTTAAATCTTATAGTTTTGGACGCTCGCCCGCACTTCTGTTGTATCCCCCATAATACGGCTCACGTCATTGAGTGTCAATTGAGCCCCACTGATCTCACTGATCGTGTGGGTGATACCGCTTGACGAGGCCCTCAGAACACGCCTGGTTTATAAGGCTTGATGTCACATAAACATTTTATTTTAATTGCTCTTTTCTAATCAAAACACTAATGCATTAGATTTATATTTTTGGTTAAAAAGAAATCAACATTCTTGAAACCATGCATCTATTGAAGGCTGACCTAGAACAAATGTCTTGAATAAAATTATTCACAATCTGCTACGAATTTTACGTCATAACGGTAAATCTAAAAACTAAAACAAATCATATTCATATTCACAACTTGGCAAACTGCACAATGGGTCTCGGCGCCAGCCATCCACTAAGTTCCAGCCAGTTGGCCAAATATCAGGAATTCACCGGACTTTCATACGAACAGATCGGAAAATTGCATGAACGCTTTCGTGGTTTGGATCGCGAGCAACGCGGCTATTTAACGCCGACCGAGTTGCTACGCATACCTCAGCTGGCCGAGAATCCACTACATCAACAGATCGTCGACGGCTTCTTTCCATATGGCAACGACCGCATTAATTTCGAGCAATTTCTGCGCACATGTAGCAGCTTTATGGTGCCACAATTTGCAACCTTGTCGAACAAAGGCGTCGACTGTCGCACACGGAAGCTGCAGCTGCTATGCCGGATGTTGGACACACAAGGCCAAGGATTCATAAGACGCGACGATTTCAAGCATATCATGCGAAAATTCCTCTGCAGTCAGGTGGTCGGCGACCTTAAACCTAAGCAGAAATGTAGCATTGACGCTGAACTCAAGCTGCTTACAAAGCAGGCTTTTGCTGGAGAACACTTCATAAGCTATGAGTTGTTGCAGAAGCGACTAACCAATGCTGATATAGACAAATCTCTGTCTGTGAGCAAATGGCTGAACAAAGTCAGCGAATGCAGAAACTTCTAACATGGTTATGCATACCAATCTTATGTTATATATATATTTCTTTGTGTTGCTGAAATTAAAGTATTTAAACTCTTAAAGAACTACAAATCAAAATCTAGCTGGGGTTCTTTATCTCGGAAATACGGATGTCATTCATTGGTCTGCCACCCCAATGGCCAATTTCATAGTGTAATCTGCATCCATTTCAATTTATTATTTCAGTTATATCAAAATCAACATGTTGCAGTTTAATGGCCATTCAACTATAAAACTATAATAATTTGAAAAAAAAAAAACAAATTATGTACTTTAAAAAAGTGTCTTCTCAAAAACCACCTGATTCTACAAACGTGGAAAGCTCGTACAAAGTACGAGCAACTTGAGATCATCTTTTAGCAATTTCTGTATATTGGAAAGTAGTTGCCAATATGACGACACAATTAGAAAGAAAGTATCTCGACATACCAGACGTGAAGCACAAAAGCCATCCGTCGTCACGCAGTAGTGATTTGCATCGGTGCTTTTCCTTTTCAAACTCTTCTTTTTCCACTGTAAAAAAAAACATAAACGGAAAACACACACACACACACACACACAGGCTGTCGGGCAGCCGCATGTCAATGTCATTATGCAAGAAATGGCGGCGCTGCTGGCATCAGTTTGGTGCACATTTCAATCCAGCCGCAGCATTAAGGTTGCATTTTTCATGCCAGTGTTGTATAACATTAAATGAATTTTTAACACAATCTATATATGTGCATACATATGTGTATTTTAGGTTTGTGTATGTGTGTGAGTGCCAGCAGCAAAGTTCATAAAACAATTTTTATGCTCCAATTTACAATCAAGACACGCACTAAAAATTCATTGCCACCTGAAGCATGTGAAGTGTTGTGCGTGTGTGTGTTGTGTGTGTGCTGTGTGTGTGATTGCATGTGTGAGTGTGTGTTGACATTCTAAGACCCGCTTTTGTTTTATTTTATTTGTTTGTGGTATATTTTGTATTTGATTTTCTGTGGAATTTTATTACAAGTTCTTTTCAGATGCGATATTTTATAAACCAAAAGTTGCTCAGTGGTGCACAAAACACAATGAAAGACCAAAACCGGTTTGTTTGGTTCTTTATTCCTTTTAATAATAATGAAAAACTTAAAAAAGAAAACATTGCAAACAAAAGTAATTCAAATTATTAATACCACACACTGTGCGCGCTCTGCTCACACTGTGCGTATACTTTATATTTGTTCTTGATTAAATTGTTAATAAACTAATAGAATATATTGTTTTTGTTCCATTTTGAAATTACTCTAGTATTCTAATAGAATATGTTGTTTTTGTTCCATTTTGAAATTACTCTATTGTTTTGTTTAGTTACTTAATTAAAAACGAGTGCAAATGCACTGCACTGAATTTATTATATTTATTATATTTTTGGCATGGAAATTGCGTCTTGTATGAACTGCAGCACGTTCGCAAAGTCATTTAGGGCTTGTTTTGTATCGAAAGTAGATCTATTATTGATAAGAACAAGTGATACGAGCCACTTCTTGAATCAATCAAGTCTTATATTGGCATAGATTATTACGACCAACAAATATATATCGGACATGAGGGCAAAATGCATGGCTTTCCATAACTTATCCAATATCCCTAACGTTTAGAGGACGAAACATTATACAGTAGTATCAAAGACATGGCGGTTTCGCTAAAGTAAGGAAAACAATATTTTGACAAACTACTTGAAGAATATTGAGGTTATTTTGTCTTCATTCATTCGTGTATTTCGCGTTCTGCTAAAAACTAGGTACATATGTGCAGTGGACAATGTTTGTAAAATAAAAAATAAGAACATTTAAAAGTTCGTTGTCAGGCAAAATGAACATACTAACTTGCAAGTATAAAATTAAAATGGCAAAAAAGTGCTAGATCTAATTCTTCTTACTCTTAACTGGCCATAGCAACCAGATATCTGGTTACGGCCTAATGTAGAACACTCTACCGGGCGCCTTAGCGTTGCGCGCGCTTTCTTCAAACGGTGTTACCAAAGGCAGGTAGTGTGCTGTTAACTTAATCCTTGCCTCCCTTTAACAGCCGCATTGGAGACCTTTCGAAGGATGAGATAGTCTGATAGAGAGTTAGTTCCGTCTGGCGGAACTGGTCTCTACTCCTCATTTGCCTATTGATACCAAAGTCACATCTATTGACAAGAGTGATTCCCCGCTTGATCTTTATGCTGACATCCTTCTTCAAAATAGGGATGGGCCCAACATATATAAAATCCTTGATCACAACAAAAGTATAGTTTTAAACATCATTTTGAGAGTCCAACTTACTTCGTCTTACTTTTATTTACAACCAGATCCACCATAGCAGATTCTCTTTCAATAGCCGCAAAGGCTCCGGTAACTGCTAGCTTAGAACGACCAAATATATCGATATCAGCTGCGTATGCAAGCAACTTTACACTCTTATAGAACATAGTCCCGTTCCGATGTATTTCAGCGTTTCGCAACACAGTCAGCATCACTGAGTTGAAGAGGTTAAAGGTTAGGGCATCTCATTATCAGAAGCCTCTTTCGGTATCAAAAGGCTCTTCGACGGAGCTGCGCGTGTTTCTTAGCATCATTCTGCATAGTCGCGCCAACTTTGAACTTTAGTCCCTCAACGAGCTATCAAACGCTGCCTTATAACCAGGTATATATAAAGGTGGTATGTATCGATTTGGTATTTATGGTTTTTTTGCAGGATTTGTAGTGTAAATATCAGGTCAAAAGAGGACTTACAGGGCCTCAAATAGGGACTTATATCCAAGAGAAAGAAGGCTTATACCAAGGTATAAATGTCTTGTCAACATTCTTTATGATAAGGTTCCAATCATCGAGCAAGCTCTCATCTATCCATATATTGCAAAAGCTGTTGCCAGAATATTACCAACTCGTTGCTACCAGTCTTGAACAACTCTACAGGCAGGTCATCTGCGCCATTCTTGAGTCGTGTTATAGAAAATACTTTTGGATAATTTGCTTGTTCTCTTCTGATTTGCAAAAAAAATCTAAAAGTAATGTGTACAAATGAGAACAATTCTAAGTGAGATGTAAAAGCATTCTTTCATTATGTGTTTTCTGAGTTTTGTTAACGATCAGAACCATATCCATTTGCTTTGGTGTTGGACCATTTTAAGCAGCGCATGTCCACAGCATAATTTCTCATTATTCCAACAGTGTTGCTCTCCCTTTTACTCTTGCACATAATAGTATGTGTGGTTTGTCGCTAATCTTTGAATAGTCTATCTTTGTATGGAGTGATAATACATGTACTTCGTTACTTTGTAGCGCGTAATAGATGTTAAACAACGATGACATTTATTAGTGTTCTAATGAAAATGTAGGTATGGCACTAGCGCGAACATTATAAAATGAATATGCGCAAAGATCTTTTAGTGTTATTTAATATTTTTTTTTTCCAAATTTTGGATATTCGTTTCTGTTGAACCATACCTTAAGCCTGAAAATGATAGTCGGTGGTTGGTGGCTTCTTCGTATAGTTGGACATATGGGTTCGCAACTGGTTTGCACGGTAAGTAAAAAGTACCCATTTCCAAAGACGCTGCTGAAATTTGGTAGAATTAAAAAAACCTATAGCATACTTTTCAGGGTTAACTTTGCAGAACAAATGTACGTACACCAAAAACTTAATATGAACAGTTTCTGAACCTCAGGCCTTCCTGTAAAGTTTCCTAGGCTTATATCTAAATTATACGTTTATTAATACTTATTTATAAATACCTATCAAAAGATTTTAAAGACTTCATAAACAAGCTATTTCATTAGCTTCCTTCTTGAAGGACAAAAAAGATTCGCCTTGAAAGAAAATAACAAATAAAAACCGAATGATACAAAAAGCAAAACAAATGGCAAAGTGAAAGAAAAATTGCCAGAGAAAATTTTTTAAAACAATTTTGTTGCAAGGAAATAATTACACTAGAAGGGGAAGTTGCAAGAACAACAACAAGAAGAGAAGCAACCACAAAAATAGAGACAATGAAAGCGAAGACAATGGAGGAGGTGAAAATTGCATTTGTAAATTGAAGCAGTGGAGAGCGAGAACGAAGCAGATAGAAAAAGAGAGCGAGAAAGAGGAAGAGTATATAGCACAAACAAGTAGTTTGGGGTTGTATTACATGTATGTTGCAGCTTAAATATCTTCGTCCATGCACACACACACACACTCACACACACTCACTCATACTCACACACATACTGAGTACTCACACTTATGTACTCATATATATATGTACTCTAAAAGCGTCGCATTACGGCTAAAGATATTTATGCGAACTTGTTGTGCATTACCTTAGCCGTGTTTGAATGTGTAAGCAGCTAAGACGGTTACAGATGCGTGTATCTCTTCGATGCCAGCGCATTAGGGTGGCCCAAAATGTAAGGCAGAAGTTTTTTCCGAAAAATCAAATACACAATCTCTCTATTTTGTATTATGTTTGATCAAATTTTTATTTAGATGCATTAAGATTGTAAGTTGGTGAACTTCTACTTCTTCTTAACTGGCCATAACAACCCGTTATCGGATTACGGCCTGATGTAAATACATTCTTTCATTGGAATTGTGGTTTTACGTGGTGGGTCCCAAGCCCTACGTATAACCCTTTTAAGGCCTACTGGTCGCCTCATACAAAAAGCTTTGACCTGCTGAGGTGGTAAACTATAACCCGCTCACCACACGGGGGCGTGTACTACATACATTTAATTGGTCGTAAAAAAAATGCAGAGCTCTTTAAATATGCTACAACTATACATAATAATATGTTTAAACTTGTAACTAACAGTCTAATTGTTGTAGGCACCTTCCAAATGTAGGTAGTATATTCTAACTAATACTAATGATAGTAACTGTAGAATAGAAAAGTAAGCCACGAATAAAAAAAAACTGTGCGATAAAAGAAATCGATTAAGTTCTTGATTATTTGCATTTCCTTTTATATCCTTATAACTTCTTCAGATTTCATCCGTTTTGCTTGACTCATTTTGATCTTCACGAATTGGACTACTGATTTAAGTCTTACTAAAAATATTTTGGCAGCAGGTCAACCAGCTTTGGTAAAGACATAAATTTGGGTCCAAAACCTCATAGGTATATTGTAGTTGCATTCATTATCTTTAACTATAATAAAGAATTAGAATAGTTGATACTTTATCTGACAATAGAGATATAGCGGTTTAAGTAGAACCTTCTCAAAAATACCGATATTCGCAAAATTCTCGAAACCTTGAGGAAAAAACTGAGTACGGAGTCTTCGTTATTGAGATACAGCCTGATGTAAACATATTCATTGGAATTATGGTTTTACGTAGTGGGTCCCAGTCCCTATGCACAACCCCTTTAAGGCCTGGGGTAGCTCTACTGGTCTCCAAAGAACCCAGTGTCATTGTTAGTCGCCACATACGACAAGCTTTGACCTGCTGAGGTGGTATTCTGTAACTCGCTCACCACACGACCACATTACCATGTTTACCATTATTAAAAACAGTGCTAGAAAATCCGAAAAGGTTTCCGGAATCGATATCAGCGACCCCGACCTTACCCTAAAAGATATGTCTTAGCCATAGGCTTTTTTGCCAAATTTGTTACATAGTGTAGTCTTCAATTGCCTGAGTTTGACGCGAAGCTTGTCTCTGCTTCATCACCTCGATGTATAGTTTTTGTTTTTTTTTTTTTAATTGTACTCCAATTTTTATCAGAAACCTTTCAATTTGAAGGAAAAGACTCAACGATTAACCTTAGTAATGAAACCAGAATGCCCTGGATTATCATCGTTATTAGCAGTGGAAGAACAAAAGAAGTTGTGTTTTTGTATCTCTATTGCCTATAAAGATTCTCTACAAATCGTCTAGAGCTGATGATTGTAAGCGCAGATGAATTGCGACTGATTCGTCTCACCAGTAGCAATCAAAGCGCTTGTAATCATGAATTTCATTCAAGTTTTCCCTCATAAAAGAGTTTGATATATTTTGAAAATACTTAAATATATTGATGAAGGGTTGATCGAATCTTTTGAGATTATACTTGTTTCGGGTAGCCTTCGACCTATCTTTGTAAAACTCTGTTATCATTGGAATAGGAAGTTATTTTGTGACAAACAAGTTGACACTCAGTATTGTCCAGTACCCCAACACTTATGATGTACGATTTCAAATATTTTGGGACACCCTAAAGCATACATATATATATAAACAAAGTCTATGGGTGTGTGCGTCTGAACAGTAAAATGCATTAAACGAAAAGCTGGAAAATTGTAATGTAAAGTAAGGAAATTATATAACTTGCTGTTGTTGTTGCTACGCTTCAAATGAGCAAGTCAAGAAGTTCTTTTGTATCTAAATGCATGAGTTTGTGTGCAAATGTGTTGACAATGTTTGTATGTGTTTGTGAAAATGACGCTTGCTGCACCTTTATTTAAGAGACAGGTTTTCCTCTTGTCGCCATATTTGTTGCTGTTGGTTTTGGTACCATATTTTGCTGTACTTCATCTTGTTGTTGTGCCAAAGATTTAATGCAGACGCATGGAAAATAGCACAAACGCCGCATTGCATTGGTGTGCGTGTGTGTGTGTGTGTGTGAGTGTATGTGTGTGTGTGTGTGTTGTTTGTATCCGTGTGTATCACACGCAATATCTACTCTGTAAACTGAGCATATGTGCTCTGTCTGTGTGTATGTGTAGGTATAAGTGTCGGCTCGCCTTGAGCTTGGCTGCATAAAGTCATTAAGTGGGGGAAATGAAAATAAATTTACGCTTGGTAAATAAATCTCATGGTTTCGCTGCTCTGCTCACTCTCTTTTTTTATTCCCATTTTTTTTTTTTTGTCGCGCAAAGAGACAGAAAATTCCTTAATTAAATTTTTTTATGAAATACACCAGATAGCGACAATAACAATAGCAATGCAACCATAAAAGTGAAGCATGGCATGCTACTTCCCGAGAGTGTCATCATATTATGCATCTCACTTTTATTATTTAATATTTTAAAGAATGAATAAAATGCTTAAAGTAGAGAGTATTCTGTAGTTTAATGCACAATAATAAGGAGGGAAAAGGTTCTCAGGGATTTCGAAATTGACACGTAAGGCTTTTCTCTATTCTTAGAGTTGTCAAAGGCATTCACTGAAAGATAAATATAATAATAATAGATTTGCTGCAGCATTGACATTTATATCATGCTGATATGATAAAAATTCTTTAATTTGTCTTACATGAGAAAATCTCTTTAGTTGTGAGCATTTTGGCCTGAAAGAGTTTTATTACTGTACAAGCATATTCTCTATTGTGCGCTTATTTCACGATGCGAGATTCAAAGCGATTCCTTGCTAATTTATTGAATACGTCACACATGAATGCGAGGTCTTTGTGCAGACTGCGGTAGCGGGCATACAATGGGGCGTTCGCAATCTTTGGTAGTGCTTTGTTTTCCATGGTCTGTATTTTTTTTTAAATTTCTGCCCAGTTTATGCCCAGCAACCACTCTATTTTAGCAATCTTTGCCCTACACCTTGCGGTGATAATTTTAATGCGCTGAACCCAGTTTAATTTTCCGTCAAGGTGGATACCAAAGTATGGGTGCGATGGTTTGATGGAAATCATCTCCCCGCGTAAATAAATTTGAGGGATATACCAGCGTTTTGTCCTTTTTTTCTATTTGGCCCAATGTCAGCTGTAAGGTCAGAGCAGCTTATTGATCGCTGTTAGCTGAGGACAGAAGAGCATTGTCTTCGGCGTATGTGGCAGTTAGAAAGCTCTCATTATTCGGCATATCCATTGTATAAAGAGTATACAAAAAGGGGGAGAGAACACTTCCTTGTGGAACCCCAGCTTGAATTAATCGATTATCAGAAAGCTTACCTATTACCGAAACTCTGAAGCAACGATTAACGGCCAAACGTCGCTTAACGTCCAAAAACACTCCAATGCAGTAGTGTCGCTAGATTCGTCGGTGTCAATACTCCGCTCAAAAATATTCTTTCGTATATAAATAAACCTAATATTTAAAAATACCAAATATGCTAAAACTATCAAAAAATCCTAACCTACCTAAAATTCTTAAAAGTCAAAAAAAGTTAATATGATAATAATACCAATAAATGTAAAAGCAATCGTTTGCAAAAGTCTGCTTAATTTCTTCGCATTGATGGCATTAAGAAAATCGAATGAAGATAGCGAAGCTCCGAAATTACAGATACATCAAAATTGGAAAATTTTATACAGCTGTCTAAATTTCTTGAACTTTCTGTTTTGCAGTTATACACAATTTCTTTCTGCTAAACAAAAACTTGTACCAAAAGTAACACTAGAAAAATGTATGCGACCAATTTTGGCACGTTATTGAACAAATAATTACTTAACGAGCTAAAATCTACCGAATATTTTTTTAGCTCTGTATTTTTTTGTTTTTGCTCTTTCAATTTTAATCCAATGCATTTTACGAATTCTATCTCAACTGCAGCTTTTTCTAACAATGTTTTTCGTTGCAATCTACTCAGAAGACATTGACTGCGAACATAAAATTCGAAAACTTTTGCCACACGCAGAGTTTCCAATACCTTAACACCTAATCAGCTGCGTTACTTCCCATGCCACATTACCCCTCTTGAACTACACCAACACAGTTGCAACAAAGTTCAACTTCAAACACCTACAAAAACATCAAACTCAAAGTTAATGCAACTTACAAAACGAGTGCAGTATTTATAGGCACATATGGTTGCAGGGCCGGATTAAGTCGGAGCGCCCAAAGTAACGTATACATAATATATGTATACTGCACGTGTCAGTTCTTTAATTATTATGATAGACTCTTAGACGAAATAACAAAAATCAAATAACTCCTTAAAAAGAGTACAAATCCTACTTTTTCATAACTGGCCATAACAACCCATTACCTGAATACAAGCCGGTGTAGATCACTCCCTCAGGCTGCTCTGCTTTGCGCGCGCCTTCACCAAACCAAAGGTAGTTAGCTAATATTGTATATACGGTCCTAGTATCGTCGCCTTCCTTCAACAGCCGTATTGAAGACCTTTCTCGCGATAGCTCCTTCATCGACACTATGTCAATGTCATTGTAGAGCTCATAGAATTCGTCATACCATCGAATGCAGTAGTCATTGTGACGAGTAAAGGGTCAACGATTTTAAGGAATACTTTCCGCTCAAACACTCCTGGAGCATTTACATCAAACTAACTCATCAAGAATGCTTCAGCGGCATAAAGCAAAAC
Organism: Chymomyza caudatula; assembly: GCA_035041775.1. Classification (NCBI taxonomy): domain Eukaryota; kingdom Metazoa; phylum Arthropoda; class Insecta; order Diptera; family Drosophilidae; genus Chymomyza; species Chymomyza caudatula. Next base: position 71,762 of record JAWNKW010000039.1, on the reverse strand, counting down.
GAGAAAGATGGGCGTCTTATAGAGTGCTAGTTTGGTCTGGCGAGAGTGGTATCTATAGTACACCGTACAAATTAATACCATTATATTTACATAATTTAGATCTGCCTTCATTTAGTTAAACTCAAAAGTAAATAACTTCAAGAGTTGAAGCGACTAAGCTCAGAGTTGACTTTTTTAAGGACAGCGAGGGCCGGTCATAAGGATCACAAAAACTTAGGAAAATTATCGCGATTAGTTGCTAAAAAATCCTAAAGTTCGTTTTGTGATATGCTCACCAAGAAGAAAGAAGTGGCCCCTGGGCCAACACATGCTCAATCCGGCACTGTCTGTGTGCGTAAGTGTATGTTCGTATGTGTGTTTGTTTGAGCATTAAGGATATATGTTTGCTGTAAATTTTCATTTTTATGAAGTTGCACAAAGTATGTGGTTACGTTTTCGAGAAAATTTTAAGCCATCAAGTACAACAAAAGCAGCAACAACAACAAGAGCAAGACTAAAGCGAGAGGATGTCAAGTAACGAAAGCGAAAATGTTTGCATATAAAAAGTGTTTAAAATGTTTTGCCAAGCAGCAGCAGCTCAGCAGCAGCGCAGGTGCGTCCTGTTGAGTGCTGCTGATGCTGCAATCAGGTAAACAAAGAAAATATAGAGAAAAGCGTTGGGAAAACATAAAAAAAAGTCGCTGCTTAAGACCAGCTAATGATGGGAGCAAAAGAAAAGCGCAAACAATGTGAAAAGCTTGTGAGGTTAGGCGTACCTGGAAAATTACAAAATCATTTTTTTATATAATGTCTCGTAAATACTACTCGTATCTGAAAATTTCAAGGACAAAATTTTAATGGGACAGCAGCACAATGGTATCCTAGAAGATAATGGTACCTATTTTGAGATAAACTTTAAATAAGTTTATCCATATTTAAAGAGTCGGTCAATGTTCCATTAAGTCTTCTTTAGGACTATGTAAATTTTGTCTATCTTCGTTTTATTGTCATAAATAGGCTCCTTTACAGTGCCATCTTGTTTAGTACTTTGAAAGCAAGGGTGTCTTTTACACGATCTCAATCGAATCAAGAGCGGATCTTAAAGCCCGTCATGAAACTAAGAAAACGACTTGATAAGTTCTGCATCATGGATTGGAGCGCCCCTTCGTGAAATATCCAGTTGTCGGGAGAAAAGTTGTCTGGAAATTGAACTTGCTCCCTATCATATAACTCTAAAAGTATGTGTCTGTGCAACAGCTCGACTCTGAACAAAACAGGTAAGGGATTTGGATTTAGCACTAAAAGAAGCCCACACCAAGAGAGATTTATAGTTTTAAATATCACATATCACTTTTTGTAAGTCGACGCCATTTGAACCATCCCAATTTAAATATTTTATTTTCATTCAAATCAAACTTTTTTAATCCATTTATTTAGATTCCGAATTCGACTTTCAAGATTTTATACTTCCCATACATCATAAATAAAGAAACTTGGTACAATGCTTTTAGGGTTAGTTTGGTTATGGGGGAAGATATTGAAGCACCTTCTTCTTAGCTTGCCATAACAACCCGTGTTATCGGTTTACGGCCTGATGTAAATACATTCTTTCATTGGAATTGTGGTTTTACGTGGTGGGTCTCAAACACTACGCACAACCCTTTTAAGGCATAGAGTGGCTCTACTGGCCTCGAAAGAACCCCCAGACAACAAGCTTTAATCTGCTGAGGTGGTATTCTCTAACCCGCTCACCACACGAGGCACCTGCCGAACTTAAATATTACTTAAATAACACTATCTCTTACAACAAATACTCGTACTCCCTCTATTAAAACTCAAGCTTACGTTTTAAAAAAATAACGGTGTGTTTGTCGTTTGTGAATCTCTATGCACTACAACCCAGAAAACCTGCTAGGTTATTGCTCTGCTGAGAACACTGCTAACACAGCACACAAGCGTAACACCATCCGAGCCTAAAACTATCCGAGCGTAGCAATAAATTTGCATGACGGCAAACAAAGTCATCTATCCCCAAACGCGCCAAGAATGTTTCTCATCAAAAATAGTTTAACATACGCAGTTTTTGGCGCTCGTGACTATTCCTAACAGCTTAATCCGCAAGCGAAAACTTGGCTAAGAACGGCAGCTAGCAAAACAAATAAGTGAAATGACCATTAGATTTCAACTATCCATTAATTTTCTTAAACAGGTTGGCAGGCCTCGTAGGCTACAAAGTATTTGTTTTTGTTTTTACTCGTAGACAAATTTCAATTACGGTCAAGCAATTTCCCAGCAATCGATTCATTACAAATATTTTTCTTCAAAGTACCTCTGTGCAAAACAAAACACAGTTTGCCTAACAAAAGCTTACACACAAACACACAGACACAGAGCTGCCACATATGCCAAACAACAATTTGGTTCAATTAACTGCAATTATATGGCAGACAATTGAAGAAAGTTGTAGGAGCAAAAGAGATAGCTAGCACATGAAATTGATGTATGACTTACATATGCAGCCATCTCGCTCAGTATCTGGGCATTTTATAGGCAGCTGTTGGCTGTACTTAATTAGTCACATAGCAAATGAAGTTATATATAAAATAAATTGTTTTTGCCAAATGAACCATTCATGGATTGATTGGCAGCACTGTTTCTCTAACGCGCTCTTCTTGGCCCCCTCTCAACCGCGTGCTGGGTCATTTTGAAGGACATCTCAATTAAATTGACTACATTTGGTGACAATCAACTTTCAATTAAAGTTAAGTAGAGCATTTTAAATGCAGGAGTGACAACTTGTTTATTGTTAGATAATAAAAAGGAACAAAAAAAAGAGTTGCATACTTTTAGGCAAAAGCATTGTAAAATAAAAGTTTGCACAATTAGTCAACACTTTTGTCGAGTTGAAGTGTTTGTCAGTATGTGTGAGTGTGAGTGAGTGTGTGTAGTGTTTGTATGCCTGAAGCACATAAACGTCACAATTACATAAGTAAACAAACACTTTTGAGTTGCTAACTGAGACGCTGTTCTCGCTCTTACTATGCGTATCTGTATACGCTAGAGATGTGTGCGATAATCACGTAACTGCGATTTTGAAACAAAGACTTTCAGTTTGAAAAATGGTACTTTGGATAATAGCAATATTACAGTAGTTTACGCATAAAACAAACTGCTCGAGGCTTATGAACTTATTTTGCTCATTCAGTTCGACTTAAAACTTTTAACTTTAGCTTTTTACGCAAATATAGAGTACTCGACGAAAAATCTACTTACGAAAAACACTTTCCATCAATGATTAAATAATATAAATATGACTTATGTATGATGATTTTACTGAGCTTAGGGGTGGATAATCAATGGAATATTTTAAAAACGACAGCAGATGACTAGCCCGAAATTCAATAGCGTACCAAGATTTTGTGTGTACAATTTTGTAATAACAGAACCATGGCCATATACACAAGGCATTTGAATATGCAATATGCAACAAAAACAACATCATTCCATAAACATGCATGCTCTTCTTTTCACACTTCTGTGTGTACGCTCATAACCTATGGCTAATTTTTGTCGTTCACACAGACGCTAAAAGACACATACTGTATTCTATTGCACTCCAGAGTATCCCGTCAGCATTATTTGTTTTATTTACTCAACTGCTTCTAGCTACACGTCAATTTCTACAGTCAAAAGCAGCAAACCATTTTCGGCAGCGTTCCACAGGTATTGGTGCTGGGTCCTATATTGCGACGCACGGTGCAACAGCAATACAACGGTAACAGTCGGAGATGCCAATATATGTTCCATTCTGCTCTACGCATCGACGATATGGTCACTTGTAAGGTGGCTTTGCAGCACTGTTTCTTTTGGGTACCCTTGGATCTCCTGACAAGAGACAACTAGGTAGCAGAAGCAAAGTCGCTGCAACGGCAACTTAAAGATAGGGTTGACTTCATACATGAGCGCTGACAAACCGACGAGTCGGGGACGACTATTAGACAGAAACATAGGTATCAACAAATCGAATATTACTCGGGCGCCTAACTGCCGATGAGATGAACAATAACTTACATTAAAGGTACTTTAGTGTGGCTTTAATGATTCTCTGACACTTTTGGTCTATCTTATCGCAATTGTGGATTACAATTCACTGAACTTTTGAATTTATTAGCTTGTAACTCGCAATCGAATTCAGGCACACCACAACTATCTGAAACGGATTTAGTAAATAGTTTATTAATTTCAATTAAAATTATAGTTCAGCTTCATTGTTAGTAAGGTTCCAGAGATATGTGAGATTAGCTGACTTAGCAACTATCGAAATCTCGAATTTTTGTTTGCATAGTGTCATCAAAGATGGGACATGGATGCTTCAAACTGTACACGAACCTTTAGAATTGCAGCACATGCAAAAATCGAAAGAAAAACTTTTCTTGTAAACTTAAGATTTCTTAACATTTTTCAGTTGTGTAGCTGTCATCTTCCGTATTGTGCATAAAAATGTGAAATCTAGCACATCTCTATTATACGCACATATGGCAGTACACTTGCAACGAGTTGCCTGAACAATGTGCTACAATTTAGCAAACCTTTGAGCCACACCACGCCCGGGGCATAATAAACACTTGACCTATAAACTCCTCTACGAAGTATGATGCTGTTGTAGCTGCACTTGCTCAGAGCTTAGTGAAGTCCAAGTCAAGAGCGGATGTATATGAGCATGTCTATAAGTGTGTAGCTTGGTTGTAAGAGTATCTGTGTGTGTGTGTGTGCGTCTCTGTGTGTGTGTTAACTTGCTATGCTAATTTGGCCATTTGTTTTGGGCCATTACTGTTTCCACTGTTGATGGCACTTGCTTTGACTTTAATTGCACACGTTGGCACACACCTTCTTTTCTTTGATAAGCGCTAAACTTTGCCATTTTGCAATTTAATTGCATTACGCTATCACGGTATTTGCCACGCCTTACCGCCCTCCAGCGGGATTTCGCCGGCGAAGCAAAATGTTTTCTCATTTATTTTCAATTTCATTAAACTTTGTGCTGGCTTTGGCCATTTGCTCGATGTCACCGTAGCATTGCAACGAAACAAAACTTATAATTGGTTTTTAGTGCTTATTTATGCCTTTGCCTTTCTTTCATTTCCTTATTCTTTATCAAATACCCTTACCAAGAGAGCTATCTTATATTGCAAATTTTCAAAAACAACATTCAGACAAAAGGTCTGATTTCTTTTGTTTGGCTCACAGTCATTTACACCAGTTGATATCGAAGTCGAATTGCGATAGAAGTCTATGTCTCGATTTGTATACTGGATGAGTAGTTTGGCTGAACATACATTTGGAATTTTGTGTAAATATCTTGGATTAAAGAACTTAAGATAGATTTCGAAACTAAAACAGTTTTTTTGGAAACTCAGCTTGAAGAGATGTCTGGAAAACCGACGATGCTCTCATAAGTTTACCAACCAATCGTAACTATCACAAAATAATATTAATCGTGAGATCCTCGCAAATATAGGAAAAAGTTGGAAATGTTACGGCTATTCAGTTTTGTCAAAAACCCAAGTATACGATTCCAACAGATTTTTACAGGATGTTCGAAAAACCGTTGAAGGCGTGCTTCTTTCTGGAGCAACATCGATCTCTGAAACTGCCAATGTTGCAGCTTCAATCGTAACGGTAAAACTTAATTTCAATCAGAAAGAGTAAGATTTATAGATCGCATTGGACATACTGCAATGAGCGAATACTTGTTTAGCCTTAATTGATTGTATCATTACAGGTGACGAGACTTGGACCCTGACTTTTATATTCAAATATACTGAAAATCGTACTTTGGCCTTTCGCAACACATTCTCCATCGCAAGGTTAAAGAGGTCGCAAAAGAGGGCACCACCGCGTCCTTAGCCTCGCTTGGTATCAAAAGGCTCGGAGAAGCTTTTTCTTACTTTAACGTCATATTGCATGGTCATACCAACTTGGCAGGGATTTCAAACTCAGATAGTACGGTATATACTAAGCAAAACTCGCAAAAGAGCATTCGAACTTCGTTTAACAAGTTTCTAGATCTTTACGCACCAAATGCAATTACAGCATAAATCTCTGTCATTAGACTTTGTTTGTTGGAATGTTAATAAAAAACCAAAACAAATAGAAAATACCAGAAACACTGAGTTTGAGCCCATAGCTGACCGCAAGCGCAGCGTACATGGCGTATGAGTTATGTTTGGTTGTGCAAAACTTGTAACAGCTAACACAAACGACAAAGTTTTTAATAAAAACTGACAATAATTTAAGTGGCAAGGAGAAAGGATTTGACGTAAAGAATGTTTGCTGTTTTAATATTTCACGCACGTTTCTACGCTAAAACATGTCACTTTGGATTTTTATTAACTTGATATATATTGTTGGTATAATGTAGGGTACAACCCAATGTTTAGGGGAAGCAAGTGCAAATCGCAGCTGTCAGTGCTACAGATATTAATCAGAAAAAACTCTGACTGTGGGTTGATGGACACACAGCAAAACCGACAAGTAGTCACAAGGTGAAAAGTGGGGAATCCCTTAAAATATGCAGAGCATTATGTATGTAGCGCTTAGCTCACATGGGAGGCATATTATAAAATACCAACCACTGTGCGAACACACACTGTGACGCGCATCACGCCCCAACCGCAAAAGCGACAAAAAAACCAAAAAAAAAAAAAATCATATAGGGGGAACTGGGTAAAAAAAATGTAATGCTTTATTGACAGGTGTCGATTAAGAATTTAGCATTATGTACGTTCCTATTTTTTCTCTTTGGTTGCAACAAAAAACATACAAAATTTATTACACGCACGAAAACACACAGACGTGTCGCATTTGTTGTACGCCAGAGTAGAATAGAGGCGTCTTTGAGCTGGGGGCGTGGCAGTGAAGTGCCATTCGAAGTGCGCTTATGTCGTGACATGTAAAATAAATCAGCCATGGCGCGTCTTTCTGACATAGACACTCACACAGCTGCGCGCACACGCTTTGAGCTAACTGTAGTTTGAAGCTTATTTGTATTGAAGTTGGCACACACAGACGTAGAGCACACACACACACACACACATACACACACACACACACTCTGCGCTTCGTGCACTGATTGACAATAGCTCGTGAATGTTTTGATGACATATACAAGATTGACAACTGGCCTTGGGAGTTTAATCAATGTGAAAAGTTGCGTGGAACAATAGGTATTCACATTGAAAATTCTAAGAAACTTTCACACAACTTTGCGAATACTTCATCTTTATTAGTTTCTATAATTGTTGGTGGATCGTTTAATTGGAATTAGGAAAATGCATATATAAATATGCACTAAGATAAGGAATATATGCTTGCTAGGGGACTAGTCAAAGATAGAGTGAATCTATGTATTGCAGCATTTGTTACTGCTCTCGGAAGCGTTTACACTGGCATGAGTAACAATAAGCTTCCTTGGATATTTGTTAAGCTTCTTTGCATAAACTCCGTTTTTCTTCTTTTTCTCGTTTATAAATCAAATAAAAGCGTTGACATGATATTTGCTTTACAAAATCGTTGTGCTATTATGGATATAAAAAAAATCAAGTATAGCTCGTTCATATTGAACACAGATGAGAATGGTGAATTTCTCCTATTTTTTGCTTTCCAACAATCCTTGTACTTGCATTCTCCGTGCTTTTTGAAAACAACATAGTTAAACAATCTTCACAGTGGAACCATTTCTAAAATGTGGCTTATATGTCGCATTTGATAATATTTTTACTCTTGAATTGAATTATATATATACGATAGATTCCAGAACAATCTTGCAGGTAGCGCTGTCAAATCGCGCACAGTTTTCCCACCTATGATTTCAAAGAAACACTATAAAATCTGTTATATTCTCCTACATTCTCTAGGTCACAAAAATGTTGCCAAGATGTCATTTTACTTTTTTGATAACATAGATTGCACTATTTATTATATCGATCAACACGATCGTTGGCAGTATTTCTCTTATCTATTATTCTATTTATTATTGTCGCTCTAAATCAGGGGTCTACGATGTTGGCTGATATTTCGTCAGAATTTAAGTTTAAGGTTTAGTATTTGTGTGTGGGCAAAAAAAAGTTGTCAATATTTGCATGCATGTATATCAACATTTTTTAACTGTCATTAGGTATTTTTTTTTCCATAAAAGAAATCTTCCCCTACTCTCTCCTTTAGACTCTGCTGATTGAGCGAATCAGTCCAAGCTCACAAACATCGTTTTTTTGTATATGCAGTATTGCCGGTGCTTCAGAATACATTTTTGCCTTCAAAAGAGAACTTGACAGTCTATTTGTGCTACATCTGAACTTAAACGATAAACCTTAGCCGTTCGGCTGATCACAATTACTATACATTTCTATTTCTATTTGTTGCCAAACCTGCCAATATGAGAGACCTGTCAACTGATGTTTCAACATTTCTTTCAAAAGCCTGCAAACAGATTTCAATTTTTTGGCAGAAAAGAGTGAAATTTACTAATAATAAAAGATGACCAGTTAAAAGGAGAATATTCTTATTATACAACTATTTGACTTAATTCACTCATTTCTGTTTTCGTAGCTCCGATAAAACTTCAAATCTTTGTTAATGTTAAAAAGTTATACTTTCGCCAAGTGTCTGTCAGTTAGTTACTTGGCACCGTGGTATCTTTTGTTTCATCAAATTCTTACAGCGACTGCCAAAACTTTAGTTAGTTCAGCGTACTCAACTTCCGGCTGCTACAAAATGTCGCCGCCGCCATCTTTTTAATGTCAACACAATTTCCCAGTTATCCGCATGATGACACATGGTTGCACCGCTTTGCTTCGGCATTTCATGGCAATTTGAACTTGAATTTTAATTTGAGTTATGAGTGCGCAAAAAGGCGTTTAAAATTGATTTGCAGGCTTTCGCTTTCGCCTTTAGCCTTCTTACGTTGGCGTCTAAACACTTCACTTAATTCATTAGCAAATTGTGTTTGTAGCGTTAAATTATGTCACAGGCTTTTAGGCTAAAAACCAAAGTGTGAATCTATGATAAGTTATGCTATATTAAGTTTCAAGTGGAATTATGTTGTAATTAAATTATATTAGTGGTTATGGTTGCTAAGTTAGCAAAAAAGATTTTTGTAGCCAGAGAACGGATGCGCGAAAAGCTATAGAGGGCTTGGAACACCAAGCTGAATTCTGAAATTAGCAAACATATAGCTTCAAAGTTTCTGATACTTCGTTTAAATAATCTTGTTCTTCTTAACTGACCATAATAACCCGTTAACGGGTTACGGGGCACTACTCCAGGCACCTCTACTTTACGCACGCCTTCTCTCTATATGGTCTTCTGAACGAAGTCATGGCCTGCCTTGACCTTTCTCGCAGTAGCTTCTTCATCCAAATGCACAAATTGACCTAGCCAGCCGAGAAGCTAGATGTTTATTTGTTTGGCAATATCAATTTCGTCTTAGAACTCATAGAGTTCATGGTCTGGTGAGAGTGGTCTCAACGTCGTTTCCCATTATGACGGAAGTGACGAAATACTTGGCAACGTCGAAAGTATAGTTGTACGTAAGGATAGGGCCTTATATGCAATAAAAAGAAGATTAATACTACGGTAGTTAGCGTACTGTGGGGTCACCCTTCTTGAGAACAGAGAACAGCAGATACCCAGGTTCCAATCATCGGGCATGCTCTCATCCCGCCATATTCTGCAAAATTGCTGCAGAACTTACCAACTGATTGTAGCCGGACTTGATCAATTTTGCAGGCAGACCATCTGCGCGAGCAGTTTTGTTGTTTTTGAACCGCTTGATTGAGAACCTGACTTGTTCACAGATAGGCGGCGGTATATCCACGCCGTCATTTATGATGGGGGCCATCGGAAAGTTAAATGCGGAACGTTATTATTCCCATCATCGCCCGCTAATAATACCCTTCCCTCCACATCATCAACGCACCCTGTGCATCGACTACTACTTCTTCAGCCAGACACTTGTCTTTCTGAAAGAACTTCCTAAAGTAATTGCTGCAGCCGATCGGAGGGTCCTTTTATAGGCGGCTTCGCGACACTCCTGATCATACCATTGTTTCCTTTGCAGTGAGCGTTGGAAACCAATTACACTCTAAGCCATAGTATACAAGGAGCGGTATCAAAGTGCTTTGGCGTTATCGCTTTCTCAGGGAAGTTGAACGAGCTGCTCAGAGAGTTAGGCTGAGAAGGTTTTGGGAGTATATTTTGATTGCAGCTTTGTGATATCTAGCTTTCGCTGTACATTGGGCTGGATTGAATTTTGTGATTTAACGAATAAAAAACGCTATTGGCCCGAACTGGGATGCTCATCTTTTGAATAATTAAAGCTATATTCGTTGGACAGAAAAAAAAATTTGTTTAGAACTTTTATTTTGCAATTGAGAATTTATAAAAGCTGGTTTTTCTAGAACTTCAATGGAATGGAACTTCAGCAACCCTCTTTATTTTGAGAGAAATCGTCTTACTGTATATCTATCATTTGTTTGTCTTTTTCTATTCGTTTTTTGTTTTAAAATATTTATTTTTTTACATTCCTTAGATGAGAGGTTAAAGTAGGCGTTGAAAAATTATATAAAAATTATGTAAACTTTTAAATTGCTCGAAATATTACTAAAGTGGAAAAAGAACAATAAGCAAAAATATCGAAAGTCGAATCCACATTGCGATTGTATTATTTCATCATGTACATGATAGATTAGATTAGATAGATTTGTGGTGGGTGCGTTGGTTCATCAGAGAGAGTTGAAACCATCCCCAGCACTCAGGCAGCTTTGCCCATTCTACCATTAGCATGTACATACATATTCCTTGGTTTTAGGAAAAGAGGTTTTAACTTAGTGGTTGCTGTGCTAAACCCTAGCCTTGTTTCACGGCTCCAAACTACGGCTCCGATTTTATATTGAGCGGGTTTACATGATTGAGCTATTCGACAATGGAAGCGCTCTGAATTCGATTTGATCTGGTCTCGTTCATAGGTTAAACTAGTTTAAAGAATTAAGAACAAGAATTAAAGAGGACAAAAAACAAAACCAACCAATAATATTTTCCTCAAAAAAGCGAATGTATAAATGTTTTTGATCACTCAAAATTTATTCCAAAATGCCAATACAATGCTCAGAAAGATTTACTTAGAAAGGTTCACAAAGTCCACATGGCAACTAAGGATCGCAAGGCCCCTACTTTTCGCAATACTATAAGAGAGCACATGCCCAAAAAGGACATCAACGAATTTCTCCGAGCCGAATAATTAATTTTCTTAGCAAGGTCCACAAGGTCCACAGGGCACCTGAGGACCACAAGGGCCGACTGGTCCACAGTGCGTGTTCCAGGGTGTAGGAGCACAGGGATAGCAAGGACCACATTCGGGTGACTCATAAGGGCAAGGCGGTGAGCAAGGGCCGCAAGGACCACATGGTCCACAAGGTCCACTCGGTCCGCAAGGTCCGCAAGGTCCGCATGGTGAGCATGGTCCACAAGGGGCTGGAATATATGGTCCTGAGGGCATTGTCAAGCCACATGGTCCGCAATTTGGTATAGTACATGGCTTGCAAGGACCGCAAGGACCGCAAGGTCCACACGGTCCACCAGGTCCACAGGGACCGCATGGCCCACATCTACCTTTAGGCCCGCAAGGACCACAAGGTCCACAAGGTCCACAAGGGGATTCACACAATGGATATTGATTGGTGGAAAAGCATGGCAATGCACAACAACCTCCACCTGGAGCGCAAGGTCCAATAGGACATGGTGGGCAAGCAGCACTGGGCTTGTAATTAATAGGTCCATTCGGATAGCAGCAATATTCCCGTGGTGGTGGTATATCAATGGTTTGTGGCTTGGGCTGGCACAGTATAGACTGGCAGACTTCTCTGGGTTCACAAATGCGTTTCGGATAACAAACGACATAAGGATCCGGTATCATTGATGGATAATAGATGACGCGTGGTTCACGCACCATTTGCGACACCCAAGTCAGTTTTGGTACCTTGATCACTCGAGTCGTGTCCACCACTTTGGGTATAGTAATTTGCCGGCAGCGGTTCACAACCATGGGTTCTGGTACAATTTTCTCCGTAAATACTACACGTTTCTTGCAAATTATCCTTGGCGGTTGTTGCACAGTTATGCATTTTGGGAACGGCGGTGGTATACGTGGTGCACATTGCGGTAAGGCTTCCAATTGTGCGGAGTTGTAGCATTTTGGAGAGCACTAAAGATGGAATACGCTAGTGAGCGGGCCGGATGAATAATTCGCGTTTTCAACACTTACCTCAAATGGTCCACAGCAGGGATCGCAGGGGCTACAAGGTCCACAGGGCGAGCACATCTTGTTTGTAAATACCGAATTGGTTCTTTGGTATATTCCAAGTTTTTATAATTTTTTGCACAACTAATTTATTTATTTTTATTTTAAAATTGGAATTTAGAGCTAGTCGATACGAAAGGTTCGAGAGTCCGAAAGCAAATGAAAAAAATTATTTTAAATCTTACAACCTTAAAAAGTTTGAAATTTTGATTTGACTTTAGATTCAAAGCACCTTTAATCAAGTTTTTTTTCTTCAGAAACTTTGTTCTAAATGATTGTTTTTCTCGAATACCAGCACAAATCGAAGACTTCCTTTTTTCTTTAGAAATCGATTTTAATCCAAAAATAGCGTTTTGAATTCAGTTGTAAATATAGATTTTTTAGTATCACTGGAACTTAAACAGAGAAAGTTATTCTTAAGGTAAAGACGCATCTGAAATTCATCATTCTTCATATTAGTAAATCAAGCTTCTTTAACAGCTGCAGCAATTTTGATAATATGACTTCCTACTTCAAGGTGCTCTCTGCGTTTCGTCTTCTCTGCCATCTGAATAAGAGATTTATTTTGCTTAAGTTTCTCGGAAAGTGTACATGTTTACTCTTGAATTTCTCTTTATTAAGCCTTTCGGCTGAATAGCCACCTTTTGGACATCAAATATCACGACTAAAAAACAAAAAGAACAATCTTCTTACTTTTCTTGACTACCCATAACTATTACCGCATAACAACCAGTTGTAGGGTGGCGGTTTTTCGTACAATCCTTCAGCCTTCGGTTAAAGTTCTAATGACACAACAAAGTTATGCGCAAAGGATGAGCACCTAAGGATAGTACATAAATGAAATCCTAAGCCAGCTCAAAATCTAGATCCTGCGGTCAAATACTGCTGATGTGTCTACTTTCTGAGCTTTGTTCCTGCTTCGACCAAGACTGTTGATTTTCATGAAGTTCTGGTGTACCAACTCGACGTGCTCCTTCAAGATTCCATGCTTTACGATGTTGTGGTTTATTCTACGATGCCAATTTCAGCATCCAACAGTTTTTTATCAGTTTTACGTCAAAATTCTTCGTTCGATACTATTTTCAGACGGCTTACGTATGTCTGCATTTTTATCGAGATGGGGATAGAGAATTTCGATGTTTCACAAACATAAAGCAGAACTGTTTTTGGCATTGGATTCGAAAGCCTTAGCTAAATGCGCATAGAAATTTGACTGGAAGCCGACCAATACTGTGGAAAACATTCAAAATGCACTGCGGCTTTACTTATTCTGCTTTTAAAATCAAGGCCGGTACCTCCATCGGGTGATGAAAAACTGCCTCCATAGTTAAACTGTTTGATCTCCGCAATGGTTATCTGTCTTAGAATATCCGCTAATAAGCGAGCAGCCAGTGTGTATATTTTTGGTCTCGTTGCAATTCATCCTAGAACAGGCCATCTCATTCATCCTACGGTTGGTATATGCCAGGAAACAGCAGTGTCGTAAAGTCAGTTGACTATTTGAGAATCAAAGGCATGGTGTATCTCCTCATGGCGTTACCCTTGCCATTGCCCAGAAGGGCAACCCAATGTATTCTTAACAGGGTAACGACGTCGTTGCGACCTCGGCAGCGCAGTTTGTTAGTTTTTCATTCTCTTGCGAATTTCAATGAAAGAGGTTGTGTGTCGTGAAGGTTTTTTTTTTGCAGCAACGAGAGTAAATTTCGCATCTATCTTTCGCTATTTCAGTCTCTCACAAAATTTTAAGAATGTTCGCCCAACGACGTTGTTAAGAATATATTGGGGTCACCCATGGTCGACTGGTCAAAGTAAAGTAAAAATTATTTACGGCTTCAAATAGTATACGTTCGACCATCCAACTGACAGGTGAGCCCAACGTGTTCAAGCTACCCATATCCTGGAAAGTACTAACCTAGCGGAACAAAAATGGTAATGCCGGCATGTCAGTAGTGGCCCGTGTATCGTAATTGAGGGGCGGCTTCTTTCATGAGAAAACGGCAATCGTAACTCTACAATAAATGAATCGACAACTTCTTGCGGAAGTGGTCTCTACTAATAGTCTGCATATTGATAGGTTGTTCCTAAACAGTCACAAGTGATCTGTTCATATTACATAGTTAAAGGGGTCATAGCGAATGAATGAGCGTCACATTGTTTGATACCAAAACAGTCCATGATGCTTTTTTCCCGTCGAAAAAGAAAGATAGTGGGTGTCGTTTGGTCATTCGTAAATCTTTCTAGGATTTGGGGTACCAGGTGCTTAACGGTGGAGTTATCACAGTTCAATGGCGTTGCTAGTAGTGTTTTTTGACTATTTGACTTCATTACTTCCACTTGAATGATGGAATCTCTAGGTCTGAAAACGCAATGATTGATCTAATTAATACTTTTATTAATGGAGGACAAAAGACACGAAGATCCCACAATTTCATTACTTCCAAAATGGCTATAACTTTTATATTTTTTAAATTTACTCAAACCTTGGAATGAATCCATTGATTTCTTAAAGAATTCTAATTAAGTAAAAACTTCGCTAGTAAAACATAAGTCCGAAGGTAAATAATAACATAATACATATTGCCAAAAAAATGCCATTAGCCACACGACGATATGCCTTGTTGTTTCCCCATTATAGCAAATATCAATTGAATATTTTTGTATATTTTTTATAAATATCTTATTACAAAAGCACACTCCACACATTTGTTGTACATAATAACTTTTTCAAGATGAACCCCCTTAATATCAACTAGAATCACAATCATACTAGAGAACTAACGGTTCTTACCACGTGGCACATATAAAACTCAAACAAAAGCTCAAGCTACAAAAATCACCTCAGTTGTTTATGTGCAACATTAACAAAACTTTGAGACAATACACAACACTGCACTATACAAGCACTCACAAAGACATGCCAGAAACATGTGTGGCACGCCAAATTGGCTAATTAACTACTACATAGTAGTACTAGACACACAAACACCAGTGTTCCGGATGCTGACATGAAACCCTCATTGGCAGCCCTAGGCCACACACAGACACACACGTAAGCAATGTTCATATACAGTAACTAATGACAATAATTTGGCAACTCTGGTCGTCTGTGTTTTGGTATCTCGACAAGCCAATAAAATAAATATACTTTAGCCCATTGCCACTTATGTCATTGAAACTATTTGGGCTGGTGAACTTTGAAATTGGCATTATATGCCTGTTGGGTCTGTTGTTGCCGGTATTAACAAACTTTTTCCCATTTGTTGTCGTTGTTGCTGTAGCTGTGCATTAAAGTTGATGAACTTTTCCCGATTGCCACGTATGCGATTTGTTGTTGTTTCTATTTTGTCTTTTGGCTCTGGAAAATGAACTCTTTTGGTGCACGTATAATTTTTCGCCCATATCAATGAAAATTTTGCATTATTTGTCACGTTTGATAGGCAAATAGCATGAGACAGTGTGCAACACGGCGTATACGTGATGTTATTTTGTTTGCGCTTCCTCATCAACAGTGTCATCCTCATCATCATCGTCAATATCAGTATCTATACAAAACGACTGTGGCAGCATTATTGAACTTTATTGTTTCACAAATCGAATCCATTTGTATTATTTTCACTTGGTTAGTTTTGTTCATTGTTGCATTGCTGCACCGAGCAGAGTTGCCAGCTCGCCAAACTTTAATTTATGCACTTTTGCATTTAAGAGGAAATAATTAACATTGCGGTTGTATATGCAGCATGTGAAACAAGTTTTTAACACATTTGCTATGTGATTTAATTAAGTTTTGAATGTAGACTAACTTTTCAACAGAGCAAAACAGACAAGACACTGAAATATTTATCATCGGTTTGATGATAAAAAGTGTGGCAGTGTTATTTTCAGAAAACAAGAAGTGCAGCGTAAATAAAATTTAAAAATATTTGAAGCCTGGAGCCTATATTTCAAAGAGAGTAACTTCTTTTATGAAGGATCAGTTTATGCAGCCGAGCTTTAAATTTTGTGCCTCTTAGCATAGACTTCCATGCCAAAAATCTTGTTATTCTGCTTCTTTACTTACCTCACTACCCCTTTTTGGGTTATGGCCTAATGTAGGAGACTTCTTCGGTCCTCTTAAAGTCTTGGGTAGACTTGGCACATTAGCTAAATTCCCCACCTTCTAGTGGTGATAAGGTACAGGTTCAGGATGATTCTTGTGGTCAGTCAAGATAAAGAAGCCAACCCAATGTCTCTTTCTTTTATAACCGCTCGCATGAGCAGCGACCCTGATGGATCGGAAAAGTATCGAACCCGTAGCTAAACAGTATTTGTAACCCAAACCAAATTAAACTAAAAATGGTAGAATAACTTATTTCTGGCTTAAACTATAGAAGAGTTTGAAAATTCGAGAAAGTGAGAATGAAACAGATCAAACGTTCAGTTCAAATCACATTGAGAATCGAAAACTGAGCTTTGATACACGTCAAAAACATGGGTTACTTCGATACTTCCATTCCCCTGTTTTTATGACCTTGTATTTTCTTCTATGAAGAAATGGGAGTTCTATAATATTTCTTCATGCTGCACTATTCGAAATCAGCGACCCAAAATTTATCGTTAATAATATGTTTTAGACACACGCGTTTTTTTTTGTTTCATGGTGTTATTAGACGAGCGTTCATAAAGGCTTATAAAGCTACCCTAAGATGAATGAAGTTATGTGGTCAGGTAAGTGTGACAAACCCCTGAAACTACCATTTATGCTTTAATATGTCTCTAAGTACGAATGACTGAGATATGTTAGAAGCAATTTTTTAAGAGCTGTCGATAGTGAGTCCCAGATGGACAAAGAATTTCATCATTAAAATATATATATCTCTTTGTATCTACAAAAAATTACATAATACAATTGTATTATTTGGTTATCGGGAGTTGCAGGTTTGATATTCGAGCTCTAGTACAAGTGAAGTGCATGTTTTGCTGACAGCTTAATGAAAGATTAAGGAATAAGAAACTAGGAGTGTCTATCAAGTTCGATAGACAAAACTTCGGTTAGAAAGGAAAGTGACGGGCGATAAGAAATTATTTGAAAAATAGAAAAACAACGTTAAAAGACAAAGTGAAGACATTTTAAAATTTAAACAAACAAATCAAAGTGTGAACAAGCAGGCATAAAGTTTGGCAAACTACTTTGAATTTTATAAAAGGGAATTTCTATGTTCTTGAGAATTCTCTTCCAGGGCACAAGCGCGCTTTCATTAAATTCAAAGCTATGCAAGGTTCATGGTCACAAAAATAACTTGTGCTTACTAGAATCAAGTTTTTTGTATACCTAAAAGATGACGGACACTCGGGAGTTGACACAGCCACGCAGCCATGCTTAATAAGAATAACGCCACTTGGAAAACCAGCTCCCTCAAGCTAAATTGTTGGCAAGGAGTAGTCTTCTTAGATTACGGCCTGATGTATTTCTTTCATTGGAATTGGGGTTTTACTTGGTGGATCCCCTTTTAAGGCCTGGGGTGGCTCTACTGGTCTCGAAAGAATCTAGAGTTACTATAAAGCGCCTCATACGGCAAGCTTTGACCTGCTGAGGTAATATTCTCTAACCCGCTCACCAAACGCAAGGAGTAGTAAGCCTGGCTATTCTAAGTAGAAAGGCTACAGCTAGATGAGGAACATTTTCCAAAAAATGGCTTCATTGTTCATTCGCAGTTCAGTGTCAGCCATCCAAATATAGTATTACAATCTGTGATTGGGCGGCTAGGCTGCTTTTCAAGTAGGCCGGGAAAGCGCTTCAAATAATAATTGAAGAATTTTGAAACCTTAACCTATGAAATAAACATATAATATAAACTACAACCATAAGATATTGATCTAAATCGTTGCACGCTCCCTTTCCCAAGGGAATAATACATGGTATTATTAACTGATTGTGTTTTTAATCCCTTCTTAATAATAAATACAGAAAATTTCCCGAACGCAAGCCTTTATTAGCTCAGCTGTAGACCGTGTCCTGTTTTAATTACTGTTAACTTTAGAGCATTCACTCTAAATGTCACTCTAGTAACTGTAAGTAACCCTAACATAATTTTGTTCAAAAACTTGTTAACCACAATGATTGATTGATTTATTTGTCATGGCCTATTAAATGCGGCAACCCTCAAACAAAGGCGGCCTTTATTTTTACCAAAGTTAATATGCCATAACATCATGTCAAAGCAAAGAGCAAGTCCAAGCAAGGAGCACAAATAGCCCCACAAACATTTTAAATAAATGAGTTCAAATTACGGTCATGGTTTTTCTAAAATGAAATCTAAACACACACATACGCGCAGCAACGAGCAGGAGTGAGTCCTTTGCTCATAGAACAAGTAGCAGAAAGTAGGAAAAAAAGTACAGTCGCCCTAATTGGTTGACTGGCAGCGTCCATAGCGGAGCAGTTGGGTCTTTGTGCCAAGCAGCTACTCAGAAACTGGCCAGCTTCAGCTCATTGTCCTGGTTGAAAGGAATATTGAATTACAGTTAATGGCCAAAGCAACACAATGGCCAGCACATTATGAAGAGTAATACAAAAAAGAAAGAAATTGGTTATTAAAAAGCAAGTTAAAAAATATTTTAAATATTTGCAGACCTTAAATATTTTAGAGTAGCGGCTATTAAAGCTTATACAAAGGAGCAAACTACATGTCCTTATTCCATAAAGGAAGCTATTTGTGCGTTGCATTCGAGCGTTATGAACTAGTCCGAAACTTGACCGCAGCTAAATCGAAAAAGCTGCGCTAAGCTACTCGAAATATATTTACTTGTCTAGCAGAGAGCGAATTTATGCGAACAAAAGGTTGCCAGGAAGCAAGTAGTGTGGTCTGTGATCCTTTCAGTTGCAGCTTCATCTTCAGCTTTTGAATGCTACGCATGCCTTTTGATGGCATAATAAATATTTCGTATGTCCTTGGCAAATAGCGCTAACAACGAAGCGCTCGGAACTCGGGACCCGTACACGGACACGGACATGGACATAGTGCCGCACACAAGCGGAAGTTCAATATGTTTGCATAGGCCTTGCCAACAGTCAGGATATACATCAAGCGGGAAGTTGGCGCTTTTCCGCCCCGTTTTGTTGTTTGCGAACTTTGTCAAAGGGATTCAGCTGCCAGGACTTGGCAAGTTTGTTTGAACTTTACTTGGCTTTTCTTTTCTTACATTTTTCCTTTGTTCCTGTGCTGTAAGCTCTATTGGCATTTGGCATTAAATGTCAATGCGATTTTTTTTCTATTTTTTGGTTTGGTTGGTTTGTTCAGTTGTTACATGGGGCAGTCCACAACTAATAGCAATCAATTAGCCGAAATCGAGCTGGCAAACGACTTACAGGTAACCCGGCTTTGGTTACTATGCCATTTAGTGAGCCAAGTCAAGCCCAAGTATTACACACATAATAAGCTCAACGTCTTTGTAACCAGGTTATTTGCTTTCGCCCCCTTTTCGATTGTTGGCTTTAAAAAGCGTTTATGGTTTTCCTTCTGGTATTTACATTTCCCTCATAACAACAACAACAACAACAGCACCGCAACGTGCAAATAAAAGGTGCAACATTGTAAATATCCCAAAAAGGTGCAAAAGCTAAATAACAAAGTTTTCGTGTTTTTTTTTTTCTTCCTTTTTTGTAGCTCTGTTGCCTTACAAAGTTTCAATGACAACGCCAGGACTAAGAAAGCAACGATACACGCATCCGGAAGTTGCCTTTCGTACGCTTTGTTCTCCTTTCTTCCGGCAAAATATCTTGCCTTTTTTTTAGTACCTACAGACATTTTTGTGTTGAAAGGTAAATGAAGTTGTGTATTTACTGTTGTATATTGGTGTTTGTTGAAGGGCTTAGGTCATAATAAAGATAAATGATAAGCAAGTGATAAGCCATTACACTTTTTCATCTCTTAAATAACAAGCGTTCAAATTTGTGAGACTCCACGTATAGAATCCGTTGCACTATGGTTTGTGGTCAATCTTGAAAGAAATGGAAATCCGAAATGCAAAATTTTTAAAAAGACTGAAAGGAAATTGTAGGAAATTATTAGACCTCGTCCTATCTTGTAACTTTCTACAAAAAATGTACGTAATAATTATCGTTATAGTCGGAGCTACTATAAAGTACAAAAAAAGTACCCTATCGGATTAACTAAATTTCTCTTTGTTTTATATTTCTCTGACATCATTTCTTATTCTAAGGTACCATGTATGAGGATCGAGAAGGACAGTAGGTTTTCTAGGAAAAGGGCAGGGAAGAAGAAAGGGTGCCGACCTAACTGTTAGGAGCACTGGCGAGCGGAGTTTTATATAAAATTTTAATTAAGCAATCGTTCCAAGTAAATTATAGACTCAATATTGGCAAAATTCCTTCTTCAAAATATTATTCACTTTAAAAGCCGCACACAAAAACCATCCAAAGATAGTTCAAATAAAGATAAGCTATTTTCTCCTCGTCCTTGTTCGATCTTACCCTAGCCACTTCCTACAAGGTACCAAAATATCTTCGCTTAAGCAATGGGCACACTTTCAACAAAGCCATGGGTCATTATGTTGGCACGCTTCTCCACCCTGTCATTGTAAAGCAGAGCAGAATCCGCAATTTGCTCAGGGATTTCAACAACTTTCAAGTCAATATGTATCCTTCTATTCCTAACATGTCAGGGGGCCCCAATAATAAATCCTATAATCTTATTTTCCAACAGAAGCTCCGCTGCAGAACTTGCTTTGTCCGAAGAGGAACAAAAGATAGCAATACCGCCGCTAAAGAGCTGATAATCATACTCAGGCTTGTACGGCATCAACTGCGGAGCCAAAGGTCCCGCAGAACTTCTGCCTGATGCATATATTGCATAAAAGAGACAGAAACTTGTGAAACAACTTTTTTATTACGAATTTAAGCTAATAATAATAATTTAACAAATAATACGAAAAACACACAAAAAATTGACTATAATCGCGGTAATGTGAACGATCAAATGAACCAGCAAATGAACGCTATACAAATGGGATCGATGAATTGATTGATGAATACATTCATGCCGTATCCAATTAAACAGCTGTAAGGCGCTTCTTTTGTGCCCTATTTGTTGCAGATTGCTCAATTGGAGCTGGGACAGCAGTATCAACTGGAAACCATGGTTATCATCAATATCATATTCATCGAATGAATTACCGAAATTTTTTTTAATATATTGGAAAATTTTGCAGAATATGTTTCTTTTTAATGCTAAGTGCACAAACTCCTGTTTAATTCCGATTGGAATCTTTAAAGCCTGAATTACACTATCTGAGAAGTAAGCTGAGTTTTCTCTGAAATTCATAAAGGACATTGTATATCAAATTCTAGAGTTACAATTGTAAGAAATCTTTTACGGAAAAATTAGACGAGTCAAAATATAGCTTACATCTCAGATATGAAATTAAGGCGTTAAAATTCTTATAAATGAATTGTAAATCGCACAAAAATGGTGCGGTTATTACCTTACTGGGAAGGAGTAGGAAATTTTATAGCCGTAATGCAACTACTGCAAGTCTTTTACAGATAGAGCATACTGGTGTGTTAATATTTTCTCCTCGGTACTAAAAGTGTACAATATTTACTCATTTATTGATCAGCAGTAGATTTCAAAGTAGAAAGGAATGACTGTTTCATGAAAAATAGTAACAGGTTAGTTTTCAAATTTAAAGTAACGCCAATTTACACTTGAAAAAAGACAAGCAAAGCCAAGTTAGCAGCTATCTATTGCTATAAGATCTTGTGTATATTCCATATTTATTGCTTACATGCCTCATTTGAGCCACTGTGCAATGGTTGGCCCAAAGTTGCGCAAATATTTGCGTGAAAAGCGTTAATCCTTTGAAAATGAGGCAGGCAAGAGTTTCAATCGAAGTTTTTTGCGCTTTTTAACTTTATTCGGGCTAAAGCAAAGCGGCTTAAAGTAAACATAATTCGATTATGGCAAATAACGGTAAACAAAAATGTAAACAACAAATTGATATAAATGAGCAACAACAATATAAAAGTTTTTCGTTATTAATAAAGCAAATGTTTTAAGTGAGGAAAAACCAATTAAGTGCACAGTGCGGTACATAAAATGCAGACTTTCGGGTTTTCGAAATTCAAACAGACGGCAGGCCAGACACTAAGCCAATTTACAACTAGGGATACGGCAACACAAGCAACCCCAGTGACTGACCGACTTACTGAGAGTCAAATATTTGCCAAATAAATATCAAAGATTCTGACGTCTTAAATAAATCAATTGATTGTCGTTGTCGTTACGATTTAACTTTCTTGAGCCATGACTCATACCCAAACAAACTAACTACCCCTTGGGGTAGTCAAAGAAAGCGTCTCGGAGTCAGAGTCAAACCATCCCCTTGTCATACCCTTGTGCAGTGGCACGCGTCTCCCAAATACTTTGAGCTAAATTATGTGCAACTTTCGACCTCGTCATGCTCACAATTTGCCAAACCAAGGCAACTGGCGTGGGGGTTGCAAATATTTAATGTATTAATTCCGGCCGTGCATTCAGGGGTCGTCGGCAGGAGTTGACGGGGGTTAACACAGACTCCAATAAAATTGCAAATTTGTGTCTGTGTGTTACTTTAAGAGTATTTTTTGTGTCTCGTCGAACAAATGTCAAAATTTGCGGCTATTGATTCGTCGAGGGTTGTCTGCATATATTAAATTGACGTACGCTATCAGAAGGGGCCTTGACTTGTTTGTCTCTATGCTTCGTCGGAAATTTTATGAAGACATATCTTGTGTTGACAAATTAAGGCGTCCAGCGTGGCTTTTACGGATATTGTCGTATGTGCATAAAATGCATTCAAAATTTTGATGTCACAAGCAGCGCGGATTTATAGGGGGGTGTGTGAGGGAAGATGCTTTTACTAGGGTTGCATAAGTGTTTCTTGTCAATATAAAGTGAGCGCTCTAATAGCCAGCGTAGCCATTAGTTCTAAACTTAATTGAATGGAAGAAAAAGCAAATGGACAGTAAATGTGATACAGAGGCACTAAATTTTCAAGCCGATTCTTAGGGTTGAAGTGTTAATGACGTTCGAACATTTTTAATGCACTTAAGTAGAAAAACTTTAAACTAACATAAAATAAATCGAAAATAATTACAAAACCATTATAACCATTGTCCTGCAGTTCGAGAATTCGGTTGTGAAAAAAATAATTGCTTGTAGGATCTTAAAATTGAAGTCAAAGGTATCATCATTTCCGAGCTGCTGTGAAGTCTGTCTTCAGGGCAATTTTACATGCAAATTTAAACGCAGTTGGACTTTGCAGCGGGTCAGAAATAATCGGATTAAAAACACAATACTCTGAAGCTTTAACTTATCGCGTTGAACCTTGAGCCATAAAATGCACTGTGCTATCGAAAATAGCAAGATTTTAAGACCTCCTTAGGTTTCAAGCGGTGGGTCCCAAAACACCACGCACAAACCAGTTTGAATCCTGTGGAAATTTCGCGTTAGAGATACAGCTGTGTTCACGAAAATAGTAGTGCAGCTGAACCTTTGTTATTACCCGCTTAAATCAAATGATAAATACAAAATTCCCATAAATAGCTAATCAAATAAGAAAGTGTATATATTTTAGAGAATATCAAAAGTTTTTTTTAGTCAAAAACTCTTCTTCTTTCTCCTACTTGCGCTAATTAAAACAAAATGGCCAAAATTGGGCTGTTCATGAAAATAGTAGTTTAATACAAAGATTTAAAAAAACATCGAAACTTAAAATAACCTTAATATTACATGTTCTACATGTTTGGTAATGCTTAATATTTGGTTGTAAACCCCTTATTGCTAATTACAGCCTTGCACCGACGTGGCATGGAATCAATCAGATCCCTGCAACGATTCAAAGGTATTTGAGCATATCCTTCTTGCACCACTGGCCACAGCTAATATCTGCTCGAAGGATTTGGTTTTCCCACAATTCTCTTCACGTCTCCCCACAAATTTTCAATGGGATTAAAGGTCCGGCGACTGAGCTGGCCATCGCATTACATCGATCTCTTCGTTGGAAGACCAGTCTTTAGCGAGTTTGCTAGTGTGCTTCGGATCATTGTCCTGTTGAAAAGTCCATTTTAATAGCATTTCCCAACTCGCATATGGCAACATTGTATTTTTCAATATTTCGGCGTATACCGTTTTGCCCATGATACCGTTAATCATATGGATAGGACCAACGCCTCCATAAGAAAAGCAAGCCCATACCATAATACTCAGCCCACCATGCTTAACCGTCTTATTTGCGTATTTTGGCCCGGGACCCTGTTCCACCAAATAAAACTATCTTGGTCTCGTCAGTCCACAGTAACATATTGTTTATGTTACTGTTATGGCCCACTTTTCAGCGTGCCAATTTAAACGGATTTTGGCAAACTCAATCCTTGCGGCCACGTGCTTTAGGGTTAAAAGGGGAACCTTTCTTGGACTTCTTTGATTTAAATTATTTTGAATAAGTCGACGACGAACTGTCACATCACTGACTGACAGATTTAAATCATTTTTTATCATATTTGAGGACGTTGTAGGCTTCATCTTGCAGTATCGCACAATTCGTCTATCCTCTAAAACTGTATTCCTTCGCTTACCACCGCGATTTTCAGGCTTCTTCTTATAGTTAATGGCTTTAAATACCATGGGAGCAGTATGTTATATCCAACTTAATTTTCAGTTTCTTTATAAGTCTTGCCTTTATTTTTTAGACTAACTATGAGGTCTCTTTTCTCGACTGAGCAATGCTTTCCCCTACCCACTAAAAATAAAATTATTGGAATTACCATAAATTTCCTTCATCAAAATATTCACTTAGTAAATAACACTAACTAATTGCATCGTTTTTTTTTTGTTAATTTCCTTAACTTTTAATTTTTTGATGTACAAACTCCCAGCACTACTATTTTAATGAACAGCGGATTTTATGCCTATTTGCCTAAAGTCATCGAAAATAAGAAGAAGAAATGCAAACGTAACGGGACTTTTTCGTTTTTCTGTCGTTTACATCCTATTCTAAAGCAAATATCTACAAATGATCATTTTGATAGATTAACAAGTCAAAAAAATTGATTTGACTGTTGTCCGGTGCAGCACTACTATTTTCATGAACACAACTGTATAGGCCAGTTGGTGGTATTAAAGTAGTTTAACAATCAGTCCAATCATCGTTCAAGAGAATACGCGCACAGAAAACGCTACAAATTTTCCAGCAATACCTTTTGAATCATCAGCCTGCTATTACTAAGAATTGGTTAAAAGTTTATTTTGCTACGCCCAACATATTCCGTTGAATTGTGGGAAGCTATTGTCAATTTTAAAGAATCTAGCTTATCTAGATCTGCTCACAATTGCGTAAATACTGAAGGGTTAAAGTGTTAAAAACTAGACGTTACACATCTTAGTTCCAATTGTCCCAGTTGTCGGCAACATGTGATGCAGATGCAAAAAGTCTCGAAGAAATGAAGCACAGATTACTTATCTGAACATCGGGAATGCGGCAAGCTTCAAACTGATAAGTCAAATTTGCAAATGGGAAGCCTCGTACTGCAACATGCCGTCAAAAATGTCAGCTTGACTGCATTGGAAAGGTCATTCCTGGAAAAGATGGCATAATCAGTGTCGGCATGATCCGCAAAGTGATGGGTCATAACAAGAGAGCCATCGTTAACATTTGCCAACTCCGATTACCACTTAGTATAAACAACAAAACTATTGCGATCGAAAAGAGGAAGGAACAGGTTTGAATCTTAAATCTAAAGGAAAACAAGAAACTTAGCATAAGCGAATCCTTAATGGGAAACTGTTTCTCAAAGTCAAATTGTACAACTAATCTTGACATACATATTGCTTACAATTTGATATTTATAGTAGTATTGCGCAATATTTTATGTGATTGGCATCTTTCAATAACTAACTTATCAAATTGTGAATCTCACAGTATGAAACCTTATATCGAACATTCTACAAACATTGTAACGCTTTTTCATTTCAAAAACAAAAAAGCAAAGTGAGTGCTCAAAAACCCTCTGATTTGTCTCTCTAAAAAAGTAAAATTGCTTCCACAAAGAGCCAAAAAGAAGAGTGCGGCTCGAAAAGTGTAGATTGTGTGGCGCAGGGATGGACACAAAGTAAACACTTTAAATGCGATTGCTGTCACACTTGATGACTGCCCCAAAGGTAAACAAATGGCAAACCTTGCGAGTTTGAACCCAGGCTATCAACATAGCTCGGGACTCACGCACGCCCCATGCCCCTGCCACTGCCCCGCCCCCTCACGTCGGCACAGCCCAACTAGTAATGTCCAGCAGCCAGAAATACTATTCGCGGTGCTCTATGTGCTCCGTTGCCGCTGCGTCCTCCGGCTCTAGAAACACGTAGCAATGTCGCCAATGCGATTTACGACCATTATTCAATCAGTATGACTGTTTGTCATTTTGTACGCTGTGTAGTTGCGTTTTTGTTGTTGCTTTTACAGTCTGTCGCAAAGGGAGAGTATTTTTGTTGCTCACTGTGTTGGCCACCGCATCGTGGAATGGTGTAATTTTGGAATGGTTCTGGTGAAGTCAACTTGACGCCGTCGCGTCTGTTGCATTGTAAAAAGCAGTTGCTTGCTAGCTGCCGGCTACTATAGGATTGGGTTTGGGCAATGCCAGAGCATGTAGGCGGCGCAGGGGCGGGCCACCGAGCAACACACGGGCGTCGGAGTCAGTCAACGTTGACGCGCGGTTTTAATGCATTTTTATGTCATTTTTTTCAGTGCACTGCACTCAAATGTCATTTCTTCTTTTGTATGTGGGCGGGCAGAGACAGAGTGTGCCTTCGTGTGTGTGTGTGTGTGTGTGTGAGAGTTTGTGTGTTTTTGTCCCTGGCCCTCACAGCTTTTCCATTCTTTTCCTTGTTGTGCTTTTCGCTTTTCATTCATTTTATACTTTTAGACGCTGATGACGATGACGACGTCTACGTCGGCGTCGACGACGCGTCGCCAAACTTGAAATTGTGGGCGCATTTCATTTATGTTGACAAAAGAGTTTTTATACTCCCGATTCTTTCCATAACTTTGTGTGTGTGTGTGTGTGTGTGTCTCTCTGTGTGTGTGTGTGTGTGTGTGTGTCTGTGTGTGAGTGAGTGAGTGAGTGTGTGTGTGTGTGTGTGTGTGTGTACATGTCTACTCGTACTTTTTTAATTCCTTGTTTCTGCTCTTTTTTCAGCTTTATTTGGTAGAGCTGTTGCTTGCGCTTTTGTTTATCTCCATTCATTGTTCAAATGCATGAACAATACCTCATGCACACATGTAATCGCACACACACACACACACTCACACACACACACACACACAAACAAAGTAAATGCATACAGTAAAATGAAATAAGAACGAGCTGTGGCTTACGCTTGTGAACTAATTGATTTCGTATTACTTATAAAGCGATTCGGTTTGAGAACCTTCGAGGTCTCATTTCTGGTTAAATTTCCATTCCATTTCCAAAGCAGATGAAATTAAAGTAAATTGCTAATAACTTTTTGTAAGTATCGTTTATCAAATCTCATTTAATTGATGGTCGATACAAAGTAATTATCACTACGCATTCAAACTTTATACTTAGTATTAAAATAAGCCGCATTGTCATTTTTTAGCAGTATCGTCTACGGTTAGGTACCAATTGTGAAATATGGATGCTTTTAAGTAAATTAGGATGAGTATGAGGTAAAATAAAAAGACGAGAGCATCCCGCACAACGTTGTATCTTGGGTTATACGTTTTAATGAAACCAATATTATACATATTACAGCAAATGTAATGAGTAAGGGGAACTAGCGTATTTCTTGAATAAAATAAACTGCCTTATTTCCATTTAGCTCGAACTATAAAGTATCATTAGTAATAACATTAATGGGGAGTACTGCACTGCGACCCTTAGGATCTATTGTGCTCCCTGTCTAGCTTATAGCTCCCCCAATAGTTCTTTATCTGATATGTATCTTTTTATCTGAGATGGTTGATGGATGATCAGAGAGTCTATAGACGCCTAGTAGGTTCTTTTATTGTTGATAATACATCGCACTCGTTGAACACATGTTGCGAATACTTCTTCTCTTGACCGCAATACCCATAGGTGTTAGAGCTAGTGATCCACAATTTACTTATTCTTTAAGCTAGAATACTGTTCCTGCTCAGTTACACAACTTTTTTGAACATATAATAGCTGTACGAGATAGGGTGATATTTAACCTCTATAACTCCTGATGTACCCGCCCTGTGTGCGGTTTTGCTCAGTATTTGTTGCTCTCTTAGTGTTTGCTTAAATGTTTATATTGCAATACCCCCTATCAAGGAATTCATGGTACCATTTCTTGCTAATTCGTCCGCAAGTCTTTTTTCAGGAATGTTGTTGTGGCCAAGTAGCTATCGAAGATTTAGTTTGTTAATTCATTTCAGAAGAACCAGTAATTCCCTATATTAATAATCCCTTTCCAGGCACAACGGCCTATGACACAGACTTCAGCTTGTAAGGCGCTTGTGATAAATTCGGAGACAAGTATCCGAGGTCCTGTAACCTCTTTTATCAGAGACCCGTCCGTGTACCAAACTACGGTATACCTTTTCATAGGATGCATTTCGTCTATGTTTGTTCATATCAGTTTGTTACTTTTAAAGTTTTTAAAGTTCGGCTTGAAATTGTATTCGCTAACTATTTCATCCTTAGGTGGTTGAAGCGGCAAAATTGTCTTTTCCAGCCTGTCAGCGCCACGAGCACTGATTATATGACCATTGTACATTCCTTCTACTGGCATTCTTATTGGTGTTGCTTTAAGAAGCAGTTGACATAGTAGAGTTAGTTTATCAAAAAAAAAGCAGTAATATAATTTTTTCATCTCTTTACATTCTAGATTCAGTCTTAGTAACACACTAGTTATCTACTTCTTCTTAGACCTGAAAGTTTAAAGACCACATTTCTTTCCGAGCAACGACTCTTCAATCGCTGAAATAAGCCTATATATTTCCAAGAGGCCATAAGATTTAATATTTTTTTCTCAGTAGAAGCAATGACATATGATTCTTCCGTTTTCGAGATAATGGAACACTGTCTGCCTGAACTGGAAATACCCTTAAGAAAAAGCATGCAACCAATTACTTGTTTCGTTCCAAATTTAGCTGTTTTGTGCAAACTATATCGTTTGTTTTCGTTTTGATGCTGCTTAGGTTTGGTTTAAAAATTATTCCGCAAAAGAAACATACATCTCTGGGTTATACGAGTAAGAGGATGATTACGATGCAGTCCATCGTTCGGCCGCCTTAGATCAGTGTGTAAGACACATTGATTATCAACTGTTGTGCTGTGTTTTTTGGAAGAAAGGGTCGATATAAAAGACAACGCTCAATACTAGCGAATTGACAGTCATTATGAACATTATTTCATAGCTTATGCATTCAGTTTTAAATTTTTGTCGTTGTCTATTCATGTTTCAGACAAAGAGCACACAATGCTCAATGAATATTGTATAAAATGCGTTCAATTGGCCTAAAATGTTGGTTTTCAATAAAAATTCAAGCTCAAACAAATTCAAATAAAATTTCTAGAAGAGAATTGGTGAAATGGGTTTCTAGCGATGCTCATCAAAAATAAATAAGTGGTATTAAATACAGATTTTAGCTGCGACAATTTTTGTTGTTTTAAAGGAAGGTTCGCCCAAAAAACGCAGACAAAGAACAAACAAAATAGAGCTATGGCAAATGGGCTTCATAGATGAAAATACACAGCACAAAAAAGGCAACGTGGTCTGCATAAATACGGGTGTACAAAGATATTACCAACAACAAAATGTTGTTGTCTAAAACAACAACAACAGCAAATACAGCAAGTCCAATTAATACGAAAACTTTGTTGATTATTTGCAAATTACCTGAGCAACTTTTGCTTTTTGAGAAGTTGTTGTTGCTGTTGAATTTTGATGTCTCAAACAAATAGCTCTCATGTACTTCTTATTTATGTATAAGCTCCTACATATATATACTAATTTTTTCATATCCCAAACGCTGGGAGCGGCAGCGGCAACGGCAACGGCTGTCACATGAGATTTTAGTAAAAGCTTCAGAGCAAAGTAGGTGCCTAATCCGCAAGGGGAGTTGCCAAGTCGCCAAGTCGGAAAGTCGGAAAGTCGGCAAGTAGCCAATACGCCAGGTTGAGTGGTCTAGGGAGAGGTCTGAAAGTAGATAAGAAGGCTGAGAAAACACGGCTGGTTAGCCAAAAATGTGTTTGGTCTTTCGGTTGCGCGTGCCATTTAAAATTGTGCAACCGTGCGTATGCGTAATGGTTTTCATATGAAAACGCACAAGTCACAAGTCGGGCCTTAAAGTGACAGGCGCATACAAATTGAAATTCAGCAGACATAAGCAGAGAAACAGCGAGTTTAGAGCTGAGACAAGCCTGGAGACAAGAGGCGTAGAGCAAAGAGTCAACTCTGGCAGAGTAGTTGAACTGAGTTGAGCCGAGTTTTTGGTTTGGCTCAGTGCACGAAATGATGATGTTTTAATTTTTTCGGTTAACCAAAAGTTTGCGAGTGAGTTTTGCTTCGTACTGCGCTCTCATCTGTAAGTCTGCTGGCATTTTCATCTTTGTCAAAATTTTGTGTAAAACTAATTTGTATGCCATGCAGCAGAAGTCGTTAAGTCCTTGACTGGGCTAAGTCAACTAACTGACTGACTTGCCTTTGAAGTTGTTGGATAAAATAAAAATACTTTGTTTTTTCTGTGTCAGCTTGTTGTTTTTGTTATTGTTGTTGTTGTCTTGCATTAGTCGCGCAAGTTTCAGTCAAAGAGCTTTGAGCAACAAATTCAATTAGTTTGTCGAGTCGCTTGCCACGCAGCTAATTAAAATGCCGCACATCATTTACTTGAAAATGCATTTTAAATTACACTTGAAAAATTATGTGACAATTTGCAATAAAAATTATTTTCGCTGCCTTCAATTGGTCCCGATTTTTGGTGCTCTCACGAAACCTCTTCGTCTCTTGCCACAACTTTTTAATTAAAATTTGGCGAAAAGTGCTTGAAAATGTGTCTGCCCAAAAACTGGTGTGTGGCTAAGGGAAAACAGCAGTGAATAAGGAGTGGAAAGGAAAATTGCTGTTTTTCTTGGCGCTGTCGTTACGCATAGTTGTTGCTGAGCCTGATGAAATTACTAACTGGTAAAAACTTTTTCACTTGTTGGTTTTGTTAATAGTTCCTCTGATTGTTTGGTCTTTATCATTTTTTTGCTTTTGTGTTACTTTTACAAGAAGTTTGTTAAACTTGCTGACTTAATGTGGTTACATTAACAAATTTTTTGCATGTATTTGATAAAAAAAATTTAAAAAATATTCCCAATTTTCAGCAAAATAAAATAAAGACAGCACAAGGTAGTTAACGGGTCTACAGCTTGTAAGAAAGAGATGACAGCAAAACGTAAGTAGATAGTTTACAAGGCAGAGCAGCAGCATCATAAGTAGAAATAACACCTGTTGATCCCGGTTTCTAGCACTACGTGGCTTTGGTCTTTACTAGTTCACTTGCATAAAAACTCCCATCTCCTTCTTATCCTACCCTGCCTCCCATGCTGCCCTCTCTTTTGATCCGGACGGTGCAAAGCTAGGCACATGCCTGCTCACCTACCCTCTTGACTTATGTAGGTGAGATGCACTCCCGCATCGTTACATTATATAAACTTCAAAATTTCATATTTTTTATGAGTAAATATACAAAAACATGCAGACTGAGTGCTTAATTAGAAAGGACGGAGCACTACTAGACTACAAGCAATAGGCGCTACTCTCTTGTTAGCATATTGGCCCATCGTCTTTCAATTGTAGAACAAAGAAAGCTGAGAGAAAGCTTCTTAAGGAGCTAGTGCTGTTCACAACAAGATCACAATTGGTAGTTTTTGTGTACAAGAGCATCGCAGGCCATGAATATATAAATAACCTCTATAGAAACGACTCCCGACTAGCCGATCTTGTACTTGCGGCTGCAGCAAGGTAACGGCTATTCTTTTGCTCATTGTGGCAATTTGATTGTCGTGGATAACAATAATAGTCATACCCTATAAAATGCATTAACGTTTTTTGCAATGTAGTTATTCTGAAGAAAGAAACGAAGATAAGATCCACGGACAAAAGTGATCAGTAGTAATAGTCGAGTCGATATTGCCATGCCAGTAAAAACACTTAAGTCTCGGATCATAAAATTTAAAGATACAAAAATTTTAGCAGAAAATACGCATATATAATACAAAGCTGAAAATAATCGAAACATTTGCAAATCTCACCCTCTTCCCATATGTTGACGCAAAACTTAAATATTTCCCATCGCATGGACGACCAACACCCTGTATCTGAATTTTGCAATACATTTCTTCACTGGCGTCGCCACAATGTTTTTACTATACGTTGATTATTTCTTGAAAAAAAGTTTCAGCCAGATAATAACCCATCTACGTAGGGATATTTCGTTTGGATAGAACTACACACATCTTTCTTTGGTCCCAACTAATGTAAAAAAATTAATTCAAACTTTGAACAATTTTCAACTTAATATGCAAATGAAACAAGAATATAAGGCAATGATTTGGCATACATAATTCATCTTTTCCAAGAAATTCCTAATAGCAATTAGTTATGCAAAGTAGCCAGCCATATGTAGGCCTTA
The DNA here is from genome assembly GCA_035041775.1 of Chymomyza caudatula. Lineage (NCBI taxonomy): Eukaryota > Metazoa > Arthropoda > Insecta > Diptera > Drosophilidae > Chymomyza > Chymomyza caudatula. Next base: position 38,731 of record JAWNKW010000039.1, on the reverse strand, counting down.
TATGAAAGCAGCAAATCCGTAAAAGAATCCCGAAGATAACAAAAAAAATTATACAAAAAGGCCCATAATACAGGCTTCAATTTTCTGCAGCCAAATTTTATTACGAAACAATGCTCATTTTATGAATATTGCTGCCTTTGCAAAATCACTCTATGCATATTCCATATTCCACATGCTCATAACAGGTTTCTCCCCTTGTGAAAAGTGGGATTGTCCGGAGGCATGAACACTCTGAATGAGTCTAACCAACCTGCTTTCAATCATTCAATCTCAAAACAAATGCTTGCGTGTCCCTTGCAATTTGTGCACACACACACACACACACACACACACACACACACACACACACACACACACACACACACACACACACACACACACACACACACACACACACACACACACACACACTATGCACCAATATTCCTATATGTTATATGACACACACACACATGTAAGTATTGTATTTCTCTTCTTCTTTCTTCTCTTCTCCCGCTTTGCGTTTTAGTACTTTCTTTTGTGCACATTTTACGCACGATTACATTTACATTTGTATTGGGCTTTCGTTTTGTTTCGTTCCAAAAATCTCTCTCTCGAAATGTTATCAGTTTTAATAAAAATGAATTGAATCTCAGCTGCTTCGGGCTGTTCACTTCTCGATGCTCTACTTTTTGAGTGTGAGAGTTTGCTTAAGTAAGGCGTAGTTTAAATCGGATTATTTTTGATACTTTGATACTCTTCGATATTAGAACTATTCGGCTTTCTCCTCAGAACTTTCTTTTTATATCCAAAGATCTTGTGACTACTTTTGTAAATATTTTAAACCTTGTTTTCAATGTATAATACTTAGTGCCCTCTATGTTTAAACTTTATTCTTTACACATTTCGTCTAGCCCTGCAATTGGGTAGTATCAATAGTTAACGACTCATAAACTTATAACTAATCATCATAACACTCTGACTCCTATTAAACTAAGCCTATGTCCTTAAATCATTCGCTATGATGTATTTATTTTTCGAGGCTATCGTGATCGCATGCTCACGATCCCTAGTTATTGCTCAAGTTTTATTTGGCTTCGCATGGGCATTACAAAGAGGGTTAAGTCTACTTGAGACCTGTTTTTGATAGCCCATGTTCTAGGTCTTAATTACGTAAACACTACCAATAACGCTGTCTGGACGAATGAACTGGATTTGGTCGCACACTGTCCAAGAGATTAAGGGAATAATAGCAGTCCCACGTCATATAATAAGCGCCTTACAATAAAGGACACTCTAAAGCCGCAAGTATTTTCCTAAGCGAAAACTGAAGCAATCCCGGACTCATACGGTTCCGACACAAGGAATGGGTTTGGTGCTGATTGGTATCAGGATAAAAGTTAAAGCTATTCATGCGCTACAGGCCATCCGACCATTTGCCAGACACAAGTGTCTGCACAATTATAGTTTGTTTGATAGCTTTAGGAAACTGTACTGGTAATCAGGCTGGGCTCATGGCAAGTGCAAGACCTGAAAATTTAATTTCGCATCATGACAGATTGCGCTGAGCTCCTGGCCAACTAGGTATTCGTACGCAATTTTTGTGACAAAAACGAAACTAAGGATTGGAAAAAACTATAGGACTGCTATGCTAAGCGCTCCTCTGCAATCGATGAGTGCCTTAACTGAGAATTGCCTGCTAGAGCGCCGATATCCAGTGTTCTAAGCTCTAGAGGATAGGGAGAGGTACATGATCTTAATGCGACCTAGCGTGTCAAAACGAAGACTATGCTGCAGAGAACTAAGAGAGGTACGGGCCAAAAACTACGCTATTTTGGAAGAAGGTTCGAAACAGCGATCGGTGAAATGAAACTTGATCCATTGCTTGTTGGCGATATCAAATATTATGATATTAACGTTAAGGATTTGCTTGGTCACTATAGATGTTTACGCTGCCGAAAATGCATCAATTGATTGCGGCTATTTGCCACAGACCTGCGACTTTAGAAAACGCCGCAACATAAAGCCCAGTGGCGTAAAATCGAAAGATTTTGGTGGCCAATTTATGTCACTTGTCGTATGGGTCCATATCATTTAATTTTGGGTAAAAGAAACCGGTTGGTGTAAAAGAAACAGTTGACAGTGATGGTGTCATTTTCAAAAAAGGTTGCATCAATGACAAAGCCGTCCCAAAATCCGCAACAGTCAGTAACCTTTAGGGGGTGCGTTGCCACCTGGTGAACTTCAAGTGGGTTGATTTCGTTCCTTAAACGGCAATATTGCTTCTTATCATATGCTTTCATTCAAAAATGCAACTCGTCGCTAAAGATAATGATTCCAAATCAGGGTCCGCATCTAAATATTCCGACACTCAGTCAGTGCTATCTATGAAGATCAACTGAGGAGTCCCGACGTAAAATTCGCTTAATTGAAGTCTGCAAGAGGCCTGCACACTTTTATGGACCGGGGAGTTGTTCTCGGAACCACTAATAACTACTTCCTCAGGCATTTACTTCGGTCAAGATCCAGAGAACTTGTATGCAGCAAATGGTCGACCTTATATGCATAGTACATACATATCAACATATCCGCCCTATCGCTGTTCCTTTCATACATCCACAAAGCAAATTTATGAATATAAGAGCATTTAACATTCGTACTTAAATCTCAACTGGAGGACTCTCATTTCTTTGTATTATTTATTGCATGAATATTTTGCCTCACGCTGTGAGGGACTTTGTGTGTTTGTGTGCAACAGAGCAAGAAGCATTCATTTGGTCCTTTACACGTGTGTATGTCTTCTCACGGCTCGTCCTCCTTGTAGTGCTCTTATTCCTTTTACTTTTTGGAGCCTTTATTAAAAAGCCTTCGGGCGGGCGTGACATTGAATGTGACAGTGTGTGGCATACCTTCATTTTTTGGGGCGTTTCGTTTCGTTTCGTTACCTTTGGCAAACATCTTAAGTAGTTGGAAGTGAGGGGCGTGAATTATGCCTTATTATGAAGTGTGTTGATAACGCGGCTTATCAACATGGCTTATCGGGCAGTGCCGCAGAAGGATATTGCCTTTCCCACATCAACAAATATTTTTTAATCCGGAAACCCACTACTAATCAAGCTACCTTAAAATTCGTAATTATCCAATCAAATTGTAATTATTATGCATTAAATTTCTTTTAGTAGCTAAAACTTAAAAAAAACACAGCGTGCGTTTAAATATTTCGGTCATATTAAAAACAGTTGCGCCGAAATAATATTATGCCATTAATTAATTTTCATCATGCATTTAGTATCTATGTTTAAATGCATGTGTGTGTGTATAAGCATTTCATATGTATATTGGCATATTTTCGCCATGTTTTGCTATTAATTTATTGGTTTCGGTTGATTGAAAATATAATTTCATCATTGACTGCTACACCGCCAAAACTCTACTTATATACAGAGATATCGGTAGAATATGATATTCATATACTATATATCCTAATGTTGTGTGTTATTTACGCAAAATATCAAACAATGAGCCGCATTGGTATTTTAAATTTGTAATTTACTGGAAAAGCATTTGGAATTTGTATCTATTGGTTGATTAGTTGCGTTGGTTATTTCGTCCATTTCCATTTAATTTAGTTTTGTAGTAAATCGGGTACGTTCAAATTTTCGTAAATTGTTATAAAATAATGTCTATCTAACTGTTAGTTGGCGGCTCGTCATGAATTAACAATAATAATGACGCGCTTGTAATTTGCATAAATTTGGTCACATAATTTAGAATCATTAGCATTTGGAGTTTAAATTCAGTTGAAAAACAATAAGCTGCTTAGACGCACTTTGTTGAAATAGCGTGCGAAAATGTAAATTTCAAAACGAGGCTGTTTTATGGACAATTAACAATGAAGCTTATTACAATTTGACACACTTTTTCTATTTAGCAATAATTAGTGGTTAAAGAAAGTTTTTTTTTTTTTGTATTTAATCACATTGATGATCACCCACACATTGCATACATTGGAACTTAAGACGCGTGACGATGGTGCACATAACAAATACACACGTTCAATAAATAGCCCGAAGACATGTCTACTTGCCGTAGCATTAGCCTAGCCGCTTGTTTTGAAATCAAGATCAACATATATATTTATTAAATAAAGATCGGTAGATCTAACTTTTTAATGACTTCATCTGCTTCATCTTTGAATTGACTTGTGTATTCATTTTGACAATGTGAAACAAATTCACAACAAATTGTCAAGGTAGATGAAATCCTAGACATTATCAAAAGTATAGTTTTTAACATCAATCTGAGAGTCCAACGGCGGCGACTCTCTTCTCGAAGATATCATATACTTCATCTTTTGCGCTTCTTTAATAGCCGTAAAGGCTCCGAAAGTACGTAAACTGTGATATACATATATATGCTTCCAAAGTCCTCCAGCGCTATCTGTTTCTGACGGAAGTTCAGTGAGCTGCTCAGAGAATTGAGCGTCGTTGGCTTGGGACTGCTTTGCTATGTCCAGTTTTTGCTTAGCATGCCAAGAATGGTTACACTAAGGTAATGGCCAGAGTTGATTTTGACCGCTCTATTATCGATCACAACTGGGTAAATCTGGGTGCGTGTATATTGATCAGGAGACAACCATGTAGCCTTGAGAATATCGGAATACCGAAATTTTGTACTACAGACTACCATGTTTCGTGCCGCGGCGAAGTTAATTAGCCTAAGACCGTTGTTAAAGATGGTCTCGTGAACCCGCATTTTTAAATTAGAATTCTTTACATCTTAGTGTGGGGTTTCAACGATCGGGGAAAGTTTGCCGATGCTTCTAATTAATGGAATTAATAGAAAAATTAAATTTCGGGTTTTCTGTGGCAGGTGAATTGATACACAGATTTGAGGTTTCATATTAAAATTGGGCAGAAACAAATTGATTCAGAATTCTATTATTTCATTTTATTTTTTCGGCAAATATCATTCTTATATACAGGTCATTGCGATCTGCTGGAAAATCAATCTTCTTATTAAAAAGATGAGATAAATATTAAGTTGGGATCAATTATTTATGTGGTCTTTTCGAAGTTAATCAACACTGATGTACTCACAAATGTCACACGACGAACACCATAGAACGCCCAACATGTTCGATGAACACTAGATATGCACGTTCAGCGTGTGTGGTCGGGCAGAGTGGGGTGTAAGAGTTGCGACGCTGAAGTTACCGGGCACGTTTTGCCGACGCCAACGATTTCATTACAACACATTTGCTACAAACGTTAAACATTCCTCATATTATAATTATAACCACAATACATCAAATATTATCATTTAAATAGACATTAATACTAAATTCGCGATGTTTTATTGCAAACCATAAGACGCTCTTCCACAGCCTCAGTCCTGACAAACCAAACTCGGCCATGCCTCTGACACAAATATGCTTCTTAAACCTTCAGGGCATGTTCTCGCCTCAATATTTTGAGAAACAAAAATATAGAAATATAGTAAGAAAATAGCGTTAAACCATGTTTCGTTCAAGCGAAAACGAAACTTCTACGCATAAGCGATAACTTTTTGGGAGTTCCAAAAACCGCAAACAAATGTTCAAGTAATAATTCAGAGACTTAAACACATCCAAAACTCAAATCCCATGCCAATTCAACTCAAACCACAACTAAATAAGAGCGAAGCCTATTGCCTAAAGCTGCTCAAACCAACAACAGCAACATTAGGAACTACAACAGCAACAAAAGCCGAGCAAACAAAAAACATTTCGTCTAATTACACAAGTATCTCAACACAAAAGCAATAAATAATATATATTGACAAATCAAGATGTTTTTATCTGTTTGGCGTGCAGTCAATACACGACAGATACACACACACAGATACACGCGTCAGACAGACAGACACACGCCCAATAAGATGTTGTGCTAACAAATGAGCTACAACTACGCCCACAAAATGGACGAAACGCCCCACAACACACAACAACAAAAACATTGGTCGATAACAAAAAAGAATGTGTCCGAAATACTTGCTCGAATAGAGGATAAGAAGTAAACAAGCGAAATCACTTCATTATGGGATTTTGCTAATCATTAATCTTCCGCAGGGAGCTTGGCAAGGATGCGCCCCCAACGGAGAATCCTAGGAATTTTGTGTTGAAAGCAAATTAATAACCAATAAATATGCCTTGTCATAATTGAGATTTACTGGCATTACATACACACAGATTCACACAATGTTACTAAGTACAATATAAATTTTCATTAGCTTCAAAGCGCCATTAAATGTATGCAATTGTAGAGCACAACTTTTTATTTCGCCAAGAGAACTACAAAGGCTACAAAAGTCAGCCACACTTCAGTGTGTGCACACTCATAAAATTTATAGAACACTGTTATAGAGAGCGTTTTTCCTTCTTTTTTTGAATGCTTAAAAAGCTGCCCGTGCTACAAATGTGGGGCAAGGGTTGCTGCACCAAATGCACACCCTTGACACTCGAACCCTGATTCTAACAATTTAAGTGGCCGCGAACCCGAATGCCGCCCTCATCACACACACAGTCGTCCCTAAATCATGTGAACCTGTTGGCATTTTTTTACCCCCTACTTTCAGAATGCGAAAAGTGCATTTCAGCAGGTTTACTCAAAAAGCTTAATGGACATTTTATGGCACTCCTCGTCTAACAGGAAAAAAAGTATGCTTGGTTTGCAAGTGTATGTGCGTCTAGGTACAGGTTCATACATCATTTTAGCATTTCAAATAGGTAGGCACATAAAAATCTTTCAACACAAACCTTGACTGCAAGTTCAACACAGGAGCTCAAGAAGCACAGAAATGAAAATGTAATTGTAACTACTTCTGATTTTTGTTTACCCTACCTTTAAAGAGTATAATAGATTTGAACTGTGTATTTAACAGGCTGAAGCAGACGTGTTAACTGATTGTTCTTCTTGACTGGCTATATAATCCCTTAACGTATTACGGCCTGATACTAAAGGCCAACGGAAAGATCCCTACGTAACCTTCATTCATTCTTTTCAACAAAAGCCTCTCTACGTATAGACGTACAAGATGTTGAGGTAGTCGTAGATCTCATAAATTTTATTCCTCCATGGAGAAAAGCAACAAAGATCTTAGTGAAACTGTTGGAAGATATATCTGCTACCCATTCCATGCTGACATCGCACTTCCTTGTGACGGTTGTGCTAAGATTGACGAAATCCTTAAAAACATAAAATGTGATGTTTTACCGTAACATTAAATAAGCCCCTTCTTTTAGCCCCTACAGGCTCGGATTTGGTGAATCCAGACAAATTTGTCAAAAACTGGCACTCCAAGTTCTCATATGTATACAGATAGCTCTGAAAGAACATGTGCAGCCAATCTTCAAACCAAGCCACTCAAAGGCATGCAAACTTCTTGCTTGGGCTTCTTGTATGCGCGAAAGTGTTTAGTGATCTATGACCTGTTATCGGGAATCTCGCGCGAAGGCTAAAACCAAAGACTCCTCCGGACTTACATCCGCGAGGATGTATATGGCGATATGGCACTCGTCCGTAATCGGCAGTGATCGAGTAGTCATACTTGAATAAAAACGCCGAGCGTATGGCGTATGGCCTGGTCAATCAGGAGAGGAATGGGGGGCTCCAAAGCAATGCTCAAACTCAGTGTCTCTGTACTCTTGCATTCATTTACAACCAGACCATCCCTGGCAGATTATCTTTCAATAGCTTCACCCCGTGTGGTGAGCGGGTTAGAGAATACTACCTTAGTTGGTCAAAGCTTGTCGAATGAGGCAACTAACAATGACACTGGGTTCTTTTGAGATCAGTAGAGCCACCCCAGGCCTTAAAAGGGTTGTGTGTTGGGTTTGAGACCCACCACTTCAAACCACAATTATAATGAAAGAATGTATTTACATCAGGCCGTAGCTCGATAACACGGGTTGTTATGGCCAATTAAGAAGAAGAAGAGCTTCAAAGTATCCTATTAACTAACATTAAACTCCGTTAAAAACGTCGCAGCAGACGTACGTATATAAAAAAGTTCCAAGAGATGTTGGTTGTCTTGGTGTTGGTGGCTTTTCTCCAGCGCTAGGGTAATTGTGGATATCTTTTGCTAGATACAATCAAATCTGATCGCTTAAAAGTGACGTAGGCGCGAATCTATAATTACCGTACATCAATTGACTTTGGAGAAATAAAGAGTACAGGGCAGCCAACGCCTGGACTGCTCCGCATTTTTTATTCCCTTACAGTTGCAATCCCTGTTGGAGCTCTCATGGTACAAAATTGATTTTGTTTTATGCGTAACTTGCTCTTAAATTGAAACACTATTTACGCATACTTTTCCCTGTTTATATGCATGAAATTCACCTTGATTTATGCAATAGTTTCACATGCAAGGAGGCGCTACCTTGCCAGAGCATTTGGAGAAAATGCATAAAATTTAATGGGAATAAATGTGCTTCTTGAGGGCTTCATGCTGAAAATGCACTTCATTTAACTTCCTGTGCTTACAAGCAGCTGCTTTCCATTAGCAGGTAAAGATTTGCGTTAAGATGCGCCAGAGTGGGGCACAAAGTAAAACTACCAATGATCTGTCTTGACGTTAAAAATATGAACAAAACGAAAATAAACTGTCATGAAAGCAATTAGAGCTAATAAAAAAGTTTAACTTAGAAATTAATAAATATATTTTTGGTATTAATTAAGATTGACCATGCCTATATCCTCGCTAATATTCTCGATTACCTGCTAGAGGTCTAGAGGTCCTGCTGGAGGTCTAAGGACCTCAATGCATACGGCCCCTTGCTAGCGCTTGAAATATCGTTAATAAGGTGCTGTTATTCTTGTATTTTGGCATCGATATTACAAACTCACTAATCGTTCTCTATTCAGTTAATAAACTACAACTTTTTCATCTGCCAACATACTTAATATCTGCCAAGCACCTTATGCTCAAAAATTGACTAGCAGATACAACCACGCTAAACTTAAGTCAGGTCATTTGCAGTGCCCAACCCTTAATACAAATATAGCAACAAAGTCAGCCAGAAACAACAAAAAAGGCCAAAAAACTGAAAAGTTAAACTAATTTCCTATGAAAACTCGTGAGAAATGCGATAAGCAGACAGCCAGACAGACAGGCAGACGAAACAAAAACACTTATCAGCGGCGCATGCAAATTTCTAAGCTTCGAAACTTTCGGATAGACTGGGAAGCGCCCGAAAGTATGCCACAGATAAGAGACAGAGTGAAATAGGTATAAGTCTAGCGCTCAGCGTGGAGCAAATGTCATTGTTTGTGATACAATTGAAAAGTATAATTAATTAGACAGACGAAGTCTGAAGAACACACAGATACAAACACACACACACACAAATACACACACTGTCAAAGTGGCGCAGTCACTCAACTAAAGCGGCTTAAAGCTTGGCAATGGACTTCAATACCATGCAGAGAATAGAGTGATGGAGCTTGCCATTGGATACGCCTCTGCAGGAAACGCCCCTAGTAAAAACCTAGGCACAAAATGCAAAACGCATTGCAGTCACACGCATACGCACACACACATAGAGGACACACACACACACATGCACAAATGGGGATCACACATACGCCTAGTTGTTTTGGCCAACACTCAATGCTAGGGTTGCTGCACTGCAGCAGTGTAATTAGCATATTAGACAGTTCAACTAAGGTTCCATGATTTGTCATACGTTATGGGTTGGGGGAAGGCAGCGGTAGGAGCGGCGTAGCTACGTCGCCTAGTTGGGCAAGAACATCACGTAGCCGCACCGTTGCTCAATGCAATTAACGTAAGGCGGACTTGATGTGGCTGTGGTTATCTGGGTGGGCCCATTGAAGGGGTTTGTTGGGTTAGGTTGGTAAAGCAACATAACAGGGTCGGTTGAAGGGCGATTGCTCTTAGTTTGTTGCTAGCTGTTGATATGACAATTCTGCCATATTGAGTGTGTGCAACTATTTGACAAGTACGCACATAAACAGTTGAGCAACATGGGCATGGGCTTGGATTTTTTGGAGAATTGAAAAAAATTCGTTAGGTTTGGACTCCTTTTATCAAAAACAAAGAATATACGCTTCCTGTTATTTAAGGAGTATAACTATCAGTTTATTGCGAAACACAAACAAAACACAATAATATCATATAAGCAATAATATATATAAATTTTCGTTTAAGTAAGAATTGGGTAAAACCATTAACCTAAATTAAACAAATTTAATTTGACACCTGTTCCGGAACAAGCACCGGTTCTTATTTTAAAAAAACCTGTAAACGCGAACCTATATTCTTGGTGCTGAAAAGACAGAATAGGAAGAATTTGTCGCCTTTGGTTCGGGAGCAGCAGCAAATACTGATTTTGTTCTCAAAGTAAAAGTCTGCGCTACAATTAATAAAATTGTAAGGGTTCTTGGACCAGTGAACTGTATGTTACGCTCCGGTATGCCGGTATGCGGTACAAAATACGATCCTTCATGATTCCTTGGCTAAAACAAATTACATTCCAAATTGCAGGCAAAACAAAGAAGAAAATTGTAAAGATTTACCAAAATTATGCTCTGGTAAAGATTAGTTTAGGGAAACAAACACATCGTTTCGTTCTCATGATCAAGAACAAGACTTGTCATAAGCAATATGTTGCAAAAGTACAGATTTCCCAATACATATGATTGGCTCACTTTTGCTTTTTTCGCAAAGATTCACAAACATTCTCAGCATATACTTTCAAACGTTAAATGTTGAAAAATTGTCCGAAATATACTTCTTTCATTGAGGTTGCTCCATTGCGGTATGTTTCAAATGTAGTTGCGCAATTCCAGTAGGTTTCCAAAAAGCTAGCTTAGCTTTTATCTGGATTTGTTAAGAGACATTCTTAGTAGGAACCAGCAACCCCTTTTTGGACACGCCACTGACCAAAGCACACACTCACTCTCTAATAGCCATTATAACAGTTACCGTTGCAGTTCTGTCTGCATATCTGGCATATAATTTATGGTCTGGCCAATTTGTTGTCCTGCATTACGCTCAGACTACCAAACTGAGACCGTAATAGTGTCCTGAAGCCTGAAGACTGCAACTGTAATGGTGTAATGTAACTGTAAATGCAATTGTCTGCATCTCGTTATCGGCATGTCTGAAATTTTGGGGCCAACAAAATTGAATTGTAGACAATGCCATCATAATGTTGGTGTTAAATTTATAGACAATTCTACCTATGTGCAAATATATATGTACATATAAAAATACATTTTATACAAGCAAATGGTCAGGCAACCTCAAGCAAACGACCGCACATTCAATGGTTTTAGTAGCTATGTTGCCATCCTAAACAAAACAATCACAAAAACAGGAACAGAGCAACAGCTAGACTGACACTAAGGGCAACAATAACAACAACAATAACAAACATGGCATTGGCAATTGTTAGACCAACAATAAAGGGCTATGAAAACAACATAATCAAGGGATAACCAAAACAATAAAACGCGACAATGGCAACTCTGCAGGGCAACAACAACAACAGCTATAATAATACCACCAACAACAGCAATGGCGAATGCAGCGGGCAACACTTGCAATGAATGTCCTTTTGTCATTTGTTGTTGTTGTTGTCCTTGTTGTTATTATTGCGACTGCTGTTTTTTATTCGGGTTTGTTGTGAATAGTTAGGAGAAACACATTGCAAAAACCAAGAGTAATGGATGCGTTTTATTTTTATTGGGGTCATTGGGGTTTGAATAAGGGTTGAGTTAGGGTTTGTGTATTGTTTGGGTACCAACAATTGCCGAAGAGCTCCCATTGTAAGAAGCTCGAAGTTTTCTAAAAGATTGCAATAAAAATAAGCAAGATTTTTAATGGAAACACTAATTAATATATTATTGAAATACTAGTGAGGGGATACTAAGAATTACCAACTAAATAGGCTCTGCCACCTTCTGTAGAAAGGAGTGCAGATTGAGGGGTCATCGTTTACGTCACGTTGCTGATCCATGAATTATGACTGAATCCTGAGACTGAAATTAAGAATTTGAGCGTCTATTCCGGTCGAGCTGTATACCCTTGTATAGCGTCATGGTAGTCAAACAACTGAACCAAGTCATGGAGGACTGGCTTTTTGGACATGGGCTTGCCCTAGCAAAACACAAAGCTGATGCAGTCCTTATAAGCAACCGTTCGTGACTCTACAACCAACCGTAAAACAACTTGGCATAATGCTTGACAATACGCTGAGTTACAAGTACCGCCTAGAATACGCTAAAGCAATTGGCAGTGTTAGCGTATCTTGAGCATACGGATCGGCAATTTGTGCGCATTCAATCATATAGCCGAGGATGCAAGGCAGCTCATAGATCCACAGAGTTGCAAGCTGCTTCCCCGCAGTTTCGGAAGATGTTGACCTGGTCATTGTGAGTATGGTCACCTTCATAGATCTTCTTGAAACGAAAAGGTAACGAGGAAGTGCGGTGAGAAAGTTGCGTCCACTGTCAAAGTGGAGTAGTAGTAGTAGACGCTGAACATGGTTTTCTTGTGTACCCTCCTTTTGCCAGAAATAGGCCCATTGCTGGATATGCTCTTGTGTGTATGATAGAAAGGGAACCAATATCGCATCAACAATTTGAGGGATATGCGCCGCCAAGTGCAGACGGCGCCCAAAAACCACTTTAAGAGCGGCTTCTGCACAACCGCCACACAGCACCGTAGTGCTTTGGGGCGGTCGCGTGGTTGCGGTTTCACTTCATATTTCACTTTTCCTAGTCTTATATCTTTACAAATACACGTTTCACAGCATCTTACAACAGTATTTTTTAGCTAATATATGCATTTTTTGTTTTGGATTGCCAGTACAAGCAAAAGGTCGAATTTCAAACTGCACCAAAACAACACAAATCTTCATAACCTTCCTGATGATTGCACCGAGTTGAACGTGTTTTTCAAAATGTTTTCCTATAATTTGCTCATTCGAATTGCGAAATGCACCAATCAACTTCTAAAAATTTTTTATCTATCGATCAAAATGAAATCATCATGCAACTTTTGAAGGCTACTGTATGTTATTTCGTGATTGGAAAAACTATGTCCAGAGATCGCTTTTCTTTATTATCGTCAAAGTTTTACTTTAAAGATAATTGTATGCCGATAAACGCGGCCTACATATTCGATGTTACGCTCTGCAGTTTAATAAAAAATAACCCCGGAGTGGTTTTCAATTCCTAGATGTTTGACCCTTAACGCGTTGGCAACATTTACCGAATTCGATGGAACGACGAACTCTATGAGGTCTACGATAACATTGACACAGTCAAGCGTATTAACATCCAGCGGCTCCGCCGGCTTGGTCATTTTGTGCGTATGGACGAAGAAGATATTTCGAGAAATATCTTTAATGCGGCTGTTAAAGTTAGATGACGAAGGGGCACGGCATGCCTCCGTTGGGATGACCAGGTTTCCAAGTACCAGGCAGTAACCCGGTAATGGGTTGTTATGATCAGTTAAGAAAAATAAATTTATTAGAGATAACGGCATATCCGACAGGTAAATTTTGCAAAAATATTATTTGGTTTACCCCTGTTAGACCTAGACGCATTTCTCTGTACATTTATAAGTTTTATTTTTGAGTTTTCTGCGGTTTTATGTAAGACAAATAGCGAGTAGAGAGAAAACATAACCGGTTCAGTATAACTGAAAAATATGGATTTCTGCAATAGGCAGGTATCCTTGTATCCTTTCTAAACTTCGAAGTACAAGCAACAAACATACATATATTGCGCCATCCTGCCACAAATAAGGTGTTTACCCATATTAAAATCTTAAGTCAAATATCCAATTCAGGAAAGTAATAAAAAATATTTATTAAAACACAATAAAGGAAGAGCATGGAATATAAAAACAACAACAGCCAAAGCGAAAACAACAATAAAACTAAATAAAATAAAAATAAAATACAAATAAAAAAACGAAAAACTCTTCAACAATTGCACTTTTCAGCGTTGGCGCGCACAAAAGTATGCAACAATATTACAAATGTACTGTTAGGGTGCAGAGAGAGCACTGTTAAAATGGCTGCTTGTAAAATGGCATGAAAAGCGCCGTAAAACTGCACAACGGGAAAAAAGAGCAGAAAACTCGTCAAAGTGTGAGTTGGATAAAGTCAGCGATGGAAGCTGAATGGCTGACATGAGAGGCGAAAGGAGAAAGGTAGTGAAAGTCGGTGGAAGGGAGAAGGCAGGGGCGTGAGCCAACAACTAACTAGACTTTCACTTTATTATTCATGAAAAGTGAAAAGCAGCATGCGCCAAGCCATTGAAACAGCTTGGGATTGTCGAAATGACTAGCGAAATGACGTGTGGCGCGGTGGGCGGCAAGTAGGCGTGGCACAACTGAAAATTAAATTAAATTAAATGTGCAGTCAGTACAAAAACAGGAATACAATGCAGGGAGGCAGGCAGTCAGAGTAGCGGCAATGAAACATAATATAATTTAAATGAAATTCTGTTTGCTTTCAAATGAAATACACACAAAGAGAATGCCCACACGTATTTACTATACACATAAAAATACACTTTATATGTACAATACAAACATACGAAATATTGCGTTAATTAATATTCATTTCTCTGAACCAGAATCACAGCACACAAATATTGTATATAAAAACATATTAAATATAATTTTTCTAAATAAACGCGCTTATCCGAAACAATATGGAGCAAATGAGTAAGTTGCAGGCAAAAGCTTTCAATTTTTAGATGCTCTATAATGAAGATAACAGTCCAAATTAAATCCAAATGATCCAATTTAGCTAAATTTTCTTCAACGCAAATCAGTTGGGTTCAGGCGGTTCATGCGGTATCATTTCTACCTTACGCTAAATTAAGATATATCCTGCTTTAATAAAACGATGATGCTGAATGACATAGGGCAACCGACGAAGCTCCGTCGAGGAAGGAAAGTCCTTCTCCGAACCTTTTGATACCGATCGATGTTTAAGATGACCTCTCCTGCGATCTCTTCAACCTTTTGATGGAATGTTGCAAAGAGCCGCAGTGCATAGAAAAAGGCCAATAGTAAACTTTAAGAGTGTCTAGTTGCTTCCATACACAAATGATATTGATATGATTGATCTCTGCAAGGTGGGTCTGGTTGTAAATAAGATCAGAACAAAGTATATATTTTCTTCAAGCACGGAAACGCGAAAGTTGGACTCACAGATTGATGTTGAAAAGAGTGGTGACGAAGGGGCAGGTCATGTTGTAAGGATCGAGTAGAGAGCACACTAACTATCTTTGGTATTTATCACCGATTAGAGGAGGCGAGCTCAATGCAGAGATGCTAGGAAGAGTGCTCTTTATCAGGCTGTAACCCGATAAAGGTTTGTTATGGCGACACAAAGGAAAATAATAAAACTATTTTTATGCAAACCTATGAAATCTTGTACCTACACAAACTTAAGCTATTATATTTTATACAAGAAGATCTAGAGGTTCAACAAATTGTAATATTACAATTTTAATAGAGTGAATCGTGTCTCTGTATAAATTGTATATATTTAAATTTTTATTTGTTGAAATCACCACACTGCTATATATACGATGATCTCTAAGCCTTAAATGGTCATCAGAGTGCACAACAAATGTTGGTTGCATCTTTTTTTTTTGTAGGTATTATATAGCAACAAAGTGAGCAGTCTCAGTTACATAAATATCAAAAAAAAAATTTTTCTCGTGTAGTCCCCATTTAATAAAGCTAACTACACGCCTTTTATCATTATAGCGTATAAAAAGAAACAATTTGTTTCTATTAACGGCGGCGCTTACAAATGGACAATCATTTATCATGCTGCACGCACACCTGAACACCCTGTAATGGTGTTAAATTTACTATGTATCACTAAAACACACGCACACACATACACACACCCACGCACATTTTAGTGTGTGTGTCTCAATTTTTTGAAAAAATACTGCCATCATCAGTGATGGCCAATTTGAAGTCATCACTCAGCCCTGGCTGACAAACAAGAAGCAGCTTGCTTGGTAAGCGGAGTGTGCAGAGTATTGAGAGCAAAACGTAGACCATCGCCTGCTCCTAACACTCTAGAGAGAGATAGAGAGAGAGGTCAGCAAGTCAGCAGGTGGAATGACACTGAAGACCGAGAGAAGTCCTTGGCTCAGCATAACTCACAAAAACACATCAATTATGCTCCTTCACATGTATGAGTATGTGTGTGTTTGTGTGGGCCACTACACTTTATTAATGACAGTTAAACTGTCAGTCGTGTGCGTGTCATGCAGGTGCCAAAAGCTACAGTGCTGGACGACCGAGCAGTCAGGCCTCGGGCCCTGCCCAATTCCACACTTCAACTTCAATTCCGGGCGATGTTTGTGCTTCGCTTGGCTTCGTTCTGACTCTCGCGTTTTGAGTAATGTTCGCTTGTCAAATTTGACCAAAACGAACAGCTATAAGTCAAGTATTTGAGTCTAACATGAATGTGAGTGAGTGCGTGTATGTATGTGTGTCTCTGTTAGCAGCAATTGCGGTTGTCTGACAGCAAAGAGTTGAGTTTCGACGTTAAAAGTGCTGGCCATGTGCACATTTTGAAGTGAACTGCGATTATGATGGCAAATTGCATTGTCTGTCTTTTAGGCGCTAACAGCTCAGCTAAGCTTCGGCCGAACCGGTTCTAAAAGCATGAGTGATGTTTACTAACTGATTTAAAGCGTATTTAATAATTTGAGGAAAAAATCTATTAATTTAAGACTAGAATAGGGCTGTGGCTAGAAAAAGTGTTTTACTAAGTGCCGGCCCTTTCCTTAACATTGGATACCCTTCTTCCAGCAGCTTCTTCATCGATTCGAGCAACATGACCAATCCGCTGTATATTCACTTGGTTGGCTATGCCAATGCCGTCGTAGAGCTCATTGCCAAAGCGTCTAATATTCAATTTACTATTGGGATGAAATTAACATCTATTGTCAAGAGTGATTCTCCGATAGACCTCTAAGCTGTCCTTTTTCTTGCTTGTGGTGGCGGTGTCAAAGTAGACGAAATCCGAAATATATCTATAAGCCCAACTGCTCTTGGCTTGTAGACCACAGAATCTTCGTCTTGCTCTCATTTAGAACCAAAAATGTTTATGCAACTCATCGCTTAGAACAACCAGCTCGGCGTATGCGAGCAACTTGATACTCTTATAGTTCAATATTGCTTCGTACCGATGTACTTTGGCCTTTCGTACCAATAGGTTCGATATGGTGCTTTACTATCTTGACAGACCTGCGTGTGTTTCTCAAGGTCATTCTTCAAAATCGCACCAATCTTGCTGGGGTGCTAAGCTCATATAAGAGAGCATGTATCTGATGTGATTATCTCGTCAATGATGTTCTTACCAGGTGTAAAGCCACATTCATCCACGTCCATCTGTTTACCAGGCTGAAGGGATACTTGAGTAAGTTGTCCACCAATACCTGTAGGTTTTGTGAGCTTAAGTAGGATTCCTCGCAGCACGTACTAGTTGAGTATGATGAAATAAGAATAAGGCGGGTAAAGTATGCAACTTCCATATAATTAGATTTGTCTTAGAGATAAGACACCCATGGAAACTATAAGGTCAATAGGGACACAATAGATCCCAAAAGTCGCGGTTCACTACGTCTAAATGACGTTTTACAGTCATGAAAAACTATATTTAACTGCCTTCAAAATAGACACCTCAAATTTCAAAGATAACATTTCAGCACGAAGTATTTATCTTAACACGCAGTTAATAATATGAAGTTTCAGAGAAAATACTGCAGCTATAAAACTTAAACCGTCATCTTTCTAAACAAAACGTACTCATTCATTTTAATTGCTATTGCAACAACAATTCCACTCATACACTTCCATAGACTCACACAAAGTCACGCACACAGATTTCCTACGATGCGTTTAGCCACGCAATGCATAAAAGTATGCAATAAATTTCAAGCCTATGCAATGCCGGAACCATTAATGTCGAGCCCTAAAACCCAAAACTCGCCCTCTATACTACACGGTTACTCAATACAGACACAAACAAACAGTGACAAGCAGACAGACACACACACGAACAACAGCAACATATGAATGACTTTCATTACTATTTTGATGCGAAATGCTTTAGCATCAGATGCTGCTGCTGTTGTTGTCGTTCTCCGCTCATGGTTCAGTGTTGTGTAACAACAGCAAACGGAACTGTAGTACTACTACCGCATGTAGTATTAGGAGTGGTAGTAGTAGTGGAGGATGTTTATCTATTGTTATGTAATCAATAGATGAGAGTGAAGCGCGCTTAGCACGGCATGTATTGATGCGTCTCCGCTCAACCAGAGCAACGACAGCATCATCAGCCGCTGAGGCTTGGGGCCCCAAAAACTAAGACAACAACAAAGCGATTGAGCAAATCGAGATTTAGGGATTTTACAAGGGTTTTGCATGAGTTTTGCATGTCTATGAGCGATTTATCGTTAAGTGAAAGTGGTGCTGAACGAGAGAGAGACAGAGTGAGTGGGAGATGAGAGCTGGAGTGAACGCAAGTGAATACAGTTCATTGAAAACAAATGATCGCATTATTTTGATTTGATGTTTGCTTTGATTGCTTTTCCATTTTCAATGCTGAGGCAGCGGCAAAATAGTTGTAAATGGTAATCACACAAACACAGAGCACTCATAGCCATTCTTTCGCCATTTTGTATCTGCTATTGTTTGTATGTATTTGCATTTGTGTGTCATTTGTTTGTTGGTTGACTGATTTAGCTTGTCATTCAATTTCATGGTCAGTGGATTTTAGTTTACTCAATATCAAATGAAAATGAAAAGCAAAATGAAAATCTGCAGCAGCATTTGCATTGTCTGACAAATGCGTCAAATTGATTTGTATATGTTCAATATGCAGCTGGAGCCACTTTCTAGACAACTCAAGCATAAGAAAAATCATTGCTCGATATTTTATGGCAAGCCGGCTCATTCAGTCGCTCTATCTCTCTAGCGCTTTTCCATTTAGTGCTGCATGACCAACGGATTGTGGTGAAGCAAAAACAAAGGCCAAAATCTAGATACAAGCCCAAAACTATGCCGCATTATACTGTCTATACGTATACGTAATTTTGTTTTATGTGTTTGTGTGCACAAGTGTTAACCAAAACCGACTTACCCAACAGTGCAGCGTTAATTCCAGATCCAAACAAACATGACCACTGGCTATGCCAACAAAATGGCGGACGCCCTACGGAAACATAAAGCGTCAACTAATTTGAA
This sequence comes from Chymomyza caudatula, assembly GCA_035041775.1. NCBI lineage: Eukaryota > Metazoa > Arthropoda > Insecta > Diptera > Drosophilidae > Chymomyza > Chymomyza caudatula. Next base: position 19,450 of record JAWNKW010000039.1, on the reverse strand, counting down.
ATGTTTATAAGGCATTAAGTGTATAGGGCGGAAAGTGGTGAAAAGTTGTGGTTTTGCTGGTAAGTATACAAATCATTTAGTCAACATTTCAGCATTAGTTCATGAGAACTAAAGAATTGAGGTTTGTTATTGAAGTGTTAAGTTAAATAACGTTAATTTATTGCCTATGTATGTATGTACATTTATTTTCCGTCTTTTGTTTATTGAGTTTCAGCATGAAAGATATAAATATTGTTATGATTTATAGCTATGGTTGATTCACAAAGAGTACCTGCAATTCTACGATTCGAATATATTTAAATAAAAAAAGATTTTGTAGGAGAAAAGCATGAATTTCAAGCAAAATAAAATGTCTCAAAAAATGTCAGCAAAAAAGTATTTCGTCAGTGTATTTTTTTTATAACGTGGGAAATCTAACAAAGGACCGATGGATTTTTCTAGAGAATTCATTTCAACGGTTTGCCAAAACTTTGGTCTTTTTAACATCTTCTTGGAAAGACATGTCTCTCATGTCAAGTGCAGCCAATTCTTGCCTAAAATATTCTTCCAGCATGGCACGACCATAACGTTGCATTGATCTTCATCTGCAACACAATTCAGTTGTTTCATTTTCTGGCTTGAAGTCCTCTCCATAAGATATCATTTTCTAAATGCCATGCATTACCTCGAAGCTGATTTTTGTATGAAAGCTCTTTTAATGCTAAGTTGTAGAATCCCTGTAGTGATTTTTTATAATTTCCAAACGTTACACTTTCTTGAATTGCCAGATCAAATTGGAGAAGAAAAAAAAACTAAAAATGCGTTTAATGGAAGACAAAATTGTTGTGTCCTTATTGAAAACCCAGTATGTGTTCCCGCATCTTACATTTTTTTGTCAAGTCTTACTACTTCATTAAAAAACACCACGAAGCGCTTAGATTTTATTTTAAAATGGCAAAAGCAAGAAATTCTTTAAGAAACTACACCATTTTCATATTACGCACTCACACAAAAACCATAGCACATTTTTCAGCGCACACCCTACAAAAGTTCATATTAGAAGCTTTGGCCCTACTTCAGCTAACTTTTTCATAACATTTCATAGCAAATCCCTGACAGAGCAATATATTGGACCCCCAGCTGACATACAGCCAATGCTGAACACTAGAGATCTGCGTGAGTGAGTTATGTAGAGAGGGGGGAGCGTAGTTGAAAGCGACGACCAGGCAACAAAAAGTGGCAACAATTACGCACGCGCCGACCGCACGCTGAGTGACTTAGTGCACAGCAGTTGCCGGCACTTAAAAAAAGGATACACTATGCAACAAGGACATGAACAACAACAACAACAAGAACGACACACACATGCACATGTTAATACACACACTTGTGTGGCAGCTGCATGAAAAGTTGTTTGGCATTTCACTTTTAATAAACACATTAAGCACTTAATTGCATACTTGAGAGTGTAGTGGTAATGCATGAGTGTTTGTGAGTGTACATGTGTGGGAGCGTGCATATTTGTGTGAGCGTGAGTGTTGATGCGGAAGCATTTTTGTTTGCAGCTCACTGACAAGCGCCAGCCCTCAGCTCTCAGCTCTCACTTATGGCGTGCATTTGCAGTTGCCTTCGGGGCATACAGTAAGTGCATGTGTGTGTGTGTGTGTGTGTGTGTATTGGTGTGTAGGTGTAAAATCAAATCATGGCTAACGGTTAAATGCGCCGCAACTTATGCAAAGAATTGTGCAAGAATTGCAGCTGTTTCGGTTTCACTTCACTTCGCATTGTGTTTAAAAGAGAGAGACAGAGAGGAAGAGAGTGAACAAGAGGGAGAGAGAGGAAGAGAGAGTGAGCGAGAGAGAGTGAGAGTGAGCGAGAGAGCAGTGAGGGAACTGCTGCAGTTTGAGTAATTGATTGCCGCTGATTGCCCGCCATTTTATTGCATTTGTTGTTAATGCCGCGTGCATGTCGTCGCCTCACCATATGACTAATAGATTGTTTTTATTGCGCAGCGTTTAAGTGTGTGTGAGTGCGTGAGTGTGTGTGTGTGAATGTTTGTGTGTGTGTGTGTGAGTGCGTGTGTGAGCGTGTGTGAGTGTGTGTGTGTTTGAATGTGTGTGTGTGTGTGAATGTGTGTGTGTGTGTGTGAATGTGTGTGTGTGAGTGCGCGTGTGTGTGTGAGTGCGCGTGTGTGCGTGAGTGTGTGAGTGTGTATGTGTGAGTGTGTGCAACAGTAAACAATGGAAATTACACTTGAGTTGCGCTGAGTGCTTGCTCGCCCGGAAAGTGAGCAAAGTTTCGAGTTGTCTTGGTTTATGCTACGTTGCGTGCACATAAATGTTTCAATTATTGTTCAGTTTATTAGCCGTTATCACTTAAATGCGTGTGTAAACAATGGCGCTGTATGTGTAAGTGTTTTAATTGAGCTATTTGCAATTTACGATCCAAATAAGTAGGCTCTAAAAATATGCTATGGTGGCATATTAAGTCTAGGGCGTCTTGAACTGGAACGTTTAGTACTATTATGTCTTCATCACATAGACATCATCTTTCTATAGATGATAGTCATTAAATCGTATTAGCATATCATTGCTGATAAGCAGATACAAAAGGCAAAAGGATCATCTTTTATCTTTAAAATTAGAAATTCAAGAAACTTTACATGATAAGTTTGGTTTATATAAACTTTTTTAACACATGCATTTTATAAAAGAGCCTATGATTAGAAAACGTCGTATTGATATTTTTATTGAGCTGACTTATAAAAAATCCGCTATTATTTTTGCAAAATTTAAAATGACCGACAGCAAAATTGCTAGTTCGAGAACATCCATTAACATTTTAGGTTAATTTTTATGATTAAGCTGATTCAATGATGATGATGATTTCAAATGGTCCAATATGGATGACGCCGTTAAATAGCTTTTTGAAAAGATTTATTTTTTTTTTATTGCTAACACCGAGACCCTGAAGAATTTTAGCTCAATTTTATAATACAAATCAATTGTGCCATTGCTTTCTTTAATTATCCCAGCACTTCTGATATGTGTTTTTTGGTACGGCCTTGAGGTCTTTATGTTCATGCTCGTGGCATATTGCCGATGTTTTATAAATCAAGTCAGTTTTGAGAACTAGAAATCTTCACAAGAGGCCAAGTCCACTGAACACCCTGCCACTCAGATACTTAGTAAACTAACTAATAACTATTCGATCAATCGCCCCCAAAATGTTCTTCATTGATGCAATGTTTTCATCGGTTGTTGGCGTGCAGAGTCGTCCAGGGTGGCATCGTTCCAATTCAAAAATCACATTTGCGTAGCGCATTTTGAAAACTCATTTTATTTTTTGCACAAACCTCATATAATTGAGAATCGCGCTCCATTAAACTTCGATTTAATAATTAAAGACAATCAATGGGAATTCTGCACTGCCTGTATAAACAGTGATGTACAAGCATATTAATAAGGACCCCCAGGCCGGCCAATATAAGTCAACAACATGATACTTCAAGGACGATAATCCCTATAGATTACCTTTAAGAAGGCAGAATGTGGGAATATTAATATTTAAGGCTTTTGGTTCCATTCGAAGCTAATTTAACCAACTGAAGACGCAAAAGAGGTATTTTTAACCAGGACAACGCAGCGGCCCACAAGATTCTTGTAGCCATGACAAAATTATAAACATTTAGCTACAATTGAGTTTCTCACCCAACATATTCTTAGGATTTGATTCACTGTGATTATTATCCTTTGGCAAACGTAGAAAAATAGCTTGGTGCAAGAATATTTTACTCAAATGAGAAGGTAATCTATGAAACGAATGTACATATATGCTGAGTATCTTGACAAATCATATCACTTGGAAGGAGGCCCGCTAGATTGGGTGTTTGTCTCCTTAAAGAGATTATGATGAGTTGGCATTTTTGTCGCTCGTCGAATAACGTATATAATACTAATAATAGTTCAAGGTATTAAAAATTATATATTTTCGTTAGAAAAATTGAGTTCGAACTTTAGCTATTTTAAGCTAACGCAACAACGTTTACCAATATTATAGAGCTTCTCATTCAAAAGTAAATGAAATTTTTGTTTGACTCGGCTTTGGGTAGAGTTTAACTTTGGGGAGTGACGTTTGATATTATCTGCTGCTCCGAGAAGTAACAGTTTATATTTGGAAGATATAATATCGCAATAGGCAAAAAACAATCGTAATTACGAGAAACAGAAATATCGATAGAGTCGCATATGTCCATAGTACAATTTAAAAATTATGAATATTATCAGCAGTGCCGATATTGTTGGTCCATTCTTGTATCATCTGTGTTGCTGTAACTTAACTGCACTCAGTTTAAAGTCCTTTGCAACTAACTCTTCTTTTAAAGTGCGATTTACTCTGTCGTATGGCTAGCATTAAAAATCAGTTCAATGAAAACACAATTGTATTTGGACAATTTACGACGAAATTAGCACATATCTAAAAAAAAGACCTTTTAAGCTAAGTATCCAAAGTTTATAATCGATAATTTATTTAAAACTGGCCTTCAAACGAAGAGTAATACTTACATCAGCTTTTCGTTGTTAACAGTTTGCTGGGCCATTCATTAAACTCGTGAAAACTGCACTTTTGAAGCAGTTTCAACGTTTTCCAAATCTCAAGCAGTTTAAAGTAGAATGGACTGTTTTTATGTAAATATTGCAAATTTATTCTTCGCTATTAAGCTAGCTGCAAACCAACAACGTCTGTACACTTTTTGCTAGTCAAATCCACCCATATACACACACACACACACACACACACACACACACACACACACACACACACACACACACACACACACACACATATGTGACCACAGCCAAAAATATTAATAAACCACATATAGTTAGCGAGAGAGAAGTAGTATGGCGAAAGAAAGAGTTTGCTCGACCGCTGCTGGAATGGAAGACCGCAGATAAAAACTCAACTCAAATATGCAGCATCGACAATTTTCTACAGTAAGCTGAGCACCGAAAACTATGAAAACGCCATAAATTTTCCGCAGACAATCACACACACACACACAATCACAAAAAGTTTAGAGCTGACTCACACACACATACACAAACACACACACATAACTTGGCTGTGATGAGCTGCTGTGGAGGGTGCCTGACATGAGGGTGGCATGCATGCCATTTGAAATTATCCAAATTACGTATTTGAGGCACACGCTGATACTTTGACACACACACACACACACACTCACTTACTCACACACACTCACTTACTCACTCACATATACGCGAACCAAAGTCAAAGAGCCAAATAAGCGCGCTAGTAAATTGAAAGGGTTGCCATCATGCCAATGCCTTTCGTTGCCGCTAACAATTAATACTCTTTGTGCTCTCTACACTTTGGTTTTTGCCAGGGTTTCCATGCAGCTTGTAGCAACAAGTGGGGAAAGATGTGCGAAACGAGACTCTAGCACATTTAACAGTTATCTGCCAGCTTGAACTTTTGCATTTTGCGCATTCTAACACAAAGGTCAAAATTACGGCACTCATTAAGGTTACAAGCAATTTAGTTGATAGGTTAGCAAAGAGGGCAGGCACATGGGTTCGCGTATAGCAAGTAAGTGTACTATTCGGAGGCAGGGGGGATTTCTTAATTGTGGTTTAATTGGTCGAGCTTAAAGATGGTGGCGTTATGATAATACTCTTTGGAAGGTCAAAGCACTTGTGGTTTGCAGTTGGCAAAGGTGTTTAATAGAGGTTAACATAGTTTAAGAGACAAATTAAACATTATATATTAGCAAAACTGTCGCTGACATGTTTTGGTCAAAAAAAAATAAGCAAGCATCGAAAAACGTATGTAAGCTATCGTTATATTGTCAAGTAACCCTTGACATGCCTTTTGATCTAACTTGGTTTTTTATTTAACCCTAATCCTGTATTTTGGGCAAATTTTTCCCAAGGGCTTATTTAGTATAAAGTTAAGTATTTTTTTAGTATTTAGTACAGTTTTGTTGTGCGGCGATAAATAAAACTTGTGAAAAATTTAAATGAATGTGTGACAGAAGATGAAGAGCTAGTACCTTTTCGTGGAAAATATCGACTCAAACCGTACATTTCCTCGAAGCTGACAAAGTTCTTTTAGTTCAAAAGTTCACCAAGTAACTGACAATGACAATTTTTGTATATCATAACCCGATTAACCGTCCACTCACATCACACTTGCCCCTCTCTAGGTAGATCATATTATTCTTTCTATTCCTCTTCATCTTTCTCTTCCCTGTCTATCATTTCATCCAGCATAAGGATTACCAAGATCATGTGTAAGTTATATACTACTGGCAGCCTCTTTTTTTATTCTACAGTATTTGCTTCTTCAGTTTCTTGACTTTTAAGGCTTTTGTTTTGCTGAAGTATCACGTTGATGCGCCCAGCGACAAGCCTTAGCTAAAACTTGAGCAGATAGAAAAGCTGATAGGCCTGTAAATATCAAGGGTCCTGTTTGATTGCCTTTGACTCCCCGCTAGCCATATACAAAAATATAAAATAATCTTATTGTCTATGAAATTTGTGGCTATATAACTGTGATGTCACGGAGCACCACGCCTCCCGCCAAGTCACAAATCATCATTTTGCGCTGATCATTGATATATGAGAAGTTCAATCAGATAACGACTTGTTAGCCTTATTTCGAATCGCTTGAAACAAATGTCGGAAAAATGTAAGAAACTCAATCTATCAAAGGAGGCATCTAATTAGCAACTTCATTATCCAAAGTCCAAAAGATCAAATCGATTTGCAGAATGTTATCGCTTTGCAAAATATTTGAAGCTTATAGTACTAGATGTGTACTATCGATGTGCCCGTAAGATACTCAATCCATCAAAGAAAGCATCTAATTACCAACTTCATTATCCAAAGTCCAAAAGATCAAATCAATTTACAGAATGTTATCGCTTTGCAAAATAATTGAAGCTTATAGTACTAGCTCATCAGCAAATATTGTATCTATATCTGCGCGCGTGTGTGTATATATGTGTGTGTATATATGTATGTATGTGTGTGTGTGTGTGTGTGTGTAAGTAGAAATTCATTCTGCAAATATTAGGCCAATGACAATATTTACACTTTTCACGTTTGCAGCTTTTTGGCATTTTGCGACTTTCAGAGATGTTTTTATTCAACTTTTCTTGCTGTACAAGCTCTCTGTATCTCCCTTTCTCTCACTTTATCTCTCTCTACCTGCGCTTTGGCGCCTTTTGACAGCTAACAAAATAAAAGTACGTCAATATTTTCCACCTTGCATTTGATGTATTTGGTGAAAAATATTTTTCCAAATGATTTGTTTATTTATGTATTTGCTTTTATCTGTTTGAATATTTTGTTGCGCGCAGCCAATCGGCGTTTCGACTAACGGTACAATCCGCCAGCAGTCACTCAAAGAGAGCCAAAAAGCAAGAGAGTCAGAGCGGCAGGCATCGAATTGGCACTCACTATAATTGTATTTACTTTTGGCGCTTCCTTTTCGATGCTTTTCCCTGGCAATGCAATAAAAGTCAATAAATAAAGAGCGCAAAGGAAGCGCTGCGCATTGATTAAATCAAATAAAATGAAAAACAAATATGAGTAAGTACTCTCTATGCTCTATATGCGAGTTGGTTAAAGTACTTGCACTTGTACGCTTAAATAAGTCTAGTTTTTAAAATGAAAATTGATTTTTGAGTATACTTGAGTATACTCTCTTTTGTTACCGGAAGTTACTAGCTATTTCGAGAGATCTACTTACTTTTGATAAACCAAAATAGCTAACAACTTTAAGATTTAAAAGGATTTTGTTGCCAAGTTGCTTTAAATCAATCAAGAGTTTTAATCTAGTAAGACTTAAGTTCACAAAAACAATTCAACTGTCGCTTGTTAGCAAGTCAAAAGTGTAACTGTGAAATGTGTATCTGAATTCATAAGTACTGATTTTGCTCACATATAAGCCTTTCAGCACTGTATAGCTGCGCACTTCTTTAGTCAACAGGATAACTTCGTACTTCTTGAAAGTGAAAATACAGCATGTTTACTGCAATCGCCTATTAAAACTCCAAATTAGGTATAGAAACAAAAACAAATGCAGTCGCATGAAAAATGCCTTCCAACTGTAAGGTCACATTCTAACACACCGCATAAAAAAAACTACAACAGACATAATTCCGAACTGTTTATACCTTGTACACAAAGTGTAAAAGATTTTTACAAATTTGTGCATTGTATGCATGTAACAGGCAGAATGAGTCGGGCTGACCATTAGTTCCATGGGCGAAAAGTCTTATCAATGCCTCGGGTAGCGATCGTCATATCCGTTTGTCCGTCCGTCCGTCTGAATTGGTCGCTAGTTCTCCAAAACCATAAGAGATACCAACAAGAAATTCTACTCCACATTGCCGCTGCAGAGGTTCATCAACTTTACAAAAATAATCAAAATATCAATAGTTATAGTCAAAAATGTGCTTATTTCACCCCGCCTATAAACTGTTCCCAATTTCGACTGCATGTAGATATGGATATATATGAGCTAGAGTTACAAAATTGGGTGTGCAGATTTGCGTGACCCTAATTTTCTTAATAACGGTTTGATGACACTACAACTCAAGTTTACAATTTTAAACTTAATTCTTGCTTTTTCGAAACCTTATTTGTATTTAACAATTTTTTGATCCAGTATTTTGAATGTTAATTGTTTGAAGTATTGCAAAACGCGACTATTAGTTGCTGTCAAAACTCTTACTTTCTTCGTTTGATAGCTTTTAAATATAACCCGTAATATTTTGATGAGCGTAAGATTTTTCATTTTCCCACTTGAAAATCTCGGTTTATGTAACAGGATACCAATCCTTGGTCACGCGACCAAAGCTAGATTTTGTCCAGCGATTCTCTTAAGCGTTTCACTGACAGCTTACTCCCCTGCGGGGTTCAGGGGTAAAATATTTAAAGGGCAGAATTTGGCGTGGTATAAACAGCGACTGTAATGTAATGCAGAGTTCTGCAGCTCGTCGTATCTTAGTGATGTGCATTAGGATAGTTTGTCTTTGTAAGGATGGCCACCAGAATTCCACAAAGAGGATGGCCCTGATTACTGCCGCGTAGGAGTCATGAGGAACAAAGTGTCATCGCTGCCTCTATGTGCGCTCCAATCCAATTTGTATATCGTACTGTCAAATATTTTACACTATTGAGCTTGTGGGGCACAGAGAATTTGACGTAATTTTTCAGTGAAACTAACCATAATATCGTCCACGTAAGCAATTACACAAAACCCACGTCCTTCTTAATCAAAACTGAGTTTTTCGTTTAAAAGTCTTTGGTTAAGAGCTTGTTAAGTCTTAAAAGCAAACATGAAGTTGGAACTTTTCGTTCTATTTTCAGAATATTCAAATTCGTCGAGCTGTTATTCCCGAGCGCAAACTTTAAACACATCTAGCTCTTTTTTTTTGCTCACTATTTGTTGTTGTTACCGAAATGTCTTATCGCTTTGTTACAAAATCCCAACCGGAATATAAGTTTAAACTTTGCAACTGCGCTCTGAAAGATGTGAAAACCCCGCACGTAAGAACCGCTGTCAAAAATTTTGTAGCAATCTTTTAGCTGCCAGCTGCTTGCAACTCTAGAATCGCTTGCAAGTTGTTGCAAAAAAAATTTGCTCTCAATTATACTTTAAACAATGGCATTAAAATTTCACATATTTAGTCGCAAACTTTTGCTGCAACTTCAAAAATACATCAAGTATACGAGCTGTTGTGCGTTGCTCAAGTTGCACACTAACACAGAGACATACACACACTCAAACGGCACGAGCAATCTGACATGGTATATCCGTTCATGTCCTGTTACAAAAGTTAAATATGTTTTCACTCTTATGCGAGAATTTTCCAAGCAAGCGCATGCTATGGCATTTCCTTTGAGACATTCGAGTATGTATGTGTGCGTTTGTGTGTTTCAGGGTATATATGTAATAGCATTAAATGCAACTATGGTTTTTCTCTCTCTCGTTTTGTGTGAGTGTCTGTGTGTATGCATGTGACCAAAAGTTTAGTCCTTTTCCGTTTTTCTCTGTATTTAAACATTAACAGTTTCGGAACAATTTTCCCTGTGCTTCACTGCGCTGCCATTTAAATGACCAGAAAATTATCAAAAAATTTTACTTTTAGTTTCACAGCTCTTAGCGCATAAATATGAACATATATTCTACATATATGCACATATGAGCCTTGCTAATATCATTAAGGATATGACCAAAGTGATAAAATTGTCAAAGCATATGCAAAAGTTTTCTCATAAACATTCAAATGCAATTGCATATCGCCCTTTGGCTGTTAGATAATGAGTGTTTTAGGCCAAAAAGGCAAAAGCCTAACTAGGTCAACTAGCAGTAAAAGCATTGCAAGGATTTCACGCACTAGTAAGGCTCGAAGGCAATAAAATATGTATAAACACCGCAAAAATGCTTGAAATTTTAAAATAAACAGAAATTAATGGAAAATTAAATTATCAACAAACTCGAAATGTACTTACGAAAGCGAATAATTATTATCATTTCTGAAATTGCAAATTGTCAGATTAAGTAATACTCTTGAAAAAACAAACAAATTTCTTAAGGATAACATATTTGTTTAATGAATGCAATTAAGTTTGACACATTTGAGCTCAATGAATGAATACATTAAGCACAGCTTAGTGAATTTGTGTGAATGTCTGTTTGCTCTGAGTGACGCAAGGATGACATGCATGCGTTTGGAGTATGAGTTCACTAGGGTAAAGTAGAGATGATGATCGCCGCAAAAATATCGATAGCTATATCGGCACACATATCGATATAATAGCTTTCAAAATTAAATCGAATGAAATAGAAATGTTTATGTCATTTGAAACATAGAGCGTGGCAATATTTTTCCAAAACTTTTTTTTTAATATATTTGTTATTGATTTTTCAGTTTTTTAAGTGCCTTTACTGCTTCTTTAGGACACTAGATGAGTCATTCTTACGATTTTTTTTACTGGTATGCATTTTCCACTAAATGCTTCACGCTCCAACAATTTTGAACAAACCAAATGATTTTATCGCAGCGGAAAAACTGTATGGTAGAATCAATTTAAGTGAAAATGTTTCGCCCTACAACTCCTTTCCACTATATTTATAAAAAAAAAAACCGATTTTAGTGATCTTTGAGCTTAAATTCTTTATGGCTTTTGAAAAGTATGATAAAATGATTAAACAAACATTCTTACAAGTTTGATTATATTACATTTTTATATGAGTACATTGTTAGGTTGTCATTATAACGACAAATCTATCGATAGCACTATCGAGATATTACATTTTTGGCTTCATCTTTTGTTTCTCACTGTCGATGTGATGCTTATGTTAAGAATTTTGGAAAAACTAAAGAAAGAACCGATAGTACGGAATGAGTAATCCTCAGAGCACAAATTTTAACAAAACTCTTGAAAACTAAGTAACTTATCAAGAAATGTACATAACACATTAGCAATTTTGTGCTTTGGAAAATATTAACTTGTTAAACATTTTACCAAATTATTTATGCATATTAACTACTTAAGGATTTCCAAAAACTGCTTAAAATGCCGCAGCACGTTCTACTAAGTATTTATGCCGTTTTCATGTGTATATGTGAGTTCACGCATACATGTGAGCTCATACATAGAGACGGAACTACGAAAAGCAAATATTTTCACTAATAATATTACAAAGAAAATATTTATGCAGTTCTCTGAACCAAAAGGAGACCCAAAATGATTTACACACAAACAAACAAAAACACAAACATAAAAACAGAGAGCAAGACAGTAGGAGCAAGAGCGAGAAGTGTGTTGAAGATTTATAAAAATCGGTTCGCTGCGCAGATTATTACATTCTTGTATATGTGTAATAAGACAAATAAATGGTTTAAACTTCGTTTATCTGTATGTAAAGCAATGGCCAACATGGTCATGCACAACAGGGCGTATGAGTATTTGTATTTATGGCAAAAACTTGGCACGAAAATGACAAAAACAAGAGAAAAACGACTAAAAAATGCGCGCTAACAAGTTAACATTTTTGCAAGTTTGTAAAATGCGAAACAGTTTTGCATGAAATTCGTATAAATATGTGTACGTGTGTACACACACTTGCAAATATACATAACCATATATACACATCTGTGTGTGTGTGTGTGTGTGTGTGTGTGTGTGTGTGTGTGTGTGTTGGCGCTTATGAGCCAACTTTGCCCCAAGTTGTATGCTACTAATATTGTTTATACAGAAATAATTTCTTTGTTATTTGCTTGTGAATGCGCCTTCTTCTCTCTGACTCTCTGCCTCTTCCTTTCTCCCATTGTCTCCTTTTATACCACACTCTAAAGGTGGTAGTGCAACTGTTGTTGCCCTTCCGAATGATAATTAAGTGTACATTACGCGTGTTTAAGAACCCGTAAGTATGCGTACATGCCGCATTCCGGAAAAACTTGTTTTTATTTTTGGCTTATTTAGTTTATATTATTTGTATTTTAACCATGTGCGCACCGCCGAAAGGTAAACTATATAGCTTAACCCTTGTAATGGCTGAAAGCAATTTTAAATGGTAGAAAAATGTATTAATGGCTTAAATGTGCAGCTGAATAAACAAAGCTAATTAAAGAATAACAGGATTATTTTACTGCTGGATTTTGCCAAAAATATAATAGACATTGTTATAAAATAGGTAAAAGTGTTATTAGATGTTAGCTTAAGAGTATTTGTGTTCTTAGGTTCATAGGCCATAGGTCCGCAGTCGCTGTCGTCAGTCAGGAACACAAATACCGTGTCCTCCCAATAACTGCTCGTAGTTCCTGTTGAACTCGTGGCCGAAACTGAGCTGCACGAAGCGCTGTCAAAGAGCCATGAAACTTTTGTTCTGCAACATAATTGCATAATTGATAATTGAACAAATAACAATTAATTACAACTTATCTCTCGGCCGACATAATAGGTAAAAATGCCATAAACTCGGCGTACTCCCAGTCCAAGGTGTCGCTACCTTTTGGCTTTTCTATTGCAAAGCCGCCGGCACTGCCACTTTTGGCATGCTTTCCTCGGTGGTATCGCAAACTGTGCCGCAAAGATGACCAAGCGCTCTTGCATTCATTCAATGGAATTAATTTCTTTTTCTGAAATTTGAAACACAAATTATACAGAAGTTGGTTGGCTCAGATAGAAACCAGCATAGGAATGTTCGAATGATATCATTAAACATTTAGGACCTATTTGCTTATGATGCATTACTAATAATGATGAGACAAAAAGGAGGCACATCTAATCGCTACTGTTGGGCAGAACTCGTAAGGGTGTTACTACCAATGGCTCTTACATTATTAGATAACACCTATATCTAATTTCCCAAAAACCCGACAACCCACCACATCTATTTTGTATAAAAGTATTAGTCTTGATCATAGAACTGAATGTGTCGATATAGCCATGTCTGTCTGTTTGTGTTGTCGCACAGCAACCCCAACACCCGCAGAACAGTAACCTTGATTTTGTTCAAATCCATTTAGAATACATGTTTTGGAGTGGATCATAGAACTGAACGTGTATGCGGTGTGTTTTTGGGAAATTGGAAATAGGAGTCGTATAGCGCATCAGGTTTTGCTTTCGTTTCACGACACAAATGTACATTTAATGTGTTTAAACGACTCGTATCATTTCTTTTCGTTGTAGCAAAAGTGGAGACCCGACTAAGTTTTTTACGTTTTTAACATGTTTTTTATGTCATCTACTCTACTGTAAATTTTTATGGATGTAAATGTGTTGGGCTATATACTATGTTAAGACAGCTGACAGGCCATTCGCCTGATAAACTTTGGCCATATAACAACTTATTTTGATACACTCTTTCTCATGACTATCCGAATACAGAGATAAAATCTGCAATACGTTAAGGCCTCATTTCAGATCTACAGATCTACATCTACAAAGAGCTGAACATAAACAGGATATATGCTTAACCGTTATGATTAGCTCAAGGAGAGAAAGTTGCCAGGGTGATAGAGGAAAGAGTTTGGCCAAGTGAGGAATGCAGAAAGGCGAATGTAGGAGAGAATTTTTGAAGAGGAGAGAAACAAGGTAAAGGTTGAGAAAACAGCGTGAGAAATAAAAGTGAATTATTATATATATGTATATTATATAATGTGGTTTCTTTATTGAATACTCTTCTCCAGTGGTTTTTGTTCGGAAGTTTGACATACAAAAGTCTGTCATCAACTCTGGACCTCCATTATAACCCAATATAGCAGCAGATTCCAACTTTTCTTATAAGTCGATCCTGATTGTGCTGTGAATCATCAGCTGGCATTTGAGCTTTCTTTCAAAAAGTAGGTACTATTGCAGATACAAACATAGTCTGCTTCTCTGTTTGCTTAGAAAATGTACAAAGGAAATTATGATAGACTAGATTTGAGATGGGCTGGTGAAGTGTCTCTTATGCGCAAACCCGGGCAAAAGCTGTCGGCCAACTTGTAACTGATGCAAAATTTGCAAGTTTGCTGCAAACGTGCGGAAATATGCATCTTCTGGAGTTGCCACAACGTGGCGAAGCAACAAAAGTTGTAGTAGACATACATAACTTTGTAATTTGGCAAGTTTTCAGGGCATAAAAAGAAGCACTGCGGCGCGTGCATGTGTAAAGTGTTGTACAACGTGCATTTGAATATTGTAACACAAAGAGTTTAATAATTTAAGCGGGAATTACTTTATTTTCGACCCAAGAATTGTTATGAGTATAACATATTATGCATAAATGAGTCACTAAAGTGGCACAAAATATGAGTGCTCAAGTCATGACACAAAGCATCCATTCATATAGATGACTTTTCTCATATCTGACAAACCCATTCGAAAATGTGGGAAAATTATCAACACAGACATAAAGAGACATAAGAGCTTTAAAGGCAAACGCCATAATAAGCATAAAATAAAAATGCTTCCATACAATGTGAGCAGCACAACAGTTCCGCTACCCCAAACAACCAACAGAGGCAACTTCTCGCAGTTGAAAATTGTTTACCGCTATGGATGATGATGTCATCATCAGACACAGACTCAAACTCCGACGCAGACAGGGATACGGATGAGTATAAACTCGTTTCAGCGAGGGTGTTTCAAAATTATGCATCATGGCAGATGATGAAGAAGCAGCAGCAGATGAAGACGATGACTTTCCCCCATTGCTTAAAATCGATAACAATAACAGCTGCGGTATGAGCAACACAGCGACACAGACGTCGCCAATGCCAATGCAGACGACCCGCCAAAGTGGCGCCAATATTTTTAGTGTCTGCCAAAAAAAAAAAACGAAAAGAAAAACGTAAAAACAACATCGGCAACAACAACAAAAAACGGCAATTTTCCGGTTTGTCATGCTTCTACTTGTAGTTGCATTTCACTTGGCTGCTGTCCGGGTGTCTCTGTCTTGATAGTTTACCGAGCTACCTCTACGTCTATGCAGACTTGCCAAGGGGTCGTATGAGCAATTGCGCAAAAGTTCTATGAAAATAAATTAACGCGTTAGTATGTTTCGAATTTTTTGTTTTTTTTTTTAACTTAAGATTGCTGTTTTGATAATTAGATAAACAGCCGTGGGGCAAAAGCCAAGCACAAATTGATTAAATCTGTAATTGAAAAATGGTAAATGAAAGCGTAAAATAAGTACGGCAACGCGCTCTCACATACAGATCGAATTATAAATTATATATTGTACTTAGCTGGTGGCTAAAATATAATTTGCTTTCATCTTATTTAGCTTTGTTGTTGGGTGTTAATTGAGTAATTATTAATTACCAGCTGACAATTGCACGATTTACCATGTGGAGTGTGAGTTATGAGAAAAACAGTAGCGAATTCTCGACTAGCAACATTCGATTTTTAGGCAAAATTAACAGTGAAGAAAGCCTTTTTCATAGAAGGAGCGAATCCGTTGTATCATCCAGTTTACCAGTGAACGAGAGTCTGGCAACAATTCGTATAGACACCATTTTCTTAATCATTAAAAGACGTTCCAATGGTTGGTAGAGAAGACACTGATCTTCACGGGGCCAACTCGAATGCAACGAGATTTTTCCAAAAAGTCAAATATCTGACTGAAGGTTTTAGTAGCATTTTCGAATAGTGATGCAAGGGAAAATCCGGAAGCGGTTGAACAGGCTGTCGTTCTCCGGCTGTTTGTCGGGCAATTCCGATAGCAGTAACAGTAATTTGGTGGGTTATGTTTGAAAGCAGAGCACATTCTATCATCATTTATTTCTAAGTCTAACTTATGCTCATAACACTCTATAAGACGCTTATCTTTATGTTTCGTTTAATGACGCTGAAGCATGGGTGATGACGCAATCTGATCCATATGCCCTTGGGGGATTGAGCGGTAAGTACTTCGTTAGAGCTTTCGACCTTTAAGCGTTGGCAACCGCAATCGATGGTACGTACTCTATGAGCTCTATGGTGATATAGAGCTGGCTAGTTCATGTGCGAATGGATGAAGAAGCTACTGCGAGAAAGCTCTTCCATTGCGGTTGTTGAAGGAAGGCGATAAAGGGGCACTGGAAGATTTCGGACGTTCCCAATCCAATTGTGACGATCGGACCAGGCTGCATTAACTAAAGCATTGGATTTGGCAGATTATCTGCCATTTTCTTTCCATAGATGCCTTTTCGTCTAGGAATTCAGTAAAGAGTAAAATCAAGTTTATTCTGGTCTTGCATTCACTAACCATGGCCAATGCTCATTCTCCAGGCCCTCAAGCGCACAGTGAAGCCATCTTACTTCGTTATTATAAATTGTGATTATTGCTCAATAAATCGTGCCCATTTAAAGTTTCGATATCGCGGGGAAGTGTTCACTCAGAATTCATAGACCGACATGAATACAATTTAGAATAAGAACTTTCTTATCCATAACATTAAAATTATCCATAACGTTAAAACGTAAAAAACGTTCTCGGGTCCCAACTGTTGCTACAACAGAAAGAAATGATATAAAACGCGTCGGTTAAATACAGTTTAAATGTATGTTTCGTGAAACGATAGCCAAACCTGATGCGCTAAAGGACTCCTATTTCCGATTTCCCAAAAACCCGACAACCCACCACATACACATTCAGTTCTAAGATCACCTCTAATAACACTGTGCGACAAAAAAAAATTAGATACACCCGACAAAGTTTTTTACGTTATCCTCGCCAACTGCCTGTCGTATGTGCATAGCTGTTTTCACCACGACATCAAGATGAGTGTTGACTGTTAGTGTAAGTCCTGGGAAGGCCCCACTGTATTGGCGACCGTACTAGACATTTGGGAAAAAATTATCGGCTTTTTTAAAATTAATAAAGACCTAGGGTACCCGTGGAATCATCTGCTTTGACTTCTTTTTCCTCATAACAACCAGTTACCGAGTTACGGCCTGATGAAGAGCCCTCCTCCAGGCGCATCTACTTTGCGACTCTCAGTTTGTTTATACGAAAGGTAGTCAGTGTGCTCTCTATGGTCTCTCTATGGTCAGCCACTTCATCGCCTCCTTCCACAGCTTCATCCATCCGTACAAAATGACATAACAAGAGGAGCCGCTGGTTATAAACTCGGTTGACTATGCCAATGTCAACGGACCATCTTCCGCTCGAACCTGCTACTAATTGCTGTTTCCAAATATGAAAAGTGACTTTTGGTCTATATTCCAAATGCTTATTTTAAGGCCCTTCTAAAATAACATTTTTGGGAGCGCTCGAAAAGATGGAGAAGCGCTGTGCCAAGTATTAGAAGGAAACTATTTTGAAAAATAAAAAATGTTCTGTTTCATTTTGTGTTGACAGACTTATGTAAAAGTTTTCAGGTTCTCTGGTTACAATATCACATATATAATTGACGCTGGCATAATTAGGAGAATCAGTGTTCTGAAAGCACATAAGAGCTTCGGTATCTTAAGTTAATCTTTCTGTATTCGTCTAGTTTTCTACGTTTTTCTGCGCTCTACTATAAGCATATATCTTCCTACATACAAAAAGTGAAGCCTCCCTTTTTGTTGACCCAACCACGCATAAGCGGCTTGTACTCAAAAGCATTACACACAGAAACGCTACTAATACATATGCAAGTGTATGTATGCATTCTCGTGTGTGTCTGTGTGTGTGTATGTGTGTGTGTGTGTGTGTGTGTGTGTGTGTGTGTTGCATGTAGTTAGCCCATGTTACTAATTAGAATAACTATTGCATGCCAGTTGCAGCCATCAAAATGCACAGTATGACATTTTGAGAGAAAAAATCTTTTTATGCCACTGTGCCATATGTTCATTATGTTTTTCTATATATGCTGCAATTCTGCTCCTCATCCGCTTGAGTAATTACCAGAGTTTCCAAAAGCGTTGCCATGTTGCAGTTCAGTTGCAACGCGACTCTTTGGCTGGTTGTCCTTGCACTGCATTTGTGCAAGTGTGCGTAAAAGCTTTTTGTCGGGAGCAGAACTCAGGTTTAACTACCGCCTAACATAATGATTCCTCAAGCTAGCGCATAACCATAATGATGACATTAAATTCTCTTAATTTGTAAAGCGTTATCTGCTGCTGATAAAGATGCGCTCAATTATTTTTATGTAAAAGCTTTTGTTTGCCAGAAAGCCGAGCTTTTGATGCAACTGCTGCTGCTTGCGCTTATCGACAAACCACTCCAAACCAGATCACCGTCTAATAAAGACATATAAACGAAAGTGCGCTGTTTTATATTTTCTTACAATTCTAAGTTTATAATTCGGCCAAAGGTGGCAAGCAGTGTCTCCTCGAAACATTTGGTGACCCCGACGTGATTGGTTTGGACGTCGGTTCGCAATACTGTATCGGTATACAATATTCATAAACTTGCATAATTGGTACAATCGGGTATCAAATATCAAACTTACATATATTCGGAGCGTCTTTGGTGCAAAACGGTGCCACGACCACATATATGTACATACATACATTCGCGCGCAGAATATTCTCGCATATTACACGTGTACATATGTGCTTACACAAAACGGTTTCGCATATTGCATAATTACATGAAACGGTTTCGGTAATACATACACGCATACGCACACCGAGTGCTTTGATCATTTGCTGCAACTGTACAGCTCACTAAAAAGTGCATAAAGATAACCAGCGTAATCAAAGCGCAAGCGCAAACGCACATATACATTTTCGGTTTAACTTTGCTGCTGCTAAGCTTTGATTCCCTTTCATCGCCGCATTTGCATATGCACATATACTTCTATTTCGCGCAATTAACTTGTTGTTGTGAAGTGGCCGAAATACAGTTGGCTCGCTATTGATTTTGTTCTTGATGTTCGGTTATTCTTGTGCAGTGACAAATTAATGTTACATAATGGCTGAAGAAGCATCGGCTTCTATTAGCACTGCTCCGCCTACTGCAGTTAAAC